>OZ012740.1:444553176-445153176 GCA_963859935.3 Lathyrus sativus | reverse complement strand
GGAATTCTTTGCATATACCGATGATGATGGTAAAAGAGTTAGAAATGATTGAGCAATTTCGTGATATGATTTTGGGTCGTGAGGATACTTCTTATGGGTTTAAGCTTAGCATGTTGGAGCTTACTAGTAGTGTTCTTGATGAGATTCTAGAAGGTCATAAATCTGAATTGAGTTGGCAGGTTGGTGGAATTTGAGGAATTAAAGTCGAAGAGTTGATTTGTGGATTTATGGAAATGGTACCATGAGATGTCGTGATAGAGTTGTGTCCCAGATATTGTTGAGTTGGAATAAGAGTATTATTGGAAAAAGACATTGAGGTAGATTGAGTATTCATCCCGGTGCTACGAAGATGTAACCGGATTTGAGGAAATTATTTTGATGGCCATAGATGAAGAGAGAAGTGATTGAGTTTGTATATGCTGGTTAGACTTGTCGGAAGTCTAAGAATAAACGTCAGAGACCGTTGGGTGTGATGCAACCGTTGGATATTCCAGGGTGGAAATCGGGTAGTATTTCCATGGATTTTGTGTTGGGTTTTCCGAAGAATTGGAGGGATATGATTTTAATTGGGTGATTTTGGATAGATTGACTAGATTGGCTCTTTTCTTACCAATGAGGATTAATCATTCTATGTTGAAGCTAACCAATATGTATATCGATGAAGTTGTGCAGTTGTATGAGATGTCGTCGAATATTGTGTCAGATAGGAATCTGAGTTTTCATCGAGATTTTGGGAGAGTTTGCAGACGCTTTGAGTACCATGTTGAAGTTGAACTCTACCTATCATCCGTGGACGGATGGACAGACAAGAGAACTATCCATTCTTTAGAGGATTTATGGAGAGCTTGTGTGTTGGATCGAGGTGGATCGTGGGATAGTTAATTATCGTTGATTGAGTTACCTACAATAACAGTTATCATTCTGGTATCGAAATGGAACTGTAGGAGGCTTTGTATGGTAGGAGGTGTATGACTCCTTTGTGTTGATATGATTCAGGTGAGAGTGTTGTGCTCGGACCTGAGAATTGTGTAAGAGACGACTGAAAAGATCAAGAAGATCCAAGAAAAGACGTGTTTTGAGAGTTACGATAGTAACTGGTGTTGGCCGAGCTTTTGAATCTCGGGAGCTCACACCATGTTTTGTTGATTTGTATCGGAATTGGCGCAACAGAAGCGTGGGAGAAGTAGCATCTTAGACTGTTTTACCGTTGTCGCTTGTGAATTTACATGATGTGGCATGTGCCTAAGTTGAGGAAGTTCATTTATTCGGATGAATGGTGTACAAGTGAGAGATAATTTGACTGTTGAGGCGTTGCTTGTTCGGATTAATGAACGAGAAACAACTTTGAGGTAAAGAGATTGCCTTGGAAGAGGTGGTTTTGGGAGGACCAACTAGAGAAAGTTGGAAATGGGAACTTAGAGATCAGTTGAGGGAGTCGTATCCGACTCTGTTCATTAAGGTAATTTTCGAGGGCGAAAATTCTTTTAAGTGGAGGAGAGTTGTAACACCCCGAATTTAATCGGAATATTTTAATTTATTTATTTAATTGAGAATATTCATATTTTTGGTGTTTTCGGTGGTTTTGGGAATTGCTGAGAAAATGTGCATTTTGGACTATTTATTTAATTAATAGTATACTATATGAGAATATTAGTATTATTATTGATTAAAATGAATATAAGTGAAATAAGGGTAAATTGGGCATTATGAAGAGTTAGTAAGGGTGTTATGGGAAAAGGCCAATTGTGTGGCCCAAGTCTAAGTTTGACAAAATAGAATTCTGAAGGTTTAAGATTCATTTTGTTAACCGTGAAAAAAATGAGGCCAGAGCTCTGATGGAGGGAGAAGTGGAGGCAAAAGCTTCGAAAGATCCCGAAGTTAATCGTGAAAGCTACGAATCGGCTAAGGTATAGGGAGTATCACATTTCATGGTTTTCTATGTATGCCTTTCGGTGTGTTTATGGTGGGGTTTATGATTTAGGGTATGTTGGGTTAAGTTTGGAGAATTAGGGAATTGATGAATAGACTTTGAGGTTATGATTGATGATATGTATCCCTGAATATTGACATGGATTTAGTAAACCTTATCGGACTGTTTGATGTGTAACATGAGAAAAGAAACCTTAGGCCTTCGTGGCCAAAACCTTGGATTGTAATATGTTTGACCCTGTAGGAATAGGTATATTCAAATATGAGTAACTCTGACACACTCAGAGCAATTGCAGGAAAATAGTATTTTAGGCAGTGCAAATGTTGCCGGATTGACCTAATAAACCATAGATTTTGTGTCGTGACCGCCGTATGACCTTGGGGATGATTTAGGGATGTTTTGGAGGCATTTGGGAAGCGAATCGTGTGGACTTTTGGGTTAATTTAGGTTTTCGTGTGTAACAGCGTTTTGCTGTCTGTCACGACTGTTCATGTTTTCGATCGAAATCGTTTTGGACGTAACTTTTGATCCGTAAGTCTGTTTTGACCCCCGTTCGAAGCGTTGGAAAGCTAATAAACAGGGCTATAAAATAGTATAGATAAGGGAATTGGTTTCCCAATATTTTTACATCTAATTATGTTTGTGAAGTCAATTGGGTATATGTTCTAGTAACGAATCATGTTCTGGTTCAATGATGTTTTGATGTTTTGATGCTGCGATTTTCTTGATGAATTACCATGGGGGTAACTGTGATAATATGATGAATTAACATGAGTAAGACTGTGAAGTTTATGTGATTGATAGGCGATAGTGTGAGGATTACCGCGAGTATAATTTGATAAATTAATATGAGATAATATGGGATAGTATTATGAATTAATATGGGATAATATGTGATAATATGACTATGAGCTAATATGTGATTTGTACGTAATTATATGATGACATGATGTGTGAGATTAAGTATTATGATGATATGATGTTTGATGAATTATGTGATAACATGAGATATGATGATTTATGTGATGACGATGATTATTATGATGAGTTATGTGAGATACGGTGATATGTTGTATAATGATGATTACTGTGATGAGATATGATAGTATGATGTATGATGATTATTATGATGAAATATGATGATATGTTGTATGATGGTGATTACTGTGATGAGATATGATAACATGATGTATGATGATGATTGTTACGATGAGCTATGATGACATGATTTATGATGATGAATATGACGGTGAGACATGACGTGTAATGATGATGAATATGATGAATGATGATGCACCATATGTTGTTATTATGAGGATTATTGTGAAGTGTGCATCATACATTCATGTGCATCCGGACTTTGGTTCAGGACTTTGATTACTTTGGCTTCAATCCCACTGTGTGGATGTGAAGTATTTTGACGTGCTCCGATCCTATTGATGGGGATCTATGGAGGGTTGATGGCCTAGTGTCCATCGAGCTGTGATGATTGGTACCACATGCATTAAGTCTATGTTGCATCTGCATTTATGAGCCTTTGTGTATAAATTATGACGTTGTGGCCTTTGAGGCATATTTGAAGGATATCAATGTGTTGAATATAACTATGAGTAATATGCCGTTTATGCATTAATTGTTATACATTGATTATTATGAATTGTTTTACTCACACTGTTTGTTTGAATGTTACCTCCACGTGGGTAACGTGCAGATGAGCAAGTTTAGCTATGGACGCCGTCGAGGAGTATTTTGAAGTTTTAGAGTCGTTAGCCTTATGGTTAATTTAGAGGGTCTTGCTCTGATATGTAACATCGGGTTGGGTTCTTTGAGTTGATTGTATATCATTGGGTTATTTTACTGATGTTCCCTTATGAGGAAAACATTGAGTTATATTTGAGTTCCGCTGTATATGATGTTTTGATATATTTTGAGAAAATCCGTGTGTTACGGAGTATTGACCAATTTTGTTGACTTTGAGAAATGTACGCCCTTTTGTGGCTTTTTAATGAAAGTTAATATTTTACTCTGAAATCCGTGTTATTTTTCCGTAATATCTGTGGGTTAGAATAAGGGTGTTACACAATACCTGGCAAAAAATTTGTCAAAGTGTTGGATTGGTAAGTAGATTCATGGAGAAACCCCCAAGAATGTCATCTTACTGCAGTTAAGAGGGTTTGAGATACATAAAGGGTACGATTGATCATGGTTTGATGATGCCAAGGAAGAAGAATTCCAACACAGATACAAAAGTATATGGCTACACTGATTCAAATTTCAGCGAAAATCAAGACGAAAAGAAGAGTATTGCAGGCTACATATTCATGATCGAAGGTGCTCCAATCTCATGGAGCTAAAGGAAGCAAAACATTATACCTTTGTCATCTTGTGAAGCTGAGTACGTGGCTGCATCATATGCATCATGTCAATTGTAGCATGAATAGCGATGTTGTTTGAAGAGCTCAAGTTAATGGAACTTAGGAAAATGAAGTTGTTTGTCGACAACAAGTCTGCTATTGACCTGACGAATCATCTAGTGTGTCATGGTCGAAGTAAGCATATAAAGAGGAGATATCATTTTCTAAGGGATCAAGTCAACAAAGGAAAACTTGAACTTGAGCATTGCAAGGCAGAACCTGAAGAAAGTTAGATTCGATGAGTTGAAGAGAAGCATCGGGATGAGAAGTCTCGAAAACATGAATTAGGGGATGTGTTAGAAGTTGCAATTCGATGTTTTGATTGAAAGCTAGCATTCGACTGTGTCAGAGTAACTAGTCAAAGTTCAAGAGCCAACTGTATTCGACAAAGTCGAATACAACATATGGTAGTGTCTATATGTAACCTTCAATTGTATACTTTACATTTTGTACGTTTTAAGTTTGGGCCAGTCTGTACAGTTTGAGTCTGAGCTTTTGTTACCTATATAAAGGATTTTGTATGATGTAAACCTAAAACAACACTCAAATTCTAATTTTTATAATTCAATTTTCAATTTTCGTATTTTTTTCTATTATTCTTCTCTATCTTTCTTCTTTCTTGAAAACATTTATTCCAACAAAAATTACTTTTTAATTAATCCATAAAAACCAACCTTCAATCATCCAAAACCACTTAATTCACAATCAATAATTACAATGACAGAAATAAACACACTAAAAAAGCAGAAGAAACCAAAGAGTCCCACACAACAATAATAAGTAATATTACTAAAGTCCACCACTACTACAACTACAACTACATACACACACACACTTTGTGATATTTTTGTTTTTTAAAGTAAAACAAAGTCCTCTTTTTATTACTATTTTTTCTGTTAGTTTTCGTGTGTTTGTGTTTGTGTTGTGTGGTGTCATTGTGCGTCTATTGCTTTTGGACTCTTCCCATTCCATTTCATCATCCATTAAACCTGTCTCTTTTCTTTCTTCTCTTATCTCTCACTGCTTCCATGTCGGCCATCATCTCTTCCCTTTCAATTCAATCCACCTCATAATTCTTTCACAAGATCTCAATTGAGATTATTGTGTTGTCAGTACTTTTTACCTGGATCTTGAACTCTGTTGTTTTGGTTCTGTTTATATAATGATTCAGTTGTAGTTTTTTTGGTTGTTTTAGTTCATGTGTATGTGATGATTCAGTGTTTTTTTCTCTGTTTCATTCTTGCCAACCCTTTGAAATTTTCTGTTTGAACAATTGTTTTAGAAAAAACAGAACAGAGAAAAAATTTGGTGGGTATGAACAATTTCCATGAAATTTCTGATTTTGATAAACATGGCAGAAACCCTTTGACATTTCAAGGCTCTCAGCACATTAGGATTTTTTTGGTGTCAAAGTTTTGGAGACAAAGTAGTTAATTGACATCAAATTTGAAGAAAAAAAATTGAACTTTATGAAATCTGAATTATTCTGTCAGCAAAATTGAGGATTCAAGAGAAGCAAGCAGTGAGCAACTGTGATCATACATGACTTTTCAGGTAGAAAAAAAGTCATAATTTGCAACTTTTCTAAAGTTTTAATTCATGGAAGATGAAAATTAATGTTTTTTTTGTGGGTCATGAATTATGTTACTTAAATTGGTAAACTAATAAAGTTGCAGAAATTTTGCAGTGAAAGTTTTTTGAAGATGAATACATTTATGGATTCTAGAGACAGTAACTCATCAAAAGAAGATGAAAGGTGTTTAGATCCTCAGCTATGGCATGCTTGTGCAGGTGGAATGGTTCAGATGCCGGCGGTTAACAGTAAAGTGTATTATTTTCCTCAAGGTCATGCTGAACATGCATGTGGACCTGTTAATTTCATGAATTGTCCAAAGGTGGAGCCTTTGATTCCATGCAAAGTTTTTTCTGTTAAGTTCTTGGCTGATCCTGAAACTGATGAGGTTTATGCTAAGGTTAAGCTTGTTCCTTTGAGTGGAAATGGAAATGGTGTAGATTATGACAATGATGTTGCTGGTGTTGAAAATCAAGATAAGCCGGCTTCGTTTGCGAAGACGTTGACACAATCTGATGCGAATAATGGTGGAGGATTTTCTGTTCCTAGGTATTGTGCGGAGACGATTTTTCCGCGGTTGGATTATGCGGCGGATCCTCCTCTTCAGAACATTTTGGCTAAAGATGTTCACGGCGAGACGTGGAAGTTTAGGCATATTTATAGGGGGACGCCGAGGAGGCATCTTTTGACTACAGGTTGGAGTACTTTTGTTAATCACAAGAAGCTTCTTGCTGGTGATTCGATTGTGTTTTTGAGGGCGGAAAATGGTGATCTTTGTGTCGGGATTCGACGGGCGAAGAAGGGTATCGGTGGTGGACATGAGGATCCTTCAGGGTGGAATCCTGTAGGAGAAAAGTTTCCTCTACCTTGGTTTGCACAGAATGAGAATCAAATAATGAGAAACATTAACAACAACAATGGTTTGAACTCGAGTGCGAATGTGACGGGGAGGGAAAAAGTTAGGCCAGAAGCGGTCCTTGAAGCGGTAACTTTAGCTGCGAATAAGCAACCGTTTGAGGTTGTTTACTACCCTCGCGCAAGTACACCGGAGTTTTGTGTTAAGGCGCATTTAGTAGAGGCGGCAATGCAGATTCGGTGGTGTTCTGGAATAAGATTCAAGATGCCATTTGAAACCGAGGATTCGTCTCGAATAAGTTGGTTTATGGGAATTGTATCTGGAGTTCAGTTTGTTGATCCCCTTCTCTGGCCTAATTCACCTTGGAGACTTCTTCAGGTAACATCAAATTGCATAATACCAAAATGTTGTGATCTCACTCTTGCTAATGTTTTTAATTTTTTATAGACCGAAATTCTTCTCTCGTCTCTATTATAAGCAAATATTCTCTTTTTATGTTTATCAAATGATTAATGTATCTGATCTATACACAAGTTATTCAATGAACCTTGAAAATGAAATCTTAACTTATAATAGTGACTGGAGGGTGTAGCTTATCGTCAATAACCTGCTTAGCTATTGCGAAAATTTGGTAGTAATGCTATGGCTCATTAATTTGCTCATATTATTAAATTTGTAGGTTAAATGGGATGAACCAGATTTACTGCAAAATGTGAGAAGGGTGAGTCCATGGTTGGTTGAATTAGTAGCAAGCGTTCCATCGATAAACCTTTCACCTTTCTCGCAACCAAGGAAGAAATTGAGAATGTCGCCACACTCAGATTTCCCCCTCGACGGGCAAATTCCGATGCCAACTTTTTCTAGTAACCTTCTAGGTACGAGCAACCTATTTCGTTGTCTACCCGAAAATACTCCTGCTGGCATGCAGGGAGCCAGGCATGCTCATTACGGTCTTCCAATATCGGATCTCCACCTCAATAAAGTTCAGTCAGGTCTATTTCCGGCCGGTTTCGTGCCTTTTGATCATGCTGCTAAACTACCTAATGTCTCTAATAACCTAATGATGCAAAAATCTAGCATGAGTGAGAATGTCTCTTGCTTACTATCTATGGCAAGTTCTACTCAGTCTTCAAGGAAATTCGATGACGAGAAGAAACCTCAGCTTGTGCTTTTCGGCCAAAAAATTCTAACTGAGCAACAGATCTCTAATGACCGTTCATCTGATGGAAATGCCGATAAAGTAAGTGATTTTTCTGATGGTTCGGGAACTCCTCTTCATCAACAAAACTTACGAAAACGCTCCTCTTGTGAGACCGAGGCGAGTTTCGAGAGTACTGATCACTGTAAAGTTTTTCTCGAATCAGAAGATGTCGGTCGATCAATTGATCTATCTTTACTTGAATCTTACGATGAACTGCACAGAAAACTCGCAGACATGTTTGGCATAGAAAAATATGAAAAGGTAAGCCGGGTGCTCTACCGGGATATATCAGGAACAGTCAAACACATCGGAGATGAACCATTCAGGTAAGAGTCACAATCACCACCCTCTTGAATTGCAATTAAATTATCAGCTTATAGTATAATAAGTACTTATATACTTGTTTATGTATAAGTTCTATCGAACATTAACTGAAGTGTTCATGCTAGTAGATAACTGTCTCTGCAGCACCGATAAGACATATCTGTGTCCGTGTCAGACACTGACACCGACAGTGGGATTAGTTCAGTTTATTTATTTATTTTCAAAATATTACTAGTATCGGCGTGTCTGTTGTCTGAGTTTGTATTCGTGGTTATTTGAGTCTGTATTCGTGGTTATCTGATAAGTGAAACAAAACATGCTTGCTTATTATCTCTTTAATGATTTTGCAGTAACTTCACAAGAACAGCAAGGAGATTGACAATTCTAATGGACTCAAACCAATAAACATTCATTCAATTTGTACAGCTTTCATGAAATCCTTCATTGACAAATAGAACAAGGGAGAATGATCAAATTTTGAGTTTGGATTTTGAAGTTTACATTGTAGCGATCATAACTATTAGAGAATTTCCTTCACTCTTTTTGTTTGTTTTATTTTTAACCTTTCTTAATGACTTGAATTATCTCTTTTATTGAGTATTTTGTAGGTGGAAGAGGATAAATTTGATTGGTTTTTTATGTAGTGAAAAAAAAAACAGTATTCAACTTGAATACTTAATTGAAACATTCACCTTTGTAGACATTGTAATTTTACATATATAATTTACTAGCACTTATAATTTAATCAATTTTGAATTATATGCAAATGTAAGTAACATCATCACCTATAAAATTAATTAGGTCATGTCAACAAAAAATTAATAAATGTTTTATTTTGGTTGGTAAGAAATTGGTGCATAATTGGATATTTCTTCAATAGGTAAGAAAGTAATTCGATTGATTAATCTCTACAACTATATCACTGATGAATTAATCTCAGCAAATGCAATAACTTGCACTGTGGATTAAACGGATTAAGCTCTGCAATTGCAATAGCTTGTGGATATCATAGGTGAAGTTGACATGATGAATAATCTAGAATGACATATTTTACACGGCATCATACATATTTACACGCATGACAAACCATGACTTGAATAGAAACTAGCCAGTAATGATCTGACGCGTGTAAGACATTGGCATGAAACAACAAGAAGGAGGATGAAGAAGTCATGAAACAAGGTTTCATCAAGGGGCTTTCAATTCAACTTCCAAGCATGGAATTTTCCTTACCTAAAATTCAATTCAAACCAAACATAGGTCTCATGCTGATGCCGCAAAGTGTGGGAGAGTTTAATTTAATATAGTTAAATGAATTAATGTGACATTTATGTTAGAGGTTTCGGGATTGCAAAACTAGAGTGGTTAAACACAAAGTCAAATAATGTTAGATTCGGAGCGTGACATGCATAAAATATTGTACTAACATTAAAGAAAAAACGACATCATAGGAGTAACAATGAAGGAAGAGCTGGAAAGCAGAGGACACATTCCTATTTAACTGTACACAACAAAACAATCAGTAAAAATAAGTAGTATTATTTATTTTTATCATTTTTGTAATAGACAATTAAAAATAATTTTGTTATTTTGAATAACTATTTTTTTCTATATTATCTCAATAATTAATTAATTAATTTTATCTTTTTATAATAAATAATATTGACAAAACTATAATTTATATTACATTAATCAAACATTTAAAACTAAAAACTTTCTATCTCATGATAACGACGAGTTATTATGAGATACATCACACGAAAATGAAAAATATAAATTTTAATTAAATTAATTTCATATTTATTTCAGCAATAAAAAAATAAAAAAATATTATATATAATAAATTACTTTTAATAAATAATATATTTTTTATTATTAAGAATATAAAATAAATAATAATAATTTAAAATGGATGCATATATTCTTAAATAAACAAATATACAACTGACAAAAATCGATAAAATTTATATTGAAAACTAAAAATAATAGTACTTTATTTAAAAAAATATTTCATAAATTTATATAATAATAATAATAATAATAATAATAATAATAATTTATTATTATTATTATTATTTTTGTTGAGAGAGTAGTAGATAAAGTTGGCACACGTGAGAACATGGGCCATGCATGGTATGATAAAGTAAAGGTAAGAAAAAAAAGACAATACTAGGTTCACGTGTGGGTGACGTCACCAACGGTGGATTTACGCATGTGTTACGGCGTGTTGGCGACCGGGCTGTTTTCTTGTTGCCACTACATTGGTTCTTTGAACTTTCAAGTACTCCGTTTTGGTGTCAAATTAATTGTTATTATAGACACCTTTATCGTACAATTCAAGGAAATGATATTTAATTAAAAAATCATATTACTATCTATGATCTTAGAAATTTTATTTTTTAAATTTATTAAATAATTAATGTATATATAATAGACTAAATATATTAATTATTTAATAAATTTAAAAATCAATTATCTTTTAAAAATAAATTTGGAGGAAGTATGAAATTTTTTGATAAATTCTATCTTAGAATTTTGAAGGGACAGAATGTGACTATGAGATTAAAATAAAATAAATAAATAATTTAATTAAATCATTTTTAAAAAGGGATAGACAAGGAGATTCCCTTGATCTGCTATAGTTTTGTCTTGTTGAAGAAGTTTTAAGTAGAGACATTATAAAGTTAGTTAATCAAGGTGCTTATGAAGATGAGATAAATACACAAGAAGAGAGGTTGAATTGTGTTTTCCATTTCTTAACTTTATCTCTGATCAGAGTTCAGAATCTAAACTGATATTCAGATTCTGATTATATGTTGTAGCAGAATGTTAACAAGGTGAAAAAATGCACAAGAATGAGAGGTTGAATTGTGTTTTTCATTTCTTAACTTTGCCTCTGTTCAGAGTTCAGAATCTTAACTGGTCTTTAGATTCTGATTATACGTTGTAGTGGAATGTTAACAGAAACAAATAAAAGATAAAGAACACATAAAGATTTATATTGGTTCCTCCCAAAAGAGGGTAGTCCAGTCCCCTTGCATCAGAAGAGATTTTCATTATAACCAAAACATTATTATAATCGCTTATGCACTTAAACATAAAACTTTTCTTTGTTCATACCCTCAGCCCGAGACTTTCTGCTTAAATCTCTCAGGTCCAAGACTTCCCTGCTTAGATTCCACGAATCCAAGACTTCTGCTCAAGCCCCTTAGGCCCAAGACTTCCTTGCTTAAGTTCCACGAACTGAAGACTTCCTTGCTCAGGTTTCACGAATATAATACTTATGCTTAAGCCCCTCAGGCTCAATACTTTCTGCTCAATCAGCAAATGATCAATACTTTCAATGCTCTAGCACATAGCAGGAGACTTACTTGGCTCAAGCCTTTTAAAAATGACTTTGATGCTCAAGAGCATAACAAGAGACTTTATTTAAACTACTAAAAAAATCATGTTTAACAGAATAGAGAACAAGGTGTACTTATGTTTACCCTGAAAAATGGTAAACAACCGCTAGTCTCCAAATATATAGTTAACTCGCAGGATCAACCAATGTATCTTAGGGCATAGTGCTTAATGACTTGTTCATTGTTAATTTCTTTGTATCTTAAGGTTATTAGCTTCGAATATGTCGAAGGGGATATGTGAAGATAGTATGATAATAAGTTTCTTGACTTTAATGCAGAAAGTGTAAAGTAAAAATAACAATCTTGAAAGCACTCAAATGAAAATAAAGATTAGGAAAAAGATGAAAACGAAGAAAGCAATGTAAATTGAATAAATTAGGAAACTTTGTATTGAATAATAAACATGATGTTTCATTTGCGCTTACATTCTCTTAATCATTTGCTCATTTCTCTTAATGCTAATACTTTGAGTTTCTTTGTGAGATTTTTGTAATACAAATGAACACACCTAGTCCAATAAAATGAAATACTATATATACAAGCCTAAAATAACTACCCTCTATCGTTTCTTTCCCTTTGATTCTCCACGTGCAGTTCTGCATAAAAGTTTTCCTTCCAACTTCCTTCACATGTCCCTTTGAGATAAGAACCCACGCAGTTACCAAGATTTAAGCGTGACATAATCGCGCCCAAGCAACCGCTTCTTCAACCAGCTTTACTGCAACGCTTCCTTTCTGGTTGAAGCAATTGGTGTTGAGCTACACACTTCAACAAGCCAAATAATTCTATAAGTCCCAGAGTGTGGTCGAATCGCTGCTCTTTCAAAACTTTTCCCCTATTTGTTGGGTCACCCTCACTTGTTGAAAATCCCAGCTAACAAATTACCCTCAAAAAGGCCTCTTTTGACATTTTCTAGGAGATAGGGGCATTTTTGTCCTAAGTGCTCACCTAGTAGGATGGCATCATCCTATCATGACATTTCATTTCAACAATCACCTCGAGACCACGCCTTTTTCCCACTTCTCATATCCCTCATTATCACGACGCCGGATAAATAGGGTAGGGTCCGCTAGGTACAGTGAAACTTACTAACTATCGCTTCCACTTTAGTGACACATCACCCCACTAACTTGGACAGCTCAATAGAGGAACTGACGAGTCTCTTTCATTTTTCCCTATAAATAAGCCATCTTAAAACCTTCAACACTTTTTCCATCATCTTCTCTAATCTGCGAAAAAGGTATTTCAGATAACTTTCTTCAAAGCTTGAAACTTCTCAAAATGGCACCTTCTAGCAAAAATGCTCCATCAAAAGAAATCGTTCCTCACGCTTACGCATTGAGTCATGTTACTGCATTTAGAAATCGGGAATACAGACCAAAACCTCCTAATCTTGAAGAAAAGCTCGTGATCTTCAAATCACAGTGTTGTGTAACACCCTAATTTTAGTATTTATTTATTTATATTAATTAATTAATTAATTGAGTGATTTTGTGCATAATTGATTTATTTGATTTAATTGAATTAATTGAATTATTTAATTTAATTTATTTATTTTATTTGGTGGAATAATATGTGGAAATGGTAGAAATAAGTAATTGGGCTTAGATTAAGACTGTGAATAATAAGTGAGTGAGTGGATTAAGTAAGTCCATCAGAATAATGAGAGATTGTGGGATTTGATAAAATAAGAGAAATAGATAGAATAGAGTTAGAAAAATAGAAAGGAGGAAAAGAGACAAAGTGAGAAATGGAGAAGAGTAGGAGCAAACTCTAAGAGAAAGATCTCTAGAATTCAAGAATCAATGTAAGGGTGGGTTTTTATATGATTATTGGAATTGTATGATAGTGTATGATTAATAGTATCATATTTAGGATAAAAATCCATAATTTTCTTCGTGGTTGTTATATGATAATTATATGATGAATTTGTGTGCCTTATATGTGTGTATTCTTTTTTCTTTTTGAGGATTGAACCTATATCCATCAATTTCAAAGGTTTTAGGCATAATCTTAAAACAATGATTAGATGGTTTAATTGTGTTAAAATTGTAATTTTACTTGAGATAATTACAATATTGGATGGGTTGTAATTTTCTGAGTTTAGGTTTTTATGGAATCAAAATCGGAGGTCCGGAAGGCCTTCAATGGTGAAAAATACATAAAATTTTGTATGATGTCTGTCACGACTGTTCATGTTTTCGGTCGAAATCGTTTTGGTCATAACTTTTGATCTGTAAGTCCGTTTTGGTTCCTGGTCAAAGCGTCCGAAAACTAATGAATAGAACTATATCATAGTATAGATAAAATAATTGGTTCCCAATATTTTTTATATCTAATATGTTTGGGGAGCCAATTATGTATATATTCTATTAATGGATTGTTGTGTTGTTTGCTGCTGGTTGTGAAATTATTTGTGGATAATTTATCGAATACTTGCGTATGTGCTTGTATAAGTATATTTTTGGTATGACAACATGAAATGCATGATAGTTATTGTTTGTTGTAATGATAATACAGTTGTGATTGTATTGTAAAATATATTGTATACCATTTGAAAGTGAATTGTATGTGGATGATTCATAAAAATGTTCAAGTATGTGTAATTGTATGGTAATTCAAGTGTGATGAATTATTGAAGATATGCATGAATGTTAAGATTAGGGAATGATCTTAATTGCAAATGGTTGTTGAACTTGCACATGCATCATTTGTTGTCAAGAGGCAATGATTGTTAGTTCCGTGGGATCTAGTGACTTGTCCTAAACCTAGAGCAAGGTTTGAAAGCTTAGGGAATGATATTTTTGTATATTAGTGGTCTAGGGAACGAATCCAGTTTAATGTAAAAACCGAAAAGTAATAACAAGTGATTGGTGTAACACCCCCTTTCTATACCCCTAAATAATCATATAAATCATTTAGGCACATATAAAAATTCATTTCATCAGAGTATATTTAAAACATGGTATAAAAGAGGTATGTCACATTATCCATGAAATTAGAACATACAACACCTGCTCAACAAGATATGCAACAGTGGGGTAACTTTCCACAGAGGAACTTAGTCCTTACACCCACATCTCAATATTTAGAATAAAAGCGGAAAAATATAAACATTGAATCACTTCAAACATATATATATATATATATATATATATATATATATATATATATATATATATATATATATATATATATATATATATATATATATATATATATATATATATATATATCACTCAGTTTGATTCACAACACCATTCAACATGTTTTCATAAACATTCATCAGCAGATACATATACAACGTATCACAAAAGAATTCTATACAATCCTAGCTACCCGGTGTTACATATCAGAGCCAACCGACCAAAAAGAATGAAGCCACGCTTCACAAAAAGACCTCCAGCAATCTACTCTGCAATACCTCATAGAGCATCATAAAACAGCAGAAGGGTGAGAAATATTATCAATCAATGCATATAATTTTATATATATATATATATATATATATATATATATATATATATATATATATATATATATATATATATATATATATATATATATATATATATATATATATATATATATATATACACACACACGCACACACACACACACACACACACACACACAAGCATAGAATATACATATTGCACATTTCTCACCACAATCATCACAATTCAATCATATATATTTTGCAACATATATATATAATTCACCAAGCATATTCATCATTCATTCATACACATCACAATGCATATTTACATAACTAAGCATATTCATCAATCATGCTTCTGCAATTCACATCATTTCCACATAAACATTTACAATTATGTTTATTCACCAATACACAATTCATGATGATAAAATGCAACTCATAGAGACCGACTCACGACTCTATGCAGATACACATGCGGTACCGACTCATTCAGCAGGTTCAATTGAAGAACCAAATGGAACCATCGCTCGTTACTGAAGTAACTCCCCGTCGGGCCTACGATGTTCACCCATCGCTCACACCCCACATGGGCACACGATGTTTCAGGATTGCTCACACCCCACACGGGTACATAATCTGATTGCTCACACCCCACATGGGCACACAATCGTTCATCAGATTCTACGCGGAATCAATTTACCCATTGCTCACACCCCACATGGGCATACAATGTTTAAGGATTGCTCACACCCCACAAGGGCACATAATCGTTCAGCAGATTCACCGAGGAATCAATCAGCACAAGAGCTATTGTAAGGCTTCACTGCCTACTCGTTGGGGCTTCGCTACAGCGGACCCCTCAATATCTCTCTCGCTACCAATGAAGAGGACTATCCCCATTCTGTCCAATTCTGGGACCGTTCGCTACTAGCTCGCTACAGCAAACACTCGCGACCTGCTCGCCTAGCGAAGGTGCTAGCGAGCATCTGCGATGTTCAAAACCCCAACTGTCCAAAATCGCATAAGTCCACAAAATCATCCGATTTAATTCCAACAAGTTCCAATAGTCCTAACCTAATATTCCTCGACTAAACTACACCATTAATCCTCAATCTTAACCGCTAAAACATCGATTTTACCGATTAAACCAATTTCTGCCCTAAAAGGGAAAATGAGTAAAACTCTCCAACAAACACATACATAATTATACACATTGAGAAAATAATAACATTTCACACCCTTACCCGATTAAATCGAAGCCTAAATGTTGTTCTTGATGATTCTCCAAGTTTTCCTCTTTTCTCCTCTTCTCTCTTTCTTTCTCCTCCTTTCCTCTTCTTTCTATTCTATCTCTTTTCTCTCCCCTTTCCACTTATATTCCTTCTATTCTATTTCTCTCAAAATATCTATTAATCCATTTTCTCAAAAAATATCCAACTTAATATTAAATGCTAATTGTCTAAAATACCCTCCAATCTATTTTCCCCGAAAACTCTCTAAATCGGTAAAATAGCATAATATGCAAACATAACATAATAACACATAAATTCCACAATTAAAATAATAATCACTCAATTAAATAAAAAAGATTCAACAAAAAAATGGGAAATCAGAATCGGGGCGTTACAATTGGTACCACATGCATGAGTTGCATTAAAGTTTTGCATTGAGTCGCATCATGTATATGTTTGCAATATGAGATTATGCGGAATATATGAAATTGATGAATTGACGAATTATGGAATTGTGAGTATGTACTTGTGAATAGTATGGTCACTTGAGTGATAATATGTTGATGAAGCTTTTGGAATATGAGAATAATTATGTTATGTTTGCATGCCATAAATTATATATTATCTTATGATTTCGACAATCATGTGAACTATCACCCTTCTATTGGAATGATGTTTTGTACGAAATCACTCAGGTACTGAGGAGTAGAATTGCTTCTAGTGCGAGGTAGCTGTTGGAGTATCTTATTTTAGTTTCTATATTTATTTTATGTTGAGTCATGCTCTGATCATGTAATACTAGAACGTTTCGATTCATGTTTTGAGAGATACTTTATGTACTCTACTTTATTTTGTTATTATTATTATTTGAATTATGTGGAGTATCGGATTTTATGCCTAAGTGATGATTATGAATGAGTTGATCATGGGGCTTTCATCATGTTAATTTATGATTGAAGTAATTCTGCTGCTACATGCTATGTGAGAGTATATGAAAAACATGTATTTATTTTAATTGTTATTGAGCATAACAAGTATATGTATGATGTTTTGAATTATATGTGACACCCTTATTTGAGATGCATGATATTTTACTTTGATTATTTATATATATTCCACTGGGGATTTAGAAGGGTGTTACATTAGTGGTATCAGAGCAGGTCAGTCCATCCGACCAGGTTGTATAATATTGTTTGTTCCCTAGTATGCGACTATGTGTGAAAACACTATCGGTACAAGTTTATTTTTATAACCTTTGTCTGCAGGAGTGGGATTCAAATAAGTGAGGGAGAAGCTTGTGCTTCTCCAAGATGTTTCAAGTGTGGAGTGGTGGATCAGTGTGTCGTTGAACGCTATTATAGTTTGGTAAAGATTGTTTATGCCCCATCATGATTGCCAACTGTCTATTGATAAATTGAGGAATTGATCACCCATAATCTCTTGTTGATAGTGGACGAGATCATGTTGGATGGAATAAACGTGTCTTGCGAGCTTAGATGGTGTGCTCAGTGAATTGTTTGGAGTTAAGCCAAATGCTTACAGATTATTTTGATGAGTCGGTGCAGGATGATGCTGAGATGTTTATGTTGATGGCAACTTTGAGTTTTAGTGAAGGTGGAGAAGTTGGTGTTTTTCCAATTGTTTGTGATTTTCCGGAAGTTTTTCTTGATGAGATAAGTGATTTATCGCCGGAATGTGAAATGGAGTTTGTAATCGACTTAGTTCATGGAACTAGTCTGGTATCGATGGCTCCATATTGCATGCCAGCATCAGAATTGAAAGAGTTGAAGAGTCAACTAGAAGATCTGCTTGAGAAGAGATTTATTCATCCGAGTGCGTCACTGTGGGGTGCACCAGTTTTGTTGGTTAAGAAGAAATAGGGTTTTATGAGGCTTTGTGTGGATTATAGACAATTGAGCAAGGTGATTATCAAGAATAAGTATCCACTTCCGATGATTAATTATCTGATGGATCAGTTGGTTGGTGCAAGTGTGTTCACTAAGATAAATTTGAGGTCTGGGTATCATCAGATTCGTGTGAAGGTTGAAGATATTCAGAAGACTGCTTTTAGAACCAGGTATGGTTATTATGATTATTCTATGATATCGTTTGGTGTGACTAATGCGCCGAGTGTATTTATGGAGTACATGAATAGGAGTTTCCATCCGTATTTGGACAAGTTTGTGTTTATGTTCATTGATGATATTTTGATCTATTCGAAGAGTGAAGAGGATCATGCTGAGCATCTGAGGATTGTGCTATTAGTGTCGAAAGAGAAGCGGTTGTATGCTAAACTTTCTAAGTGTGAGTTTTGGTTAAAGGAAGTGAGTTTCCTTGGCCATGTGATTTTTAGTAGAGGTACTGTAGTTGATCTGTTGAAGGTTGAAGCTGTATCGCAATGGGAAGCTCCAGAATTTATTTTTGAGATTAGAAGTTTTCTTGGGTTGGTAGGTTATTATCAGAAATTCATTGAAGGGTTTGAAAAGTTATCTTTGTCGTTGACGCAGTTAACTAGGAAGGGTAAAGCTTTTGTTTGGAATGAAAAGTGTGAAGAAAGTTTTCAAGAGCATAAGAGAAGGTTGACGACATCTCCTGTTTTGGTTTTGCCTAATCTGGCATAACCGATCGTTATATATTATGATGTTTCCTTAATGG
Organism: Lathyrus sativus; assembly: GCA_963859935.3. Classification (NCBI taxonomy): domain Eukaryota; kingdom Viridiplantae; phylum Streptophyta; class Magnoliopsida; order Fabales; family Fabaceae; genus Lathyrus; species Lathyrus sativus. The sequence goes on along the minus strand of OZ012740.1, from coordinate 445,134,145 downwards.
GATTGGGAGGTGTGTTGATGCAACAACAACAAGTTGTAGCTTATACTTCAAGGCAACTTAAAGTGCATGAGAGGAATTATCTGACGCATGATTTAGAGTTGGCTGCTGTTGTGTTTGTATTGAAGCTTTGGAGACATTATTTGTTCGGATCGAGATTTGAAGTGTTTAGTAATCATAAGAGCTTGAAATATCTCTTTGATAAAAAATAATTGAATGCGAGACAAAGGAGATGGTTGGAACTTCTGAAGGACTATAATTTTGGTTTGAATTACCATTCGAGTAAAGTAAACGTGGTAGCTGATGCATTGAGTCGGAAATATTTGCATATGTCGATGATGATGGTAAGAGAGTTAAAGATGATTGAGCAATTTCGAGATATGAGTTTGGTTTGTGAAGAGACTTCTCATGGCGTTAAGCTTGGTATGTTGAAGCTTACTAGTGGTATTCTTGATGAGATTCGAGAAGGTCAGAAATCTGATTTGAGTTTGGTAGATTGGTTGACTTTGATCAATCAAGGTCGATGTGGTGATTTTCGGATTAATGAAAATGGTATCATGAGATGTCGTGATAGATTTTTTGTTCCGAATATTGTTTGTCATACCCTAAATTTGCCCGCCGGCTTTTGTAAATATTTTTGCATTTTCTATTTTGCATTTTTCACTTAATTTCATGTCGTTTAGACACGTGTCCACCCCCGATTGGGAGTTTTTCAAATCTCGACTATTTTGCCCAATAGGAGCGTGACACGTGGCCAAAGGGTATTTTTATAAATATGACAATCCTTTTTAATTTCTCTTTTTCCTTGCAAATATTAATTTTCTGTATATATTTTTTTAGCATTTATTTAATTTAATCAGGATTTATTTTCTTTAGAAATATTATTAAGTTTCAGTTTTTTTTATTTTTATTATTAGGATTATATTATTATTAGTTTAGTTTATTTCATTACTTAATTAGTTGTAGGTTTTATTTAGCATTAATAAGCATTTCTTAATCATCAATCAATGCCACGTGTCATTTGGTCAGCATATATAACACTACTCATTGTCTCTTTGGGGGACAACCCTAGAATTTCAACCAAACCTAGCCGCCCACCTTCCTGTCCCAGATTCAACCTTCATCGTCATCAAAGAAATCACCACAATCCACTCTTTGTTCACCATGACAACTCTTCACTCATCTTCCTCTTCAACCTTCAGCTAAAAACACACTTCATCTTTCCACCATTTTTATCAACCTTCACAACTTCAAGAAACAAATTCTAACTTCCAAACCCTTCTTTAGTTCGAAACCCCACCCTGTTCATCATATGATTTCCACCATTAACAACTGAAACAATCAACTCATCACCTTCAACCAACCAAAAACCATAAATCCCCAAACTCATCACCCCTCTTCATGACAGATAACCTCACAAGCTAATCTGTAGCAAACCGACCCCACTTCCCTTTACAGCTTACTGCTATAACTTGTGGTCTCCAACAAAGCATAAAACCTGCATAATTTTTATGCAAGAATTCATACAAGCAAAACATTCAAACCACTCAAACCATCGAACAAACCTACCTTCATCTAACTTCAAACCCGCTCAAAACTCCCACCATAACGAACTCATCGCTAACTCATTTTCCTCTTCAAAAAAATTTCCTCCTCATCTTCCTCCTCCATCACTGTACAAACTCACCACTCATCCTTAACATCATCTTTCAAACCCTACAAAAATTGGTCTCATAACCATTTCCTAGGGGCTGGCCCTCGAGGCCTTTATCTGCTGAAAACAAACAGAGTAAGAAAACAACCGATACCCACTCCAAATACTTGAATAACAACATCAAAATAAACTCAACACAACCCTCAAATCTTCTCCAAAAAACAACGACTCAAACTGCTCACCAATCTTCATCTCCTTCACTCCTTCACCAAAATCGTAATCGCCTTCAACATCAAACCTCAGAACCCATTCACCGTTTTCGTTCACCAAAATCGTAATCACCTTCAAACCCATAGCCCTCAATCAACCGCGAACCACCACACCTTCCACCCCACACAAAACCCCTTTCTGTCGCAACAACCCGTCCAAATACATAAACTCCAAACCCCGATCAACGTTAATCTCAACAATCATCACAAACCCAATTTCTGAAACCCATTTCATGTTTTCTTCAAAACCCTCAAATCCCAATTACAACCCTTCACAACTCCATTCTTAAACCAGAATCCGGAATTAGAGATGAAGAGAGGTTGAATCAAAAATAAAAACCTGAAGGAAAGGCGAAGAAGATCACTTCATAGTTGTTGTTTCTTTTCCATGGCCGCGCGGAGCTTTCTGAGGCAGATAGGTGATGTTGGCCGAAAATAAGAAGAAGAGGATTATTTTTTTTTCATCTTTTTAAGTTTATTTCTTTCTTGCTGCTGTTTCAAACCCATGAGTGTGTAATGGGCCGAGGAGCCCATTTGCTTTGTTAACTTTCATACACTCCTGTTTCATATATCAAACCCTCCCTCTTTTTAAAAAAAAATGTATATATATTATCTAATTTAGTTTTAAAATAAGTTTTCTTGTAAATATTTTTTTAATTAGCTTCTAAACTGTAAAATATTTTAGCTTTTTTTTTTATAAATAGTTAATATATATTTCTTTTGTAAATTAACTTTCATTTCTATTTTTTTAGAATACTTTATATATATTTTTCTAAGATCATTTTTCTTTAAGAATTTTTTTTAGAGTATATTATATATATTTGTTTTCTATTTTCTAGTTAATTCTCTTTCAAGTTTTATTTATATTTATTTTAGAGGTTAAATCTTACTTCTCATTTGATATTGGGTCTTTTATCCCATATATATCTTTTTGGTTGATGACGAGACCTCCGTAAACCGTTATTGGTCAAACTATTGATAAATAACGTTGGATCCGAGGCCGACTTTTTCTCTTCTTTCTCATTCTCGACTTTATTTCACTTTTATCTTTTTGGTAGATGACGACATTTCTGTAAACCGTTATTAATAAAATTGTTGATGGATAATGTTGGATCCGAGACCTCTTTTCTCTCCTCATTTCTCTTCATCTTTCTATTTTATTTTTGACTTTTGGATCGATGAAGTCTTGTATCCGCAAGCGTCAGTTTTCGAAGTCGATAACCTTCTCGATTTCAAATATATGGAAGATGACCTTCGCGATAGGCTACCTTCGATTAATCAATATTTTGTTTACGGTTAAGACGAGATCCAATTCTTTTGTGTCCTGATTCAATCCACTAACCAATTGACGACTAACTTCTATTTTCTGTGAATATACAACTGCTTTACTTTCTGTCAAATATCAACTGCTTTATTTTTCAGTCATTTATATTCTTGTACATATTATATATTCTGTATATTATTACTATCCTATAAATATTCGACTAACTTGTACATTCTTTTAAAACACTTAATAAATATCAAAACCATAAAATCCTAATTGGTGGACTGTTGTTTATCTGTATTCTGTATATATTTGTCTCTGTTTTTCATCTCTTTGGCAGGTTCTCAAAAATCTCTTTAATCAAAGAATCAATTTCTCTTTGTATTGAACTAAAGAGAGAGGATTAAGTATAGACTTCTTCCTCTCCGAGTATCGATATGCTCACTGTAGTGTGGGTGGTTTCGATACTCGTCTTTCACTATGAAGATATTTTCTCTTTACAACTTTTCTCCACACCTTCTCTCCTAAAACCTCGGCTCCGCACCGAGTGTATTTCCACACCTTTTTCTCCTAAGACCTCGGTCCCGTACCGAGTGTATTTTCAAAAACACCTTTTCAATAAGAAAATTGATTTCTCTTTGTATTGAACTAAAGAAACAGGATTGAATGTAGACTTCTTCCTCTCCGAGTATCAGGATATTCACTATAGAGTGGGTGGTCTCGATACTCGTCTTTTAATACAAAGACGCGACTTTATTCACCACCTCTCTTTTTCACAACTTCTTTCCAAGCCTTCTTTCCTAAAACCTTGGTCCCCTACGAGTGCATTTTCAAACTCTTTTTTACACAAAAACTTGAATGGTCGTGGAGTGGTTAGGCGTAGGCCTTCTCCTATCTCGAGTGCTTGACATTTACCGTAGGGTTTACAGTCGTAAAGCACTTACCATTCAAAACCAAAAATACCTTTAATAAGAGAATGCAGTTCTCTTTGTGTTGAACTAAAGAGAGAGGATTGAATGTAGACTTCTTCCTCTTCGAGTATCAGGATACTCACTGTAGTGTGTCTGGTCTTGATACTCGTCTTTCGATACAAAGACGCTACGTTCACCACACCATTTTCAAAACAAAAACTTTGAGATAACGAATTGGGTACTACCCGCAAGGGGTTACTATCTGACGACTTATCTCACCCCTAAAATCAATCTCACCAATCAAACGTGACTTCTTGCCTTGCATGGAGAAATACATCTCTTCAAAAAGGATATGTTACGTCCGGTTTACCGCAAACAGGTAATGCTTAAGTCTCCAACAAGCGAGCAGAAATACACCTAAACTGCTAGAATGCGCATGATAGAATCATCCACAAAAACACCGGTTACCCGTAGTATCACGAACTACGTTGCTCTGATTTCTCTTGCATGTTGAGAATACGTAGGCATAGGATTGCGACAATCCTAGCGAGCACCCTTTTCTCTTTTCCACCTTTTTCTTTTTTCCACCCTTTCCCCAGAAAGGCATGCTACGTTCGTTCTACCGCAAACAGGTAACGTCTAAGACTCCACAAGCGAGCAACAATACACCTAAACTGCTAGAATGCACTACGATAACATCATCCACAAAAACTCACCCGCAAACCGTAGGCCGAACTACGGCTCCTCTGATTCTTTACTTATTTTGAGTGAAGATACGTAGGCACAAGGGCCACAATCCTTGCCGAGCACATTCCCCCTATATATGTAGTTCCCCGAACTATGTCGAATCTGACTTTCTCGTATCCGTTGAGAATACGTGGGCCTAGGACCACGAAGTCCTACCGAGTCTGTTCTTTCTCTTCTTCCCCGTTATCTCTCGTTTCCCTATTTCTAGCCATTCTCTCTCCTCTAGGAACACTCATAAAAAGCAATATATTTTAGCAAATATTATCACACATACGACAAACAAATGGTTCCCATCGAGTACGATGGATGCGAGGGGTGCTAATATCTTCCCTTCGCATAACCGGCTTCCGAACCCGTTCTTGGTTGCGAGACCATCTTATCCTTTCCTTTCCTTTCTTAGGGTTTTCTCGACATTTTCCCTTCCCCTCATGGGATAAATAAAGTTCGGTGGCGACTCTTTTGTCTATCTTTTCGCCTCCCCGTCGTTGCCATTTTTCGAGTAGCGACAACTGGCGACTCTGCTGGCGACTTCCCTAGTAAGCCAAGCCTAGTTTGTTTGTCGCATGTTTGATTTATTTGCTGTTATTGTTTATTGTGTTGTGTTCTTTTTAACCTGTTGGGTTTATTGGGTTGGTTTGTGAGGATAAAAGCTTTCTACCCGAGCTTACTAGTATACATTAAGATTAGGAGGTGGTTTCTTTCTGATTTGCGAGACTTAGGACTCGTTGAGTTGGTTTGAATTCCACCGCTCAGATGAGACCCCTTTGGGATGATTATGTCTTACGAGTAGTCGTAATGGCGTCTTTATTTCCGACTTGGGAGTCTGTGACTCTGAGGACCTTTTGTAGAACCTTATTCCGAAGATCACTTAGACATAACTCTGTGTTCATCCTTTGAAGGGATTACCGTCTTACGAATCATCGTTATGATAGAAAACTTTTGAGGGTTAGTGCATAGGACTTTGTTTAAAGCCTTTGGGATACCCTCTTCTAAACCAATAGATTGCCCACCTGAGGTGAGAGATATCTTGTTGTGTTTATCTTGCAGGATCTGTGACCCTGATCCCGTGTCTGTTGCATTTCATATTGCATTGAATTTGCATAAGCATCTCTGCATCATTTTGCATTTTCTTCCCTAACCTAAATACCAAGAGCTTACCCGTCCTCTGTCCATAACCCGCAGTTGATTTCCCGACACTCCTGTTGAACTTGTGAGAGCTGCGAGGAATTTGAAGTAAGAGGAGCGTAGACACCTTAAAAGGTCAGTCAGACAATGCAAGCTGAGGTAGCTATGCCAGAGACCAACCGCTAGAATGTTGATTCCCCACCAGGATTTACTGTGATGATCAATCATCTGTATGGTTCTCTTCCTGATGAAGATCTTACACAAATTGTCGTGGTGATGCTTTCTCTTTGTCGAATACAAGCGAATAGGTCCCAATGATGAAAACTAAGGACCCGAGAGCTCTTAAGTATGCTAAAAGGATTCATGTGTTGGATGAAAAACTCAAAGCCTTGGAAGTTAAGGATACTTTTGGTTTCAGTGTGGATATCATGGAGGATCCATGGGGCACACGACTGAAGATTATAAAGCCTTTCAAGCCAAAGTGCAGCAGTTGATTGGCAAAAGGTACATATCTTTTCCAGAAGGAAGTTTGGTTGTCCATGTCAACCTCTCAGCTGCCTAAGCTCAAAGATTTCAATGGTCATCTCCAAAAGCCAATGGTCCAGACAGGCAGACATCCTCAACATTGGCGGTCCTTGGGTGCTTTTATCATTTGCATTTGTAGTTTTTTCCTGTTAATTACTACTTGTTCTTAAACATTGTTGTTGTGAATGGTAATATTAATGAAGTGATTATGCATTTTCTGAGTCAGTCACGTCGTATTCACTCCTTATTTCCATTTATCACAAGCACAAACACATACACCTCTTATCCACTTCACTTCATCACTATTTTTTTAGCAAAGATTGGAGGGAGGATGATGAAAACCGAATACCCATAATTTCAAACCGTATGCTTTCAGACAGAATCTCGTCGATGATGTACATGCATTGCTTCAATCCCCTAAACACTGGAGATATAAGGAGTTAATCCCTAGTCAACCACTTCGAGCCTAGAAGTAGGAGTTTCCTTAGGATATTCAACCCTTAACACTCAACCTGGGGCAGGGTAGTTGTTCAGTTAATTCTATCCCGCACTCAAAATCCAAAAGTCGGTTGTTCATCAATGACCCGTGACATGGCAGTCACCATTCTCCAGCAAAATCCAAAAAAAATCGAAAGCCTGCTAAGTCAAGTACCTCAAAGGAGACTTAGGCAAAAATCAAGGCAATCCCGATGGATCTGACAAGAAAAATCAGTCCATGCAAAAGTTAGGGATCAAAAATAGAATCAAAAGAGGTCCTTGAACCCTCAACAAAAACAAAACAAAATTCAGTGGCTATCAAAAGAGTCATTGATATCCTTCAGAATAAAATAAGATGACTGTCATTTCAAACAAACCTTGAGTCACCAAGCTTACACCGTCAAGACATATATGTGCAGAATTAATTGAACATAGGTATGGAGATCATCAAGAAGAGAGGTGGGTACAAATAATGCTTTGATCCTAATATCTTTTGTTTTATAAACCGTGAACCAGGCCACGTTACAACCCTCGAAAGACCTAATTGAGGCGAGGTTTATTCTGAAAGCATACTATTGCGAGGTTGCGTAAACTGACTCCTCACATATTTGCTAATCATCAACATTGGTGTCAATATCCTTGCTATATCTTTTACACCAATCAAGTTAGCACAACGTTTGGACTAACGGTCCATTCGTCTCACTATCACGACACTTAATAAACGACATTTTTTCAAAATCTTGCTTAAACTTCGCATTAAAATTACCATTCATGAGCAAACAATTTTAATTGCAAGTCAGTAATTGGCATCGAGGAAATTCCAACAGAGAGCAATCAAGCAGGAATGGATCATTCGGCAGTCTGAATCAGAACCGAATATACCATGGAGCCTTATGGATCTGGGGCATTGAAATCCAGTGAGTTTGGAATCAGTCAGTTTAAGGTAAATCCCCAAGCGTCAGTTGATTACGGGGCAGATCATTCAAGAACCAGTTGATCAAAATTGAATCATCTTGAGATTCCACCAATCAGGGGCAGGCCACCCAGAATTTCATTAACTTGAGGGCGGATCCCTCTAGTGTTCATTCAAGACAAGTTAAGTTGCTTCAACACTCTTTCAAGAGGTAAGCTACTCCAAGTGTATATTGAAGCCAACCACCAAGATTCGGTTAAACAATGATGAATCCTTTCATGGTACAAACTATGGGGCAAGCCATCTTAAGGTCATCTCATGGCAAGTTACTCAGGCAAGTTCATCTTCATCAGCAACTGTTGAGTTCAAAACAAGTGTCGGGGAATCGTACCGTCACCTCACCCAAATAACCTTAACCTTCCAAAAAGGCCTTTCCGTCATCGAATTCTTCATCCCACAACCTAAACCTGTCACCTATCAAAACAAACTGAAACCTCCAAAGTCCAGTTCTTGTCTGGCAAACCTTCAAACCAGTCCTTGTCTGGTCAACCCTTCGCTGAATACCAATTCTCGTCTGGTATATGTCAGCTTTTAAACCAGATCCCATCTGGTCACCCTTCCTTTATCCTAACATCTAACCGGTCCTTGTTTGGTAAACCTCGTTCCAAAGTCCAGCTCCCATCTGGAAAACCACAAAGTCAGTCTTTGTTTGACGGCTTAACCTTTCGCCACCAGTTCTTGTCTAATAGCCTACCCTTCGAATACCAGCTCTCATCTAGTACTTCCAACCCAAAGTTCAATCCGCATTGGCAACTACCTAAAGTCTGTCAAGTCCAACATGCTTTTCCATTACCATCTGCAATCATATGCATCATACGCATCGCATTCGACATTATAAGCATCTTGCATCATATGCATATCCAGAATCATATCATACTCTCCCTAGCTCTTGCATCTCCGGGTGTTAGCATTTTCATTTCCATTTATGGAACATCATTATCATCAAGCATGAGCATATGCGAGCTCAGGTCCAGGATCAATCTCGAAGATTTCCAAGATCATAATCAGCCCAGTTAGGGGCATCTTTCGCATGACTGTGGGTGTTCCCTACGAAGTTGTGCAGCTTTTTGAGCTTCAAAGCAACCATTCATCCCAGCCAGGGGCACATCATTTATTTTTCTTTTCGGGCAAATTCAAGGTCTTCTATATCTTATCATCTTCTACCTCGAAAGAATGAATGCCATAGCATTTCGTCTTACTAGGTTTAAGCCGATTAGATAGGGGCATCTGTCATACCCTAAATTTGCCCGCCAGCTTTTGTAAATATTTTCGCATTTTCTATTTTGCATTTTTCACTTAATTTCATGTCTTATGGACACGTGCCCACCCACGATTAGGCGTTTTTCAAATCTCGACTATTTTGCCCAATAGGAGCATGACACGTAGCCAAAGGGTATTTTTGTAAATATGACAATCCTTTTTAATTTCTCTTTTTCCTTGCAAATATTAATTTTCTGTATATATTTTTGTTTTAGAATTTATTTAATTTAATTAGGATTTATTTTCTTTAGAAATATTATTAAGTTTCAGTTTTTATTATTATTATTATTAGGATTATATTATTATTAGTTTAGTTTATTTCATTAGTTAATTAGTTGTAGGTTTTATTTAGCATTAATCATCATTTCTTAATCATCAAACAATGCCACGTGTCATTTGGTCAGCATATATAACACTACTCATTGTCTCTTTGGGGGACAACCCTAGAATTTCAACCAAACCTAGCCGCCCACCTTCCTGTCCCGGATTCAACCTTCATCATCATCAAAGAAATCACCACAATCTACTCTCTGTTCACCATGGCAACTCTTCATTCATCTTCCTCTTCAACCTTCAGCTAAAAACACACTTCATCTTTCCACCATTTTTATCAACCTTCACAACTTCAAGAAATAAACTCTAACTTCCAAACCCTTCTTCAGTTTGAAACCCCACCCTGTTCATCATATGATTTCCACCATTAACAACTGAAACAATCAACTCACCACACACCCATTTCTCCATTCTTCAAACTCATCACCTTCAACCAACCAAAAACCATAAATCCCCAAACTCATCACCTTTCTTCATGACAGACAACCTCACAAGCCAATTTGTAGCAAACCGACCCCACTTCCCTTTACAGCTTACTGCTATAACCTGCATAATTTTTCTGCAAGAATACATACCAGCAAAACATTCAAACCACTCAAACCTTCGAACAAACCTACCTTCATCTAACTTGAAACCCGCTCAAAACTCCCACCATAACAAACTCATCGCTAACCCATTTTCCTCTTCAACAAAATCTCCTACTCATCTTCCTCCTCCATCACCGTACAAACTCACCACTCATCCTTAACATCATCTTTCAAACCCTACAAAAATTGGTCTCATAACCATTTCCTGGGGGCTGGCCCTCGAGGCCTTTATCTGCTGAAAATAAACAGAGTAAGAAAACAACCGATACCCAATCCAAATCTTTGAATAAAAACATCAAAACAAACTCAACACAACCCTCAAATCTTCTCCAAAAAACAATGACTCAAACTGCTCACCAATCTTCATCTCCCTCACTCCTTCACCAAAATCGTAATCGCCTTCAACATCAAACCTCAGAACCCATTCACCGTTTCCGTTCACCAAAATCGTAATCACCTTCAAACCCACAGCCCTCAATCAACCACGAACCACCGCACCTTCCACCCCATACAAAACCCCTTTCTGTTGCAACAACCCATCCGAATCCATAAACTCCAAACCCCAACTAACATTAATCTAAACAATCATCACAAACCCATTTTCTGAAACCCATTTCATGTTTTCTTCAAAACCCTCAAATCCCAATTAAAACGCTTCACAACTCCATTCTTAAACCAGAATCTGGAATTAGAGATGAAGAGAGGTTGAATCGAAAATAAAAACCTGAAGGAAAGGCGAAGAAGATCACTTCATAGTTGTTGTTGCTTTTCCATGGCCGCGCGGAGCTTTTTGAGGCAGAGAGGTGATGTTGGCCGAAAATAAGAAGAAGAGGATTATTTTATTTTTTTTCATTTTTTAAAGTTTATTTCTTTCTTGTTGCTGTTTCAAACCCATGAGTGTGTAATGGGCCAAGGAGCCCACTTGTTTTGTTAACTTTCATACACTTCTGTTTCATATATCAAACCCTCCCTCTTTTTAAAATATATATATATATATATATATATATATATATATATATATATATATATATATATATATATATATATATATATATATATATATATATATATATATATATATATATATATATATATATATATATATATATATATATATATATATATATATATATATATATATATATATATATATATATATATATATATATATATATATATATATATATATATATATATATATATATATATATATATATATATATATATATATATATATATATATATATATATATATATATATATATATATATATATATATATATATATATATATATATATATATATATATATATATATATATATATATATATATATATATATATATATATATATATATATATATATATATATTATCTAATTTAGTTTTAAAATAAGTTTTCTTGTAAATATTTATTTTAATTAGCTTCTAAACTGTAAAATATTTTATCTTTTTTATATAAATAGTTAATATATATTTATTTTGTAAATTAATTTTCATTTCTATTTATTTAAGAATATTTTATATATATTTTTCTAAGATCATTTTTCTTTTAGAATTTTTATTTAGAGTATATTATATATATTTTGTTTTCTAATTTCTAGTTAATTCTCTTTCAAGTTTTTTTCATATTTTATTTTAGAGGTTAAACCTTACTTCTCATTTGTTATTGGGCCTTTTATCCCATTTTTATCTTTTTGGTCGATAACGAGACCTCCGTAAACCGTTATTGGTCAAACTATTGATAAATAACAATGGATCCAAGACTGCCTTTTTCTCTTCTTTCTCATTCTCGACTTTATTTCACTTCTATCTTTTTGGTCGATGACGACATTTTCGTAAGCCGTTATTAATCAAATTGTTGATGGATAATGTTGGATCCGAGACCTCTTTTCTCTCCTCATTTCTCTTCATCTTTTGATTTTATTTTTGACTTTTGGATCGATGAAGTCTTGTATCCGCAAGCATCAGATTTTCGAAGTCGATAACTTTTCCGATTTCAAATCTATGGAAGATGACCATTTGGGTCATTTTCTTTACTTTGGGATCGCGATAGGCTACCTTCGATTAATCGACATTTTGTTTACGGTTAAGACGAGATCCCATTCTTTTGTGTCCCGATTCAATCCACTAACCAATTGACGACTAACTTCTATTTTTTGTCAATATACAACTGCTTTACTTTCTGTCAAATATTAACTGCTTTATTTTTCAGTCATTTATATTCTTGTACATATTATATATTCTGTGTATTATTACTATCCTGTAAATATTCGACTAACTTATACATTCTTTTAAAACACTTAACAAATATCAAAACAATAAAATCCAAATTGGTGGACTGTTGTTTATCTGTATCCTGTATATAACTGTCTCTGTTTTTCATCTCTTTGGCAGGTTCTCAAAAATCTCTTTAATTAAAGAATCAATTTCTCTTTGTATTGAACTAAAGAGAGTGGATTAAGTGTAGACTTCTTCCTCTCCGAGTGTCGAGATGCTCACTGTAGTGTGGGTGGTTTCGATACTCGTCTTTCAATACGAAGATATTTTCTCTTTACAACTTTTCTCTGCACCTTGTCTCCTAAAACCTCGGCTCCGCACCGAGTGCATTTCCACACCTTTTTCTCCTAAAACCTCGGTCCCGTACCGAGTGCATTTTCAAAAACACCTTTTCAATAAGAAAATTGATTTTTCTTTGTATTGAACTAAAGAGAGAGGATTGAGTGTATACTTCTTCCTCTCCAAGTATCAGGATATTCACTATAGAGTGGGTGGTCTCGATACTCGTCTTTTAATACGAAGACGCGACTTTATTCACCACCTCTCTTTTCCACAACTTCCTTCCAAGCCTTCTTTCCTAAAACCCCAGTCCCGTACCGAGTGCATTTTCAAACTCTTTTTTACACAAAAACTTGAATGGTCGTGGAGTGGTTTGGCGTAGGCCTTCTCCTATCCCAAGTGCTTGACATTTACCGTAGGGTTTACAGTCGTAAAGCACTTACCATTCAAAACCAAAAATACCTTTAATAAGAGAATGCAGTTCTCTTTGTGTTGAACTAAAGAGAGAGGATTGAGTGTAAACTTCTTCCTCTCCGAGTATCAGGATACTCACTGTAGTGTGTGTGGTCTTGATACTCGTCTTTCGATACAAAGACGCTACGTTCGCCACACCATTTTCATAATAAAAACTTTGAGATAACGAATTAGGTACTACCCGCAAGGGGTTACTATCTGAGGACCTATCTCACCCCTAAAATAAATCTCACCAATCAAATATGACTTCTTGCCTCGCATGGTGAAATCCATCTCTTCAAAAAGGATATGTTACGTCCGTTATACCCCAAACAGGTAATGCCTAAGTCTCCAACAAGCGAGCAGCAATACACCTAAACTACTAGAATGTGCACAATAGCATCATCCACAAAACACCGGTTACCCGTAGTATCACGAACTACATTGCTCTGATTTCTCTTGCATGTTGAGAATACGTAGGCATAGGATTGCAACAATCCTAGCGAGCATCCTTTTCTCTTTTCCACCTTTTTCTCTTTTCCACCCTTTCCCCAGAAAGGCATGCTACGTCCGTTCTACCGCAAACATGTAACGCCTAAGACTCCACAAGCGAGTAGCAATACACCTAAACTGCTAGAATACACTACGATAACATCATCCACAAAAACTCACCCGCAAACCGTAGGCCGAACTACGACTGCTCTGATTCTTTACTTCTTTTGAGTAAAGATACGTAGGCACAAGGGCCACAATCCTTGCGGAGCACATTCCTGTTATATCTGTAGTTCCCTGAACTACGTCGACTCTGACTTTCTCAGATCTGTTGAGAATACGTAGGCCTAGGACCACGAAGTCCTACCTAGTCTGTTCTTTCTCTTCTTCCCCGTTATCTCTCTTTTCCCTATTTCTAGTCCTTCTCTATCCTCTTGGAACACTCATAAAAATCAATATATTTTAGCAAATATTATCACACATATGACAAACAAATGGTTCCCATCGAGTACGATGGATGTGAGTGGTGCTAATACCTCCCCTTCGCATAACCGGCTTCCGAACCTGTTCTTGGTTACGAGACCATCTTATCCGTTCCTTTCTTAGGGTTTTCTCGATATTTTCTCTTTCCCTCATGGGATAAATAAAGTTCGGTGGCGACTCTTTTGTCTATCTTTTCGCCTTCCCGTCGTTGCCATTTTTCGAGTAGCGACAACTGTCACAAAGCACTTACCATTCAAAATCAAAACATCTTTATTAAGAGAATACGATTCTCTTTGTATTGAACTAAAGAGAGAGGATTGAGTAAAGACTTCTTCCTCTCCGAGTATTAGGATACTCACTTTAGAGTGTGTGGTCTCAATACTCGTCTTTCAATATGAAGACATGACTATATTCACCCCACCATTTTCACAATAAATCTTTTGAGATAAATAACTGGGTACTACCCGCATGGGGTTACTATCCGAGGACTTATTTCAACCTTAAATATAACCGTCAACAAATCAAATGTGACATCTTGCTTTGATGACAAAAACTATTGAAGGTGAGAAAATACTTAGAAGGGGGGTTGAATAAGTATGAAGATAAAACTTAGAAGTAAAAAGTCAAGTATTTTTATCCTGGTTCGTTGAACTCAACTACTCCAGTCCACCCTATCTAGAGTGATTTGCCTTTCTCAAACAAGGACTTAATCCACTATTTAATCAACTGATTACAATAGTAACCACTAAGAACAACTGTTCAAAGTCTTCTCAAACTACTGATCCCACTGGATCTTCTTAAGGAACTATTACAATAAAATGTAAGATTAATACAAGTGTATGAATGCTTCTAACAAGCTTTATCACAACAGTGATTTTTCACTTAATGTTAAGAACAAAAGAATAAACTCAGCAATAAGAATATTTTATGAGAGCTTGTAAGAGTTTCTTTTTGAGATTCGTTGGTTGTAGATCACTACTGAAGAAGATGATGAAGACTTGCTTTTATATGCACAGTAGTCCACAAAGTCTTGACATTGGAGGCTGTGTACTGAAAAGGCCTGAACCTTTTTGTCTTTACATCACATGACCTTTCCTGGAAGTAGAATGCACAGAGAAATGCTTTTGGTCTGTGTTCTAGTGTCAAGCATGAAAGAGGAAAGAGTCGTTGAGCTAAATCAAAGGATATTACTTTGAATTCGTCTTCAATAATTATTTCTTTTCAGCAGGGTAACCATCAGATCTTGCATGATCAGAGTCTTGGATTTCCATCAGATTTTGCTGAATCAGAGTAAGGCAGCAAGTGTGCTTTAGCGTGTAGTTCTTTCAGAGCAGCGTTTTATGAATCAGATCCTCAGTACATGCAGCATGTAGTACTCTCAGAGTCTTCTGAAAAACTGAGCTTCTTAACTCTCATACAAAGTTCTTTAATGCTTTAGAGTCTTCAGATCTTATTAGAGTCTTCTGCTTCAGATTCTTCTGCAGAAAGCGCTCAATTTCTTCTATAAGATGATTTTGACTCTTCAGAGCCTTCCATAGTTCTATGTTCAGATTAATTTGCTCTTGGATATATATATATATATATATATATATATATATATATATATATATATATATATATATATATATATATATATATATATATATATATATATATATATATATATATATATATATATATATATATATATATATATATATATATATATATATATATATATATATATATATATATATATATATATATATATATATATATATATATATATATATATACTTTAATTATCTGCAGCAAATATTCATGAACCAATTTTAGAGTATATAATTCTTTAATACAAAATTTCATAAGAGTTATCATCAAAACATAGAGATATTACTAAGATACAATTTGTGTTCTTACAATCTCCCCCTTTTTGATGATGACAAAACATGAGAAATTTTGTTCAATAAAAAAAACAATAATTATAACTCCCCCTGAGATTAAGAATCTCCCCCTGAAATGAATACTTTAAGGAAAAGAATACTTCCCTTTTTGCTTAAGTGTATTTCAGAATCAGAGTCTGATGACTTCTTTTAAACACAGAGTCTGGTTAATCAGAGTCTGATGACTTCTTTCAAACACAGAGTCTAGTTTTGCGTTTAGACTCAGAGTACAATTTGCTTCAAGAATCAGAGTCTGGTTGGGTAATTCTCAGGATAACTTCAATGAATTTATTTTGTCAGATGAAACGGTAGAATCTGAAAGACTTAAATTCAAAGATAGTTAATAATATGTCTGAATTTTGTTTTAGTATTTGCTTATGGATTGAACAATCAGATTCTTTTTCTCCCCCTTTTTGTCATAATCAAAAAGATGTGTAAAGACAGAAAAGATAATAGAAGAAAAACAAAGCAAACAATTTCATTCATTCAGATGGTTCACATAACAGATGATAACAAACAAACAAGAGAAAACAGATTCAAAACAGCAGCGCAAAAACATGAAAAGAAACTAGGGTTGACGAGATGCAATCAGGGTCAAAAGATCTGTGATCTTTGTAGTAGACTCTTCTTGCTTGGCCATCCAAGTCTTAATCTCTTCAGTGGTTTGTTCTTGTTTGATCATCCAGGACTTGATTTCCTTAACCTCTTTTACAAGTTCTGAATTGTCAGCCTTTACTTCAGGTGTAGATGCATCAATGTCCATATCAGATGCAACATCTTCAGATGGAGAGTCTTCAGTAGGAGCAGCTTCTAGAAGCAGCAATGGTGGTTTGGGAATGCTCATCAGAGTCTGTCTTACCAACTCAGCAAACTTTGCCTTAGCATCTTCAGCACAGACTGTCTTGAGATGAGAGGCCACCACGTTGAACTTAGAGATAAATTTATCCCAAGCAGCTTCAAACTTAACAGGATCTATACTGAACAGACACTCTTCTTCCACACGTGCAATCCCCATACGAACTTCCTTTTTGAAATTTTCAAACAGTTTACCAACATCTGTTCTAGGATTGGGGTAAAGATTCCTTAAGAGTCACTTTCTCAGCAGATTCAGAGTTTGGCTGAGGTTGTTCACAAGGGGTGTTAGGAGGCGTTGGATCAGATGGTAGTTGTTCAGATGGTTGAGGTGCAGATTGTTGAGGTTCAGATGGTTGAGGTTCAGATTGTTGAGGTTCAGATGGTTGTGGTATGGTGAGTTGAGGTGTAGGGGTTGGTGAAATTCCAGCTTCAGATGATGAATGTTGAAAATCTGAGAGGTTGAATTTTGAACGAAGTGAAAGTCTACGATTTATTTGGTCAGGTGCTGATAGATCAGAAAATGCAGGTTTAAGTGGACCAGGAATGTGTAAACAAGAGGGTGAATGAACTTCTAATTCAGAATCAGATGAATCAGTGGAGTGACATGAGGTGGATGACAAGACAACCATGGTTGCAAGTGGTTCCGGATCAAGAATGTCATCTGATGGTTCTGGAACATGTAACAGTTGTTCTATTATAGAGGGATGTTCAGATGGAGTTGGTTGGGGAGGTTCAGATGAAATGGGTGGAGATTGATGTTCTGGCAGTTGTTGTTGTTGTTCTGGTTATAGTAGTTGTTGTTG
Organism: Lathyrus sativus; assembly: GCA_963859935.3. Classification (NCBI taxonomy): domain Eukaryota; kingdom Viridiplantae; phylum Streptophyta; class Magnoliopsida; order Fabales; family Fabaceae; genus Lathyrus; species Lathyrus sativus. Next base: position 445,116,458 of record OZ012740.1, on the reverse strand, counting down.
TTGTTCTGGTTGGAGTTGTTGTTGTTATTCTGGTTGTAGTTGTTGTTGAGGTTTTGGTTGAGGTGGTTCTTGTTGTTAATGTTCTGGTTGTGTTTCTGTTTGAGGTGGTTCAGATGGAGTTTGTACAGAAGATGGTTGTGAAAGTGTAGCTTGGGATGAAGGGGGTTCAGATGTATGAATTCCAGATGATGGTGTTACAGATGAATGTGATCTAGAAGGTGATGGAGGAGGTGAAGGTAATGGAGAGTGAATGGTTGGAGTTGGATCAGATGTTAATACCTGTTTGATAGTTTCTCTTATGTCTTCCAGACTTGCTTCTGGAGGAGTGGGTTTCACTTTCTTTACCTTCTGAGGCTTAGCATCAGCTTCAGAGGCTTTTCTCTTTGGCTGAACCTCAGATCCTTCTTCAACAATCTTCTTTGAGCGTCTTTCTCTAACAAGATTAGGCAGAACTTCTCCTTCCTTCTGTACTATGTTAGCAGGCAGAGGAATACCTTCTCTTAAACATTCAGCAATGAATGTCAGAATGAGGTGCCTAGGTTCATCAACAGTGAACATTGGAAAATCTTCAACAGGAATCCTTCTGTTGCTTACATCCTTAGTAGCAATTTTCTTGGGTTTGCTGGAAAGCTCTGTGATGACCTTCATCCTCTTCAGAGTATTGCCATTGATGACAGAACCTATGACATATGACAGATCCTCTGTCAATCCAGTATCATACAGATATTTCACAAGACCATTCTCTATTAGAATGTCTGATATCAGCCTACCCATAGGAATCCAATGCCTAACTTTTCCAGCTTTGACTCTTACATCTTCTCTTGTTTCCTTTACATGATTCAGAAGGTGACTAAACAGAAGATAAGGTAAGTCCACCTTCTTTCCCTTGCTCATACAGAACATAAAGTATAGTTGTTCAGCACTGACATAATCTGGGGAATTTGATTATTTTCTGTGAAAGATGGAACTCATGAAAATCTTGGCCCAGATCCTGTAGACTGGCTTCAGTTCCCTTACTTTGCTAGTTGGTGCCCCAGAAATAGTAACTTCTTGAAACACATCAGCAAGATCCACAAGAGCAGATTGTAGACTGGTTTCACCAACAGTTTCAGAGTATCCAATAAGTTGTCTGATCAACTTCTCAGTAATCACAATCTCCTTTCCAAGGACAGAAGAATGGATGAACTTAGGGCACACCTGAGCATGTATCCAAAATTCTTTCACCAAAGTTGGATAAACAGGACCCATAAGCCTGTCAAAGTACTTTGCCCAACTCTGAGTTTGAATGGTTGAAGAAAGATTAAACCCATTTTCTTCAATGGACTCAAGGTCTATGAAGCATTCACTCAGAACTTCCAGTTCTATGGTTGGAGTGAGAAGAGTTCTTACAGGTTCTTTGTAAGCTTCAGCATTAGGAGCAGAAACAACAATGGTTGATTGCATGGGAGCAGATGTTGATGAAGAAGACGCCATTGATGTTCTTGAGTGAGAGGTTTTAGGTTTAGGGTTTTGGTGAAGAGCAAAGAGAAGAAAGAAATGCATACAAGGGTCCGTGAAGTGAAAAGTGTGTAATGGTGTGATTTGTGGTATTTATAGATAAAATCAGATACACAAACAGTCACATAGGAACGCTTCACATAGCATTTAATGAAAAAGTAAAAACATCATTGGACAACAATTATGATTCTGACAGATGGGGGGAAAATCAAGAAAAATCAGATTTTCAAAGCAGTATTTCAAACGTTAATTCAGTAAAGTGCACTCTACCTTTTCAGTTTCTGAGCTACACGTGTTTGCTTGCTTGTGCTTCTGAAATCTCTTGAGAAATGAAACGTTAGACAACGTTCAGATCCTCTGAGCATTGTTAGTTCAGATTTACACAAGTAAAATAATTCAAGAAAATGAATAAATTAACAAATGAGATACTTCAGAGCATTAAACATTTTGCATCTGAGAAGTTTGCCTCTGATAAATATTATTCTGGACAAAAATCCATACCAATATTTTTCAGAATAAACTTGAACCTATCTTCAGCAAGGGGTTTTTTAAAAATATCAGCCCATTGATGATCTGAATCAACAAAGGCTAAGTTTATAATACCCTTCTGAACATAGTCTCTGATAAAATGATGTTTAATTTCTATATGTTTTGCCTTAGAGTGTAAAATAGGATTTTTAGACAAACATATAGCAGAAGTATTATCACAGAAGATAGATACATTACTCTCAAAGATCTGATAGTCCTCTAATTGACTCTTCATCTAGAGCATCTACGTGCTACATCCAGCAGCAACAATGTATTCTGCCTCTGTTGTAGACAGTGCAATTGTGGGTTGCTTCTTGTTGTACCATGAGATCAGATGACTTCCAATGAATTGACAGCTTCCAGAAGTACTTTTACATTCTACTCTGTCTCCAGCATAGTTAGCATCACAGAATCCAACTAATGTATATTTATCAGATCTTCTGTAACACAGACCCACGTTAGTAGTACCTTTCAGATACCTTAGAATCCTCTTAACAGCAGTTAAGTGAGATTCTCTAGGATCTGATTGAAATCTTGCACATAAACATACACTGAACAGAATGTCAGGTCTAGAAGCAGTTAAGTAGAGAAGGGATCCTATCATACCTCTGTAGAGTTTCTGATCTACTTTCTTACTTACCTCTTCCTTACCTAGTGTACTTGTAGGATGCATTGGAGTCTTTGCCATCTTACTATTAGTCATGTTAAATTTCTTCAGAAGTTCTTTAACATATTTGGTCTGATGAATGTAAGTGCACTCTAGAGTTTGGTTGACTTGAATTCCCAGAAAGAATCTCAATTCTCCCATCATGCTCATTTCAAATTCTGTCTGCATACATTGAGTAAAATCCTTGCCACTGGAGCATAAGTTTCAGTGTAATCAATACCTTCTTGTTGACTGTACCCTTGAGCAACAAGCCTTGCCTTATTTCTTTCAACTTCTCCTTTCTCATTAAGCTTATTTATGAAGACCCACTTAGTTCCAATTATGTTGATTCCTTTTGGTCTTGAAACTAAGTCCCACACATCATTTCTAGTGAACTGATTTAGCTCTTCTTGCATGGCAATAATCCAGTCATTATCTTGCAGAGCTTCATCCACAGTGGTTGGTTCAATTACTGACACCAATCCAAATAATGATGCTTCAGAGGATCTGAGGAAGGATCTTGTTCTGATAGGGTCATCCTTCTTTACAATGATCACATTCTCTGGATGAGAAGCTTTGATTCTGGAAGATGATCCTCTAACAGTTGATTCTTCAGAAATGTTTAAGTTGTTCATCTGAGAAGTCAAAGGAATTGCATCTGGCGTTGCTTCTGGTTCCTTCATTTGAGCTTTGTCTGCTTCTGATCCTTCAGAGTCTGTGAAGACTACTTCTCTATCTGCAGAACTTTCAAACTGCTTTGGCTTTTTAATGCCAAGCTTATCATCAAATCTAACATATATAGATTCTTCCACAATCTGTTTTTCAGTATTGTATACTTTGTAACCCTTAGAGCGTTCAGAATATCCAAGCATGAAACACTTCTATGCTTTAGAATCAAACTTGCTAAGATTCTCTTTAGTGTTTAACATATAACAAATACATCCAAAAGGATGAAAATAAGCAATGTTGGGCTTTCTGTTCCTCCACAATTCATAGGGAGTCTTTTCCAAAAGAGGTCTTACAAACACTCTGTTCTGAATGTAACATGTTGTGTTGATTGCTTCTGCCCAAAAGTGTTTTGCCAGATTAGTCTCATTGATCATGGTTCTGGCCATTTCTTGCAGAGTTCTATTTTTCCTCTCTACAACTCCATTTTGTTGTGGAGTTCTAGGACAGGAAAAATCATGAGCAACGCCATTTTCATTAAAATATTTTTCAAAATATTTGTTTTCAAATTCACCACCATGATCACTTCTGACTTTTATAATTTTGAAATCTTTTTCATTCTGGACTTGTTTGCAGAAGTCAAAGAACACAGAATGTGACTCATCCTTGTGTTTTAAGAACTTTACCCATGTCCATCTACTATAGTCATCAACAATGACTAATCCATACTTCTTGCCTCTGATGGATGCAGTTTTCACTGGTCCAAACAGATTAATATGAAGTAATTCTAATGGTCTGAAAGTAGAAACAACATTTTTTGATTTAAAAGATGATTTTGAAAACTTCCCTTTTTGACATGCTTCACAAAGAGCATCTGAGGTGAACTTCAACTTAGGAAGTCCTTTGACAAGATTAAGTTTATTAATCTGAGATATACGTCTCATATTAATATGCCCTAATCTTCTGTGCCAGACCCATTGCTCCTCATTAACAGACAAGAGGCATTTACCATTCTGAACCTTAAGTTCTGAAAGATTTATTTTATAAATATTGTTCTTCCTCTTTCCACTAAATAGGATTGAGCCATCCTTTTGACTAATAGCTTTACAACATTTTTGATTAAAGACTATGTCATAACGATTGTCACTTAATTGACTTATAGACAATAGATTATGCTTTAATCCTTCTACAAGTAAAACATTAGTAATAGAGGGAAGGTTACCATTTCCAATAGTGCCAGATCCAATGATCTTGCCCTTCTAATTCCCTCCAAATTTCACGTCACCTCCAGATCTAAGCTCCAGACTTTGGAACATAGACCTTTCTCCCGTCATATGTCGCGAGCATCCAGAGTCCAGGTACCATGACCGGCGTCCTGACCTTGCTGCTAAGAACATCTGCAACAGGAATTATTTTACTCTTAGGTACCCAGATCTTCTTGGGTCCTTTTGGGTTAGTTGTTCTGAAGGTTCTGTTGCACCCTAATTTTGACCTTAAGATCCCACCTCCCTGTGCATTTTCCTGCAATTTGTCATTTTTATCTTGTATGCGTGTTTATCAGGACTAACGAATGCGCGCAGGATCTTTTTTGCTTTTAAGACTCCTCTGACAGGTGCAAGATAACGTGGATTCAACTTGAGGATCGTTCATAGGTGTTTAAATTCCAGCAGATGCAATCTAATCAAACGGTATTTGGTTCGCGATGGCAAGTTTAACTCGTTTTACGTAGAGTTCGTTCTAATGAAGAATTTAAGTTTACAAGTCCAAGAAATTGTCAAGCTGCCAGATTATACATGGCAATCAGGGTTGTTGTTGATCATAAACATAAATACCACAAGAGGTGCAAGGGACATGGCAGTGAGTTTTGAACTCCACGAGTTGAGATCATTACAAGGTTAATTGTCCAGGAATCTCACCAGCTTTACAATAGGGGATGTACAAAATTCAAAGCATAATATCACTAAATTCATCTACAAATCTCAAGTTCAAAGCTCACATTTCGAAATACTAAGGGTGAATTCGAAATTCTGGATTTGCAAGTCGAATCTCAAAAGAATACGTTCCAATACCACCGTTGATTATTTAATTCCAATTTGAGTCTCCTTCAAACCACTTCGAATCTTGTGAGGAGATTTCACAAAAAGAATATGTCAAAACTCTAACACATCATTGACCGACATCATCGATTCTACGTGAAAACAACTTTTGCCCCTTTGATCTTTCAGGATAATTATTGGCCCTAGAGTTTTCCCAATTATCATAGACAAGAAATCTACTGAGAAAGGAAGGATATGAATGGACATTATCCAAAGATTAATCATTGAGAACTTTCCATAATTTTATTTAATTGGCTAGTACATAACAAGAAGCATGCGGTGGATCATCCGCACAAAAGAGTGGAATAAGTAACATTCATACATATATATTTACTACAAGAATTTTCTACAGTACATGCCAAGACAGGCCACGAAACCATTACTAGCAAAACTCTCACACCAAAAGATCCCTATTGGTAGTCCATATCGCAGCTTCAGTTTCTATCGTATGCTTCGCGTAAACCAGTTGTGGAGGTGGACAAATTGCACCAACATTCCTTCTACAACAAAGAAGTGGGTTAATCTTGAAGCATCACTTAATGAAAAATGGTGCTACAATGGATGAGCAGGTCTTTTCATGTCTAGAAACAAATTCTTCATTCGCTGAAGAAGTAAATCCTGTAACTATTTTCCAACAAGACGAGATTGTTGGAGAGGCTAACGCTGACTCACCATCAGATGGAGAAAACGAAAACCTGCAGACCAAAGGGTCGCTTAATCAGAGAACGAAACCGCAACATCTGTCATTCAGCACAAACTCAGTATTTTCTTCTTGCTGCAAAAGATCCAAGTATACAGTATTCTTGCAAGCAAATGTGTCATAATCAGTTCACCTGTTGTCAACCTCCGGGGCCACTCCACTGACGTTATCCCGCTTTTGCTGAACCTCAATCTGCAATAGCACAACAATATCATATATCACTGAGTGATTCAAGAACATTGGGGCGAGCTGCCAACAACCATAATATGCAAAATCATAAGCAATTACCTCATATGATTGTTGTTCAAAACCAAGGAAATTGATGCATTTACCTGTAGCATAAAACAGAAACCACATCACATTTATAGTTCATATCACAATGTGGGATACATGACAAATTACACCACCACGCGTATGGTCTAACCTTTTTTTCATCCATGGTGCCTAGTTCAAATTCTGCAGTGTGCCCATACAGTTTTGAGGATGGCCTATAACCTGTGCCTGGACCGACACGATTCGCAGGATCTCTGTGTTCTACATTCTTAAACCTGTCATTCAAACCAACACTTGATTAGTACTGACACAAAGGAACCCCATTACACTATCATCTTAGAATACACTGAACTTAACATAGACTGAGAACCTACGACACCGTGTTATTCACGAGCAGTTTGTGTCATAATTTGCAGGTCCCAGCCAACTCTTTCTCGACAACACAGATAACAAGCCAAGCAATGGAGAATCTGAGGGAAGACTTGATTTGTTTAGCATTAGCGGTAATTGAGAGTATTGAGGACCTGAGACTTCAAAGCTATAAGCATATGGCAGATACGACATTGGACGATATCAGTAATGTTAACTTGGAGCTTATTAATGGTGCTGTCTCGTCTCTCTTTAGCAACTTTCCAGGCATAAAGAAAGTGGAGGATCTTGTTGATGCACAGACCACCATTAAACGACACAAGCTGGTTGAAACTATTCTGGCGCATCTCAGACATGTGCTCAAAGGTAACCTGCAATAGAATTTCTTAAATCTGCTAGCAGTTGGTCGGAGAAGCCGCTACGGAAGTTGTCCAAATAAATTCGAAAGGAACATCCTGATTAAGTTCCAAAGCTGCTACAAATAGTAAACACTAAAACAAGATCAGTGCCACCAATTCAAAGCTTAAACCGAAACCGTGTGGAGCGTTTTAGAAGTTACCTATTGAGAAGTTTTCAAACCAAGAAGGGAGCATAGTAAACTCACAACAGCTTTTGAGGAAAATTCAGCACCAACAGCTCACATTCATGTTGGTTTTACAAGCAAATCTCTGGCAGCTAGTATACCAAGACCAAACAGTCAATTCAGATAGCAAATTGCATAAGCCTAAACTATAATAACCATTTCCTACAAGTGATCACTAACAGTGAAAAATAGGACCATTTGCAAGCATATTTAGAGTAACCAACCTAAGGTTCATCAGTTTGCAAGCCAAGGAACAAGAATCCAAACCACCAAACCAATGTCAAATCTGTTTCGCATATAGTCCATCTAATCCTGACTCTTGTGCCGACAATTTGAAATAGCCTGCAGTATCACCATGCCCTTTTACTTCATTTGCAGACCAAAACTCACGTCGTTTCATTTCATCATCATTAGCATCATTTCAAAAGATCATCAACATCAACATTTGCAAGCAGCAGCAGAACATCAGCCGCCGGCATCATCTGCAAACACAAACGACAATATCATCACGTGATACACATTGAGAGAGGGGTAGAAAATATGATAAAATCACAATAGATCATAACACGTAAGAACTTTCAGGCTATTCTTACTTAAGCATTCACAACAGAAATTCGCAAAGGCCACCGCATAGCAGAGGATACAAACGCTCCACAAACATGCATTTGTTTGCATCAGCAACATTGAAGACTCTAGCCAACCTTGCAGTAAATCTTCATCACCAATCTTCGTTCATTAAGCATAATGGGAAGGCCAGCATAAAGTCGTGCCGGTCGGGCCCTTACGGAATTAAGTTGGTCCAATTTATTCTCAAAGTTCCTACAGATAAAGGATATGATTAGAACAAGGAAAGGTCAGATTAGAGTGAAACATCAATCCAAATCAGCAGAATCAGTTGAAGAATATTCGCCAAGAATATTCGTTTCCCACAATTAAATCGCAAAATCAAAGGATTAAGTCATTACTACAAACATTTCGAAAAGGAAAATTTTCAATTGGATTTATCTTAAAATGGAATATCCAAATCGAGGCATTCAAAACCCTTAATCAATTCAATCAAGACATTTCTATTTCGAAGCTTATAAAAGAAAGAATTCGAGACAGGAGGAGAGGACGAAAAAAATCGCAACTACAGAAAACCTAAACTCAAAACCGAAACCCTGAGAATCAGTAGAGGAGACTTATCTCTAGGCTCGTTCGAACCCATTGGCGAAAACCGCAACCGTCGCGCCACCCGTGAATCAACGACCCTTTCCACACTCGAAATCGCTTTCGCAAACCACCGCGAAACCCGCCGCCGTCGATATTCGGTAAACTCCCATCCTTGTTCATGTTCTTGATTTTATTGATGTGTTTGATATGATTTCAGGTCTGGAAATGGAAAAACGAGAATGAGAATAGACGAAAGCGAAGGAAGAAGCGAGAGAAAGAGGAGGGAGACGATCGCGGCGCCGAGAGAGGGGGGGGCTGATTTGGGATCTAGGGTTTTCACATTTTTTTTTTGTTTTTTTTATTATTTTTGTAATTTGTTAATGTATTACAATCACTAACCACACACACACTCTTAACAAACCGTAAATCACTAATCTTTTTTAAAACCTAATCATCATATTTTAAGTTAATTAACTAATTAAATAACCTTTTTCTAATTAGTTTTTAAATAACTAAAACCTTTTAACTTTTTTTACCACTATTTGAATCTTACTTATTTAAAAAAATAATAATATGTCAACTTTTATTAGATAATGATATTAGTAGAAAGGGAGATTATTTTTCATAATTTATTTAACTAATTCCTTTTATAAATAATAATGTATTCTATTTTAAAATTATCTCACACTTAAAACTACTTTTTAAAATAAATTAATAAGCTTTTTATTAACATCCAAAGTTTTTTTGCTAATAAAAAATCAAATTAACATTTTTCCTAAAAAAAAAATCAGCTCCATCAATCTTTTTTATTAAAACTAATAAACAACTTTTCTTTATAAAATTAATATCCATTATAAAATAATCACTTCAGCTAAGTTTTTTATAATAAACTATGATCATTATAGAATTTTATTTAAAACTTAGAATTTAATTTATATTCAATCTCATTTAAAATAATTCAAACTAAATCTCACTAAACAAAATAATCAACTACTTAAAATCAAATCAACATCGTAAAATACAAGCTAATCGTGCACACCCACTTCACGACACATACACCTTCACCCACACTTAGCGCTTTCATGCGTACTTGTATGATTTATCTTTCCGCAATTTACTTTACAGTCATTTAATATTATCGCATTTTACTATTCATGCATCGCATTCCGTCCAAAGGAAAAACCTACACATAAGTCAACACTTGTGTGTAGTTGCATACCATTTAAATCATCCTCCCCATGATCCTTGATCTCATTCAAGTTGATCACTTAAGTTTAGGACCTACCCCATAGGAAGGACCTTGTCTTTATCTTTACAACATAGAAACAAACACAATCAAACAACAATACAAACTCTTTCAAACACAATAGAGAATAGATGTTAATCATCTTAAGCGAGATATAATCTCCGCCCCCACAACAATACAATCAAACATGTAGGGACTTTGCCTTAAGAGCGATAAAGGCATACTTGGCGATCATCCGAGTATGTAAGACCTTTTCTTAAGACGATGCAAAGACCATTTCCTACAACCCCCTTTACATTTGTGGTGGTTACATCTCCCTTAACATGAAGACTCATCTCTTCTCCTAAACCTAATCAAAACAACTACCCTAAACCCGTAGGAACTTTGACCACAGTCAAAGAGCTCCTCTAACCCTTTAGGGTGAACTACAACATACTCTGATTCCACTCCCGTAAGGATATGTAGGCATAAGATACGATATCTTATCGAGTATACTTAGAAATAAACCACTAGGGTCCCTAATCCCTTAAGCAGATAACACTTAGCAGTAAACAAACATAAAACAAGAGGTTCCTGTAGAGTACTACAGAAACTTAGGATGCTAGTACCTTCCCTAAGTTTAACCAACCCCCGAACCTAAACAATCTAGCTTGCATTTGCATTGCATTGTGGGAATTTCGATCTTTATCCCTTCCTTTGGACAAATCAAAGTTCGGTTGCAAATGAATTAAAGATTCGAACTAATCAATAGTTTGGTATCCAAATTTCACCGCGACAGGTTCGTCTAAACTTCTGTTTTTCAACATAGGGTTTATTCTGACTAGCCTTAGATTTAAACACATGAGTGTTCTTTTCAGAACGAGTGTGTACAATATCATTCAAGTGACCAAATTTAAAATTGGAATATAAAGGAGTCTTCTTGATGATAATTTTATCAACGGATTTTGGATTTAAATCAGAGGAAGATTTATATCCAATTCCTTTTCTGTTATTTCTGCTAATTCCATAGATCATAGAAGCCATTTTGCTTCTGTCTATGCTTTTAGCAAGAAACTTCTGAAAGCTGTAGTCATACTTTTCCAAAATATTTTTGCATTCAGACTCAGTTTCAGAATCAGAGTTTTGTTGAGATAATTCAAAATCATTTTTCATTTTTAAGTTCTTTTCATTTAGCTCAGCCACTTCTGATTTGAGAATATTATTCTCAGATACAAGATTGCTTTGACGCTCCTTGTATTTGAGCTTAATATTATTATAGCTCTTCAGAACCTCTGATAACACTTTGATAAGTTCATCTTTAGTGAGTTTAGCCATTACCTCTTCAGCGTCAGAGTCAGATTCAGAGTCAGATTCGGAACCTGAAATTCCTTCCTCCTGATCTTCTATGTCTGCCATCAATGCTACATTGGCACATTCTTCTTCTGCCTCAGATTCAGAGTCAGATGTATCTGAATCATCCCAGGTTGCCATTAGAACCTTCTTCTTCTTATCAAATTTTCTTTTAGGCTTTTCTTTCAGAAGCTTTGGACAATCATTTTTGTAATGCCCAGGTTCTTTACATTCGTAGCAGACAACCTCCTTTTTGCCAGATCTTCTGTGTCCAGAAGATTCCTTTCTTTGGTCAGGCTTCTTGAAGTTTCTAAACTTCTTTCCTTTATGCTTCCAGAGTTTGTTTATTCTTCTGGACATCATGGATAATTCATCTTCATCTTCAGATGAGGATTCTTCAGAGCTTTCCTCTATTACCTGCAACGCTTTAGCAAATTTATTAGATTTTAAGGCAATTGACTTACCTTTCTTTTGAGGCTCATCTTCCTCAAGTTCAATTTCATGGCTCCTTAGTGAGTTGATTAGTTCCTCCACGGAAATCTGGTTCAGATCTTTAGCCATTTTCAGCGCAGTTGCCATAGGTCTCCATCTGGTAGGTAAACTTCTGATGATCTTCTTCACGTGGTCAGCAGTAGAGTAACCTTTATCCAGAACCTTTAGTCCAGCTGTAAGTATTTGAAATCTGGAGAATATGGCTTCAACAGATTCAACTTCTTCCATCTTGAAAGCTTCATACTTCTGAATTAGAGCCAGAGCCTTTGTTTCCTTGACTTGAGAGTTTCCCTCATGAGTCATTTTCAAGGACTCAAACATGTCAAATGCAGTTTCTCTATTTGTGATCTTTTCATACTCAGTGTGAGATATTGCATTTAACAATATTGTTCTAACCTTGTGGTGATTTCTAAATTCCTTCTTTTGGGCTTCTGTCATAGATTTTCTATCTACTTTCTTGCCATTCCCATCAATGGGATGAACATATCCATCTATGACCAAATCCCATAAATCAGCATCATAACCAAGGAAAAAACTTTCAATCCTGTCTTTCCAATAATCAAATTTCTCCCCATCAAACATAGGGGGTTTAGTACTGATTCTGTCTCTTTCTTCATACTTGTTAGATGTTGAAACATCAGCCATTATAAACAACCAAATATAAGTATCAAAGTTTTTCTCACTGGATCTTTTCTGTCACTGTGAAGTGGTAGCACACACAGAACCGGAGCTCTGATGCCAACTGAAGGTGAGAAAATACTTAGAAGGGAGGTTGAATAAGTATGAAGATAAAACTTAGAAGTAAAAAGTCAAGTATTTTTATCCTGGTTCGTTGAACTCAACTACTCCAGTCCACCCTATCTAGAGTGATTTGCCTTTCTCAAACAAGGACTTAATCCACTGTTTAATCAACTGATTACAATAGTAACCACTAAGAACAACTGTTCAAAGTCTTCTCAAGAACTACTGATCCCAACTTGATCTTCTTAAGGAACTATTACAATAAAATGTAAGATTAATACAAGTGTATGAATGCTTCTAACAAGCTTTATCACAACAGTGATTTTTCACTTAATGTTAAGAACAAAAGAATAAACTCAACAATAAGAATATTTTATGAGAGCTTGTAAGAGTTTCTTTTTGAGATTCGTTGGTTGTAGATCACTACTGAAGAAGATGATGAAGACTTGCTTTTATATGCACAGTAGTCCACAAAGTCTTGACATTGGAGGCTGTGTACTGAAAAGGCCTGAACCTTTTTGTGTTTACATCACATGACCTTTCCTGGAAGTAGAATGCACAAAGAAATGCTTTTGGTCTGTGTTCTAGTGTCAAGCATGAAAGAGGAAAGAGTCGTTGAGCTAAATCAAAGGATATTACTTTGAATTCGTCTTCAATAATTATTTCTTTTCAGCAGGGTAACCATCAGATCTTGCATGATCAGAGTCTTGGATTTCCATCAGATTTTGCTGAATCAAAGTAAGGCAGCAAGTGTGCTTTAGCGTGTAGTTCTTTCAGAGCAGCATTTTATGAATCAGATCCTCAGTACATGCAGCGTGTAGTACTCTCAGAGTCTTCTGAAAAACTGAGCTTCTTAACTCTCATACAAAGTTCTTTAATGCTTCAGAGTCTTCAGATCTTATTAGAGTTTTCTACTTCAGATTCTTCTGTAGCTTCTGCTTCAAATTCTTCTGCAGACAGCGCTCAGATTCTTCTATAAGATGATTCTGACTCTTCAGAGCTTTCCATAGTTCTATGTTCAGATTAATTTGCTCTTGGATATATATATACTTTAATTATCTGTAACAAATATTCATGAACCAATTTTAGAGTATATAATTCTTTAATACAAAATTTCATAAGAGTTATCATCAAAACATAGAGATATTACTAAGACACAATATGTGTTCTTACAACTATTTCTTTTTAAAAATGACATGTTACGTCCGTTCTATCGCAAACAGGTAACGCCTAAGACTCCATAAGCGAGTTTCAATACACCTAACTGCTAGAAGCGTACGTTGGCATCGTCTATAAAAAAACACCAACAAACCATAGTCCGAACTACGGACGCTCTGATTCCTCACTTCTTTTAAGTGGAGATGCGTAGGCACAAGGGCCCCAATCCTTGGCGAGCACAATTCCATATTTTTATCCGTAGTCCCCCGAACTACATTGACTCAGACTTTCTCATACATGTTGAGAATACTTAGGCATAGGACCGCGAGGCCCTACTGAGTCTCCTTCCCTTTTCCATCTTCTCTTTTCTCTCTTTTTCTTGTTTCCAACCCTTCTTTCCCTTAAGAACACTCTTATAAAGCAATATTCTTTAGCAATATCCTCACACATAGACAAACAAATGGTTCCTATTGAGTATAATGGATGTGAGGGGTGCTAATACCTTCCCTTTGCATAACCGGCTTTTGAACCCTTTCTCTTGGTTGCGAGACCATATTATCCATTTCCTTATTGGGGTTTTCTCGATGTTTTCCCTTCCCCTTTTGGGATAAATAAAGTTTGATGGTGAATTTTCTATTTTTTCCGCTTTCGCCTCTCTGTCGTTGCATTTTTTTCGAGTAGCGACAACTTGGCGACTCTGCTGGGGATAGAACCTAGCAAGCAAAACCTATTTATTTTGTCGTATGTGTGATTTATTTACTTTTGTTTCTTTATTATACTGTGTTTTCTTATCTATAGGGTTTATTGGGGATGGTTTGTGAGGAGAAAGGCTTTCTACCCGAGCTTTTCCAGTATACACTAAGCTAGGAGGTGGTTTCTTTCTAGTTTGTGAGACTTAGAACTCGTTGAGTTGGTTTGACTTCCACCGCTCAGAGGATACCCCTTTGGGATAATTATATCTTACGAGTAGTCGTAATGGCGTCTTTATTTCCGATCTGGGAATCCGTGATTTTGAGGATCTTTTTGGAACCCTATTCCAAAGGTTACTAAGACATAACTTTGTGCTCATCCTTTGAAGAGATTACCGTCTTACGAATCGTCGTTATGATGGAAAACTTTTGAGGGTTAGTGCATGGGACCTTGTTTAAAGCCCTTAGGATGCCCTGTTGTAAACCAATATATTTCCTACCCGAGGTGAAAGATACCTTGTTGTGTTGTCTTGGAGATTCTGTGACCTTGATCCTTGTGCTGCAGACCTGTTCTAGTGAACATTCATAAGCCTTGCATTGCATAACATTTTTGCATATCAAGGGACTTAAGATACTATGATTATCTCAGGTATTACTGAAAAATGACTGATCAAAAGAAGAGAAGCACTAACTCCTTGAAGTTTAGAGAGCCAAAATTGGAAGTCATCCAAGACCTTCTAATTGACGTGCCAAAGGCTATCAAAATCAACTTTCAAGGAGAGCATGGGAAATTAATTAACCTTCTTTATTCTAGTGTGGATACTTGGGCTCTATTTGCTATGGCATAATTCTATGATACTCCACTCAGATGTTTCACCTTCAAGAATTACCAGTTGGCTCCCACTCTTGAGGAATATTCCCACCTGCTGAATATCAAGATTAAGGACCAACTCATCTACACTGATTTAGAGGAAGAGCCAAAATCTCCTATTATTGTTCTTGCTCTCCACATGACTAAAGAAGAAGTTGATGTTGGTTTAGCCAACAAAGGAGGCACTCATGGGTTCCCCCTGAAGTTTCTGCTTGACAATGTTGCTCATTATAAGACTAATGAAGATTGGGAAAGGTTTGGTGTCTCTCTCGCTTTGATAATCTATAGGATTGTCCTCTTTCTAAACATGGATAAATTCATAGACATTGCTTCTATTACTCTCTTCATTCAGAAGATTCCTATTTCCACCCTTCTTGCTGACACTTACCACTCCATTCATTGGAGGAGTGAGAAGAAAAAAGGAATAGTTCAGTGTTGTTCTCATCTGTTATTTAAGTGGTATGTTTCTCATTTTCCAAAAGAGGGACCATTTGTGGAGAACAAGGAGAAACTAAAGTGGTCTAGGCGCATCATGTCTTTGGTAGCAGATGACATTGCTTGGTACTCCCATGAATACTATGACGAGGAAATTATTTTCAGTTGTGGGGAGTTTTGTAATGTACCTCTGATTAGAAAAGCAGGTTGTATTAACTACAATCCAATTATGGCACTACATCAATTGGGTTATGCTATGGAGGACGCGCCCGATGCAGAGAAGATCTAAAGCTTTTTCTTGCTCAACAAATAGAGGATCATGGATTTGTTAGAAAAATTGCTAAGGCATGGACCAAGATCCATACAAAAGGAAGAAAGGAGTTGAAAGCGAAAAATTGTGTGGCTAAAGAACCATATAATAGATGGTTGTTGGCTAGAGTGGCAGAAAAGTTGTTACCATTTGCTCTTGAACCTCCCATGTAAATGAAGTCTCATGTTCCCACTCATGTGTCCATGGAAGAATATGAGAAGCTGAAGCTAGTAGTGGAAATTTTGACTAAGGAAAACCAAGATCTCCAAGCTGAAATCCACCAAGCTGGTGTGGAAAATGGTCAATTCAAAATAAAAGTGGAAGTTGAACAAGATCAAGTAACCAAGAGTAGCAAGAAGTTGAAGTTAGAAACAGATTTAAGGATCATGTATGAAAATGGTTTTTAAGGGGCTGATGCTTTAGTGAAGACTCTTCGACAGCTCTTGAAAGAGGCCAAGGAATCTTGTGAAAGAGCATGACATTTTTATGAACTAGCTTCTACTGCAAAAAAAAAGGCTAGGGGAAAACTCGAAGATGATATTGATGGTCTTGAAGAACAACTAAGAGGTGCATTGAATTTAGCTGAAGACGAGCGTCAGCTCAAAGAAGAAGCAATAAAAGTTTTATATATCACTCCTAATATGTGGAACGATAAGTTCTTAGAGTTGGAAACTGCTCAAGGAACGCCCGCTCTTCGGAAGGACCGCTTTGAAGCTTTGAAGAGGGATAGCTCACAATGGCTCAAGAGGGAGGCTCAACTCAACAAATTGTTGGATACTCACGTTGAATCCCTCAGACTTTGTCAGCCAACTTTAGACAAGTACTGTGCTAGGTATAATGATCTGATAGAACATTGCAATCTCATGATTTGTGATATCCCATGGAAGTTAGAAAGCACAATTCAAGATTTGGATGAAAACAATATTCCCCCTTCAGTCCACCACTTCATTCAGCTCTGTGATCAGATGGTTGGTAGATTCATGTTTGAGTCGAAGAAACTTGAGGAGCGCCTCCAAAAGAAGGCCTTCTAATTATTGATTAGTCCTTTCTTTTGTTTCAAAAACTCTTGTATTCAGCTTATTGAACAATGATTAGCCATTTGTATTTAATCTTCCCTAAAATTAATGAAAAGTTGCTTTTGATTTCAAGGTTGTGCATTTTATTGCTTGTTCGTATTTCTATAATACCTATGATAATCGCAAAGTCTCGAGAGTCTTTTGAGCATCATTCCAAGCATTGCATGTACATACGTATCATTTTGCATTCCATGAAACCCAATCTCACAACCACTTTCCCTTTTGCAGTAGGACAAGCTGACTTCTCGACACTCCTATAACACAAGAAATAATCAAAGGAGGATCATGGACCAGTTGGAGAAAAATCAAGTTTCCATGAGAGAAGAGATGCAGAATATGAGGACCCAGATCACTCAGTTGATGGAGGCGATTCAAAATATGGCTAGAGAGAAAGAGGAAATGAGGCAAGCTGCGGAGAGAAATGTTACCAACCCTCATATTCCTGCTCACACAGTCCCGGCCCCAGATGGTGCAATCTCGGTTCCTGTTGGCACAGTTCCGACCCCAGGTGGTGCAATACCCATTCCTGCTAACATAATTCCTCCACCCAGTAGTGCAGTTCATCCTCCTGGCGGTATGCTTCCACCCCTAATTCATTTTGAATACCATGAAGACTTATATAGTCCCCGTGAGGATTCGGTTGTGGATGCTTTTGGACCATAAAATACTGACTTGGAGAAGAAGTTCAACACTTTGCAAGAAACTGTTAGAGCAATGCAAGGTCTTGATGTCCTAGGGTTGGACGCTGCTGAGATCTTCCTTGTGCCCGGAGTCAAAATACCTCCAACATTCACCATCCCAACTTTTGAGAAGTATAAGGGTAATAGTTGTCCTAAGACCCACATCAGGTCTTATTGTAAGAAAATGGTTACTTACTCAGATGATGAGAAGCTTCTGATACATTTTTTCCAAGACAGACTGACTGAAACCTCCCTAGAATGGTATATGCAACTTGAACGCTCTCACGTTAAGAATTGGAAAGAATTGGAAGATGCTTTTGTAAAGCACTATCAGTATAATACTGATATGGCTCCGAATCATATGCAACTACAAAATCTGACCCAGAAGCCTAATGAGTCCTTCAAAGACTTCCCGCAAAGATGGAGAGGTTTAGCTGCAAGGGTGTAACCATTATTGCTTAAAAAAGAATTAACTGATATCTTCATGGGAAATTTGTAAGGTCCGATCCTTGAACGCTTAGCGTCTACCACTTCTATAGTATTTTCAGAACTTGTTATGGCCAGTGAAAGATTGGAGAGCCTGATGAAGGCTGGGAAAATTCAAAACGCTGGTGGATCCTCGAGCGGACCCAAAAAACCGTATCAAGGATTCATAAAGAAGAAAGAAGGAGAAGCCAATGTCGCTTTTATGGAAAAAGGAAAAGCTCATCAAGGTTACCACCATGTTGCTGTTGTTACTCCTCAACAATCAATTGATATCCCTGCTAGCCAACCTTTGGCTCAACAACAAGTTCGACAACAACAACCATATCAACCACGTCAGAACCAGTACCAAGGCCAATAGAGACAACGAAGGCCAGAAAAAAGATTTGACCCAATTCCATCAACGTATGCTAGATTACTTCCATACCTTTTGAAAGGTGGGTTAGTGCAATTAATGGAGACGAGGGACCCCCTGTCGCACCTCGAAAAATCACGGAGACATTTCGGAGAAACGACCCTCGCGCGAAAGGCGCGGAAATGCGGTTCGATAGAGTCGCCACCGAACTTTATTTATCCCAAATAAACGGGAGAGGAAAATATCGAGAAAACCTCTTAAAACGAAAGGGATAGGAACAGGGTTGTCGCAACCAAGTTCCGGGTTCGGGAGTCGGTTACGTGAGGGAAAGGTATTAGCACCCCTCACGTCCGTCGTACTCGACGGGAACCTCTTAAGGTAAATGTGGGGAGTGTTGTTTAGGTTTACTTGTTTTCTTCTCGTTGATAAAGGTAGAATTGGTAGGGTAAAAAGGTTAAAGACGCAAAGGAGAGATGGGTGATTAGAAGATAGGGTGCTCGCCAAGGATTGGGGCCCTTGTGCCTACGTATGCTCATTCGGACGAGAATGAGAAATCAGAGCATCGTAGTTCGACTACGGGAAAGGATGGGAAAGTGTGGACGAAATAATGGAGAAAGATGGAAGTGTGCTCGCAAAGATCATCACAATCTTGTGCCTACATATCTTATATTCAAGAATGAATAAAGAATCAGAGCGGTCGTAGTTCGTGGTAACAACCACGAAAGATGAGGTTGAATAATTTGGAAGTTTGGGAAAGAGACGAAAGGGTGACTGACAAGCAACCCAAGAGCGTGCCTCGAGAGCGTGTCACTCAAGAATTCAAAGAATGCGAGATTCCAAGAACTCAGTTCTTTCGGGAATTGACCGAATAGGTTGAAGATAAAGAGTTGGATGTTTTGAAATTGAAAGAATGAACTAATAACAACTCAAGGGCGCGCCTCGAGAATTATTCATTCGAATATTCAAAGAATGCTAGATTCTAAGCATATCCCTCTTTCGTAAGTTTTAGAAATGTTTGTGAAAGGATCGAATCGAAAAATGGCATGCGAGGCCAAAAAGGAAGCTGTTTTGAAGTAACTCGACGACGTGTCGAGGATTTGATCGAAGATTGAACCGACTTGACGACGTGTCAAGGGTTAAGATTGTGAGAAACGATATTAGTCCCTGAGGGTGCCCCTAATATCGAAACCACGAGGAGTTGTGAATGAAATGTGGCTTGCGAATGCGGACGAGCATTCGACTTAGGAGAATGTTGGAAAATGGTTGAGTTTGAAAAAGTCGAAAGGTTGAGTGGATAACAACTCAAAGGCGTGCTTCGAGAATTATTCACTCAAAGACACAAGGAATGCTAGATTCCAAGTGCCTCTTTCTTTCGGGGTTTTGATCAAAAAGACGTTGAGAATATGTTTGAGAAAATCAAAAGATTGAATGAATAACAACTCAAGAGCGTGCCTCAAGAATTATTCATTCGAAGATCCAAGAAATGCTAGATTTCAAGAATCCCCTTCTTTTGGAGTTTTTTCGAGAAAATGTTTAAAGGATAATTTAAAGCGAAAGTAACGTAGTCTTGACTGAATTATCATCTATCAATAATTTGACCGATAATAATCATTAAAGTCATCATTGACTAGGAAATTAAAAAAAATGGATAAAAACGAAAATGAAAGTTTTGAAAAGAAATGGTCTCGGGTTTGTTATTATCTGTCAATAATTTGACAAACTATAACTCGGGGTATCGTCATCGACCCATAAAAATAAAGTTGAGATAATTAACTAAAAACAAGTATTTTTTTTTTAAAAAAAAACATATATATTTTTTTTAAATAAAGTTTTTTCGATATATGAATAAAAACCTTTTACCAAAATACATATTCTAAACAAAAAGAAACTGAGGGGTATGCTAAAAACAAAATGGTGTAGAATCATGTGGGCTTCAAGAGAAGCCCATCATCCACATCCGTGCTTGCCGCAAACGGGATAAAGGGGAGAGGTATTTGTCAAAACTCAGAGTGAATAGATTGACGTGGAAAAAAGTAATAAGCCATCAGATGGGCCTAAGGCCCAGGTTATTATCAACACAAAACAACAACAGAACGATGGAAGTAAGCCCAAGAATCCAAAAGATGGTTCCAAGAACACGGACCCCACCGCCGGAGAATTCGTACCAGAACGGAGGATGGAGATGTAGCAAAGCCTTCCTCCCCGTAACACGACCATAAATGAAATCGACGTTCACCCGTCTATCTCCCGAGATTTCAACCTGGTTTATCTTTCAACTTCAGATTTCCGGTTCACGAGTGAATAAGGTTTGGACCATCTCAGTTCGCTTTCATCTAACCTCTCTTCATCTCTCACTTTTTCTTCTATTTTGAATCTGGTTTCTGTTATTCTTTGTTTTGTTAGGTGTTGATGGAGTTTTTATGGAGGTTAGGGTTGAACGGATGAAGAAGAAAATTGAAGGTTTGGGATAAGAGTGGTAGTGATTTGCGTTTGGATTTGGTTTTGAAAGAAGAGTTCGTTTCAAACGGAGAGTTTAACGAAGGTTTGGGTTTTATGATGTGTGGTTTATTGGTTGTTGTTGGTGGTTTAGATTTTGGGGATTTAGGGTTTGAGTGTTGGAGTGGAACGATTGAGGATGATATGGTGGAAAACGAATTTACATTTCAAAAAGGGATAGTTTTGTAGAGGGTTGTGGTTGCTGAACGAAGAAGAAGGGTATTTGAGTTGTTTGGAGGCTCCGTGATTTACGGTTCACACTAGTTTTGTTGTTTGAGATATTGAATAAAGGGTGACGCTGGGAAAAAGGGGGGTGTTGTTTGATGCGTGGAAGTTTGAAGTTTGGTGTTGCTGCTGAAGTTTGTTCTGCTGAAGTTTGATGTAGGTGTGAGAAGAACCAGGAGTGTGTTTTTTTTGCTGAGTTCTGATTCTTATTTTTTTTGTTGTTTTGGGTTTGAAAGGTGGCGCTTGAACGTGATCCAGAACGGTGAAGACACGATGTGAGATTGTCGTTGCTGCAATGTTAGTTGTTGTTCACGGCAGAATATCAGTAGTTGGTTTTAAGATCTGTAACAGTGGGTTGATGATTGATGAGGAATTTTTAGTGATGATTTGAAATGAAGGATAATGATGTATGAAGGAAGGTTGGGTTTTCAGAAATTTGATAGGTGGTGTGGATGTTGGGTTGATTGCTGGTTTAAATTAGAAGTGAAAAAAAAAGATGAAACAAGTTTTCCATGAATTGGTTGTTTGAGGTTTTGAAGATGAGTGAGCAAGAAAGGGTTGGAGTTGAATACTAGGTGTGTTGAGGTGAAAAAAGATTGTTAGAAGGATGAATAGTTATGTTGTTAGGATTTTCATGGCGAGGGAATGGTTTTAATGGAGCTCGGTTTTGGGAGGAGGAAAAAACTGATGAGTACCAGTCATCCTCCCCAAAAACAAATGGAGGTTCCCCCTTTCTATTGTTGGTGCAGGTCCCTTTTAAATTGGTATCAATTGATGGGTATATGATGTGGATTGTGATGCTTTTTTTTTTCAAATTTCATCTTAATCCTGTGCGTCTGTTGATTTCGCGCGTGTTGTATGGTGCTGTGTACAGGTTTTGTGCAGTCTTGGTTGTGTGTTTGGTGCAGGTACGATTTGCAGCAGGTTTTGTCTGGTGTGGATTTATGTTAGCTGCCATGATGCTGCAGGTTGTTATGTGGTGTGTGGGCTGGTTTTAGGTTTGTTGTTTTGTGTAGGTAGTTTATGTTGGGTTTAAAAAAGAAGAGTTGTGAGGGTTATTATCGAATGTTTTTTTGGTTTGAGAGGAAAGGGTTTGGTTTATTAATCATTCAAGGAAAAAAAGCTCTGGGTTGGTTCTTGATGTTGCATTGAAATAATAAACTGACGTTTTTTAAGGTGATTTAGGTGAGTGTGAAGAAAAGGTATTACTCCCTCCTTTGCAATGCTAATATCAGTTCTCCCTCCTTCCTTTCTCTCTAATTTCTTTTTCTTTTCCTGTTTTCATGTGCAGGTATTGGTGTGGGGTCAACTTGGTTTTGTTTTGGATGTAAGGAATGGGACACACAAACCGTACGCTTTGTAGGTTGAGGATGTTTTGTCATGTTCTGTGGACCAATGTTTTTTACTTGTAATTGTGTTTTCTTGGGCTATTAAGAGTTATTTGTAATTGCAGGTTGTATTATGGTGATGCGTGAGACTGGCGCGTGTAGCTCCAAGAATGCCTTATCCGTTGGGGTTTATACCATTTCCTAGTTTTTGGACGGTAGTGTAAACCTCTTGGCAGCTGATAAAGTGGGCCTATTCACATATTTACAAGAAGAGACAGAGTTGAAGGATATGTAAAGGCCATGTTTCCTAACTACTGTGCGGACGTCAATTTGCGGGTGGGGAGTACTAAATTATGTGGTTCTGATGTAAAATGACAAGGCTTATTTATTTATTTTGTTGCTAATGACTTGTATGGGAAAAGGTAATGAGAATGGGTCTTCTAAATTGTAACATTGGCTTATGGATTTACAAATAAGAAGAAATGAGTCATAATTTCCTTTGAGTTTGATGATTGCTACTTGCATCTTGAAACAATTCTTTGATCTTTATTCTTGAATTAGCAACCATTTTGATTAAAATCTCCAAGCCAATGAGTCAAAAATAATTGAACCCAAATTGCACCTGATGTGCTTTGTAATTAACTTTTCATTAACAACCAAAAAAATAATTTCCACAGATCTTTGAATTCTCCTTGAACCAACACTTTGAATTAGTCACTGCTCCTACACATCCCGATCCACATAAAATTGACCCAGAATGGCATATAAAACAGTATCACGAACCCAACCACCATATGAAATAAATTGAGTTGTTCCTGGAGTATATCATAACTCTAGTCTGGCCTCATTGAAATATACGCTGTACTGAAAACTCTGCAAAAATTAGCTCCAACCAGGTGACCTAAACCACTCCTCATTCAACATTACTCGCACGTCTGATCTGACATCCTCTAATATATTTTGGACTTTTTTTTTAATAAAGAAAGTGGGCAAATATACAGAATAGAGATTGTACAAAGGTAGGACAAATTTGGGGTATGACACCCTCCAGCTTTCCTTCCCCCTAGATATGATGCCAATGCACACTACGAGTTCCATTCTGGCGCGTCAGGCCACAACATCAAAAAATGAAAAACCCTAAAGTATGTTGTTCAAGACCTCATTGACTCAAAAGCAATTAATTTTACCAGAAATACTCCCAACATCAAGACAAATACCATGCCTTCTCATCATCACTCCACAAATATGATTGAGGACTTTAGAGGGATTCAACTGGTTTAAAACATTGACAAAATGAAGACACCTTTTTCTATTGTTAAAGAGCAACTCTTATTAAAGAAAATTTGTCCCGAATGTCCAATATACTGTCACATTTGTTTGATTAATCCTCAAGATTGTATTGAGCTGAAGAATGGTATCTAAAGCCTGATTGATCAAGGTGTGTTTGTGGTAGAACAAATCTCAAAAGCTAAAGAATTTTCCACCCTCGATATTCCTTTTGATGCACTGGATATACCATACGATGATGAAGATGAACCATGGGACCTCTCTAATAACCCGACTTGTGTTCTATTGACAATTCTTTATGATGAGGAAGACTGGGATAATTTATATGGTTAGACCCATGTTCCTTTACAGATCCCATATGATGAATCATTTGTGCTTCCCTATGGCCAAGACAGGAGGCCTCTTGATATACCTCATGATCCGATCAAAATGCCCATGGCTCCACCTTCGATGAACCAGCTTGTTATTTCAACTTTTGCTCCATTTCCTTACGAGAGCACAAAAGTTAATCCTTGGGTATACGACCAAGCTGTCTTTCTTAATGGGAAGAAGGTTGGGGAAGAGGATATCCTAGAAGAGAAGAAGGCAGTGGAAAACATTGTTGGGACTGGCGGCGTCACCAGGAGTGGTAAAATTTTTGCACCAACACCATCGCCTGTTAACAACCATGGTACTGCTAGTAAATATGTTGGGAAGCACGTTACCTCTGAACAGGGGCAGTCTTCTAAGAAAATAACTATTTCTAATGAAGAAGCGGAGGAGTTCCTGCGGATTATACAGAAAAGCGATTATAAAGTGGTTGACCAGCTTAACCAAACTCCCTCAAAGATCTCCATGTTACCACTGCTGATGTGTTCAAAAGCTCATCAAGAGGCGTTGTTGAAATTCTTGAAGGCCGCTTATGTGCCTCAAGAAATATTTGTGGTGCAATTTGAAGAAGTAGTAGGAAACATAGCTTCTGACCATATTCTAAGTTTCAATGATGGAGAATTACCCCCTGAGGGTAAGAATCATAATAATGCCTTACACATCTCTGTGGATTGTGTGGATGTTATTTTATCCTGAGTGTTAGTTGATACTGGTTCATCACTGAATGTGTTACCTAAGAATTTGCTATGCAAGTTGTCAATATAAGGACTTACGATGAAACCTAGTCAGACGATTGTGAAGGCTTTCGACAGAGCTAGGCGGACTGTCATTGGTGAGGTTAACCTCCCAATTAAGATTGGACCACACATGTTTATTATTACATTCTATGTGATGGACATATATCCTGCTTACAGTTGCCTTCTCAGTCGACCATGGATCCATGCAGCTGGTGTCGTGACATCAACCCTTCATCAAAGGCTTAAATTCATGATCAATAACCAAATGGTTGTCATTGAGGGGGAAGAAGATGTTCTCGTAAGCCATTTAGCTTCCTTCCGGTATGTTGAGGTGGGAGGAGAAGTGAACGAAACTCCGTTCCAAGCTTTTCAAGTGATTAATGTTGAGATGATTCATGAAAAACCTGTGTCTTCAATCGTGACATGAAAGGATGCGAAGACAGTTATTGAAGAAGGACATCCTCGGGGATGGGGCAGAGTGTTGGAATTTCCAGTAAACAAAAATGGTGTCGGTCTAGGCTATACTAGCAAGCAGAAAGCGCAAGAGAAGAACACCTCTGACGAAGGTGAATGACTTGTAACTCCATTGGTTTTTACTAGTGGAGGCCATCTTGATGATAGTCAAGTCACATTTCTGGAAACCGAAGACAGTGTTCCTGAAGAGTTCTGTATGGTGTACTCAAGAACACCCAATCAAACGCTAAACAACTAGAGCATTGTGGAAATCCCTGAAGTGACTCTTTTGGAAGAGTAATTCCTTGTTTTTTTTTATTTTCTTGAAATCCTATGCTCTGCCCAAGGCCTATGGATCATGTTGTAGGGCCCTTTCGCTTTAAAAGCATGAACTTGTCATCAATAAATAACTTTTGCATTCAATTGCGCTCTCTTTCTTTCATTTTTTATTTTTTGTATTTAATAAATAAAAGGGCAATGTCCTCCTTGTTTCTTTTTTCTTAAAATAAAAGCATGAAATCATCTATCATGCAGATCTTCTCCTGTTCCTGTCGATAACGATTCTGCTATGGTCTGATATGACTTTGATAACCCAATTTACCAAGCTGACAAAGACTGCGAGGAAGATTGTGATCTCCCAGAGGAGTTGGATAGACTTCTAAAACAAGATTCGAAGGTCATTCAACCGTATCAAGAAGAGATTGAAGTCATCAACATCGGAACTGAAGATGATGCCAAAGAGACCAAGATAGGTGCCACCTTAGAAGCAGAGGTGAAGACAAAGTTGGTCGTGTTGTTGCGAGAGTATGTTGACGTGTTTGCTTGGTCCTACAAATACATGCCCAGTTTGGATGAAGACATTGTTGTGCCCAAATTGCCTCTCAAGGAAGCCTGCCCTCCGGTGAAGCAGAAATTGAGGAGAACAAAACCAGATATGTACTTTAAGATTAAAGAGGAAGTCCAAAAGCAGTTAGACGATGGTTTCTTGGCAGTGTCCAGTTGCCCACAATGGATAGCAAATATTGTTCCTGTGCCGAAGAAAGATGGAAAAGTATGAATGTGCGTTGACTATAGAGATCTCAATAGAGCGAGTCCAAAAGACGATTTTCCTCTACCGCACATTGACGTACTAGTGGATAACACAACCCAGTTTTCTGTCTTTTCATTCAAGGATGGGTTTTCCGATTATAATCAAATCAAAATGGCTCCCGAAGATATGGAAAAGACAACTTTCATCACCCCATGGGGAACTTTCTGCTATAAAGTTATGTCGTTTGGACTTAAGAACGCAAGCGCGACATATCAAAGAGCTATGGTTACTCTCTTTCATGACATGATACATAAAGAGATCGAATTATATGTAGACGATATGACCACAAAGTCCCAAACTGAGGAAGAGCACCTCATTCATCTGGAAAACCTTTTTGCAAGACTAAGAAAATTCAAATTGCGACTAAATTCCAACAAATGCACTTTTGGTGTGAGGTCTGGCAAGCTGATAGGTTTTATTGTAAGCCAAAAGGGGATTGAAGTCGACCCAGGTAAGGTCAAAGCTATCCAAGACATGCCGACACCTAAAACTTAAAAAGAAGTCTGAGGTTTCCTTGGGAGATTGAACTACATTGCAAGATTCATATCTCATCTGACAACCACTTGCGAGCCTATCTTCAAATTACTCAGAAAAGATCAAGTTGTTGTGTGGAATGACAATTGTCAGAGAGCTTTTGAGAAAATAAAAGACTATCTGCAAGAACCACCGATCTTGATGCCTCTAGTGCCAGGATGACCTCTGATCATTTACCTAACGGTGTTAGAAGGATCCATGGGATGCGTATTGAGTCAACATGATGAAACTGGTAGGAAAGAACATGCAACCTACTACCTCAGCAAGAAATTCAACGACTATGAAATGAGATATTCAATGCTCGAAAAGACGTGTTGTGCATTAGCTTGGGATGCTAAGCGCCTAAGGCAATATATACTAACCCTTACAACTCTACTGATCTCCAAGATGGATCTCGTCAAGTACATATTTGAGAAGCCTGCTCTCATCGGACGAGTGGCGCGTTGGCAAATGGTACTGGCAGAGTACGACATCCAGTATGTCACACAAAAGGCCATCAAAGGAAGTGTGCTATTTGACTATCTTGCCCACCAACCTGTGGATGATTACTAATCTATGCGCTTCGATTTTCCTGACGAAGACTCCATGTTTGCATAGACTATACAATGCCCGACCCGAACGATGAACCCGAACCAGGATCACGATGGATGCTCGTGTTCGATGGTGCTGCAAATGCTAAAGGCTGTGGAATTGGGGAAATAATTACTTCCCTAACTGGATTTTATCTACCATTCACTGCCAGATTGTGCTTCAAGTGTACTAATAACATGGCTGAGTATGAAGCATGTATCTTTGGGATTGAAGCTGCCATTGATAATAGAATCAAGATTCTAGAATTCTATGGAGATTCTGCTCTTATCATATGCCAAATCAAAGGGGAATACGAAACACTTGATGCCAAGCTGATTCCTTACAGAGATCATGTCTTGAAGCTAATCCCATACTTTGATGAGATCACTTTTCACCACATTCCCAGAGCAGAAAACCAATTGGCAGATGCTCTAGCAACATTAGCATCCATGTTCCAAGTCAAGTGGAAGAATGAGGCACCGACCATTCATTTAGAGTACCTTGATGAACCTTCTTATTGCTTGGCACCTGACGCCGCATAGCTTAAAGTTGATGATTATCCTTGGTTCTATGATATCAAGCGGTATCTAGAAACACAAGAATATCCAAAAGGCATCACCATTACCAATAAGAAATATCTTAGGAAGCTTTCGTCAAAGTTCTTCCTCAGCAGTGATGTGCTATACAAGAGGAATTATGATTCGGTTCTGCTCAGATGAGTGGATAGACACGAAGCAAAATGTATCATAAACGAAGTGCATGAAGGGTCTTTTGGGACACATGCCAGTGGCCACACAATGGTCAAGAAGATCTTGAGGGTGGGATAATACTGGATGACAATGGAAACAGACTGTTACCGTCATGTTCAGACATGCCACAAATGCTAGATCTATGCAGACAAAGTACATGCTTCACCACTTCCTTTGAATGTGTTGACTTCGCCTTGCCCTTTTGCCATGTGGGGCATAGATGTAATCGGACGTATCGAGCTAACTACCTCCAATGAACACCGTTTCATCTTAGTGGCCATTGATTATTTCACCAAATGGGTGGAAGCCATATCTTATGCCAACGCCAATAAGCAAGTGGTGGCCCGTTGAAAGAGATTATTTTCCGATATAGAGTTCCGAATAAAATCATTACTGATAATGGTTTGAACCTCAACAATAAAATTATGAAGGAGTTGTGCGAAAGCTTCAAGACCAAGCACCATAACTCGACACCATATCGCCCAAAAATGAATGGAGTTGTTGAGGCAACGAATAAAAACATTAAAAAGATCGTCCAGAAGATGGTGAAAACATATAAAGACAACACGAGATGTGGCCATTTTCCTTGCATGGCTACCACACTTCAGTGAAGACTTCTACTGGGGAAACCCCATTCTCTCTCGTGTATGGAGTGGAAGCAGTACTACCTATTGAAGTAAAGATTCCTTCCTTGAGGATTTTATCAGACATCAAGCTAGAAGAAGCTGAATGAGTGCAAGCAAGACTTGACCATCTTAATCTCATCGATGAGAAGTGAATGACGGCTATCTGTCATGGTCAATTATACCAAAAGTGGTTGAAGAGAGCCTTTGACAAGAAAGTTCGTCCGTGGAACATTGAAGCAGGAGATCTGGTCTTGAGGAAAATTCAGCCAACTCACACCGATCCAAGGGGCAAATGGACACCGAACTATGAGGGTCCATATGTGGTGAAAAAGGTTTTCTCTAGCAGAGCCTTGATTCTCTTGACCATGGATGGCGATGATCTCTCATCCCTTGTGAATTCAGATGCATTTAAAAAATATTATGCCTAAAAGATAGACCCGGTGGACCAAAAGGAAAATCCATGCAAAAATGGGCGTCCTGGTGGACGTTGTAAAAAGAAGAAGGTCCATACAAAAATTAGGGACAAAAATTAGGGACAAAAACAAAAGAAATAACCCGCTAAGTTAGAAACCCGTAAAGGTAACTTAGGCAAAAAAAAGGGGTATCCCAATAGGCTGAAAACCCAAGAAGGGCGGTCTAGGCAAAAGTTAGTAATTCAAAAGGCAAAAACTGCATTTTGAGAGGACGTGTGAATTTTCCTCCTTGATCATTAAACTCTAATTGGGAAGGATCAATGCAACCGTTGCACTCAAAAGCAAGGCATAAAAGGTCTTCAGAGATATATGGGTCATAGAAGAATTGAAAATCGATAGAAACCGATTTCAACATTGCCATTGTTATTTTTATCCATTTTATTTCAAAGCAATTACCTCTTTTAGGAATCGCCTCCTCTTATAATTTGCTCGTTTATGGGTCTTCATCAATAAAGATTATTTTCATCAAAAAGTTTTCTCCTCTAATTCTTACCATGTGATTACAAAATTTGTTTTATCGGTGATAAACATTGCTTTTGAATTTTAGGGATGGTAATATTGTGGTGGAAAGAAAGTGTGGGATTACTTCTCCTCTTATGGTGACTATAGGGTGACCATGACCCCAAGAAACATGCAGGAACACCGTTGAAACCACGAAATGACTTGGCCAAGATAAGAATCATCTAACCTAGGGGAAATTGGCCCAATAATTGGGAGTCCCAGCATCTCCAAAACCTGATTGCATCATGAAGAAGTGGTGTCGAGAAGTCAAGCTCGTTCCCCTTCTAGCCCAAAGCCCAATCATATTTGGAACCTTTTGGTTGCAAAGCCACTTTTGGCTAGCATTTCCTTGTAAAACCTCCTCTAAATAGTACTTTTCACCTTGCATATACATGTTCCCCAACAAGCACAACCATGCTTGGCACGACTGTCACTCTAGACTCTCATATCCCCAGCATTTTGCATACATATCTGCATCATTTACATGCTTGTTTAGCCAGTTCCTATAGAGGGAAGGGCATTCATGTGGACATTGTCTCTTCCGACGATTACTATTTGCAGCTCCTTCTGTGCCATTTTGCACAGTTTATTTTCAACCTACCTTTTGAAGGTGTGTGTTTGCTGCCTTTTATGCGGAATCTTATCCCGTCGCTATCCTTTTGTGAGCGTCTCCGTTGTCTTTTACACGCGACAAAACATTATATTAGGTATCGTCGATCAATTTGAACGTTTGACGCCTATGTAGCCAAGAACTGAATGGTCACTACACACAAGAATGTCATCTCTGTCGTTGTGCTTATGAGGTTAATGATATTCTGATACCTTATACAAGGGTAGTTATTGCCTTCAACTTACCTTTTGTGAGTCTCGTTCTTGCCGTAATCGTAAGGTTTTTGGCTTGTGCATTTTGCACCTTTTCGTACCCGACTGTGCCTTTTGCATATTATCCTCAGCAGTTCGTCTTTGAGTATTACGTTTCTCTCCCCATAGAATATCCTACATTTTGTAGACCTTTTCCTTTGAAACTTTTGTTCTGGTGTCTTTCTCTACCTTTCGTATAAGAAATTTATTTCCCCGAACCTTTTGTTTTGGTGTCTTTCTCTACCTTTCGTAGAAGAAATTTGTTTCCCCGAACCTTTTGTTTTGGTGTCTTTCTCT
Organism: Lathyrus sativus; assembly: GCA_963859935.3. Classification (NCBI taxonomy): domain Eukaryota; kingdom Viridiplantae; phylum Streptophyta; class Magnoliopsida; order Fabales; family Fabaceae; genus Lathyrus; species Lathyrus sativus. The sequence goes on along the minus strand of OZ012740.1, from coordinate 445,085,487 downwards.
ACCTGTCGTAGAAGAAATTTATGTTTCCAAGCCTTTTGTTCTAGAGTCCTCACTATCTTTCATAGGAGTATTTTTCTCTTAGCCTTTCCTCAGGAGTCTTTTTTGCTTATTGCAGAAATTTTCACGATCATTTCTTCCCCAAAAGAATATCCTTTACTTGTTATAGTGGGACTATTTTCTCCAAACCTTTTGTTTTGGGTTTCTTTCTACCTTTTGTAGAAGGAAATTTCCTCCAAACCTTTTGTTCTGGAGTCCTCTCTACCTTTTGTAGGAGGAATTATCTCCTAACCTTTTGTTCAAGAGTCTTTTCTGCTTTTGCAGAAATTTATCCGATCGTGTTCTCCAGAAAGGAATTCCTCTATGTGATATAGAATGAATTTAATCTTTTCTCTAAGACTTTTGTTCTGGAATCCTTTTTGCCTTTCGCGTAAGGAATCTTTTCTCCAAACCTTTCGTTTTGGGGCCCTCTCTATCTTTCATAGGAGGAATATTTCACTGTTTGATTGTTAGGAGCTCTACCTTTGGTAAGAGTTATTTTATTATATCCAACTTGAGTCATCCCTGCCTTCCGTAGGAGTAATATCTCGTAAACCTTAATTATAACCTATTACTGCAAGGATGTTTCCCCTTTCAGGACTGACGAAACACTTGTTGTTCTTTTGCATTACATCTCGAGCATATCATCATATATCCCTCATAACCAACCAATTCATCAAACTACCTTTTATCTTTTGACGGATGCCTTTTTCAAAGCCATCCTGTTTTTCCATTCTGATACATTTCACCCCGGTTGGCTGAAAACTTTGGGTATTCTTGTATTTAATTTCCTTGTACCTTAACTCTGAGAAGGCCTTTTTCATTCTCACTTTCAAGTCCAAGGAGATTAAATAGGGGAATCTATCACACCCTCTTTTTCACCCTAACCTTTAACCTCCATATCATTATCATTTGCATTGGCATTTGCACCTAACATTGACCTTATATAGGGAATCAAGGTATCTTATCCAACAATCAAGAGAAGGGCTTCATCTTCAAATCTCAATCAAGAGCTCAAGCTCAACTTTGTGGAAATCTCAAGTCACAAGGTCTCCATCATCACCAAAGCATGTCACTTAACCACTTGAATCAAGAACAAAAGCATTGTTTCTTCTCCTCCTATCTCATGGATGACTATCTAGGGTTTTGATTCAAAAGGAGATTTGTGGCTAGCTCTTTGGGCAAGACATGATTCCAAATCTCAACACACACCTTGAGGGTTCCCTGCATGGATTATGTGTCATCTCAAGCCATCACAAGAGCCTCAGTCAATGGAAATAGTCCTAGGATTTCATCTGGTCAACAAAAGTCAATTTTGATTCAATTTAGGAGATATGATGAGCTAAAGTTGGTAAAAGGGAGATTATGACATTTCAACACTTAGAATTTTTTCTTATAGGAAATCAGTTTGAGATACCTACTTTCAAGTCAATTTTACATGATGATTCAAGCTTCAAATGATTTTTCCTTGAAGATGAAAGTTGTAGATCATCCTCCAAGATTTCTTTTGATTACTAGATCATATACATTGGATGCGTAAAACTCAAGTTATGATGCTCCCAAATTAGGGTTTCAAAGATGTCAAGATTGGCAAGTGTTTAGGAAGATTTTTGAACCAAACATCCAAGACATTTTTCACTAAGTTCTTGACCTCAATTGAAATTTCCCAAAACATGAAAGTTGAAGATCATTCTTCAAGATTTCTATCCATTACTAGAATGTTTTCATTTGATCAAATCTCTTCAAGTTATGTGAATTCAAAAATGGTGATCCAGGGATGTCAAACTTCAAAGACTTGGAAAATTTTCTAAGTTTCTTGGGACAGTTTTGTGCATCCAAGCATAATCTCAAGATGCTTTCAACATGAAACTTGCTCTCCTATTTCCCTACTTTCATTTGAGCCAAGAATTTTATAAATTGGATCAAAATCCATCAATATATAGTTGTTCAAGTATGGCTATGTGGGCTTAATTTCTAGGGCACCTTCATGTGACATGCTTTGAGTTTTTCTTGCAACATCTTTCTACGCTCATCATGTATTTCCTAAAATCACCAAAATGTTGCTTGATCAAGCCAAACACACCCATTATCCCATGCACCATTTTGAATCATTTTTTCCAAAAAAGGAAACACACAAACTTGCACACCAATTTACCTCATGATGTACCTTTCATCCACTCTCATTTTGGTCCTCCTTTTGCTCACAAATACAATCACAACCACACCCCAAGTGGTCAGGCTCGTGCCTCACTCGTTTTCACTCTCTATTTGCACAAGTTTTGAAAAAATCATTACAACCAATTTTTTAACCATAGTTAAACCATTAACCACCCTTTAAACATTAGTACAAAAGCCAAAAAAACTCTAACCACACAGGGATACCATCATCTTGTAGGAAAACAGAACCCTAGAAACCTCTCATTTTCCTTAAAATCTCCTCTCTTCGAAACTCACTGCACAAGACTCATTCCTCTCTTCTCTTGCTTCTGTCTTCACCTCTGATGTTCCCTGGAGCTAGAGGAAGAAGATTTTGGAAGGTTTTAGCAAGTCTAAGAAGTAATCGAGCTCTCCATTTTGGTAACTCTCCTCAACCATTTTCTCCTATGCCACATACATTTTGTGTTTGTTTTTAATATATTTGAGATTCTGGAATAGTGTAGATCATGTATGTGTTGTTGTTGTGCTAGTTTGTTGATGTTTCAATTTGAGCATCAATTTTTCGTAGCTGATTTTCATGGTGATAAAGCATTTACAAATGATTTTTGAGCTTGGGTTCATAACCAGGGTGAAGAATGCTTGAGACTAGTGTTTTATTTTACAAGTTTTAATGTAGTTTACAATTAGCTCCGACGTGTGTAGCCGGAGAAGATGACCGGAGCTCTAGCTCCGACATCAGTGTGTGTTTGCTTGTGTGTCCCATTTTGACACTTTGATTGTGCGTGTGTGGCAGCTGCATGACGCTGATTTAGAGCCACGTCAATTAATGAAACATTATGGGTGCATTTGTTTTGTTTGGTTTCTGACTTGAAATAAATTGATCATGGGCCTGACTTTTAGTGATACCCACACCCCTCCTTTCAGCCCATATGTGCGTATCACATGAATCATGTTCATTCTGTTTTACTTCAACACCCCCTTTCATTTCTCCTTTTATTTTAATTTTTATTTTCCTCTCTTTTGATTTTGATTTTATTTTTGATGTTCCCTTTATTTTAAAAATACCAAAAAAATGTGTTGTTGATTATTTAGTATCTTGTGATATTTTCCACAGTTTTTATTTTATTTTTCAATTTATTTTTCTATTTTATTTGGATTTATTTATGAAGGGTGTTTACCATTTTAACCTTAGATTAAGGTTTGTATTGTTGATGACTTTTAGGTGCTTTCTTTGAGCCTTTCTTTTTACCATCTTTTGACACACAAATGAGTAATGTTTGGGTATTGGTTTGATGTTTGAATGATGTATTTTAGATTGTTTCCATTTGGTTATTTGTGACCCTTGATTATTGCTTGACTAGTGAGCTTGCTTGCCTAATTGGTTTGATTTTAGGATGCATCCTTGATTTTCTTTTGGGGACCTTTTCCTCACTTATCCTTGATTACATTTCCTTAAGATTGAGATTTTATTTGGAATTTATTTGATCATTTTTCTATTTTTGAATGTTGCTTCAAGTTGATGTTGTTTTGACTATGCTTCTTTGATGCTCTTGACTTAGTTCTTGAACTTGTGTTCTTGCATGATTACATTTGATGATGTTAATTGACATGAAAGGCTACGTTTAAGCTTATGATTTCCTTTGACTCATTATGTTTGGATTTCCTGTTGAACTCCTATGTTTTTATGTGGATGTTTGAATCCTTTTGAGGTTGATAAAGAATGATGCATGCCTAGTTCTTTGCTCATGTTTTAAGGATGATTCATATTGAATTTCTTTGATATCTTGATGTTGAATATGTATTGAAATGTCTGTGGTTGCTTCTGACCTCCCATGTTCACATGCTCTAATTGCATAATTTTGACCATTGTTGTTTGTTTCCATGAGATCTTTGTTGACAAATGCCCAGTCTTTGTTTGGATTCATGTTGAATGCTTTGGTGCCTCTTCCTTCATCTTTGAGACATGTTGATCATGACATGACATAGATACTGACCTCAATTGTCTTTCATCTTGATTGATTCACATTTTTTTGGTTTGTTCATTTATGGATATGTGGTTAACTTTTCAAGGCATATATGTGTGTGCCTTAACTATTTGACTTTGCCTAATTACTTGAGTTGTGTTGTGTGACTTCTTTGAGCATGTTTAGATAATTTGAATGTGTATGAGTATTCATTTTCATGTCTCTTGTTGTCTTTGATTCAAGTTTGAAGCATGTTTTATCTTGTATACTTGTTGTTTCATCCTAATTGGTTTGATTGTGTCTTTTGCTTTGGTTGCTTGAAATGAATTCTTGATGATCCTTTCCTTCCATAGTTGATGCATTTCTCTTACTCCTTCATGATTTGCATCTCATTTCCCCCCTTGGTGGGTATTATGTATCCCTCTCCCCATTTACAATGTAATAGTGTAGTTCTTTTAGTTTCTTATATGTGCTTGTTTGCTAAGAAAGTTAAAATGAACTAGGCTAGAACACCTTTTCAAAATAAAGAACAAATAAGGCTTGATCCAATGTCAAGTCATTTTTCAAAATCCATTAACTTGGTTTACACCTTAGGGTTTCTCTCATCTCTTATGTCTTCCATTAAACCCCACGTTAACCTTGTATGGATTACACCTTTGTAAGTCGATTGCTTCACGCATCGCCATCAACCTACCTTGATCTATTCACCACCCTTTCTTTTCAAAATGTTTCTCTATTTCTTTTGTCTCCTTGAGTATAAAAACCTTGGTCTTGTACCAAGTAAATTTTCAAACTTTTGTCCCTAATAAATTTGGATGGTTGTGGAGTGGTTAGGCGAAGGCCTTGTCCTATCCCGAGTGCTTGAAATTACCTTTAGGGTTCACTGTCACAAAGCACTTACCATTCAAAATCAAAACATATTTAATAAGAGAATAAGGTTCTCTTTTCATTGAACTAAAGAGATAGGATTGAGTGAAGACTTCTTCCTCTCCGAGTATTAGGATACTCACTTTAGAGTGTGTGGTCTCAATACTCATCTTTCAATACGAAGACATGACTATATTCACCACACTATTTTCACAATAAATCTTTTGAGATAAAGAATTGAGTACTACCCGCAAGGGGTTACTATCTAAGGACTTATTTCACCCTTAAAAATAATCGTCAACAAATCAAATGTGACATCTTGCCTTGATGGCAAAAACTATTTCTTTTCAAAAAGGACATGTTACGTCTGTTCTATCACAAACAAGTAACGCCTAAGACTCAACAAGCGAGTTGCAATACACCTAACTGCTAGAAGCGTACGTTGGCATCGTTTATAAAAAACACCAACAAACCGTAGTCTGAACTAGGGACGCTCTGATTCTTCACTTTTTTAAATGGAGATACGTAGGCACAAGGGCTCCAATCTTTGTCGAGCACAATTTCATATTTTTATTCGTAGTCCCCCGAACTACGTTGACTCTGACTTTCTCATACCTGTTGACAATACATAGACATAGGACCGCGAGACCCCACCGAGTCTCCTCCCCCTTTCCATCTTCTCTTTTCTCTCTTTTTCTTGTTTCCGACCATTTTTTCCCCTTTAGAACACTCTTAGAAAGAAATATTCTTTAGCAACATCCTCACACATAGACAAGCAAATGATTTCCATCGAGTACGATGGATGTGAGGGGTGCTAATACCTTCCCTTCACATAACCGGCTTCCGAACCCTTTCTCTTGGTTGCAAGACCATCTTATCCATTTCCTTCTTGGGGTTTTCTCGATGTTTTCCCTTCCCCTTTTGGGATAAATAAAGTTTGATGGCGACTCTTTTGTTTTTTCCGCTTTCGCCTCTCCATCGTTGCATTTTTTTGAGTAACGACAACTGTGTCTCTATGTCAATGATTTGTTGATAACATGAAGTTGCAAGAAGGAGATCGGAAACATGACTTAATTAAGGAGTTTGAAATGTCATACTTGGGAAATCTCCCATACTTCCTTGGTATCGAATTCTACAAGAGTAGTAGAGGCTTGATGATGCACCAAAGAAGATATGCAGACGAAATACTTAAGAGATTTGAGATGCAAGATTGCAATCCAACTTCGACTCCAGCTGAGCCCAGACAGCAACTTTTGAAAGACACATATAAAGATAATCCAACGCAATACAGAAGACTCATTGGATCACTACGATACCTCTGTCACACAAGGTCAGACTTAGCTTATTGTGAAGGGATGGTGAGAAGATTCATGCAAAAGCCAAAGGTGTCGCACCTAGTAGCGACGAAGAGGATACTAAGGTATCTAAAAGGAAATCTCGATTATGGCATTTTGTTTCCTGCAAATGATGAGGAAAAAGAATCCAAACTAGTTGGTTACACTGACTCAAATTGGTGTAGTGATGCTGAAGATAGAAAACCCACAACCGACTATGTGTTTATGCTGGGTGGTGCACCAATTGCTTGGAGTTCAAGAAAAGAACCAGTAATTGCATTGTCGTCGTGTGAAGCAGAGTACATAATTGTTTCTGTTTGTGCATTTCAAGTAACATGGATGGTCAATTTGGTCAAAGATATTACAGGGAAGAATCATAGAGCAATTACCATGAAGATCCATAACATGTATGTTATTAATCCGGCGAAGAATCCAATAGCGCATGGAAGAAGCAAACACATCGAAATAAGGTTCTATTATCTTTGAGAGCAAGTGGCAGAAGCGATGCTGAACTTTGAACACTGCAGAAGTGAGAATTAGATTGCAGATATCACGACGAAAGAAGTGCAGATCGAAGTGTTCAAGAAATTAAGGTCTATGATGAATGTAGATAGCTTAGACGGAATGAATTAGGTGGTGTGTTGAATTGTAATTCCTTGTGTCGAAACAGGTTGCTCGATAGAAGTAAGGAAGTGTTGAATCAACTAGGTGTCGAAATGTCGAAGAGTATCTCGACAGAGGTGTTAGACTTAACTTTATTTATTTAGTTGAGTTAGTTAGGTTAGTTTGGGTTTGCTTGGTGTGCAAGCAAACTCAATCTATAAATAGGGAGTAATCCTATTATGATTGTACATTTGAAAGTGAATAATTTTAGTTTGCAAAGTTGAGAGCAGAGAGAAACTCCGCAGAATTCACAACTCTTCTTCTTCTTCCCTTTCACGTTGAAATCCTAAATCCATTTTTTTCTCAATTCAATATTTTCTTTTCTTCCTTCAATTATCAATTGTGTAGCGATATAATCTTGCAACTAAGTATGATTGATTCACTCGATTGAAAAATAAAAAACAAAAAGAATAATGAATCAAAAAGATTAATTCTTATTCATCAATAAATGACTTAGTAATTTTTAGAAAGATTTTTAAAATGGGGCTCTAATAATTGACACTTTAAACATTTCCAGAGTGCCCTTCACTTTCTCCAATCAAAGTAAAGTATTTTATTGAAAATTACACTTGGAAGGTTCTTGCCAAGCTGATGCAACTGCATCCGAATTTACAACAATTAATCCAATATATCATAATTTCTTTTGAAGAAAATCAAGAAAAGTTGATTTTAAAAGACACTCCATCTGAGTCTCTAAATTTTAAGGACACTTAGAGCAACTTTAACGCAGGGTTGTTAAACCAAAATTCTTTATAACTTACGTTAGTAATAAGAAATTTGCATTATAGGAAAGCTGACATGGCATCCAAATGAACTAAAATTTAGTTCCCATTATCTATATAGTTAACGTTAACTATGTGAAACCTATTATAATATTATTTGATATTAATAAAATATTCCAAATATTCCAAAGAGTGTGATATTTGAAAATAGTAACGGTCATATTATCAAATGGATCTCAACCACAGTTTTACTTCTAAATTTTTTTCTTTCAATTTCCAATCTTATTTATTTATCAAATGGATCTCAACCAATCGAATCCTTGTTATAATTATATTCCTATGAAAATGTAATTTTTTTAATGTATTATTGTTGTGAATTTTGTATCATTTTTAATTTTATAATAAAATATATTTAATATTATTTTTAAGTTTTTAAGGTAAATGTTATTTAAAAAATTATATGTATTTTAATTAAAATAATTAAATTAATGACAACTTGAATAAAAAATATAAAATGTGGGGTCAAGTTTTAGTTTCTTATAGACAACCACCGTTAAAGTAAAAACTACTCAAATCAACTATAAATTTTTTAAATCCTACAAATCACTTTGGGCCCACAAAAAGTATCTTAGTTTACCCATTTAGTTTACTTCTAGTAAAGATGCTCTTATATCAATCTCTCTTGGACTAAGTCTATTTGTTTGAAAGAGTTTCCTCCTCACATTCTATATTGGTATGGACATGATTGTCAAAATCTCCATTTTGATATTAAAATCTACATCAATGACTTTGCTTCTACTGTTTTACTGCTTCTATAAAAAAGTAGTAATATATTTCTTCTGTTTTACAATAAGTGATTTAGTTGATTTTTCACACATATTAAAAAAAAAAGAAATAAATAAAAGAGAAATAATTATATTTTTATTAAAATTACATTAAAAATTAAAATAAATCATACATTTTAAAATACTATTTTATTCTAAATAAATCACTTATTGTAAGCCAGATGAAATAAATAACATTGTTACCTAAAATAGAATGACACCCCAAGATTATTGGGAGAAAAAACAATATAATGATGAATTGTGAAAGACAGCAAAGAATGAAGGGAAGAGGTGACAAGAACCGTTTCCAAAGCACCATTGCTTTCAATTTCGATTACTTTGTTTTGAGGACCCAGTTTCCACCAAATATGGCGACACTTAATTAAATGAAACGTCATGGGGGTGTCTTTACTTGGTATAGCACGATTTCTGGTCAAGGAAACGTCAATTTCGAAATGCATGATTTGAAAATTGGTTTTATTAACACTAATAGAGTAAGAAAATATTGCATTTATCTCACAAATATAGTTGCTTTTTATTTATTATAAAAAACATGCCTTACTTTTCTAAAATTACTTTATTATTTTTCCGTCTCACTATATATCTTTTTATATTTTTAATGATTAATTATGTTAATTTCAATAATAAAATAAATATTATTTATTAAAAAAAGAAAAGGACAATGCATTAATAATGTAAATTTTTTTACAAGATCAACTAATGACGATTATGCATTCTGTCAAGTCATGCTGAAAATTTTAAATTAATTATATGACATGACAAAATTATATATTCTTATTAAATGACCGTGCTTAAAAATTAAACTCTTATTAAAATAATATTATTAATAATAAATAATAAAATAATTATATTATTTAAAATATAATAAAAAAGATAAGTTAGTGGAAAGAAATAATAAATATCACATAGTTATTTTAAGAGGACAAATAATTTAAGACAAATACAAAAAATAACACCCATTATAAAACAGAAGGAGTAGTAAATACTCCTCTCAATTTTATTATAAGTAACTTTAATATATATATATATTAGTAATTGTAGCAATGGTTAGTGGTTCTCAAAGTGATGACCAATTGGAGATAGAGTAATGGTCTATAAGATAGTGATCTTAATAATGGTTGGACTATTGGATGACAATCATGGTGGTGATGTATTATAGTTAAAATATAAACAAAAATCATAAAAGTTATTTATTTGATTGAGTTGTAGAGTAAAATTATTTTGAAATTAGGTTTGATTCCTAATAAGATGTTATAGTGAATGTTAAAATAATTTGTGAGTCAATGTAATATATTCTTAATTAATTGATGAACAATTAAAAATATAATATATAAAAGACACAAGGATTTGATAATCCAATTTGATACAAAGTCATTTATATCTAGAAGATTGTAACCTCAAGGAAGTTCACAAATTATAAATAGTTAAAAGGACACGGCGACCTCATTTGAACTCTTCTAATAAACTTGTTTTTAGCATTACTCGTGAATTTCAACTCAAACTTTCTTAAATTTGAGATCCCTTCACTTTCATTCAAACACTATGAGTATTTAAAAGAAACAATTATTTACGAAGTGATAAACTTCACAAGTACATACCAAAAACTCTATCTTTCCTAGATAGAGAAAGAATGACAATGATAGATTTTTACATAAGAAATATAGTAAAAAAACTCGACAAAACAAAATACTCACATGGCATAAAGAGATTGATCTCTTTATATAAAGATATCGATCTAGTCAAAAAAAACCCATTAATAAAAACAGACCAAATTCAATCTTGAGTGAAACTTAATATTTTAGTCAAAGCAAATACAATCTTCTGGTAAACTCAATATTTTAAACAAAGCAAATTTAATCTACAACTAAACTCAATTTTTTAATCAAAGAAAATTCAATTAAATATTTTCAAGACTTCTTTTAATAATTCTTTGTCAATTGAAATATTTGCAAAACAACTTAAAAATAAATGTGAACCAAATCAAATCTTCCTGAATTGAATTTGGAATCAAACACAACCAAAATAAAACTTTCAAAAAAAATAACGCATCAGAGGTTAACAGAGCCAAAATCTATCAATGAATTTTGAGATATCTTGCTTAACATTTTTCCTATGAAAATAAGTTAATCTAGATCTAATAACATATTTTTAAATTAAGTAAAGATCAACTCAACCTCATTTTAGCCGAATATGTTTTGATTTTAAAACTAATTTTCAAATTAAATAAAAAAAACCCTAACCACTTCGAATAGATTATAAATTATTGTCAACTTAAATTTGAAAAAAAAATACACACTTTATTTAAGTATCCTCTTTTTTATCTATTGGAGATGAATAGTTTTGGTTTTTTCAAAATTATTCTTTTTTTAATAATAGCAATTTATTAAGTAAAAAAACAAAAAGGATGAGGATATAAAACTTAATCCATCAAACAACTAGAAAAAAAATGATAGTTGGACATGTCCAACTTATCTCTCAAAAAAACCTTCAAAATCAGAAATAGGAAGTGAACCACACTAAGTGTCATAATCAACACAAAAAAACCTGCATTGACTAATCTATTTGCACATAAATTTTCCTCTCTAAAAATGTGAGATATCTTGAATTTAAAGGAAGTATTTGTCCATTTAATTAAAATATTCAAGGGACAATATTAACATAAGAAAAAGCATGAATAAGCAACATTGAGATTTCTTAAATTCCTCCTATTAGCATATTCGATAACAAACATTATTCCATGCAATTTAGCTTAAAAAGAGATGCAAAATATAATCTTAAATGAGAAAGCTCCCAAGAATATTTCTAAATTATCCTTAAATATGTCACCACAAATTTATGTTATAGGACTCCTTTATGAAGCTCCATATGTGTTATACTTAATCAAATTATGACTAGAAAAATATCGATTAAATTGTATCCATTTTAGGATGATATGAGAAGCTCATACAAAATAAGTTTCCACTAAAATTTTAAAGGATCGGAGCATGGATTAATATCTACAAGTGCATCTTCTTCTTCTTCTTCTTCTTCTTCTTCTTCTTCTTCTTCTTCTTCTTCTTCTTCTTCTTCTTCTTCTTCTTCTTCTTCTTCTTCTTCTCTATGTGGTATACATGATATATGTGCTTGGTTGTGTTTATTTTCCACATTTTTTATAAGGTCAAATAGGGAATAAGTATAATCTTATGGTACGTAAGGTATCCTATCTTAATTTGTCAAGGGGAGTTTAACCACTTCAATCTATCACCTTGGTTTTCTTGCACTATCAACCTCCCTAAGATATGATTTGTCATCATAAAAGTTAGGGAGAATATGGATTTATGTGCTTGCAGATACATTGATATTGCATCTAATGTTTTGATCATATGTTGATCATTGTGGTTTTGATGATGACTCTGATGATCGGAGGAATCATGTTACTTAATCTTATGCTTGATCATGATGGTCCCTAATGATATCTTTCTAGATGCCTCTGATAATGATCCACGTCCTAAAGTTATCTGAAGCCTCACTAGAGAGAAGATTCAAGGTTCTAATGGAGTGCTAAAATCAAAGATAATGTAGAAAGTAACCTAAAGTTTTAAAGTTTTGAAAGAGAGAAAGTGTGAAAGCTCAACTAGTCGGTCGTGCATTTAACGTAGTGTCTGAGTGACAAAAGTATTGTAAAAGTGTTAGAACAGCTTATAAGTTACTAAGGAAACTATCACACACTCACCAAACCCTTTTTCGGACCTTCTCTTTTTGAAAAAACATTAAAAAAAATATTTTCGCAAGTAGTTAGTTGGTTACTAGCTAAAATAATCCCTTACATGTGAAAATTACACTAAATAATCGATTAGAAATTAGGGTAAGTCGATTGTCTCTTTTATAATGCCACATAATCAACTATTAGAACTTATAATCAATTATTAACAGTGCAATTAAAAAAATTCCATTTTTGAACTACATAATCGATTATTGGATATACATAATCAATTATAAGCATGTAAAAGCCCATGGATCCTTTTTCTTTTTTAGTTATATTCACTCCTATATAACAAGGGCACCTCCTCACTTTTATTTACACTAGCCTTCAGATTTCATTCATCTCTCTCTCTCTCTCTCTCTCTCTCTCTCTCTCTCTCTCTCTCTCTCTCTCTCTCTCTCTCTCTCTCTCTCTCTCTCTCTCTCTGGGTCAACCGAGAAATAGTCCACCATGAAATAGTCCACTATGAAAGTTAAATGAATTTTACTTGTTAAATTAACATTATTTATTTATAATGCTTTAATTACTTTTTCATATAAGATAGATTGATATTTAATAAACATATGAAAGAGTATCTCATTAAATTGAGCTCTACATTTTCTTTAACCTACACGAGAGAGAGTGTAAGTGTAGAGTGAATATAAGAGGGGGTGAGTTAGGTACTTTAAAGAATTTTGGTTTTAGAGGAGGGTAATTTTATTTTACTGGTTTTATGTTAGGTTATGGAAGTAGTAAAATCCAGAAAAAATAAAGAATGTAAGAGGTTTATACTAGTTTCTCTCACAATTCAAGAGTACATCTAGTCCCCTCACAATTGTAAGAGATATTACTATTGCTAGAACTTTGTACAAGTCTATACCTAGCTTCTATACACAAGCTTCTAACTAAATCAACAAGACAAATAACCCTGTGATTTTACAACACAGAAAAAGAAAACAATCATTTCTTTTTCCAACTCTCTTCTTTCTAGTAATCCTGGACAACAAGGTACTTATACAAATATGAGTTTTTATATTAACATTGAAGTAGTAGGACTTTTATGAATTACAAGAATCGATCCTCCCTTTCAAGTAAATAATTCACAAAGTATATTACACAAGTGCTCAGAACTTTGTTGATGAAACTTTTATTGATGCAATGAAATTGTATGCAAAGAGTTTCACAAAAACTTATGACTCAAGAAACTTGGTTAAAATTGAATTTTTGAATTTGAATTATAATGAAAGAGGTATTTTTTGAAAATCTGAAATCATAGCTATTTATACAAGCATTATACCTTTTGGAAGAAGTATAATCTCATGAATCAATGCCATGATTCATAGATGTAATTTAAAATTTGTTGGAATCAAATTTTATGTGAAAAAATGTCATTATTTCAGTGGCAACCGGTTATAGTTGAACCAAATAAAGTTTTTTCAAATTTTTCGAAGGTGTAACTGGTTACAGATATTGGTTAACTGGTTACACCTAATTAAATTTTCAAAAATACTTGTTTTCACGTTCTTGTAAGCGGTTAACACAATAGTGTAATCGATTACACCTGAAGGAAAATGTGAAAAAATAGTTTAAAGCATTTGAAGTCCAAAACCATTTATTTCTAAAAGAGATTTTATGAATGTTCTAAGCACTATCGTAATACACAAGGCAAAGTTGTATTTTGTACCTTAATAATGTGATCAAACTTATAAAGTCCAATGTTATCTTGACAATTTTCCTGAGATCCAAGTCCTGTTAGCATAGAGTTTTTTCTCCTTTTTCGATAATGTACTTTAATCTTGATAGATATACTTGTCTTCAACAAAACAGAAACGAATGTTGGAGAATCTTGTCTTTACAATCCCCTTTTTTGAGGATGACAACCATTCAAATTGAAAAGCTTTCATCTCTTAAAACATTGAAAAGCTATTGAGTAAGTGCTTCCCCTAACTTTGATAACTCCCACTTGATCAATAGAGATTTAGATGACTTTGTTATTGCAAATGTTATAGGTCACAAGCAAACATAGATACATATCTTCTTCCCCTATGTCATTATAAAAAAGAAGGGGAAAAGAGAATAGAGATATGGATAAAAATGATACATATCTTTTTCCCCTCATACATAATCCAAATGAAACATAAAACGTAATACATAGCATATATCATAAGAAAAACCAGAACTCATAACTTAACCAAACTTCATAACATAATGCAAACATGACATACTTGTCTTAGAGGTACAATTCAAAACATGATAAGGGAAACAACATGAAAGACAACAATACAGAAAGGTAAAGACATAATAATGACATACTACTTAGGCACAACATGAAAACATGAAATACACATATACGAAACACATAGGAGGCTCTATCCATTTTCATCCTTTGATTCTTCATCACTCTCTTCTTGGTCAATGTTTTGGTTTCTTTTGAGGTCGGCTATCTCAAGATGTAGGTCACTGAAACCAGTTGTGACAAGTTTGTTGATGGAGCACATCTTGTTGTAAAGCACTTCATTTGAGATGTCGCCTTTGGGTGTGTAAGCAGTTGATGACACAGAAGATGAATTTTCTCTATGCTTGTAAATTCCATCATCATCTTTATAAATGCCCATGTTTTGTTGGTAGCCCCAATAGTAATCTCATGCTCTTTCAAAGCCACTTTAACCTTTGTTTCTCCATCTAAATTAACCCAACGAAATTCCATAATCTTTGTAATTAGTCCTGCATTGGGAAGTCCAACTATAAGACACTTTTGGTGCATCATATGGTGTATGATTAGGTAGGACCAATTTACATTCAACTTATTATTCATAGCATATATCACTTGCATTTCAGTATCATTGATTTGGGAATGATTAGAATGCTTTAGCATAAGGATGTATGCAATGAAATAGTTAAGCATATGATCACTTACCGGCAGGTTTGAGGAGTACAAGATTAGTCGATTTGGAGTTGTCCCAGAGTTTGGAGCTCTCTTTGTGAAGATCTCATGTTCAGATAACAGACTTATGCTAAAGAAATATTTGTTTTCTCATAATCCTACCAATTGTAAGTGAAACCTTGATGGGTCCTTTCACCTTCAAAGGGAATACTCAAGCATTTTCCAAAATCCTCCATACTTAACACAATATCTTTCCCTTTGACAAAAGATGTTATAACACAGCCAAGTTCAATGGATAAGTTGCAGTAAAAAGTTTTGACCAAATCAAGATAAAGTGGACCAAAATCAGCAATAACAATTTCTAACCCTTGAGAATCAAACAGTGCAGGAAAATCAAAAGCTAGTTGCAGGAAAAATGGACAAATTATCATACTTGGGTGTAGTAAGAGCCATATTTCTGAATGCAAGCAGTAGCCTCTTCTCTTTTGAAGTTTGGACCAACCTTCCTTGGTTTAGAAGATCAGGTTTGATGGGTGCATGGTCATAGGAATCAACAACAACTTTTCCATTGCCTCTATCTTTTCTTGAAGGACCCATGTATTATGAGTTGAAAGGGATTTTGGGGTGTTAGATGATTTTGGTGATCTTGGGTTAAAAGAAGAATGGGATGGAAAGTGCAAGAGATGTGGGTGATTTTATAGAAGAATTTAGTGAGTGGGTGAGTAAATATTTTGTTGGAAATTATTGGGAGATAAGTGAGGTAGTAAAGGATAGGGTTTTCCCAAGAGAATGAGAGAGGAATAAGTTTTACAATGCACTTAAATCCATAAAATCAATTCTAGAAAAACTTATTCTAACAAGTGTAACCGGTTAACAGAACCCTGTAGTCAGAATAACCAATTAAATCGCATACACTGCCTTTAGGATACCATAGATCAACGTTTGTTGTTCCTTTGAGGTACTTCATGATTCTTTTCATGGAGGCAAGATGAGATTCCTTTGAATTGGCTTGAAATCATGCACAAAGACAAACACTAAACATAATTCCAGGACGACTTGCCATCAAATATAGTAAGTAACCAATCATACCTTGATATTTAGTGATATTAATGGAAACACTGGATTCATCTTGATCTACATACGTTCCGGAACCCATTGGAGTAGCCATTTCTTTACAATTATCCATGTCAAACCTTTTCAACAATTCATTGCAACATTTGGATTGGTTGATGAAGATTTCATTCTTAAATTACTTAATTTATAGTCCAAGAAAATAGTACATCTTACCCATCATGGATATCTCTGTCGCGGTGAAGAATCAGAGACCAAAGCTATTGACTAGCTTGACTCCCAAAACAAGAGTCACCATAGATCAACGTTTGTTGTTCCTTTGAGGTACTTCATGATTCTTTTCATGGAGGCAAGATGAGATTCCTTTGGATTGGCTTGAAATCATGCACAAAGGCAAACACTAAACATAATGCCAGGACGACTTGCCATCAAATATAGTAAGTAACCAATCATACATTGATATTTAGTGATATTAATGGAAACACTGGATTCATCTTGATCTACATACGTTCCGGAACCCATTGGAGTAGCCATTTCTTTACAATTATCCATGTCAAACCTTTTCAACAATTCATTGCAA
Source organism: Lathyrus sativus (assembly GCA_963859935.3). NCBI lineage: Eukaryota > Viridiplantae > Streptophyta > Magnoliopsida > Fabales > Fabaceae > Lathyrus > Lathyrus sativus. The sequence goes on along the minus strand of OZ012740.1, from coordinate 445,068,643 downwards.
CATTTGGATTGGTTGATGAATATTTCATTCTTAAATTACTTAATTTATAGTCCAAGAAAATAGTACATCTTACCCATCATGGATATCTCTGTCGCGGTGAAGAATCAGAGACCAAAGCTATTGACTAGCTTGACTCCCAAAACAAGAGTCACCACCAAACTTTTATTTTTCCAAGGAAGGGAAGAAAAGATCGAATAAAACCCATAATAAACATGCAAAGCAAAAAATCAAGACTAAAAGCAAAGCAACAAAGAGATCAAAGGTACGGGGTTGGTTATACTAAGAGAAGATACTATCACCCTAAGCATTTGTAGTACTCTACAGGAACCTCTTGAAATATTTGTGTTTTGGCTAAAGTTGTTTGCTAAAGATGAAAGATGGGCAAGGCAAAGCAACAAACATGCAATAAATAAATACATGACAATAAGTCAACATACACTCCCTTTCCCTTGGAATAGGTTACAAGTGCAAGCAATAAATGAAATCCACAAACACATGGTAAAAACATCATGTAATCAATATACACATGGCAAAATATCATGAATATAAGTATGATCAAAAAACAAATAAATCAACAAATACATGGCAAATCATCATGTAGTCATCAAGAGCTTAAACAGGTAAAGCATCAAGAAGAATCAACCAAAGAAATCGAGGCTAAAACATGGAGGCATCAATCATAAAATATAATCAGGAAACAAGAGAATTATTAATCAAGTTAAATATAAATATTTAATAAGATTAATCAATGATTTAATTAATCACTATTAAATAAAAATATTTAAAGTGATTAATAATTGTAACATATTTTTGACATTTTTAATATTATAAAAATAAATTAAAAAAACTTAAATAATTAAAACAAGCAATTAAAGATATAAATTTGATTTTGTTTAATTTAAAAAAAAACTCGAAGCTCTTCACAATTCACACTATCATCAAACAATCTTAATTAAAACTAGTAAGAGGTGTGATATGGGTAGGCATAACAAAATCAACAAAAACAATAGTAGAATACATGATATTTACAAACTATATCAATCCAAGGTTATTATAGCATTCAAAACAAAAATGCAGAAATACCAAATGGAAGCTTAAAGATAACCAGCAACAATAAAAAACAATTGAATGTTACCGAAACTACGGTATAATCGAAGCTAGCTCAATCTTTCTGGTTTCTTCCACAACATTTAAACCTTCAATAATCTGAACAAGCACATAGTGAATCTTGCTGACACACTTCAATTTACTCAAGCGACTTGGAATCAGAACTTGGCCATGTTAATCACATGTCAAGAGAATTAATGATTTGGAAACAAAACACTAAACACTAATAGCAACCATAAAAGAAATTCCATAGCAAAATGTCTATTTCAATTCGTTGAAGTTGTTGTTATAGAGGTATCTGTTGTACCCCAAAATTTGACCGACCTCTCTGGCTTATGTTTTATTTCATTGCATCAGCATATGCATAAGCGTTGCATAGCGTTTTGCGTTTCACGGGGGATCAAGAAATGTGTGTCTAACAAAAATTACCAATGGTTTTTTAACCTGATCAAGGAGGTTATATTCAAGTCACCAAGTGGTTACCCTTATCAGAGACAAGTCAAGGTCCTTGAAGACAAACAGATAAGCATATATGATTGTCAGGGGCAGAAAAATCAAAAAATATATGTTACTTCTATCATGAGGTTGAAGAAAAGCGAGTCAGACTCCATTTGAGTTTTAGTTGGTCAAGATTAAGGTATAATACGTATGGAGATCCAGGGCTTTGATTTAATAACAAGGGATTATTTTCGGGAAGCATGGATTTAAGTGGTGTGTACATGGCGATCCGGCTAGAGTTTATGTGCCATTTTAGGTCATTTGTGTGTGGATCGGATTATTAGTCTTTGTCAAGAAGGGAGATTTATTTCATTGAAGTCAAGTTGCAGAGCCATCAGAAGTCAAAACATTTGGTCAACCTTTTCAAGTCATTCACAAGTCCTAACTATGTGTCATAGGAGAATTTAAACTTTCTTTTCCATTTCGGACTATTTCAAGATGGAATCAGAATCTGGTGTTAATTTCGCATAGTCAATTCAAGGTTTCAAATTTCATGCCTTTCCAAATGCAAGATTCAAAGTCCACTCAAGATTTAATCCAATCCGTTTCCAGTTTCGTTTTGATCTAGTTCAAGTTCATCTCTTTTTTAAATTCAATCCAACTTTCAATTTAATGTCAAGATTTCATCTTCCAGTTTTTATCCAATTTCAAATTCCATTCAGTTGTTCAAATTTTAATTTCCTTTTCAACTTCGCTCAAATCCAAATTTTCTTTCAATTTCTTTCCAAATTTTAATCCCATTTCACGTTCGACTCAAGTTCAATTCATAACCTATTTCATTTTCAAATCTCAAATCCCATTCATAATTTCCATTCAAATACATATCATTATCTTCTCCTAAGATCCATTCATACAGAATCTACAAATAATGGGAATAATCCAAGTTACAAATTCAAAAAAAAATCATTTCCAATAGGAAGGACCAAGATCCATTTGCATTTGATGAGCATGACAGCGGTTTATCAAAGAGTTCGCACAGTTAAAAAATCCGTGACCAAAAATAGTTCCAGGAAGAATGTTCAGTTTACGAAAGGTACCCCGGCTGTAATTTTGGAAGATAACCATGATCCCTTTGCATTTGATGAGGATGACATTGTGCCCTCTCAGTGGGACGTACTATCGGGGAATCACAAACCATCTCATTCTAAAAAAAACATAAGGTAGCGAATAGAAAATTTGAAAATGAATATCAATCGCAAACCAAAATGAGTCAACAAGAATCAAGTGATGGGAACATCAATTGTTCCAGTCCTGACATCAGTTATGAAGAAGATTCTAGCCTTCTAAGTGATTGCCTCCTTACTGCTGTTAAGGTGCTGATGAATTTGACTAATGACAACCCTATTGGCTGTCAACTAATTGCTGCCAATGGAGGACTAGAGGCCATGCCTATGTTAACTGCTGGTCATTTCCCTCCTTTTAGCTCATCTCAGTCCTTTGCTCAAATAAAAGACAACTCTTTGAGAACTGAAAAGGACCATCTATGTGATATGCTTCTAAATGATCACGAGTTGGATTTTTCTCGTTGCTATTCTGGGTTTGCTTGTAAATCTGGTTGAGAAAAAATTTGAGAAAATGATGAGGCGGCTGTACTACAAGGTGGAAAAGAAGCGGAGAAAATGATTGTCGAAGCTTACTCTGCGTTGCTTCTAGCATTTCTTTCCACTGAAAGCAAGAGCATCCGCGAATCAATTGCTGACAATCTTCCAGATCACAACTTGGCCAGTCTTGTACCTGTGTTAGACAGATTTGTGGAATTTCATCTGTCCTTGGACATGATTTCACCAGAGACTCATAGAACTTCATTGGTCAAGCACCATTATCTTTTCTATCTATGTATGATTCAGATGCATGCATTCACTCTTCGACTCAATTATTTTCACGGTTAAGTGCAGAGATAAGTTGGCAATAGAAGAACCATTAGTGGAGTCAAGATCATATGGAGACCTGGGTTATAGATGCTTTGGAACCTTGGGTCGGTATCTGACCGAAGTTGTACTCGTGGTAGCACAATGCGCAGGGTCTGTTGCATATTTGATATTTATTGGGCAAAACCTTGATTCTGTATTCCAAAGAAATGGACCCTCTGTTACCACTTACATATTTATGCTAGTACCAGTTGAAATTGGATTGTCATGGATAGGGAGCTTATCATCTTTAGCACCATTTAGCATTTTTGCTGACGTGTGCAATATCCTAGCTATGGGAATTGTAGTGAAGGAAGATGCACGACAGGCCTTAGAAGATGGACTTCCATTTGGGGAAAGGACGACAATCACATCGAACATTGGGGGATTACCATTTGCAGCAGGCATGGCCGTTTTCTGTTTTGAGGGATTTGGAATGACACTTGCCCTAGAGAATTCTATGCGGGATAAATCTAAATTCCCAAAATTGCTGGCTCAGACTTTTAGTGGGATTACACTTGTATACATTCTTTTTGGGTTATGCGGTTACATGGCTTTTGGTGAAGAAACTAAAGACATTGTGACCCTTAATCTCCCTAGAAATTGGTCATCGCTTACCGTACAGGTAGGATTATGCCTGGGGCTTATGTTCACATTCCCAATCATGTTACACCCAATAAATGAAATTGTGGAAGGAAAACTCAAAATCATCCACAGAAACAACAACAAACAAGCTCTGAAACACCTACAACACACTAGCCTGCTGCACCAAAGCAAATCAGGCGAGCTCTACATAACCGTACCGCCGGCCATCACCTGCAAAGCAAGAGATAGATGCGTAAAATTAATTCAAAAAAAAATCAAAAGAAATGCTGAAGCCAAGAAACTGAAATCCTCGTTCGGAACAGAGGGTGAAATTATTTCTCGCCGGGAAAAAGGTTTTCTTGGTATAATAGTTTCTGTTCACCGCACAACAGTCTCAAGAGCTGATATTTTAGATTTGTTCAAGGAAAATGATAACAATAACAATGACCAACATTGTGAGGGGAATTTTCAAGTTAACTCGGCCCAAAGCAGTAACTGTTCACTTACTGATCATATGCTGGAAACGGTTAACTCATGTGACCAAGTACCTGAGAATAAAAATCACATTGAATCACCCTGGGAAGCTATGACAGAGTATGTACGCCATTTGATGACGGTACCTTCCAATCAAGAACAAAAATGTGCTGTGTGTGCTGAGGTCTTCATGGTTGTTTATGATACCATCAAGAAGGCTGGTGACCAAGGATTAACCATGGGAGAAATTTCTCAAGCTATAAACTTGCCAGGAGCAGATGTGGATGGACTGATTGTTGATGCTCTTCAAGTATTTGGAAAAGCCTTAAAGGTCAATGCTTATGACTCTGTTCGTATTGTTGATGCTCTATACCGCCACAAGTACTTTTTGACAGCCGTGCCTGGTTTTCATCCTGTTCGACCTTCCTCAAACAAGACCGTTAAGGAAAGTGATAATACATGCAAGCTTTACAAATCAGAAGAAAGTGGTTCTGCTGCTGCTGCTGATGTTCTGAGGAAAAGAAACACTGGCCTTGATAACGTGCACAAAGTCACAATTCTTAATCCTCCACATGAGGATGTGGACCATGAAAATCAAGCCTTTGACAAGAATGAAGGTTGTATGCAAATCAGATTTGGCCAGTCGAGACATGATCATGAGAAAGAAATAATAAAGTTTTCTTCGGATGAATTATGTATGCCAATATTGCCATGGGTCAATGGAGATGGGACCATCAATAGCATTGTTTTCAAGGGACTTGAACGTCGTGTTCTTGGAATAGTGATGCAGAACCCAGGGATATTGGAGGGGGATATTCTACGTCAGATGCACGTGCTGAATCCACAGAGCTGTAGAACACTTCTGGAATTGATGGCTCTGGATAAACACCTAATTGTGAGGAAAATGTACCAAAGAAAATTTGGCGGAGGCCCCTCCATGCTACAGAATCCTATTGGAAGCAGGTGAGCCTGATCAAATGAAGACTGCTACTCTGAACTGAATGTATTGCGGTTATATGAATCACTGGAAAAAAATCACATCCAGTTGATCCATGGAAGGAGCCGGGTCATGGATCTTATGAAGCTCGTCTATCATTTCAATCATCAGACACTGCAGTTTCAAACCTTTTTCCAGCTGTTGTAGAATCAAGTCAAGATTTTTGTGCCGCTTATTTTACTTACAGCAGACCGACCTCCAGAGCTGCTGGATTGTGGGGCAAACCAAGCAATTGATCAGTGCAAGATGCCACATTAATACAATAAGTGAGAAAGAAAGTTGGTTGCCAGATTATTATCCGCGTAGATGCAAATTGAAACTGGACTTTTGAGGAAGCTATGAAATTTGGCTCTTTGGCTAAAGATGATAAACCTGCAAAGAAATTAAATGTATCAGTAAAATTGTTGTGATACCACAGTGAAAATGCAGGTTAAAATATATCAGATATTTTCAATTTAAATAAATAAATTCAGGGACATGAAAAAATGAGACAGCAGAAACACATTCACAAAAATGGCAAATACAGAGCAGCTGTAGGCAATTACAGCACCACAGTCTTAGCACAGAAATGGTAATAGGACAGGTTAGTAGCAGACCAAACCTAAAGCCTAAGGTGCAGAGGGTTTCAGGGCCTCAAGAGTTGGTCTGCTAAACCTAATTGACCTCACTATAAAAGCTTAAAGGAAGAGACTACAGAAGGGATACCCTAGCTGCTTTCACTCAAAAAGAACTGAAAAAAGGGAGATTGAAGAAGAAGCTCACCTGTGTTCTGCATCAACAATCTGGTGGTATTATTCTGTAAGTATTCTGTTACTCCTACTGTCTTCATAATCTTGATCTGTTTTGTTTGGTTTGTCTTGTTTCCTGGCATTGAGTATAACGAACCCTCACCATTTACAACTAACTTCAAACTCACTCACATATGTGAACCATGAGCAAACCGAACAAGCCCACTGTCTTTGTTGTTCAATATCTCAAACCAACCCTCTACAGTACTCCGACTCTATTCTACTTCCACTACGAAACTCACCGTAACCCTCTTTACACATTCAAACCCTTCATCCTTGTTCAACAACCAAACTCCATTCACAAAACCATAAAAAAAATCACACAAACTTCCAGTTCTGACTAGCTTTCTAAACGCATCAACACCAAATTGCATATTGTCTTCCAAACAACATCAGAAACTTTCATCAAACCAAAACCGCAACTTCAACCTAACACCAACAACTCGAAATCCCTTTCACCATTCCGTAACCAAAATCCTCTTCTGCAATAACCTTCAACTTTCCTTTCTTCATCAAAAAACTTCGAACCTCCGTTAACCTCACAACCACCAAACAACCTTCAGTGGAAGCTCTTCCCCTGTTCACCTTCAAACGTCCTTTCAAACCTTCATCTTCACTACCTAACAGACCTTCATTAACCAACCCACCTTCGAAATAACCCATCTCTAATCCACCTTAAATCAAAGCTTTTTCACCCAGAAAGCCTTAACTTCATCGCACCTCACCCGAACCTCACAACCCTGTGGAAATTGCCGTGAAACTTCAGCCATAACTCCACTTCAAACCTAAATTCAACTTCCAACCCTGAATTCATTTCGAAATCAAAGCCTAGAAACCTCCTTCGAATAACCGTAAACCCCACAAAATCATCACCGAATCAAAAATAGATGAAAAAGATGGTGGAACAAGGAAATGAAGAGAAGATCTGAGATGGGAACACAAAGTAGAACTTAGAAATACGAAAAACCTATCGCCCTAGTCTGCCAGTCGAGAAGAAGGTGGCGTGTGTTCTCCCTCGTTCCCCTTGATTTTTTTTTTCACTTTTGCGAATGACCATGGTTGTCGTTGATTTCGTTCCCTTTTTCTCGTTTTCAAAACCTATTTTGCTGTTGGGATTTACATGTTGTGACTCAAAAGCCGAATAGTGTTAGGATTTTTGTTGATCCGCGAGTTTGTGGCCCATCTAATGTTCATACTTAACACGACACCTCCATTTCAATTCCTTTTTTATATTATTATTATTATTCTGTCAATATATTATATAGTTTATGTTATATATTTTGTTTATTCAAAACTTTTATTATTTATTTATTTATTTTTTAACAGTTTATATTATTATAATTCTGTTAATATATTATATAGTTTATATTATATATATATATATTTGATTCTTATACTTTATTCCCCTTTTTAGAGTGTATTTTTTATTTCTCTTTTGTTATTGGGCATTTTGTCCCATTTTCTTGTTTTGGGTCGATGACGAGACCTCCGTAATTCATTACCAGTCAAATTATTGATAGGTAATGTTGGATCTAAGACCACCCCTTTTCTCTCTTCATTATTTGTCCTGACTCGATTCAAAAACTTTGTCAAACAGTTTTTAAAATCAAATCATCTTCGTATTGAGTTAAAAGAGGGGATTAAGTGTAGACTTTCTTCCTCTCCGAGTGTTGGGATGCCCACTGTAGTGAGGGTGGTTCCGACACTCGTCTTTCAATACGAAGACGCTTCCCGTCCATTTTCAAATCTCATTTCCCTAAAATCAATTCTTTGTATTGAATTCAACGAGAGGATTGGGTGTAGACCCCTTCTTCTTCGAGCGTAGGGATGCCCACTGTAGTGAGGGTGGTCTCGATGCTCGTCTGTCAATACAAAGACGCTGCCAACATTTCCTCATAAAACCTCGGTCTCGTACCGAGCATGCTTTCGATAATAAATCGATTTCTCTTTGTATCGAATTAAAGAGAGAAGATTGGGTGTAGACCTCTTCTTCTCCGAGTGATGGGATGCCCACTGTAGTGAGGGTGGTCTCGACACTCGTCTTTCGATACGAAGACGCGCTTTTATCCACCATCTCGCTTTCACAACTTCATCCCGCAACCCTTGGCACCTAAAACCTCGGTCCTGCACCGAGTGTATTTCCAAACCATTTTCTTAACAAAAACTTGAATGGTCGTAGAGTGGTTAGGCGTAGGCCTTCTCCTATCCCGAGTGTTGACGTTTACCGTAGGGTTCTCTGTCGCAAAACACTTACCATTCAAAGCCAAAAAACACTTTAATAAGAGAATGAAGTTCTTTTTGTGTTGAACTAAAGAGAGAGGATTGAGTGTAGTCTTCTTCCTCTCCGAGTGTCAGGATACTCACTGCAGTGTGTGTGGTCTTGATACTCGTCTTTCAATACGAAGACGCTACGTTCGCCACACATTTTTACAACAAAAACTTTGAGATAAAGAATTGGGTACTACCTGTAGGGGTTACTATCCGAGGACCTGTCTCGCCCCCTAAAAAACAATCCAATCAATCAAACGTGACTTCTTGCCCCGCGCGGCGAAAACTAATCAATCTTTCAAAAGGATATGATACGTCCGTTCTACCGCAAACAGGTAACGCCTAAGTCTCCAACGAGCGAGCAGCAATACACCTAACTGCTAGAATGCGCACGATAGCATCATCCATAAAAAAGCATCAACACACCGTAGGCCGAACTACGGCTGCTCTGATTCTTTACTTTCTCAAGTAAAGATACGTAGGCACAAGGGCCACAATCCTTGCCGAGCACATTCCCCCCTATATTTGTAGTTCCCCGAACTACGTCGACTCTGACTTTCTCACGTCTATTGAGAATACGTAGGCCTAGGACCGCGAGGTCCTACCGAGTCTGTTCTATCTCCTTTCTCCCCCATTATCTCTATATCCCTCCTTTCTTCGTTTCTAAACCCTTCTCTCTATCTTTTAGAACACTCTTCTTATAGCATATTATTTAAGCAAGTAATTTAGCACATCGACAAACAAAAGGTTCCCATCGAGTACGATGGATGCGAGGGGTGCTAATACCTTCCCTTCGCATAACCGGCTTCCGAACCCATTCATGGTTGCGAGACCATCTTATCCATTCTTTTCTTAAGGTTTTCTCGATATTTTCCTTTCCCCTCATGGGATAAATAAAGTTCGGTGGCGACTCTTCTGTCCTTTCTTTTCGCCTCCCCGTCGTTGCGCGATGCATTTTTCGAGTAGCGACAGTATCAAGAAGAAGTTTGTTTTTAAGCTTGAAGGTGTGGTGTTGTTTATGTTTTTGAAGTTGTGGAAATGGAGTAGAGAAAAAAAATTTCCAAGTGTTTTGGTGGTGGTGTTTTTATGATGATAAAAGGAGAGTGGGGAGTGGTTTGTGTATGTTTGTGTAGTCATGGAGAGGTGGGAGTCTCGTGAATAGTAGGTGTGGGGTGTGGTCCAATGGTGATGATGGTCTTTGTTTATGAGAAAACAAGATGAAGAAATGATAAATGGAAGAGGTGAAGGTTCACGTGGTTTTTTCTTGTAGACGCGTGGAAGGGAGTATTTTTGTGGCTTATGCAGGTCTTTCTTGAATTGTGAGGGTGTTTGGAAAGGTTTTTTAAGCATGAAAATGTGATGTTAGATGCTGTGAAAAGAATCAAAAGCCAATGTCCATGATAAAAATGAAGTATCCTCCTTTCAAACTGAAATGCTTCTTTAACCTTTTTCCAAGAGAGACGTTGGAGGTCCCCTCCTGTTGTTCGTGCCATGCTATAACACTAGGTTACTACAAAATGAAGAAAAATATAAAAGAACTTTCTCAAACTTAATGAGAAAGTGTTACTCAAAAGGGATAAAAAAAAACTTTAAATATTAAAAATAGAAAATGATAAATGAATTAAAAATAAAATATTTAAAATAAACCTAAATAAAAATCTGATTAAATTAAAATGATTATTATCTAAAAATAAAAATGAAGCCGGTTAAAAATGAATAAACAGTCTAGTATCGAAGTGTTCGAAAAAATAAAATGAGAGCACAAAATAATCTGCGCGAAATAAACGACTCAAAAAATACAGCATTTGGTCAAATTTCAAAATAAAATTTTCCCGGTTAAAAGGCGTAGACTGATCAAAATTGCGTCCAAAAAGCGATCGAAAAATTAAAATGAGCACGTCAGGTTAAACTACACGGAACATAGATTAATATAACTGACATCTGTAAGCTCGATTTTGAAACTTTTCATCCACTGATTTTTTGCACAGTTGACATTCAGTTTGACTTATTCGTCTATAAATCCAACAGTTTATTCTGATTGATAATTTGGACATTATGCATGATGAAAGACATGATAGGCTATGCAGATAATGCAAAGAGAGGCGAGATCTTAGGGATACAAATTAGGGTATGACAATCTTGAATTCTCCCTTCATCATCAATGAAAAATCTTTACATAGATCTTTGTTTGTTGATCCAAATATGATATCATAAACATAGACTTGAACTAATAAATTATGATTTTTAATTTTTTTAATAAACAATGTATTATCAACTTTACCTTTTTCAAATCCTCTTTCACATAGAAAGTTGCTAAGTTTATCATACCATGCTTTTAGTGCATTCTTTAAGCCATAAAGAGACTTTCTCAACTTGAAGACATGTGAAGGATTCTTGAAGTCTTCAAAACCAAAGGTTATTTGACATAGACTTCCTCATTGTTGTATCCATTCAAGAAGGCGCTCTTAACATCCATTTGGAATAACTGAAAATTTAATGAACGTGCATAAGTAAGTAATTAACGAATAGCTTCTAACCTTGCAACTGGAGTGAATGTTTCTTCAAATTCGATTCCTTCTTCTTGATTATAACATTAAACCACCAATCTTGCTTTATTTATAATAATTATACCATTCTCATCAAGTTTGTTCTTAAACGCCCATTTGGTACCTATGATGTGTTTACCACTTGGCCTAGGAACAAGTTCCTAAACTTGATTCCTTTCTAATTCATTTAATTCTTCTTGCATGGAAATAATATATTGGTCATCTCCTAAGGCTTCATCAATCTTTGAAGTTTCTATTTAAGAAACAAATTCCATGTTCAAGCAAGCATCCTTGAGATTTAGCCTTGTACGTTGAAACTCCTTTACTTATGTCACCAATAATTTTGTCAATTGGGTAATCACGACAGGTTCTCAATTCTTGAGGAAGATCACTTTGATTTATATTTTGTTGTGTAGATTCCTCTTTATGTTCTGATTGTTCAACCTTTTTATCTTTGGCAACACCTTCCTTGGGAACTTCTAAAATATCATCATAATCATCACAAACAACTATATCATCCTTAAAGGGGTTAGATTCATGAAAGAAAATATATTATTCAATAGTTAAAGTTCTTTTATTATAAATTCTATAAGTTTTACTAGAGAGAGAGTAACCAAGAAAAAAATCTTCGTCGAATTTCTCGTCAAACTTGCCGAGATTGTCTTTGTCATTGTTGTTGCACCCCAAAATTTGCTCAACCTTTTCTTACCTGGTTTATGTTTCATTGCATTATCATTTGCATAGTTATATCATTTGTATATCATGATATCATTCATATAGCAGGGGATCAAATGTGATTCTTGTCAAAAGAGGCCTAGCAAGAGGTCTCATTCAAGATTGAGAAGTTCTCAAGGTCATCAGAAGGTGGTTTGAGTGCGTAAGGGTTTAGATGTTTGAGTGTGAATCTTCTCCTAACTTGAGGATCAATTGAAGACCATCAGAGGGTTGTGAAGTGTTGAATGTGAGAAGAGGATGTGTATGGAGTTCATAGAATGCCTAGAGGTCTATGAGAGAGCTCAATCAAGTCATTGTGTCAAATGCAAAAGCCACATTTGAGGTGCAAGCAATTAGGGTTTCATCTGGATCAGTTCTAGGTCAACTGGACAATTGAAGAGTATCAAGGCTTACTTTTAGGTTATGGAGTTCATGAAATTATGTGATAAGACATTTTTGGTGTTGTTCCAAGATCAAATCAAGAAGAATCAAGAGTGTGGGAAGTTGATAAGTTAGGGTTTCAGTGCAAAGTTCCCTATTTAGTGCCTAACTTCAAGACCACATAAGTCACGATACAAGTTTCAAATGGATCTTTGGCCAACATGAAACTTGTAGAGCACCTCAATACCTTTAATTTGAGTACTAGAAGTCCTCCATTGGATTTATAGAACTCAAGTTATGGTCCAGATAAGTTACAAGTCCTCAAATGCCACTGAAATTTGTCTAAGAAAATCATCTGACTTCAAAGCTATTTTTGTCCTAGAAGGATGTTTCACCTGAACTTTTGGCCACCATGTAAGTTGTTCCTCATGATCTTAGCTTTCTAAATTGTACTAGAAGTATTCCATATGATTTATAGAACTCAAGTTATGAGGTTTACAAGTCAGGGGTATTTTGGGAAAGTGAGATTATAGGTCATTTTCAATCATAGGCCAAAATGTCTAACTTGCACTTGTCAAATGCAATTTTGTTCAACATGAGAGTTGCTCAAAATGGGGTTTTTAAGCTAGCCAAGTGGTCATGTGGGATTGTTTTGGCTTGTAGCAAAAAGTCACTTAAAATGGCCTAAAAAAGGGAATTTTTCAAATGGATTAAGGAGGAAAAATTGACTTTTTGAGTTAGAGGACCAAAACATGGCATATGAGTACATTTTTTGAATGGAAATCACATTCTAAGAACATTGGCATTGGCAGAATTTTGAGCATAGGCCCAGTTTTGGGAGTTGTCATTTAGATTACTTCACCATGAAGTTACATAATCAAAAATAGCCATTGGATCAAATACAAGGAGCAAATCCCAGCCATTCACACTCTACATGTTGTTATTAGTTGAATTGAATCATCTTGGAGCCAAGACATTGCCATTTTCGTGTACCTTCAAGAGCAAAAAGTGGTGAAATTTTGAAAATTCATTTTGGGCCTAGAGGCAAGGATTGGGCTTTCTCTTGATCCATATCTATTGTATATAACATTTCTATCCTTCACAAATCATTAGTTTTGGAAATTGGAGCAGAATTGATCAAGAACAAGCTTGAAAAAGTGAAGAAAATTCAAAGAGTGAATTCTAAGATCTAGATCGTTTTCAGGCCAAATTGTGAATTGAGAAAGCTTTATTGAAGATCATTGAACGATTCTGGAGAGTTTCGCGAAGCTTCATCAAGGATTAAAGGCTCAGTGGAAGTTCTCCACTAGGTACTTGAGTTTCACCATATCTCTCTTAATACTTGATGATTCTTTGCCATTTTCGTTTCTTTGCACTCCTTGAAGCATGTAGATCGTTTCTGGATTATAATTGTTGATGTTTATGACATTCGAAATTTGGAGCTCCAAACTTGTGAGATTTTATATGGACTATTTTGGCATGATTTGGCTTAGTTTTTGCTTGATATATAACCTCCATGACATAAGGATGAGTTTAGGATTAATTTGGAGAAGTTTTGTTGAACTTGAGGTTTTGGTGTCAAACTTTGTTTGATTCGTTTTTCTTTGATCTTGCATTATTAATGATTTTTGATGAGATATTTGGAATCCTCGCGAGAAGTAGATGAATTTTGATGTAAATTTCATGCAAAATGGTTGAGTTTTGAGGAATTTGTGGTTGTTGGTGTAATTCCAGCGAGCTAGGCGGTGGAGAGGCTGGCCGGAACAGTTCCGGCGAGTCCAAGGAAGAAGATGAACAGGAACCGTCCGATCATGCTTCTGTGTTGACATTTTCTGCGCATCTGGTGGTTGTGCGTGCGCCACGCGTGCAGGTGCAAAACGGCACCGTTTTGGCCAGCGAAGAAGACCGAACGCGCGCGTGTTCGAGTCCTTCCCCATGCATTTTTCATTTTTCTGCTTTGCATTTCCATTAACTTGCATTTCCATTTCCATTTTTATTTTTTTATTTTCATTTTATTTTTCTGTTTTGATAGCTGTTTGCTTTAATTACGTTAAAAATAGTAAAAATCATCAAAAAGTTATGAAATGTTTTCCTGTAGTTCCTGAATGTATTAAGAATTTTTAGGCGTTGATTTTACATTTTTAGGATTTTATTTGAATTAGTTATAATTTTTCTTTTATGCTAATGTCCATTGTGTTGCATATTTGACCATCTGTTTTGTAGAATTTTGTTCTTCCAATTGGTGATGAATTTGGCTTTGATTTTTTAGTATGTTTTAGGGTAGATATTAATGTTCCCTTAGGATTTTTATTAGAATTTTATAACAATTTTAGGTTCTATTTTAGGTGTTGATATTAGAGCCTTCCCAAACTTGTGGATTACCTTGATACATTTCAATCTAGAATTTATTTAGGTGACTTAGAAGTTGAATTAGGCTTTAATATTTTAACCCTAGGCTGTTCAAACATGTATGTTCCCCTAGGATTTTAATTAGAATTTTACAACTTTGTTTGCTATTTTTTTTTTAATTTTGCAAATTGCTTGTGTTTGTGGTGTTCTCTCTTGAGTGCCTTTGCTTGTTTGGTTTGGTTGGTGACTTTGGAGTTTGCTTGGCTTGGAATCCTTTTTGGGAGGTCTTCTGGACTTGATAAAGATGCTATGGTTTGAATATTGGAGCTTGGAGTCGAAGTTTCCTTTTCCTTTAGGGGTTGTTTTAGGAGCTTAGGAATTAGGGTTTTAGGAAGAGCTATTAGAGCTAGTTTTGGTTTTGTTTCATCAAACATAGAATGCATTGCTTGCTTCTATTCCATCCAATGACATGAAGTCCTCCTAGGGAAACTCCATCTCTCCTTTGGAGGGATGTGTAGTATGCCCATAGTTGAGTAGAACTTTGAGGATACCTTTCCATTTCAATGTTGGTACTTGATAATTTCCTTTGGTTTTCATTAAGTTTTCAACATTTCAACCTTGATCTTGGTGATTGTTCCTCTGCTTGGAGTGTGCTTGCTAGAGCTTGAAGATGAAGTTTGATGGAGCTTGAGATATAATCTAGCTTGAAGATGAAGTTTTGCTGTCAACGTTGTTGTCTTTTCAACTGTGTTGTTTAGAGCTTGTTGTTGTTGTCTATTGTAGGAGTTTGTCGCTGCTGCATGGGTTGCCTCCTCTGTAGCTTTTATCTTTCTCTATATTGGCTTTTGCTTGTGTTGATTATCCTTAGGTTTGAGGTGGAGCTTGTCTCCTCTTGCCTACTGTTTTCTTCCTTGCCTCAATGGTACTGTTGCATAACATGCATGTTTACTGTTTATTGTTTACGGTTTGCTGCTTGCTTTCTTTTGCTGTTTCCCCTAGGATCTCTGATTTCCTCTGTGCAAGAGGGAATTATGACAGACATTAGGTTTT
Organism: Lathyrus sativus; assembly: GCA_963859935.3. Taxonomy (NCBI): domain Eukaryota; kingdom Viridiplantae; phylum Streptophyta; class Magnoliopsida; order Fabales; family Fabaceae; genus Lathyrus; species Lathyrus sativus. Next base: position 445,052,979 of record OZ012740.1, on the reverse strand, counting down.
GACCCATGCATGATAACTATAGGTAGATTCCCCTTTTAACCATAGTCTTAGGGTGTCTCTCTTCTCATCTCAAATCAATTCAAAAACACAGTAATAAGGTTAATTGAAGTCGTGCGTTACGAGCCTTAAGCTATCTAGGAAAAGGTTGGTGGAGGGTCTCTCTCCAGTAATCTGGATGTTAGTGTGGTACCCTTTGGGTGACATACGAAGCGTTCACTCCCGGGTCATAGTCTCTAGTGCGACTGAGATTGCAAACATCCTAAAAAACAGTTCTTTCGTAAAAAACTCAAAACAAACATTCAAACTTTGTTTTTATCCTCTTGGACCTTTAATCAGGAAAACCCTTTTCAGAAGGAGATAAAAAACTGTCAGACCAACTTGTGTCTTCCGTAGCCCGAACTACGTTTGCTCTGATCTTTCATGTCGTATGAAAGTACGTAGGCACGAGATGCGACATCTCGGCGAGCAACCTTCCCCCCCCTTAACCCGTAGTTAGGTGAACTACGTTGACTCTGATTTCTCGTTCCAGACGGGAATACGTAGGCATAAAGTGTGATACTTTGCCGAGTCATTTTCTTTTCTTTTTTAACCCAGACCTTTAGTCTAGATAGAATAACACACCCTTAGATAGAAAACAAGCGTGGATCCCGTCTAGTACGACGGATGTGAGGGGTGCTAATACCTTCCCCTTGTGTAATCGACTCCCGAATCCAGGATTTGGTTGCGACGACCATTCTTTTCCCTCTTTGCGTTAGGTTTACTCTAAGTGTTTCCTTTCCCTCATGTGGGATAAATAACGCACGGTGGCGACTCTTCTGTCATAGCCGGCGCCGATTTTCGTAGTAGCGACAATTGTTTAGGACAAACCACTTGCATCCAAAAATATGAAAATGAGCAATGTTTGGTTTTTTATCTTTGAAGATTTCATATGGATTCTTTTTCAAGATTTGTCTTATGGTAATCTGATTACTTACATAACATGTCATGTTAACCGTATCTCCCCAAAAATAGTTTGGTAGGCTTGAGTCACTAAGCATTGTTTTTGCAAGTTCCACTAGAGATCGATTCTTTTTTTCAACCACTCCATTTTGTTAGGGAGTCCTTGGTGCTGAAAAATTATGAAATATGCCATGTTCTTCATAAAACTCTTCAAATTATACATTTTGGAACTCTCTTTCATGGTCACTTCTAATTGATGCAATCTTTAGTAATTTTTCATTTTGTACTTGCTTTGCATACATCTTGAACTCTATGAAGGCGTCACTTTTTTGCACTAAAAAAAAGTGTCCAAAAAATCTAGAAAAATCATCAACAATAACTAAGGCATATACATTACCTCTAAAACTTCTTGTTCTTGGTGGACCAAACAAGTCCATGTGCAACAATTGAAGTGGCCTTGTAGTTGATACCACATTATTTAGTTTGAAAGTTGATTTGGTTTGCTTCCCTTTTTGACATGCATCACATAATTTATCTTTGACAAATTTCATCTTTGGTTAACCAATAATAAGATAATGTTTGAATAGTTTATTTAAATGTTTCATATGAGTATGAGTTACTCTTTTGTGCCATAGCCATGAGTCATTGTTTCTTACCATAATACATTTTACTTTTAAAGATAAATCATCTAAGGAATCATGAAAATTTTACTCATTTTTTTACCTTTGAGTTTTACCTCATGAGTGGCTTCACCTTCAATCAAGCATTTGTCCTTGGTGGACTTGATTTTGAAGCCTTTGTCACAAAGTTGGATTATGTTTAAAAGATTGTGATTTAGTCCTTCAACATAAAGTACATCTTCAATGGATGTGAAAGGTGGTGCTCCAACTTTACCTATGCTAAGAATCATTCCTTTGTTGTTGTCCACATATGTGACATAGCCCTTGGCCTTTAGAACTAGAGATGAAAACTTGTTTATATCTCTCGTCATATACTTAGAACAACCACTATCAAGATACCATATATTTGTAGTAGTCTTCAAGAAAACCTACAAAACAAATTAAGATTTTTTAGGTACCCAATATGCCTTGTATCCTTCATAAATAGTTCAGTTCTTGGCCCCACACATAATTCCCACTAGTAACACTAAAGTTCTTTACATAGAAAGCATTAGGTGTGTGACCAATTATACCATAATAGAAACAAGAAGGAATAAAATTACTTTTGTATCTTGGAACATAAGTCCTTTTTCGTCCATTTATTTTCTTAGGGTAATGATGAACATGTTGCACTTTGCTCACTTTCTCTTTTGTGGATTGGTCACTTGCCTTAGCAAATATAGTTTTTCTAGAACTTGGTTTGTCAAATTTTGAATAACCAAGTCCACTTTTATCATTTGAATATCTTTGTCTACTAAGGATATCTTCCAATCTAATTTATCCCTTTTCATATCTTTTAATAACTCTTTTTATTTGGACAAATTGAAAAGAAAGTGACTCACACTCTTCGCATGTAAAAATCTGTTTTTCTTTTTCAACATAATTCTGTTTTTCAACTTTTTTTTTTTGAATAAATGGAGTATATGTCATTCAAAAAAAATAACAATTACACGCATGTGGCGATCCACGATCCAGCCCTCAAGATTACCAAATCACACCAAAAATACACTGCCAACAAAAGAAAGAAATTAAGCGCAACAGTAAAAACTATAGCATCAACTCTGAAATTCGAGTTCGAAGTTTATGACTATACCAACCTCTATAAGTTACCATATCTATAATATTACTCCGTATAAAGCTGTTGTCCTTCGCCTTCCCGAAACAATTGTGATTCCTATACATCCAAAGTCCATAAAGTGTCTCTGTCACAGCAAGACGGATGAGTGCTGATTTTTTCCCCTTACTTGTATCGTGCTGCAGAATCCAATTCAATTCTTGATTCCAACTTTTTGGTTCATGCCGAACACCTATCCAATCCAGAACATCCTTCCAAATACCTTTCATAGTGGGACATTCAAAGAACAGATGTGTGATGGTTTCCTCCGCTTCACAGAAGCAGCATGTATTATTTTCCACCTTTCCATACCGCATACACCGGTCTTTCGTTGCAAGTCTCTGATGGCATATCAGCCATAATGTCATAATTGCTCTTGGCCTTGCTACATTACCATACATTAGTTTCCGCCAAATTTTCTCTTCCTCATCTCCCTTATTTAGTTCCCGATAAATACTTGACATATGGAATTTCCCCTTAGCTAACATTTCATCCCATTTCTGCTGGATCGGTGGTATCATGTCTCTAGCTTTCAAAGTCGTTTTCATAATCCACGAACTATCCGGTTTCACACTCATCTCCATAACACTCTTATTTTTGAAATAATATGTATGCACCCAGCGAACCCACATGTTTTTCAACTTTTAAATCTCTTTTCTTTGTGTCAATCTTTTCTTCAAGAGATGAGATTTGTTAATTTTATGTTGATACTATTTTGTACAGAATTTTACATTCATTGAGTAGTTCATCTATTTATCCTTGAGCATTATTATCATTAGAAGATATTTTATTCTAACCTCTTTATCTTGATCATCGAAATAGTGTGATACCATCAATCCAAGATTTTCATATTCCTCACTTTCTGAATCTAATGATGAAGTCACTTCATTGTAACCCCATGCAATGTAGGCTTTTTGGATTTTAACTCTTTTCTTCTTTTGAAACCGCTTTTCTTGGTGAGTTTTGGACGATCTGTATTTATGTGTCCTTACTTTCCAAATTCATAGAAAGTGACATTTTGTGTTGAAGTTGTGGCTTCTTTTTTCTTGAAAAATTTCTTTCTTTTTGCAAAGTTCAAAGATTTATCATTATTACCAAAAAGCTTATCAAGCCTTATCACTTTGTGTTGAAGTTCTCATATTCATCCAGAGTATCTTCTTTTAGTTATTCCCTTAAGTCAACTTTTAAAGCAAAGCCTTTAGATTTCTTCTCTTAAATTTCATGCTTTTCTAGTCTCCCAAGTTCAATCTCATGCTCTTGGATAGACTTTTGTGTTTAGATATTGTCGTCTCCTTTGGTTGTCATTCCCTGGTTAGAGACCTAAACATTTTAAGATTAAGTTCAACGTTAGTAAAGTCTTACTGAGAGCAATCAAGTGAATGATCAATTGTATAAATCTTTTTAGCAATGCAAGGATTGATTCTCCGGGTTTCATTCTGAATAACTCATGCTCTTGAGTCAAGGTATTTAATCTTTATCTTTTTACTTGAGTGGTTCCTTTATGAGTTTCCACTAATGTATCACAAATTTTTTTTGTCGTAGTGCATTGAGAGGTTCATTCATTCTAAGTGCACTTTATATTATACCCAAATTTTTACCCTAATATTCCACCTATCATAGCATTTGCAAGATCACAAGCATGGTATCCTCCTAACCCCTACTTCTTTGGGTTTGCCTTTGTGGGGGATCACCAAGCAACCTTTGTGTTCTCTTGTTATCCTTTTTCTTGCTTATATGCTAACATTTCTAACCTTATTCAAAATACAAAAAAATATGTGTTGTTTCTTTTTCTTATTGTACAAGGTAGGGGCTAGCAATCAAATGATCAAGTTTGGTTTCTAAATTAGGGTTTTGATGTTTAAAGTCAAAGTCTTGGTCAAAAAATAATTCATAAGAGCTTTCAGTTCAAGGCATGGCATATAATCTTAGGTCACATTTATTTCAAGCTTAATTTAACATCATTTGATCAAGAGAAGTTCAGGTTTGGTGCATGATTTCAAAGTTGATTCAAGTATGATTCATGTGTTCATTTCCATGCCACCTCCATCCAATTCTCAAGCAAGCATAAAAAAATTCAAAGGGAAAATTAAGTTTCCCTCATTTGGTGTCTAAGTGTTCATCAATGAGCCTTTAGATGCAATAAATGACAAGAAACTTCAAGTTGGCACATGTTTGGTTGGCCTAAAATAAAGTATGGCATGTCACTTGGTCCAAACACCATAAATTTCTCATTTTTCAACAATTTTGGATTCTTCTTTGAGCCAAATATCACAGTTGAACTCCTCTACAACTTTTTTTCAAGGGTCAAATATCAATTCAATCTCTAAGTCCATCAGTTTTGGGATTTGCTCAGTTGCCCATATGTGCACAAAAGTAGGCCCAAGACTTGGTCCACCTAATGTCTAGCCTAGATTTTCAGGTCACGACACCAACTTTGAATCAATTCCATTTTCAATCCAAGCATCCTTTTATGTGATTCTTTTTGCATATGATTCTTTGCAATGAGGAGAACATTCGGCACAAATAAAATCTCTTAACACATGAGTGAATTCCATTTGCCTAAGTCCAAACATGGTGTCTGAACTTTGTTCTCCACACAAGCTTCAGGTCATGATTTTCACTTCAATCTCAATTTGGGACCATAAGCACATGTGTAACTTCTTTGTGAACCAAAAATGCATGAAAACAAACACAAAACGACTTGTTTCAAGTGTCAATTCACACATTTCATGCCTCATGTTCACACAGTTGCAAAATTAAAATTCCAACCCTAGCTCACACGAATTTTAAACCCAAACCACATGTGTGAGCTCACCATTTCATTTCCTACATATAGAGGGTTGGTTTGAATTCATTTTCAAGCTTTAAAACCCAAAGAAACTCTGAAACCATTTGAATCTGATACCTCAAAAAACCAGTAAACTATTTCTTTTATTCAAGCTCTTTTAGCTTCAAATCTTTTCCCAGAATCACTCACTTGCACCTTCTGAAGCTCTCTGTATCATTATTGTACTTTGAAGTTACCTGAATCAAGCTCTCTATTTCCACCATTGTTGACCTTCAAAGTTTCAATTGGAAAAGTAGTTACACATAACATTTCTGAGCAAACAAGTTACCAGTGTGTTCATCTTAATTCACTAATTAAACGTCCTCATCTACCTTGGATTTATCTTTTGATTTAGTCATTTCATTTTACTTTGAAGAACTAAGGTTCTTCATCTTTTTGAGAAAATTCTCATTGCTCAGAGAAAAGCAACCGCTTTGATGCAGAGAGACATGAACGATGAAGTGTTTGGAAGCTAAATCCATGGTTGATTCGTCCTAAAAACACGAGTTTATGATGTTGCAGAAATTGGATGGAGGTTGAAAATGAAGCCAATTCGCGTGTGTTCGTTGCAAATTCAAATCCCTCCTCCAATAGCAGTGTGTTAGCGCATTTTTTTGAATTTCCTAGCAGTTGACGCCTTTTTCAAATTATTTTCTATTTTATATTTCATTCTTTTTTCACTAACTATCTAAATTAATTTCTGATTGGTCCTTTGACCTTTTTTACTCCAACTTTTTTACATAATTTCATAAAAATATTTTCTTCCACATATTTTTTTCATAATTTTTAAAAATCACTTTTCATTTAATTCATATTTTCTCTTATTTTTCATTTATTTTTTCATTTTCAATTTTATTTTTGATCATTTTCAAATATTTTTGCATCCAACTTTTCAGATCCTTTTATTTACAATATTTTAGACTTCTCATAATTTTCTCCATCATTTATTTTACATTTTGATCCTTCTTTTGAATTTTTCATTTAATTTCCATTTTAAATTACTTTTTAATTCATTTCATTTTATTTTTTTATTCATGCTCTTGAAACTTGTGTTTTGGCACTTGATGATTGTTTGGTTGATTATGTCTCCAACATCTCAAATCTTTAATTGATGATCCTTTAATTGATTGAACCTTCTTATGTCCAAACATGTTGATGGATGATCATTTGGTCATCTGTGAAAATTTGCATCAGAGATATGTTATCCCTTAGGTGATTCTACTTTGAGGCTTTGGTTCTATTGTTAGATGATCCCTACATGATGGATTTATCTCTCTTCTTCTCCATCTTTTTTTTTACTATTGTGTTGTATTGCTTTAGGAGAATGATTTTTCATCATTTCTCTAGCATGTTTGAGCATAAATATCGTTATTGACCAGTCTCAGATAGGTGTGACTTCTACATAAGTCCCCTTATGATTGCTTAACATAACGCTAAATTGTCCCAACACGATTAAATTCTCATTAACACTAACATTGTCGTATTAATTGTGTTAACATCTAACATTTATTTTATGTTCTTTACATTCGTGTCATTGACTTTCATTCCTTTACTTTATATCATCTTACATTCATTGTCATTTACATTTTAGTTGTCATTTTTGCTCTTTGTTGTTTTCTTACTTTAAAAGAACAAAAAACATCCTAAAATGGCTAAAACCTTAAAAATATTTAATTAGATCTCAAGGAATTTGTGTTAATATCCCTTTCTTAAGGAGTATTTGGACCTTGGACTTTAGGACTTAATGTTTCCCTTTGCTTTGAGTGGTATCTAGGACCTTGTGATTCATCTGAGACATAGTGCTTCATATGGGACTTTTTGATCCTCAATTCAAGACCTAGATGCTCTTTATGGCTTGGTGACCTTAATTGTCCATTTGGTTTTCCTTTAATATTCATCTGTAACTATTGCTTTGTTTATCTTGTGGCTCAATCCAAATGGAAATCAGTGTTTATTTTGACCAATGTCAACTACTTGCCTCTTCTTGTAGTTAGTAGACTTGCACACACAAAGGCTTTATCTTGAGCTACTTGACAATGAGACCATTTACTTTATGTTTTAGGATAGTCTCTTCATCTCCATCCCACTTCTTAAACTTTCAAAACTTCTCTCTATTTCAAAAACTTCTTGTTTTTAAACTTCACACTTTTTTCTTAATAAACCTTGACTTTGTCAAGTGATCCTGAAAATCTTTTTCTTAATAAATGTTAAAATACTTAAGCATACTTAAACTCTTTTCAAAACTCTAAAAAATACAAATCTCATCAAACTACTTGTTGTGCCTTTGTGCACTTTTCTTTAAGTGATGCAAACCATTATACTTCTACAAGACGCTGAGAAATGACTGATATTTTCTACTTGAATGTTTATAGGTACTTGTGAGAAAGTCCAAGAAAAGGTTCTTCATATCAAGATAATGTAAATGCTCATTTCCTCATACTTGTGGGTAGTAAGTTGAGTTTTCCACTCGAATACGACAAAATATCTTTTTTAATTAAAATCAATCAACAAACAATCCAGCTTTATATAAGCACATATTAACAAGTCGTTCCCGTTGAGTACAACAGATTTGAGAGGTCCTAATACCTTCCCCTTGCATAACCAACCCCCGTATCCAGATCTCTCTTTTTAGCTTTTTTTCTTTGTGGTTTTTTTTTACCTTTTTCCTTTTCCCTTTGGAAACAATAAAGTCCAGTGGTGACTCTTTCTTTTCTGAGTTAACTTAATAAATAGATTAATCTCAATAATTTTTCCTGCTACGACAGCTAGCAACTCTGCTGGGATAAGTTCCTAAGAAGGTTAGGCCTAACTTGTTTATCTGTGATTATTATTGTTTTTTCATATTCTTGCTTTTGTTTGTTGTTTTTGTTTTTGGGTGATTGGTGATCTCTGTGTGGTGTGATAAGTCCCCTACCCGAACATGAGTGCACTTAACCTAGGATGGTGGTATAGTCATGTCGACCTTATGGGCGTTAAGCATTGTTAGGTTGGCATGAGAACCTCACTAAAATGAGGCCCCTTTTGAGGTATTAATTTCATGTGAGTAGTTGTAACGAAGTTATTATTTTTGACCTAGGATTTTGAGAGACCTTTTGAACATTTTTAACCCCTCTTAACTTTTAGGATGTAGTGTGGTGACCTTTCTAGCATAGGCCTGGTATGGTCGATAAACGATACTACACTCAGACGAGGTTCTCTTGATAATACTATTTGTGTACGAGTATGTCGTTAAACCAGTAATATTTAAAAGATGGATTTACAACTTTATGAACTTTCATAGAACTCGGTTATTGTTCAAGACATCCAAAAACCATATAACATACCATATGGGATAGTTGTAACCCTATCCACCTGGCTCCATGCTCGTGACGTCAAGCCTTTGAACCCATCATGTTTGTTATTGTTGCATAATCATTCACCCGTGTATTCATAAACATCTCTTTTTCACCTGGGTTTCAAGGAACTTAAGAATTTATTTGTAAACGTCGTAGGTAATTTGATCATGGACTCTGGAAGGAGATACACTCATCAGTTCTGCTTCAAGTGTCTTGAATTGAAAGAGTTGAGGAAGTTAGGATCTTTGGTGGCTTGTCCTTATGATTTCAAAGACCAGTACGAAAGACTTCTGATTGTGTTGAATACTAGTCCCGAAGACGGAGTTTTGAACACCTTGGTCCAGTTATATGATTTAGCATATAGGTGTTTCACTTTCCCCGATTATCAGCTTGTGTCTACTTTGGAGGAGTAATCTTGTCTCGTAGGATTTCCTGTATCAGGTCAGATACCGTTCAATGGTTTATAAGAGATTCTTCAATCTCACGTTATTGGAGGGGTTGTGCACCTGAGAAAAGGGGAGATTGATTCTAATCTTATGACTAAAGGAGGTATTCTTGGTCTACATGCTAAGTTCTTGATGGAAGAGGATTCTACCCTTTCTACTGCGGAGAGTATGGTTGCTTTTGAAGTTGTTCTCGCTCCGCTTATCTATGGCATAGTTTTATTCCCTAATGTTGACAACTTTATGGATATTAATGTTATTTGTATCTTTCTGATTTGGAATCTAGTTCATACTTTGCTCATAGATACCTATTATTCTAAACATCACAGGACGTAGAAGAATGGAGGAACTGTTATGTGTTATGCACCTTTACTGTACAAGTGGTTTATTTCACACTTGTCGTAGTCCAGCTTATTCAAGGATAACAAGAAGGTTTTTAGGTGGTCTCAAAGGATTATGTCTCTCACCAACGTATATTTGATTTGGTATTCTAGAGTTAATGACGATGTGAAGATAATTGACAGTTGTGGTGAATTCCCTAATGTACCTCTTATTGGTACAAAAGGAGGTATTAACTACAATCTGGTTTTAGCTCGACGTAAACTTGGGTACGCTATGAAGGATAAACCAAGCAACATTCTTCTAGAAGATTTATTTATTCAAAAAGGTGTTAATAGCAAGGAGTTGAGGAAGAAGATAGTCCACACCTGGCATAAGATTCATAGAAAAGGAAATGATGAATTAGGAATAAAGGATTATGTTGCTTCGGAGCCTTAGACTCAGTGGGTGCAAGCAAGAGCTCCTATGATCAATATGCCTTATCCTCCTGAAAAACTTATGTTCCCTGAAGTCATAGGATCCACTCTTGTTCCAGTTAAAGATACAGAGGGACTCCATGTTGCTTTAGCTCAGATAAAGCGGGAAAGAGATGCTTGGGAAAGAAAATTTCATGTTTCAAATGCAGAAAAGTTAGAGCTACAAAAGCAATTGAAAGAGAAAGATTATATGCTTGAGAAACATGGAAAGAAAAGGAAGAAAGAGTAAGAGGCTAGGTATGGCGGTTGGAAAGGTGTTGTTGACAAGATCCTGGAAAAAAAGGATGAGATACGTCTTCTTCAGTTGTAGTTACCTAAGATCCTAGGCCTTAGTTTATGTCTTTTGTATAGGATTGTTTTGAAACAATGTACTGAAATGTAATTCTTCCAGCTTCTAATGATATAAAATTATATTTTCTTCTTAATATGTTAATATTCATGATATTTGAAATATGTTTATAGTTCCTTAGTTCCTTGGAAATAATCATTTACATATGCATTTCATGCATCATTCGCATCATTTGGTCTAACTTTCTTATAGTCTTTTGGAGTCTCATTTGTTTCCTTCGTCTTCATAGAAGACAAGCTGACACGCCGGTACAATACTCGTGTCAACTCAAGACGAAAGATGGATACAATTTAGCAAGAGAAAAGGGAAATATGTAAGGAAATGAATTCATTGAAGAGAGGAATGGACAAAGTGCCTACTCTGTTGGAATCCTTGGTGGTAGCTCAGAATCAACTACCACCTCTACCTCAGCCTCAAGTGTCTATTATCTTTGAGATTGCAGCTACTCCTCTTGTATCTACTGTGCTTATTACACCTCTGCGTCAGAATCAGATGTCTGCTGGTTATCCTTAGGGTATGCCTCCCAACTATGTGCCATAAAATTTCCATCTTGTTATTGAAGCTCCATTGGTGAGTCAAGTTCCTCTAGTTCAACCTGTGATGGTCACCACTCCTCTAGTTGTGCATGATGCGCCACAAGAGAATCCTCTTTTCCACATTACTCCTAGTGAGAATCTGGATATTTATGAGACAATGGATGAATTAATGGATCAATTCCTAGAATTGCAGAAAGAATTGAAAGCTATGAAGGGCAAAGATCTTTTTAGTAAGAACGCTCGTGATTTGTGCTTAGTACCTAATGTCAAGATCCCTGTCAAATCCAAGGTCCTTGAATTTGAAAAGTACAAGGGTAACTCCTGCCGCTACTCGAAAATGCAACAATGGAGAGGCGAGAATGAAAGATAGAAGGGTCGCCATCAAACTTTATTTATCCCATAAGGGGAAAGGAAAACATCAAGAAAACCCTAAGAAAGAAACGGATGAGATGGTCTCGCAACCAAGAGAAAAGGTTCAGAAGTCGGTTATGCAAAGGGAAGGTATTAGCACCCCTCGTATCCATCGTACTCGATGGGAACCATTTGTTTGTCTATGTGTGAAGGTATCTGCTAAAGGGTATTGTTATAAAGAGTGTTCCAAGGGATAAAGAGAAGGGCTAGAAATAGGGAAAAGAGAGAAGATGAAGAAGGAAAAAGAGTGTTCCAAATGACGCACCTTGTAGAATTCTTTGGTGTACCAAATCCCCCTCGACAACCACCGAGGGAGTATATGATAGAAAACCAAGGGGTAACCTTCGACGAAGACACCACCATTAACCAAATTCAACAAAATCTAAGAAATATACCCCAGGAAAATCAAAACAACCAGGGAATGATCGAACGACCTAGAGTTGAACCCCCTAGGAACCAACCACAAGTTCCTAGAGAAGAAGAACCAAGGGTAGTTTTGGTAAATAGAAACCAGGATGCTGAAAACGTAACAATTTCGACGTAACAACCTAGCAGCAGACAATAATTTGGCTGCCATGGTCGAAAGAATCATGGCACGTAACGGAGTAAATTTTGGCCTTAGATGGCCAAATTATACATCATCGTTATCTAATTACATCCTTCAGTCAGATTTACCCCCAAGAACAAAGGTTCCTAAGTTTAATAAGTTTTCTAGGGATACTACTGAGTCTATTGTCGAACATGTGGCTAGGTATTTGATAGAAGCAGGAGACATTTCGAATGATAAGAATCTTAGGTTCAAGTATTTTACAAGTTCTCATACAAAAAACACTTTCACTTGGTTCACAACCCTACCTCCAAATTCGATTCATAATTGAGCCCAGTTAGAACATTTATTCTGAGAACAATTCTACATGGAACAAACAAAGATTAGTTTGAAGGAATTGGCTAGTATAAAATAAAAGTTTACTGAGTCAATAGATGATTATTTGAATAGGTTTCGACTTCTCAAAGCAATGTGTTTCACACAAATACCAGAACATGAGTTAGTCGAAATGGTTGTTGGTGGTCTAGATTATTCCATCAAGAAGAAATTAGATACTCAATACCTGAGGGATATGGCCCAGTTGGCCAATAGGTTCGACAGTTAGAATGTTTGAGAGACGAAAAGGTTAGGGTAAATAAGAATAAAAGAATAGCCTATGTCGAATTCAATAAAGACGACGAAGGGCCTTATAGTGAGCCTATGAGTTTCGATGAGAATGAAGTAGATCTCGCTGAATTGAAAAAGGGTTCACCCTATTCTTGCAAGGTTTTAGCACCTTCAAATGGGAAGAACCCTACTAAATCAGAAAAGAATGATATGTTTTCCAAGAAAACTTATACATTTGATGTCACAAAATGTGACGAAATCTTTGATTTGTTAGTTAAAGATGGGCAAATGATAGTACCTCCTGGTGCTAAAATGCCCCATTTAGATCAAAGAAAGAAAAGTGGATTTTGCAAATACCATAATTTTTTGGGCCACAAAACCTCTCAATGTTTTCTTTTCAGGGATCTTGTTCAAAATGCTATCCTGGAGGAAAGGTTGAAATTCGGGGAGAAGCCCAAAAACCAGATAAAGGTTGACGCTGATCCTCTATAAATTGTTGATGCTCGCTATACTGAGCCAAAAGACGTTAACATGGTCGAAGTCGTTGAAGGTTTCGACAATGCAGTCAACATGGTTGAAGTTACTGAGGACTTCATTAATAAAGTTGTTTTGTTCTAAGTCACTAAAGAGATTGACCAGAAATTTATGACAAATTTTGTTCGTGAAGCCACTGAAGGCTTCATCCAAGAAAATACTGACAGTTTCGACAACGGAGTTACTGATGGCTTCGCCAAAGGAGTTGCTGAGGAATCCAACCTTATGATAATAGAGAAGGAAATTGCTGATGGTTTCATTCAAATGGACAAGGCCGTTGATGGCCTTCAAATGCAATTCTGCAAGTTGGACATTGTTGATGATGTCAACATGGACATTAACATGGTGGAAGTCTCACAGGGAACCCCCATGGAAGTCAACAGGGAGCATTGAGAAGAAGAATACAACAAAGTGGCTTACTCAAAAAAAGAGTAAAGCCTCATAGACATTCTTCACAGGTTCCAGAACAAAAAATCTGAAGTTATATTGTGCCCAAGGTGTAGTGTTGTGTTTGATAAAAAGGCGACATGCAACATAGAAGTCGTAAGAAAGGCAAAAGAGAGGCGCGAGCAGAGGGCCTCCTATGGGAAACGAGGCTTCGACCCAAGAAGATCTTCTTCCAGGCAAGACGAAACCAAACAAAGGGTGCCAGGGGTTAAGCCATCTACATTCAAACCAATGGCAGAGGATTCCAAGGGAAGTTGGATGAATCTAGTTGAGGGCAAACAGCAGGGACAACAAAAATGGCAAAAATTCAACGTTGACAAGGGCTCATCAATGGCTTACCATAAGGAGTTCTAGGATTCAAAGAAAATGGCTATATCACAGAAAACTACAAGGGAAAAGATCTAATATCTCGATCCTAGTGGAGAAGGGAACAACACAAGAGGAAGGCTCAAAAAGAGGCTGGAGCTAAGGTTGAATCCAGTACCAACCTACCTGCTATGAAAGAGAAAGAGGAGGAATTGAAGCCTTTCACAAGTTACCCGTGCGGAGAAAACTGTTTGCTGCCCAGGGAGAAGAGGCTAAGGAGAAGCATGATCGATAAATTAAGGAAGACGAAATGCTTACGGATAATTTCGACTCTGGGTAAGAAGCCTCTATAAATATCATATTAAATATGGTATCGGTTCTGCCCAGAGCATTCGACTAGATAACCGAGGTCGAAGATTTGGATATGTATACAGAAGCATAGATGGTGGAACACAAGCCAGTGTGCTACTATGTGATGAATAATGGTTGTATCAGAGAGCAGAATGCATTCTTCGAATGACCAGATGAGGCGACAAAGAGTAACATTAAGCCACTGTTTATTACCGAAAAGGTGGAGAACGTCGCGGTCAACTAAATTTTGGTGGACTGTGGCGCTACGGTGAATCTAATGTCGCACTTTATGCTAAGAAGAATCGGCAAGTACGACACAGATACCAAGCCATACAACATGGTGCTCTCGAGTTATGAGGGAAAGATTGGCACCACACTGGGTGTCATAAAAGTTGATCTGACGATGGGGATTGTTACAAGACCTACTATTTTTATGGTCGTCGAAATGAAGGCCAACTACAACTTGTTGTTGGGTCGAGAGTGGATACATGAAGTTGGGGTTGTACCATCTTCCATGCACTAGAGGATCACGATATGGCAACCAGACGACATTGTCGAAAATATTGAGGCAGATCAAGGTTATTTTAAGGCCCTAATCAATCTTGTCAATCGATGCAGTTTCGACAAACATTTGGCCAAAATTTCTCCATGCAATCCGGCCAATTTTGCTTTCACCCCAGATGACGATGTTTATTGTTCGTTATATCTGCATCATGTCCAGGGTTTTCGATGAGATAAAGAGGTGGTAGGAGACGACAACCTGCCATACCTTGGTGTATCTGAGATAACCCCAACAGGTTGGGGAAGCGAATACAGTGATGATGACTGAATTCGAGGTTCTAAAAAAGATTTCGGCTTACATAGTCGAAAATAAGTTACAAATGGCCTTAGAGGCTGAAATGGAAATAATGGTTGTACAAGCCATCCAAGATTTACACAAAGAGGGTCCTGGTAACGAGTTCGATCCAGAACCTCCTGATCAGGTTCAGGAAAAACAACAAGGCCAGAGGCTCGATGAAATCTATGATGACGAGCATCTGGGTTTCTAGAAGGATCCGTTGGCAGCTAACACCAAGATGCTAGTGCAAGATCCACTTCAAGAAATTGATCTAGGAGAGGGGCAAAAAAGAGGCCAACATACATAAGTGCCAACATCAGCCCACAACTCAAAGTCGAAGTAATCCAACTATTGAAGGAGTTTAAAGACTGTTTTGCATGGGATTATGACGAGATGCCTGGTTTAAGAAGAGATCTTGTCGAACTGAAGTTGCCAATCAAGCCTGGAAAGAAGCCCATCAAGCAGAAGACAAGCCGGTTTGCACCGGAAATTCTCTCAAAGATCAAAGAGAAGGTCGAAAGGCTTCTCCGATGTAAATTCATTCGCACAGCCAGGTATGTCGAATGGTTAGCAAATATTGTGCATGTTATTAAAAAGAATGGTTCTTTGAGGGTATGCATAGATTTTAGAGATTTAAATGTTGCAACTCCAAAAGACGAATATTCAATGCTTGCAGCGGAAATGTTAGTCGATTATGTCACAGGTCACGAATACCTTAGTATGCTTAATGGGTCTTCGAGATATAATCAAGTTTTTATTGCGGAAGAGGATGTCTCAAAGACAACCTTTCGATGCCTTGGGGCCTTAGGCACTTACGAATGGGTAGTGATGCCTTTGGGTTTAAATATGTTGGGGCAACATATCAAAGGGAAATGAATTTGATCTTCCATAATTATATAGAGACTTTTATGCAAATATACGTTGATGATATTGTTGTTAAGTCTACCTCAGGGAAGAATCATATTGACCATCTTCGAAAATCTTTTGAAAGGATGAGAAGGCATGGTATAAAAATGAATCCTCTCAAATGTGCTTTCTGTGTGAAGGTGTGAGGTTTTTTAGGCTTTGTGGTCCACAAAAAGGGAATCAAAATAAACCAGAATAAGACCAAGGCCATAATGGAGGCGAAAACGCCATTGACAAAGAAGGAAATACATTCACTTCTTGGTAAGGTTAACTTCTTGAGGAGATTCATATCGAATCTCAACGGAAAGACTCAAGCCTTCTCACTTCTACTTCAACTCAACAAAGAAGGGTTTGAATGGGGGAAACCTCAGCAAGAAGCATTCGACAAAATCAAGGATTACATGAGTCATCCTCCAATTCTGCCACCACCTTGTAGGAATAGGAGCATGAGGTTATATATATCTGTGTCAGATAAAATCTTAGGGAGCATGTTAGCTTAAGAGGATGAAAATGGCGTCGAAAGAGCCCATTACTACCTTAGTAGAGTTTTAAATGAAGCAGAAACAAAGTATAACATAGTTGAAAATTTGTGTTTATGCTTGTATTTCTCTTGTACAAAGTTAAAGCGTTATATAAAACCAGTTGATGTTTATGTTTCGTCCCATTTCAATATCATTAAACATATGTTGTCCAAACCAATTTTGCATAGTTGAAATGGTAAATGGGCGTTAGCTTTGACTGAATATTCCTTAACATATATGCCTTTAAAAACTATTAAAGGACAAGTGGTAGTAGACTTTGTAGTCGGCCACTCAATAAATGAAAATAACATAACCTATCTCGAACTTGAGCCTTGGAAATTATATTTTGATGGCTCTAATCATAGAGATGGAACCGGTTTAGGAGTGTTGATCATTTCTCTCGACAAAATTCCAACAAGATTCAAGTATAAATTTGAAGGTCTCTATTTGAATAATGAGGCTGAATATGACGCTTTAATAGCCAGACTTGAGATATTGTTGGAATTGGGAGCAACTCAAGTCGAAATACTAGGAGACTCAGAGTTAGTCATAAAACAATTACAAAAGAGTACAAATGTGTTAAAGGAAATCTCATTATGTACTTTGTAATAGCCAATCGATTATTAAAAAGGTTTGAAATGGTTAGTATTCGACACATACCTCGATTGGAGAATCAAGTGGCTAATGATTTAGCCCAGATTGCTTCAGGGTATAAAATCTTGAAAGAAAAATTACAAGATGCAGTCGAAGTCAGAAGAAGAGTTGTGTCAGCCAGATTGTCCCCATCAGATTTGGAAACGACAAAGTTAGGGTCCGCTGATAAAGAGAATTTTGAAATCCTCAAAACAGATAGCTTGATGGATGGAGATTGGAGGAAACCAATAGTGGAGTATCTGCAAAATCCGACGACATTCATAGAGTGAAAAATCAGGTATTGTGCTTTAAGTTATGTTCTTTTGGGGAATGAGTTATTTAAAAAGACTCCTGAAGGAGTTTTACTTAAGTGCCTTAGTGAATCAGAGGCATATTTAACCTTTTCGACTGTCCATAGTGGGGCATACCAGGTAGGCCATAAGATGAAATGATTGTTGTTCGACAAGGCATGTATTGGCCCACCATATTAAAAGACTGTATTGAATTCGCTAAAGGATGCCAAGAGTGCCAAGTACACGCAGGTATACAACATGTTCCTACGAGTGAATTACATTCCATAGTTAAACCATGGCCCTTTAGGGGTTGGGCTTTGGATTTGGTTGGAGAAATTTGACCAGCATCATCCAAAAATCAAAGGTACATTTTGGTAGGTATTGACTATTTTACAAAATGGATCAAAGTTATACCTTTGCCAAATGTTGACCAAGAAGATGTAATCTAATTAATCCAAAAACATATTATTTATAGATTTGGAATCCCAGAAACCATTACAACGGATCAAGGATCAATTTTTTTTTGTCGAAAGATGCAAGATTTCGCCAAGGAAATGGGTTTCAAATTGTTGACTTCCACGCCCTATTATGCTCAGGCTAACGGTCAGGTCGAAGCAGCAAACAAAATAGTGATAGGTCTAATCAAGAAACATGTGGGGAAGAAGCCTAGAAATTGGCACAAGACTTTGGATCAAGTGCTTTGGCATGTCGAACCTCTCCCAAAGAATTGGCCAACGCAACTCTATTTCGATTAACGTTTGGCCATGATGCAGTGTTGTCAGTGGAAATATACTTACATTCAAAGAGGATCCAAAGGCACCATGAGATTCCATCAGAACCCTATTGGAATTTGATGTTGGAAGAGTTGGTTGATTTAGATGAAGAAAGGCTTAATGCCTTGGAATTGTTAAGAAGGCAGAAGAAAACAGTAGAGAAATCGTATAACAAGAAAGTTAAGGTTAAAAATTTTTAGCAAGAAGAATTGGTTTGGAAAGTAATTTTGCCTATGGATCGAAAAGATAGAGCCCTAGGTAAATGGTACCCTAAATGGGAAGGCCCTTTTCAAGTTATACAAGTCTTTTCTAATGGCGTATATGAAATTGAAGAATTAGATAAAGATAAAAGAATCTTGATGGTAAATGAGAAATATTTGAAAAAATATAAGCCCGCAATTCATGAGATAAAGATAACCAAAGAATAATCATGCGAGAAAAATAAAGTTAATATGGTAAATAATTGTGCCAAAATGGCTTAATTCATTACAGAAAAAGGCCACAAAAGGCCAAAAGTCATGATTTGGAAAAGAAGGAAAAATGCTACAGAACAATTTTAGAAGGGAAAAGATCCTTTCATCTTTTCGTACTTTGACTTTTGAAGCATCAGGCGGCGTTCTGTTGCACCCTAAAATTTGCTTAACCTTATTCACTTGGTTTATGTTTCAATATCATTAGCATTTGCATATGGAGTCATGTACATAGTCTACTCATATGCATAGCATAAGCATAGCAAGTCATCCAACAGGGACCAATCATTATTCTCATCTCTATGAGCCTATCAAGAGGTTACTATTCAAATTCAATCTCATTCAATTCATCAGAAAGAAGTTGAAGTCTAAAGAAGTCATTGGATCAAGCAGTGCATCTATCTCCTATCTGAGGGTATCTGAAGATCAGCAAAGAAGTTGTGAGCTGTAAATTGAGCATGGAGAGTATCTAGACATCATGGAGGACTTAGAAAGTAATTTGGAGAAGGAGGCAAGTCATTGATATGATCACAAGTATTGCAGTTGGAGACAGTCAACTAGGGTTTCATCTGGGTCAACCCTGGGTCAACTCTAGGTCAATTGATTGATTGAAAGGCTTTAAGGGCTATTGGAGAGATGTGGGGTTCATCATTTGACATGTGGATAAGGATATGGTGATATGCTAAGAAGAAATCAAGAGAAATCAAGGAGAAGAGGAGTTTCTAAATTAGGGTTTCTGTGTAAAATCCCCTAATTTAGGTCAAATTTCCAAATAAGATAAGTCAAAATGCAAGCTTCAAATGGATCCTTGGCCAACATTAAACTTGTAGAGGATCTCAAGACCTTTAATTTGAGTGGTAGAAGACATCAAGGAGATTTATAGAACTCAAGTTATGGTCCTTGCAAGTTACAGGTCATCTGAGGTGTCTGAGATTTTGTCTGTGAAAGTGACTTGACTTCCAAGCTATTTTTACCCCTCAAGAAGATTTCAAATGAATTTCTGGTCAACATAAGAATTGTTCCTCATTGTCTTAGATTTCTAGAATGGTATGGTATGCCTTCATATGATTTGTGGAACTCTACTTATGGTCTTGGCAAGCAAAGGGTATTTTGGTCATCTGAGAATTACAGGTCATTTCAACCTATGCCCAAAACTCCTTCAAGGAAGCTTCAAATGGAAAACTTCACAACATCAAACTTGCTCCAAATGACATTTTGAGTCTAGAAAAGTGGCCATGAGAGATTTGAAAGATTCATAGCACAAGGTTTCAAAATTGTTGGATTTAATGAATAAAAAAGGACTTAAAAATGAGATTTTTCATATTTTGGCCAAATGAGGTGAAGTTATAGGTCATTTTGAATGGAAAAATCATTTTGAGAACATTGGCTAAAGTGGAATTTTGAGGTTAGTTCAAGTTTTGAAAGTTATTCAAGGTTGCTTACAAAGGAAGAAACATAAGCCAAATCCAAGGGAAATCATACAAGGGAAGTTTCTCCAAGTTTCTAGGAGGTTCTAATGTCATGTATATATTGATATGAGAAGGTTCATGCAAGGGTTGGTGATCACAGTTGCTCATAAACACAAGTTTCACACACTTTCTTCAATTTGCAAAACCAATCCAAACTCTCTCAAACTATCATCAATTTCCACCATTCTTGATCTGATTTTCATCATCATCATCTGTAGATCATAATTCATACAAGCATGTGGTAAAATTGAGGAGGATTCGTGCCATTCATCATCATCATTCAAAGTGCAAGAATCTTGGAATTGGGAGATTCAAAGTCTTGGAGCTTCATTGGTTGCATATAGAACTCATCACCAAGTTCATTGATCAGTTTTCAATCACTTCAAGCCTTGGATCAAGGAGATTTAGCACCTGTTTTCATCAATTACACCAGGTATGTTTCTCATTCGAATTGGCTGTTTTGGTTAGAATTGCTAGGTTTTGATAGCATAGAAAGGTTAAGGTAGGATAGAGGATTGAATTTGGTGAGTTTGGAGAGCTTTCATGGAGTTTGCCATAGGTGTACCATAACTGTTAGGGTTTCTAACTCATGATTTAATGCACGAAAATTTTGGATATATGGCTTGTTATGATCAGCATGAGGTGTAGATGAGGTTAGGGCAAGAATTGGAGAGAGTTGAAAGGTTTGATCACAGGTGAAAACGGTGGATTCCAACTGTTATACCTATCGGGTTGGTTTGTTGCTTGAGTTTTAGGAAGAACTATTGGCATGGCTGTGTAGAGGGAATGTTCTAGAGTAATTTTGCTTTTGGAAGTGTTTGATTTCATGGAGAATGGAGAGAGAACAGGGAGCTCGAAGATTGCATGCATGGAAGATGATTTCAGAGTTAGGGTTTGTCCAAGGTTGAAGATAACCTTTGGACCATTTGATCTGGCTTTGACCTTTGACCTATTTACTAATCCAACGGCCACGGTTGATTGACAAAACGGAGGGAATTTCAAACAATGAAACCCCCCGTTTCATTTAAGTTCGCTGATGGGCTCAGATAATTTGTTGCTATACACACCCTACCCAAACCAGGCCCAATGCAAATGAACTGGAAATATTGCTAGTTGCACCGCTTCCTCGTTTTTATTTTTTGTTGGTTTTCTGATTGCATGCTGGGCCTAGCGCCATTTGATACTAACACCCCCCTGTCTGGCCCAGTCCTCCCTTTTAACTGATTTTACTTACTTTCTGCACCCCTTTCATATTAATTCATTTCATTTTATTTCAAAAAACATTAAATCTTTAAAAAATCAAAATAAATTGTAAAATGCATATTTTCCCTTGGTTCTTTTTGCATTATTTTCTTAATTTGGTCAAGAAAATTGTCATACAAAAAAAATTAATAATTCATTTTCTTTTTATATTTTTGGCATATTGTTTCTTTTAATAGGTGTAAATAATATTTTGTTTGATATATAAATTTGGTGATTTTAGTTTGCATAGTTGCATTAATATTTTTTGTTCATTCTTTTTAGGTTGATTAATAGACATTGGTAGCTTGTATATACAATTTAGTTCATATTTTTAGGACTTAGTTTTAGGTGATTAATTTAGGTATGAACAACATGAACAAAATAAGGGTTTAAGTGACAACATAGGTGAATAAGTTCATTTCCCTTAGGAGTTAGAAATTGAATTTTTGGGGTATGGGACTATAGGGGTTAGGGGTAGTTATTAGATCCCTTAGAAAATGTTAGGATTCCCTTACTGCTATTAGTATTGTCTGTATTTGCTTGACTGGTGTGGTGTGCCCTCTCTGGGGATTATTGATTTGTCTATATGGGTATTGGGATTGCTTGGGGATTGGGAGAGCTGAAGACTTGTGATGATGGAGCCATTGGAGATCCAGAGATTGAAGTCCAACTTCCAGAGTTGAAGAGGAGATTCCTGCTAGCAGCTGTTGAGGAGACTAGGGTTTAGGAGCTAGGCAGGGCTCTAGATTAGAAAGCTTGTTTCTCAAACATGGAATGCCTTGTATGCATCCATCCTTTCCCTATGATTCAAAGTCTCTTTCAAATATCCACCTCCTTCCTTTGGAAGGACCAGTGAATGTATTTGAAAGATAGAACTTTTGAGGGAAAAATTATCTGTATAATGTTAACAGTTGATGAACCACCCTTGGTAGGTAACTGACTGTCTAACATTCATTCACTTCATCTTGTTGATTGATGTTCATCCTAGAGATTGAGACTTGAAGAAGAGCCATTGCAGATGGAAGATTGATGATCAAGACCTTGCTTGAAAGCTGTGTAGAGGGAGATAGATGCTTGCTGAAGCTTGTAGCTGATTGGTGATGACTTGAAGATAGATGTTGGTGCAGAGCTGCTGTGGCTGTTTATTTTTGCTGTATTTCATTTCTGATGTATTGATTGGTTTTCTAGACTGTATTGTTTGTTGTTTACCCTGTTAGGTTGAAAGTGAAGTCTGTTCACTTTTGCCTATTGTTTTCTAGGTTCGAGGTTGAGTGGGACTCCCTTGCCTCGCTTGTATTGCTGCATCCATGCATTTTACTGCTTTACTGTATATATCTGCTATTGTTTCTGTTTCCGTCTATTCCCTTAGGATCTCTGTTTCTCTCTGCGCAAGAGAGGAGCATGATAGACATTAGGTCTTAACCCATGCATGATAACATTAGGTTAGTTTGATTCCCTTCGCAACCGTAGGTTAGAGTTCTGTCTCTTCTTTCTCAAAACTAACAGAAAAACACAATAAAATTTCAAATACAATAAAAGACACTTCTTCCGTAAAAGAATGTGAACTCATCAAAACGTCATTTTTGTCCGCTTGGACCAATAATCAGAAAAACCTTTTTCAGAAGGAATAAAAACAACCAAGACAGACTTGTGTCGTACGTGGCCCGAACTACGTTTGCTCTGATCTTTCATGCTCTATGAAAGTACGTAGGCATAGGATGCGATATCCTAGCGAGAAACCTTCCCCTCCTTTCCCGTAGGTAGGCGAACTACGTTGACTCTGATTTCTCGTTCCAGACGGGAATACGTAGGCATAAAGTGCGATACTTTGCCGAGTCATCTTCTTTTCTTTTTAACCCTTAACCCTTAGTTTAGATAGAATAACAATCCGTACCAGAAAACAAGCGTGGATCCCGTCGAGTACGACGGACGTGAGGGGTGCTAATACCTTCCCCTTGCGTAACCGACTCCCGAATCCAGGATTTGGTTGCGATGACCATTCCTTTCCCGTCTTTGCGGTAGGTTTACTCTGAGCGTTTCCTTTCCCTCCGTTGGGATAAATAACGCACGGTGGCGACTCTTCTGTTCAGCCGGCGCCGATTTTCGCAGTAGCGACAGCTGGCGACTCTGCTGGGGATCGAACCCAGAGTCTCTGGTTGCTAAGGACTGCGATAGTTCTTATGCATTTGGGATCGAACGTCCCTTAAGAGAGTCAATCCTAACGCTTGTTTTCCCGTCGAGGATTTTGTATGGATTTATATTTCTGACCTTTATTTTCAGCATTATATGTATTGATTATTATTGCTGTATTGGGGTGTGATGGGTGGTTCTGTGATTGAGAGATAAGTCGGACCTGGGCTTGAGTGCACCTAGAATTAGAGTAGAAAGTAGTGGGCGCGTGCCGGCTTTGCTTGCATTAGTGTCCCATGAAATCTACACTCGGACGAGGTTCTTCTGGTTGGCTTCTTTTTCTACCCTTTGGGTCGAAGGGGTTGTTGGTCAGCTGAATTGTCGACTCCGGGAACCGATCATTTGGAAGTTGGCTAAGTGAGGCCTCTTCAGGATTTGATGATGCCACTCCTTCTGGGAATCGTATCATCAACCCTGAAAGTCTGTGACGCCGACGACCGCATAGGATGCCATACCTTTGTCTGTTACTAGGACATCCACCTATGAGAGGGTTCGGGGATATGCAGGTAACTAGAACTTCAGATACCGGTTGTTTCTTGATCCGAGATATTGAGTATTTTTGAAGAGTTCTGAGGTCTGTCAGAGACCAGTTGGAGATATGAGCTGAGGTCTGTCAGAGACCAGTTGGAGATATGATCTGAGGTCTGTCAGAGACCAGTTGGAGAGTTCTGAGGTCTGCCAGAGACTAGTTGGAGATGTGATTTGAGGTCATCCAGAGACCAGTTGGAGTTATGGTTTGAGGTCTGTCAGAGACCGTTGTTGGAGCTTTGTTTTAGGTCTATCTGAGACCAGGGTTTGAGGACTTCTATAGAGTCTATCTGAGACTTCTTGATATGGTTTAGGCTATTCAGCTACGGCAGTTGGTCCCTGTTGCATGTTACTCGCATTGCATTGTTTGCATACCCATTATCATTGCATCCCATTAACGTGTGTCTGTGCTGCAGGTACATTTGCATATCCTCCGATTCTAGTGCCCAGATTTCTGAGTATTGATTATGGCTGGTTTGAGGAAAACAGTTGCGTATAAGCTGCCGACACCTGATATTACTCCTTTGCTTGGTCTGATATCTCTTGCTGATGAGGAGGTTAGGAGAAGCTTTAGAATGAGTCATGGGAGATTACTGAGATTAGTCTGCAAGCCCACTGCTGATGAGATGAACGGGCTGTACACCTTGATGCAGTTCTATGACCCCGCATTGAGATGTTTTACGTTTGCTGACGTCATTCTAGGGCCTACCATTGAGGAGTATGTGGAGTTTACTGAGCTACCAGTGCAGAACAAGGTTCCCTTTATTCACTCTGCTGCTGAGCCCAAGTTGGAGGACTTAGCCAAGGCTTTGCATATGGACGCTGCAGAACTGTTAGTGACTTCTTGGCTTGGGGTTTCAGGTTTCTCTCTTGATTTCCTGGTTGGCAAAGCTCAGGAGTATGCCAAGAACGGGTGTTGGGTGGTTTTCAACGCTATTTTGGCTCTATGCATTTATGGGATTGTGCTGTTCCCTAACTTGCCCAATTTCGTAGACTTGGACGCTTTCCACCTATTTGCTACCGGCAATCCAGTGCCAACGTTGATCGGAGACTTCTACCACTCCTTGCACTACAAGAACGAAAACAGAAGGGGAAAGGTTGTTTACTGTTGTGCTCCTTTGTTGAATATGTGGTTCAAGAGTCATCTTCCCATGAAGGGATCTTTTGTGGAGAGTGCAACCACCGCTAGCTGGTCAGAGCGCATGATGAGGCTATCTTCCGAAGACGTTGAGTGGTTTGATCGAGACCTGCTAGGGTCTGAGCTTATATTCAGTTGTTCTGGGTACCCTAATGTCCCGCTGATAGGAAGAAAAGGGTGTATCAACTATAACCCATCTCTGTTGGTCCGTCAGTTCGGATATGCGCTGAAGAACCCACCGAAGGAGGAAGAAGTACAGGAATCTCTGTACTTCACCGGAGATTTGAAGGGGGAGTTGTTAGCCAAGCTGCAGCATGCCTGGACGCGTATTAACCGAAGAGGGAAGCCGCTGTTAGGGAAGAATGACTGTCAGGCTTATGCACCTTATAGAGTTTGGATCCAGGAGAGAGCAAGTCAGTTGCGGATGCCATTTCCAGATGCACCAGTCCTTGTTCCCGTCCCGGCAGCAGAGCCAACTTCTGTTTCTAGGGAGGCCTACGAGCAAGTTGTGAAAGAAAAAGAAGCCTTGATGAAGATCAACGAAGGGTTAAAGCAGGAGTTAGCCCAGGTGCGCAGTGAGAAAAACAAGGCCGTGCATGCTTTCCAACAGCAGATTGAGCTAATGAACAGATTAGGGGATGAGTTGACTGAGGAGAGGAAGAAGCGCGAACGTCTGGGGCAAGAGTTCAGAAGCTCCCATGACATGCTGGAATCCAAAAAGAAAGTGCTCGACACAGCACACCGAGAAATCTCTTCTTGCAATAAGACTTGGAATGCCACGCTCACCAACAATAAGAAGAGGGAAGATAAGTTGAAGCAGCAAATTTCCGACCTCGAAGAGCAGTTGAAGTCCAGCATCAAGAAGTGTGAAGAAGAAGTGATGACCCGATATAGTCTCCAGAATGCACTGAACAAGGCCATCAAGGGCAGAGATGAAGCTGTGTCTCAGAAGCGTAAACTAGAGGATCGCTTCGGAGAAGGGGCATGGGAGGAAACTGCTGAAGACGTGCGACGTGTTCTTAAGAAAAGAAACCAACTTGTCGAAGGGCTGCTTACCCGACCAAGTCATCCGGAGACCAAGAAGTTGCTAGACGAGTATCAGACTTATGGGAGTGTTTGATCATTTCATGTATTAGCTTGTATGCTTTATTTGCATAAGTGCTGACCATCACCAGGATTGTTGGTTGAGGTCATGCCTTCTTATTGTACTCTCAGTGATATTGTATTCTTGGCTCATTGGTTCTCTGCAATATATGAGGCTTTCTGTGATTCAGCTCCGATCTTTGTATTGCTAGCACTGTCACTGCACTGGCACCTTCACACTAGAATCGGGGAACGAATTTCCCTAATGCACAGACACACACATTGCATTGCATTCATATTCATATTGCATTACAGGTAATCATCGGACGATATCTTATTTCCTGCTCTGTATCAGGTACTTTCAGGATTGCAGATCAGCACCCGCACCGCTATTCCACTCGCACCAACTGTCGAAGAATCATGGATCAAATGCAGAATGAGATGCAAGATGTGCGCGAGAAGCTAGCTCTCTTTATGCAGACCATGGAAGCTATTGCAAAAGGTCAGGAGAATTTGCAAGCCATGGTGCAACCTCTGTTGGTCAGAAACGCCGGTCACGGTAACGAGGATCATCAGTCTGTGCGAGTCGATACTGTTCATGGAGATGGCACTCCCACGCCAGTGGCTCCACCTGTAGTCAATATACCTGCTGCTAATATCAACAACGCTACCGCTGCTGGGAACGGTAACGTCGGAGTTGGGAACGAGACTGCTGTCCATAACGCTGGGCTCGGTGATATCAACTTGGGTGATAATATGGGAGGCAACGGCTTCGGCAATGCTGGATTCGGGTTCAACGATCAGGGATTCGATAACACTGGGAAATATGGTTTTAATGCTCAAGGCTTTGGGCAAGACGGTTATGGTGTGGCCAATCAGGGTTACGGAGGTTTCGGAAATGGAAACGGCGCTGGGTTAATGGCTTTTGGGCCTGCTGGAGTGGCCCAGGGGTACGGCAACAGAGGGCGAGGCCCAGTGATGAATCAGATCAGGGCTGGCCGCAATAATGGATATGATGGGTATGGAGCTGGGAATGGTATGTGGCAAGAAGATCAGCAGGAGGACGCTTTCTCCGGAGGAGGTTTCGAAGGGCTGATGGATGACTCCCAGAAGATCAGAATGCTAGAAAAGCAGATGAGGGGGGTCCTGAACCAAAGTGCTGTGGGCTTAGACATGTCAACAATGGGCCTGGTACCTGGCTTGAGGGTGCCAATCAAATTCAAAGCTCCTACGTTTGACAAGTATAAAGGGGACACCTGTCCGAAAGTGCACGTGAGGGCTTATTACAGAAAGATGTCTGCATACTCAACTGATGAGAGAATGCTAATGCATTTCTTTTAAGATAGTCTGTCGGGCCCTTCCCTAGAGTGGTACATGGGGTTGGAGCCGACCAATATAAAGACATGGAAGCAACTAGCAGAGGCATTTGTAGCTCACTACAAGTATAACAGCGACTTGGCGCCCAATCGGGTCCAATTGCAAGGGCTATCTCAGAAGAAGGATGAGAGCTTTAAAGAGTACGCGCAAAGATGGCGCGACATGGCTGCTAGGGTCCGTCCTCCTTTAGAAGACAAGGAAATGAATGACATGTTCGTCGGCACATTCACAGGCATGTTTCATGACAAGTTGTTTCATACATCTCTGGCCAATTTCTCAGACTTAATTCTGATGGGAGAAAAGATTGAACGTAACATTAAGCAGGGAAAATTCCAAACTGAGGAATCAACTGCATCTGGCAGTAATAGGAAGGCTTTTGGTGGGCGCCGTCAGGGCGAGGCAAGTGCAGTGTTTGGGGGCCGAGGCAGAGGCCGAGGCAGAGGTCGGAACCAATATCATCAGCCGCAGCATGTAGCGAGTGTTACTATTCCATACCAGCAACCAACATTGCAACAACGATCGTTTCAGCAGCAGCAGCAGCCATTTCAACAACAGCAGCAGCAGCAGCCACAACAGGGGGCACAGCCTGCTCAGCGAAGATTCCAGGGTGGTAAACCAAGAAGAGTGTTTGAGAAGCCTCCCTCAACGTATGCTGATTTGTTACAAACATTGTTGGGTTTGAACCTGGTAGAGAAGAGAACTCTGGCACCGATAACGGGAACTCCTCCGTATGGTTATGATGCAAGCAGGCACTGTGAGTTTCATTCTAGGGCTCCGGGCCACGATATAGAGGGTTGCCATGCTTTTAAGCACGTTGTGCAGGATCTTTTGGACAATAAGACTATCAATTTCGGAACGGCAGGTCCGAATATAGTGCAGAAACCCATGCCTAATCATGGGGCAAACGCCATTCTGACTGAGGAAGGGTTGAATCTGATTATGGATGTTGATGATTTAAAGACGCCGCTGAGCGAGATAAAAAGCAGATTGTTGCAAGGGGTGTTTTTCCAGGATGTGACGAGTATTGCTTAGAATGTTGGACCCTGGCTGGGGGATGTGATGATTTGAAGAAAGGCATTCAGGCTTTAATTGATAACGGCACATTGCAGTTTGACCGAGCAGCAATCGAAGGGCCCGCAGGGGCAGTAGCAGATAATCAGAGTGATGTGGCCACCGTAACGATTCCTCGAAAGACAATCACTATAACAGCACCGGCTCAGCGGCCGCCGATTACCATAACTAAATCCGAACCAATCCCGTACGAGAGCACAAAAGCAGTCCCATGGTCATATGGGTTGGAAGTGTATTGTGATGGAATAAAGATTGATGTTAATAAGCAGCCAGCCGAGACTGTGGACAACGTTGTTGGTTCAGGAGGTATGACAAGGAGTGGTAGGATCTTCATATCGCCTGAGGTGGAGGCCGAAGGACTGGCAAAGGGGAAAGGAAAAGTGGTTGAAAATGTCCCAGTGCAGGCAAGCGAAAGAGCATCGGCATCAAAAGATGTAGAAGAGTTCATGCGCTTGATTCGAAAAAGTGATTATAAGATTGTGGAGCATCTGCAACAGACACCGTCCAAAATATCTATCCTGTCATTGCTCTTGTGTTCTGAAGCTCACAGAAATGCTTTATTGAAAGTCCTGGATACTTCCTTCGTACCCCAAGACGTCTCCGTGAATCAGCTGGAAGGAGTGTTAGCACATGTGAATGCAGGCCACAGCCTGGGCTTTACCGACTTCGATTTGACCCTGAAAGGGAGAGATCATAATATGGCGCTGCACATATCTGTCGAGTGTAGAGGATCAGTAATGTCGCATGTATTGGTCGATACCGGATCATCCTTAAATGTGCTGCCCAAGAAAGCGATGATGAAGCTGGATGTCAGAGGAATATTGTGCACGCCCAGTGACTTGGTAGTCAGGGCATTTGATGGGACGCGGCGAACAGTCTTTGGATCGATAACATTGCCTCTATAGGTGGGGCCGGAGGTGTTTGCAACGGAGTTTTATATCATGGATATACAGCCTGCATATAGCTGCTTGCTCGGAAGACCCTGGATTCATGGGGCTGGGGCAGTCACGTCTACCCTGCATCAGAAGTTGAAATATATGGTCGGAGACAGCGTATCCACCGTATGCGGAGAAGAAGATATCCTGGTCAGCCATCTGTCGTCATTTAAATATGTGGAGGTCGATGGAGAGATCCACGAAACACCCTGCCAGGCATTTGAGGGGTTGCGTATCAAGGACAAAGGTCCCGGGCCGAGCAAAGTGTCGGAGATAGCCGTCTCGTCGTATAAAGAAGCTCAAGCTCTGGTGGAGGCAGGAGAAGCAAAGGGCTGGGGCAAAGTGCTGGATATTCCGGTGAAGATGGATCGATTCGGGTTGGGGTACCAACCGTCGTCATCAACACCTGCTGTGGGAGCACCCCATTTCAGAGGGCCAATAACCATCTCTGCTAGAGGAGTATGTCAGGAAACCATCAACGCTGCTTCAGAGTCTGATGAAGGAGACAGCGACTGTGATATGGATGCCTGGATTCAGCCAAGCACGCCAGGACAGGGATTGTGCAACTGGTCTATTCAGGAGCTTGTTCCTGTAACTCTTAAACAGTAATGCTTTGTTTTATTAATTGTTGAATAATCTGATGTCTTGCCCGGGGCATCGTGATTTGCTTAGGGTTGTGTTGTTATGAACATTGCGTGTTAATCATTAAATAAATGGCGTTTTTTTTCATGTGCAAATATTTCGATCTCTGTCTTTCTTGTTTTGTATTTTTCAATAAAATGGCAACGGGGTTATTCGCTTTATACGCATTTTGAAGCATTTAACCATTCCTTTTGCAGGATAACATTTTCAGATGACATCCTTGAACCACCTATGACTCGTCCCGACTTTGAGCACCCGGTATTTCAGGCTGAAGAAGAGGTTGTCGTAGATAGTGACGTTCCCGAAGAGCTGTCTTGGTTGGTGAAGCAAGAGGAACGAGTCATTCTGCCTCACGAAGAGGTCATCGAAATTATCAATTTGGGGTCGGAAGGGGTTGAGAAGAATATTCGTATCGGAGCCGCATTGCAGAGCGATATCAAGCGAAGACTGGTTGAAATGCTCAGAGAGTATAGTGATGTATTCGCTTGGTCGTATGAAGATATGCCAGGGCTCGATACAGATATGGTTGTGCACCATCTGCCACTGAAAGAAGAATGCCCGCCGGTCAAACAAAAGCTTCGCAGAACTAGACCAGACATGGCAGTAAAGATCAAAGAGGAAGTTCAAAAATAGTGGGACGCCGGTTTCTTGGCTGTGACAAAATATCCCTCATGGGTTGCTAACATCGTACCAGTGCCAAAGAAAGATGGCAAGGTTCGAATGTGTGTGGATTATAGGGACTTGAATAAGGCAAGCCCAAAAGACGATTTTCCACTTCCTCACATCGACGTGCTAGTTGATAATACCGCTCAATACTCCGTATTCTCCTTCATGGATGGCTTTTCAGGCTATAATCAGATTAAAATGGCGCCAGAGGACATGGAGAAGACCACTTTCATAACGCCTTGGGGAACATTTTGTTATAAAGTGATGCCCTTTGGACTGAAGAATGTTGGGGCAACGTATCAGCGTGCAATGACGACTCTTTTTCATGATATGATGCATAAAGAGATCGAAGTTTATGTTGACAATATGATTGCTAAATCCCAGACGGAGGAAGAGCATCTGGTAAATCTGCTGAAGTTGTTCAAAAGGCTTAGGAAGTTCAGGCTGAGACTGAACCCTAACAAATGCACCTTCGGGGTGAGATTGGGTAAGCTGCTGGGGTTTATCGTAAGTGAAAGAGGAATAGAGGTCGATCCTGCTAAAATAAAAGCAATCCAAGAAATGCCGACGCCCAAAACAGAGAAAGAGGTGCGCGGGTTTTTAGGGAGGTTGAACTACATCGCTCGGTTCATATCTCACCTAACTGCTACGTGCGAACCATTGTTCAAGTTGCTGAAGAAAGATCAAGCTGTAACGTGGAACGAAAATTGTCAAAAGGCGTTCGATAAAATAAAGCAGTATTTGCAGGAGCCTCCTATTTTGATACCCCCAGTGGCAGGTAGACCCTTGATTATGTATTTGACGGTTCTTGAGGGAAGCATGGGTTGTGTTCTCGGTCAGCACGATGAGACAGGGAGAAAAGAGCATGCGATCTATTACTTGAGTAAGAAATTTACAGATTGTGAAGCTCGATACTCAATGCTTGAGAAAACTTGTTGCGCGCTAGCCTGGGCCGCCAAGCGTTTGAGGCAATACATGCTGAATCATACAACCATGCTCATCTCGAAGATGGATCCTATCAAATATGTATTCGAAAAGCAGGCGTTGTCAGGGAGAATTGCCCGTTGGCAGATGGTCTTGACTGAATATGACATCCAATACGTCTCGCAAAAGGCTATAAAGGGGAGTGTGCTGTCTGAGTACCTGGCGGAGCAGCCTATTGAAGATTACCAATCGATGAGGTTTGATTTTCCTGACGAGGATATCATGTACCTAAAGATGAAAGATTGTGAAGAGCCGTTGCCAGACGAAGGACCCGAGTTGGGTTCCAAATGGAAGATGATATTTGATGGAGCTGTGAACGCTTACGGTAGCGGAATAGGGGCAATCATCACTACGCCACACGGGTCGCACATCCCGTTTACTGCCCGATTGACC
The DNA here is from genome assembly GCA_963859935.3 of Lathyrus sativus. NCBI lineage: Eukaryota > Viridiplantae > Streptophyta > Magnoliopsida > Fabales > Fabaceae > Lathyrus > Lathyrus sativus. Next base: position 445,020,608 of record OZ012740.1, on the reverse strand, counting down.
TTCGCAGTTACCAATAATGAGTCCGAATACGAAGCTTGTATAATGGGGCTTGAAGAAGCCATTGATTTGCGAATCAAGAATCTGGACGTATACGGAGACTCAGCCCTGGTGGTGAATCAAATCAAAGGGGAATGGGAGACACGTCATCCCAACTTGATACATTACATGAATTATGCAAGGAGATTGTTGCCTTTCTTTGACAAGGTTGAATTGCATCATTGTCGCTACTGCGAAAATCGGCGCCGGCTGAACAGAAGAGTCGCCACCGTGCGTTATTTATCCCACGGGAGGGAAAGGAAACGCTCAGAGTAAACCTCGCACAACACGGGAAAGGTATGGTCATCGCAACCAAAACCTGGGTTCGGGAGTCGGTTACGCAAGGGGAAGGTATTAGCACCCCTCACGTCCGTCGTACTCGACGGGATCCACGCTTGTTTTCGGGTATGGATTGTTATTCTATCTACTCTAAAGGTCAAGGGTTAAAAAGAAAAGAAAATGAAAATAAAAGATGACTCGGCAAAGTATCGCACTTTATGCCTACGTATTCCCGCCTGGAACGAGAAATCAGAGTCAACGTAGTTCGCCTACCTACGGGAAAGGAGGGGAAGGTTGCTCGCTAGGATATCGCATCCTATGCCTACGTACTTCCACACAGCATGGAAGATCAGAGCAAACGTAGTTCGGGCCACGTACGACACAAACTTGTCCTTGATTGATTTTATTCCTTCTGAAAAAGGTTTTTCTTGATTAGCAGTCCCGGCGGACAAAAATGACGTCTTTGATGAGTTCACATTCTTTTACGGAAGAAGTGTCTTTTATTGTGTTTGAAATCTTTATGTGTTTTTCTGTTTGTTTTGAGAAAGAAAGAGACAGAACCCTAACCTACGGTTGCGAAGGGAAACAAACTAACCTAATGTTATCATGCATGGGTTAAGACCTAGAGTCTATCATGCTCCTCTCCTGCGCAGAGAGAAATAGAGATCCTACGGGATAGGCAGAAACAGAAACAATACCAGATATATACAGTAAAACAGTAAAATGCATGGATGCAACAGTACAAGCGAGGCAAGGGAGTCCCACTCAACCTCGAACCTAGAAAACAATAGGCAAAAGTGAACAGGATTCACTTTCAACCCAACAGGGTAAACAGCAAACAATACAGTTCAGAAAACCAATCAATACATCAGCAAATGAAATACAGCAGCAAAAGAAACAGCATCAGCAGCTCTGACTCAACATCTGGCTTCAAGTAATCTCCAATCAGTTACAGGCTTCAACAAGCATCAATCTCCATCTTTATGACCTTCAGGCAAGGGCTTTGAACATCTGTCTTCTATCTGCAATGGCTTTTCTTCAAGCTCTAACCTCCAGGATGAGGGATTAGTCACAAGAGTGAAGTGAATGAATGTTAGACAGTTAATTACCTACCAAGGGTGGTTCATCAACTGTTAACATTAAACAAAAAGTTTCCTCTCAAAAGTTCTATCTTTCAAATATATTCACTGATCCTTCCAAAGGAAGGAGGTGGATATTTGAAAGAGACTTTGAATCATAGAGGAAGGATGGATGCAGACAAGGCAATCCATGTTTGAGAAACAAACTGTCTAATCTTGAGCTCTGCCTAGCTCCTAAACCCTAGTCTCCTCAGCATCTGCTAACAAGAATCTTCTCTTCAACTCTGGCAGTTGATCTTCAATCTTTGGATCTCCAATAGTCTTCATCTTCACAAGTCTTCAGCTTCCCCGGGTCCCCAGACAATCCCCATACCCAAGCAAGCAAGCAATGATCCCCAGAGGGCACACCACACCAGACAATCAGATATATACAGAGTACTAATAGCAGTAGGGGAATCCTGACTTTTTTTTTCTAAGGGATCTAATAGCTACCCATAACCCCTATAGTCCCATAACTAATCTATTCAATTTCTAAGTCCTAAGGGAAAGAATCAAACTTCCTAAGTCATCACCTAAAAAACCCTAATTTGTTCAAGTTGTTCAAGCCTACATTAATCACCTAAAATTAATTCCTAAAAATGGGAACTAAAATGAATCTACAAGTTCAACATCTAATCTAAACATCATAAGAAGAATGGATGAAAAATATGAAAGCATTTAATAGAACAAAAATTACTAAAATCATGCATGAAATGAACTATTTAAAATGACATTTATTTAGAAAATATGGAAAAAATATGAAACAAAAATAAAAATGCAATTTTATTTTCCTATAATTTTCTACACATCCTAAAGAAAGTAGTGTAAAAAGAATGAAGTGAAAATGATTTTCTATGAATTTATTATGAATTAATGAAAATGCATAAAAAATATTAAAGAAAATAATGAAATAAAGGGAGGGGGGTTCATTAAGCAAGTACGCGCAGTTCATAATTGGATGGGCCAGGCAGACAGGGGGTGTGGTTAGTGAATTACTAAGGCCCAGAAACACTCAGCAATAATAAAAATAAGACACAGCGCAGGGGGGTGAAAATAGAATAGGAAATCACGTTCAAACTGATTTGGGCTTAAAACTGGGGGTGGGGATATCAACATCATCCTAGGCCCGCCCGTTTCAATTAATGAAACGGTGCGTTTGGCTTCACAGCTTCCCTCCAATTCTGAATTGAATGCTAGCCCTAGGATCACTCTCCAAGTCAAAGGTCTCACACGAAATGAAAGGTCCAGATTACATCTTCTTCATTGAATCTGAGAATTAGGGTTTATACTTCCATGAATGCACATGCACGAGCTCCATTCCACCAATCGGTTCTCCCTCTACAGGCCATGAATCAACACGATCTCAACATGAAAAACGCTCAGGATCTCTCCCTCTACAATCTTATGGTCTTAGATTGATTTGAAATTCACCACAACTCTCAACCCGATAACAACAAATTCTGGTCACCATGGAAATCCTCTGAGATGCACCAACACAATTCTCCATCAAACTTGCACTAATCTAACCTATAACTAATGGTGATTAACCTGATCTATCAAGCTAAGATTATGATGCATTCTACTACAAGTTTCAAACCCTAACAGTTTCTACAACCTGCTAACAAACATCACCAAATCACTCCAAACTCAACCTAATTGCTCTGCTAATATCCTACATCACATTTAAACTAACAAAATCATGCTAACCTAATTGAATCAAGCTGTGGCAGAGAAAATGTACCTGGTGTAAAATCTTGAAAACAGCTATGGAGACTCGTGGATCTGAGGCTTGTGAGGCTTGGATCTTGATCAATTAACTCAGTGCTCAATTCTGTATGCAACACTTTGATGATTCTTGGCTTGAATTGTGCTGTCCAATGGAGATTGTGATTTTGATGTTGATGATGGAAGTGCTCGAAAATGGATGAATCACACTTGGTTCTTGATTGAATTATGGTCTATGATGATGAAACAGTATAATGAAGTTGATTTTGATGATGATTTGGTGAAGAATTTGAGGAATTGGAATGAAACTTCAATGAAAAAGAATGAGAGAATTTGGGAGATTCTTGGTGAAAATGAAGCCAACCCTTGATCAATCCTCATTTCATGAATATATAAAGCTCACATGAACATTCTAGATCCATCTTGCACATTCCCTTGCCTTCCAACTTTGATCCATTTTTGAAATGTTTCTTAAAAGGCAAGTAACCATGAATATCTTTCTTTTTTCCTTCTAAACTCAAAAAAGTGTTTGAACCATTGTTCTTAGAATTGCTTTTCCATTCAAAATCATATATTGGAAGTCTCCATTTGGACTCATAAATCTCCCAAACCATTTTTCACTTTGAATTTCTTTAAATTATAAGCCATTTTAGTTCAAATTTTGACCAATTATGCAACTTCATGCTATGAGCTTCTCCAACAATTTGTGACATTCTTTATAGACTTAAAATCCCATTTGGAGCAAGTTTGATGTTGTAAGTTTTTCCATTTGAGGCCTCCTTGTATGAGTTTTGGACATAGGTTAAAATGACCTGTAATTCACAAATGCCCAAAATACCCTTTGCTTGCCAAGACCATAAGTTGAGTTCCACACATCATATGAAGGCATGCTATACCATTCTAGAAAGCTAAGACAATGAGGAACAATTCTTATGTTGACCAAGAATTCATTTGAAATCTCCTTGAGGGGTAAAACTAGCTTGGAAGTCAAGTCACTTTCACAGACAAAAATTCAGATACCTCAGATGACCTGTAACTTGCAAGGACCATAACTTGAGTTCTATAAATCTCCTTGATGTCTTCCACCACTCAAATTAAAGGTATTGAGATCCTCTACAAGTTTCATGTTGGCCAAGAAGCCATTTGAAGCTAGCATTTTGACTTATCTTGCTTGGAAATTTGACCTAAACTAGGGGATTTTACACAGAAACCCTAATTTAGAAACTCCTCTTCTCCTTGATTTCTCTTGAATTCTCCTTGGCATATCTCCATGTCCTTCTTTATATGTCCAATGATGAACCCCACATCTCTCCACTAGACTTGAATGCCCCTTAAATCAGTCAATTGACCTAGGGTTGACCTAGGGTTGACCCAGATGAAACCCTAGTTGACTATCTTCAACTATAGCTCTTGTGCTCTCATCAATGACTTGTCTCCTTATCCAAATGACTTTCTAAGTCTCTCATAATGTCTAGATACGTTCCATGCCTTCACCTCACAGCTCACAACCCTCTTGTTGACCCCCAGATACCTTCAGCTAGGAGATGGACTCAAGGCTTGATCTGCTGAACTCTTTGCTTTCAAATTCTTTCCTGATGACTTGAATGAGATTGAATTGGGATAATAACCTCTTGATAGGCTTCTAGAGATGAGAATAATGATTGGTCCCCTGTTTAATGACTTGCTATGCTTATGCTATGCAGATGGTTAGACTATGTACATGACTCTATATGCAAATGCCAATGATATTAAAACATAAACCCAAGTGATAAGGTTGGGCAAATTTTAGGGTGCAACAGCTGCCCCTATTCAAGCGACTTGGACCCGATTGGGTGAAGAGCCCGGAGCCTTCAGACATTCGCGGTACGAGACGGTTGAATACTAGTGAAACCAGAAATTTGCCAACCGCAAAACTAAATTGCGCTCCTGCTTGAGGAACGACATTCATCAGCTGAATCTGACTGTTACGGCAACCCACTGATCTCGTGCGAGCGTGCTGGGGATTGTCTTCATCGTTCTGAAAAGGATTCTGTCATAACAGATTGCTTGCTTGTCCACATTAGGACTCTGTCTGTCGTCGATACGAAGAAATCTCAACTAAAACCGGTCCACGTTAGGACTCCATTTACTGTTAACCCAGAAAATCTCGGCCACTCCGCTGGGGATACTTCGTCTGAATCGTCCACGTCAGGAATAAAATTCTTCCACGTTAGGAGTCACCTGTCCACGCTAGGAATCATTTCTTCTGCATCTGTCCACGTCAGGACTAAACTTTTCATCTTTCCACGTCAGGAAGCAATCTTCTTTCCACATAAGGAATAACTTCGTTGATCTATCCGCGTCAGGACTAAACTCTTCCACGTCAGGAATGATCCATTTCTTTCCACGTCAGGAATCAATCTTGATATGTCCGCGTAAGGACTCAAATCTTTCCACGTAAGGAATCTCCATCTTTCCACGTTAGGAATATCCTCTTGATATGTCCGCGTAAGGACTCTAATCTTTCCACGTAAAGAATTTCCATCTTTCCACGTAAGGAAACCATTTTTCTTCCACGTAAGGAAACATAAGTCAACCAACTCCTTCCGATTTGTCCGCGTCAGGACTACATTTTTCCACGTAAGGAATGCCATCTTAATCTGTCCACGTAAGGACTCCACTCTTTCCACGTTAGGAATCACCTCTTTCCACGTAAGGAATCCTCTTCTGATATGTCCGCGTATGGACTCAATCTTTTCCGCGTTAGGAATCTCCGTCTCTTTTCCACGTAAGGAATCATTTTCTCTTTCCACGTAAGGAATCTCAATCTTTCCACGTAAGGAACTGAAACTTTTCTTTCTCTTCCACGTAAGGAACACGCTTTCTTTCCACGTTAGGAATACTTCTTCTTCTTCCACGTTAGTAATAACTTCTTTTCCACGTAAGGAATGCTCTTATCCACGTAAGGAATAACTTTTGATATGTCCGCGTATGGACTCAATCTTTCCACGTAAGGAGTCATCACTTTCTCTGTCCCCGTAAGGACTCCATTCTTTCCACGTAAGGAATCACCATTTTTCCACGTAAGGAATCACCATTTTTCCACGTAAGGAATCACCATTTTTCCACGTAAGGAATCACCATTTTTCCACGTAAGGAATAACCATTTTTCCACGTAAGGAATCACCATTTTTCCACGTAAGGAATCACCATTTTTCCACGTAAGGAATAAGACTTCGTCTGGATCTGTCCGCGTCAGGACTAAACTCTTCCACGTTAGGAATGCACTTGTTTCCCCGTAAGGAATCCATTTCGATATGTCCGCGTAAGGACTCAATCTTTCCGCGTAAGGAATACCAACTTCTTTCCCCGTAAGGAATAAATTTGTCTTTCCACGTAAGGAAACCATCTTCTTTCCACGTAAGGAAACATTGCCTTTCCACGTAAGGAGAACATCGTCCACGTTAGGACCCACCTTTCCACGTCAGGAACACCATCCTAATCTGTCCACGTAAGGACTCCAATCTTTCCACGTAAGGAATGATCTTGATCTGAATCTGTCCACGTCAGGACTAAACTTTCCACGTAAGGAATCTACCTTCTTTCCACGTTAGGAATCTCCTCTTGATATGTCCGCGTAAGGACTCTAATCTTTCCACGTCAGGAATGCTGTCATTTCCACGTAAGGAATCACCATTTTTCCACGTAAGGAATCATCTCTTTCCACGTAAGGAATCCAACTTGATATGTCCGCGTAAGGACTACATCGTCCACGTTAGGACCCACTTCTCCACGTTAGGAATAATAATCTCTTTGATTTGTCCACGTCAGGACACTGATCTCGTCTCGATTTGTCCACGTAAGGACTACATCTTTTCTGCTGAGAGAATAAATCTTGTCCATGTCAGGACTTAGTTCTCCATTGATCCCAACCCACAAACTTCTTAGCACTGACGTGACAGCGACTTTGAGATGGACTCCACTGGGGATATTTGGAAACCAAACTACCGGACGCCTGTTCTGATAACCGGCGGTGGCCTCTGAAATTCTGATTCATGGAACCCGTTGATGACAAACAAACTCTGCTTGGGAATAAAGAGAGACTTATCCTGGTAACTCTGTGGGGAATACTGTCGAAACTGACATTATCATTGAATATCTCATGCCGAGATCTTGAATGTTTGGTAGTTCATTTGAGCCAGAGTTCTCTCCACCTGAACTGCTAGAGTACAGAAACTGCTTCAGCAAAATAAATGCTGAAGATAATGCCGACTCCGCCGGGGATAGCCAGATACTACAGAATTATTCCAGCAAAATAAATGCTGGAAGGGTGAAGTCAGCCCTGCTGGGAAATTGGGAACTCAAACCAAACACCCTGTTGAGGTAACCCCCTGATGGGGAATATAACTTTGCTGGGGAATAGCATATGTGCACAGTATGATCGGACTTTCTGCTGGAGAGTGAACTGATATTACACAGTATCCCCGACAAAACAAATGACAGGACCCACCACCAACTCTGCTGGGGAGAGTCTTGATCTTCGAGTTCTACTGGGAGGAAAGAACACTTGCTGACAAGAGAGAACTCCGTTTCGGGGATACTAACGTGCCCCCAGTCTGTATAGCTTGCCCCTGAATCTGCAACCATCTTGGAATGGACCCTACAGTCCTTGTATCTTGACAACCAGACATGGACGGCTTCTACATTTCGGACCTTGAAGGGGTGTTTCAAGAACATAACTTCCGTGCTTCTAGGGTGACATGCCCCGGTTTCGCAACAATCTTTGTCTCTGATCGACTGTGTCGTGGAGTACTGCCCATAGCTATGAGAAATTTGCCAAATCTTGACCTGACTGCCCCGGATTTACTGATTCTAGGATGACTGACTTTACCTGAATTAATCAGTATGGCTTGCCCCAGTTCATGAAACATTTGGGCATTTCTGCATTTTATCCCGGTCATACCTTCCACTGTAGGAATCTTTCCTGTCGGCATGCGCTTACTCGCAAGTAACACAAGTTGTTCTGCATAAAAGATATACTAAACGCAATGCATATGACAGTTTCAAAATCCAAGTCTGTTCACTAAAAAAATTTTGTGACATGCAATGAATCAATTATCAAAATGTCAATATGAAAGCTGGTAAGAGGAACCCTTTTAGGAGTCAGAATCAACGAGATCTTTACTGACGTATGCCCTTGGACTAAACCTGTTTCAATTAGGACTTTTTCGGGTTGTAACGTGGTCAGGTTCACGGTTAACAAGGACAGACATAGGCTCAAAGTTTATTTTAACCCACCCATTCTCCATGATGTTCTCCAATCCTATGCTCAGCTAATCTGACTTCAGCGTTCACCTATTAGAGGTGGAATGATAGGAGTGATGGTTCAGGATACCACGCATTTTTCTTTTTTGAGTGACGGTCATTTGCTTTTCGTCTTTGGGTGCCTAGAATCACACGACTTTTGTCCTTTTCGAGGATTTGTTCTTTTCTTTGACAATCCTTTTCGTCTTTCGTTTTTTTTTCGTTCCCTAACTTTTGCCTGGACTGAGTATCTTTTGAGATTCTTTTGATTTTCCAGTCCAGCGGGATGCCCCTGTTTTTGCCTAAGTCATTTGTTTTCGAGTTTTGACTTAGCGGGCTCTTGATTCTTTTCACTTTTCGTTCTCTTTTTTTTTTTGAACAAGTCGTGTGACACTGGTTTGTCTGGCTTCTTGTGGAGTAATGTGACCGTTTCACTCTTTGTCGGCAAGGTTTAACCATTGCGGTTCTTTAGGCACGACTTATACAAGTGTGATTTATCCTCAACCGGACACTCTTTCTATAATTCGAACGCTTGGTCAAACTAACTGACGCCTACCCTGCCTCGGGTTGAGATTTAGGTTTTTTTTTTTTTTTTCAAAAGAAACTCCTACTACTGGCTCAAAGGGGTTATCAAGGGATTATCTTCCTTATATCTCCGGTGTTTATGGATTGAAACAATGCCTGTATCTCATCAACAGGTTCTTTATCCAAAGGCATACGATCGGAATATTATTCGTCATCTGTTTTCGTCATCCTCCCCAGATTCCTGCTAAAACAAGCATTAAGCATTAAAGAAAAACAAAGAGTGAACACGACTGGATTAATTCAAAACATGCATATTCATTTCGTTTATCAATATCAATTGAAAAAACAACAAGTTTTAAGAGCGAAATTTGCAATTACACAGAAAAGAAACTAAAAATGCGAGGACATGAACAAGATAACATGAAAAATGTCGGCGTCTCGGAACTGGCCTTCCTGCACTCTGACTTATTGGTGAGTCAATCATCCTCAGAAGCTATCATCAGGGGTAGTCTACTGCTGTCTCGATCTTCTTTCAACGGCCCGATCAAACCTGGGAAACCTTTTCATCACCCCGGCTTTTGCTTGTTTATGGCTTTGCACCACCTTGGGGACCCTATCGGAGAAGTTAATGACCCTGCTGTCGATTAAATCTTGGACGCTATGCTTGAACGCGTGACAACCTTCAATATCATGTCCGGGAGCCCCGGAGTGGAATTCACAGTGTCTGCTTGCATCATAGCCATCCGGCAGAGTGCCGGTTATTGGCGCCAGAGTTCTTTTCTCCACCAAGTTCAATCTTAGTAGTGTCTGTAACAAGTCTGCGTACGTTGAGGGAGGCTTCTCAAACACCCTCCTCGGCTTCTTTCCCCGAATTCTTTGCTGAGTCGTATACTGGCATATTGTATGCTGCTGGCTTTGCTCGAGCGATTCCTTGGGCTCACGCGTTATCATCCTTAAGTTCAACCCTGGCATCGGCAACTGTTGTGGACATGGAGACTTAGCTTCCAGTGGCTCTGGGATATACCTCGATTCGTCTGCGACCTCTGGCGGAGAAATGGGAATATCAGTCCCTGCAACTTTTATGCCCCCCGGTACAAACTCAATTATTTTCTCATCCAGCAAATCTTGAATCTTATGCTTAAAAGCTTTGCAGTTTGCAATGTTATGCCCCGGTGCTCCGGAGTGGAATGCACAATGGGCGTTCAGGTCATAGTCTGGTGGTGGCTGCCCTGTCAGTGGAACCAAAATGCGGGGCTCAGCCAGTTGAAGTTGGAACAAGAGTTGCACCAGCTGATCATGCTCCACAGGGATCTCATCAAATACTCTGTTAGAAGATCTCATCCTCTTACCACACCTTCTTGGGTTATCCTGCAAAACCAATTGCGACTGCTGACGAGGAGAATTCTGAGCTTCGAATCGTGGGGAAGGTCTCTTAAGCCTATCCTGCGTGGGTAATGGTTCTTCAGACCCCTGAGGAACAGATAAGCCAGCCGCGTCTTCCGACATTTGCCCTCCTTCTCTCCGGAGTACGTTCCTTAATACTTCAGCCATCAACCCTATCTGTGCCTTCAGTCGGCAGTTCTCTTCTTCTAGCGTCTCTTGATTCGAGCGCAACTCTTGCATATCTTTCGTGAACTGCCCCAGCTGGCCTCGAACATCCGTTAATTCTGCTTGAACCTGTTTGATGGCTACCCCCACAAGTTGGCGTATGCGGCCTGGGAGAAAACCTTGATTCTCTAGCTGAGCAAAGCCGGCAGCTCTATCATGAGCCCGTGCCATCAGAGGCTGTACCGTATCCTGCAACTGCTTCTGATTCTCGGCCATGGCTTCCATGACCTGTATGATCCGCGTTATGTGGTCGCGCACCTCTTGCATCTCAGTCGGATCCTGACTCATGACTTCCTTGCTGCCAGGGAATTCTTCGGTCACTAATCTTGGAGGACCTGATGGATACAGGAGATGAGATACAATTTAATAATTACCTGTAATGCAATATGAATATGAATGCAATGCAATGTGTCTGTGCCTTAGGGTGATTCATTCCCCCAGTTCTAGTGCGAAGGTGCCTGGTGCAGTGACAGTATTGACAATAGGAATATCGGAGCTGAATCATAGAAAGCCTCATATATTGCAGGGAGAATCAATAAGCCCAGGGTACAAAATCACTGAGAGTACAAAGAAGGCATGACCTCAACCAACAATCCTGGTGATGGTCAGCACTATGCAAATAAAGCATACAAGTTACTACATGAAATGATCAAATCCTCCCAAAAGTCTGGTACTCCTCTATCAACTTCTTGGTCTCCGGATGACTTGGTCGATCAAGCAGCCCTTCAACAAGCTGGTTTCTCCTCTTAAGGACACGGCGTATGTCTTCAGCAGTTTCTTCCCATGTTGCTTCTCCGAAGCAATCTTCTAACTTTCGCTTCTGAGACACTGCTTCATCTCTGGACTTGATTGCCTTGTTCAGAGCATGCTGGACACTATACCGGGTCATCACTTCTTCCTCACACTTCTTGATGCTAGACTTCAACTTCTCTTCGAGGTCGGAAATTTGCTGCTTCAGCTTATCTTCCCTCTTCTTGTTGTTGGTGAGAGTAGCATTCCAAGTCTTGTTGCAAGAGGAGATTTCTCGGTGTGCTGCGTCGAGCGCTTTCTTTTTGGCTTCCAGCATGTCATGGGAGCTTCTGAACTCTTGCCCCAGACGTTCACGCTTTTTCTTTTCTTCAGTCAACTCAGCTCCTAACCTGTTTACCAGCTCGATCTGTTGTTGGAAAGCATATACGGCCTTGTTTTTCTCACTGCGTACTTGAGCTAGCTCTTGCTCTAACCCTTCATTAATTCTCAACAAGGCTTCTTTTTCCCTCACAACTTGCTCATAGACTTCTCTAGAAACAGTAGTCGGCTCTGCTACCGGAACGGGAACAATGACGGGTGCAGCTGGAAACGGCATCCTCAACTGACTAGCCCTCTCCTGAATCCAAACTCTATAAGGTGCATAGGCCTGACAATCATTCTTACCTAACAGTGGCTTCCCTCTGCGGTTAATACGCGTCCAGGCATGTTGCAACTTGGCCAATAACTCCCCCTTCAAATCCCCTGTGAAGTACAGAGATTCCTGTACTTCTTCCTCTTGAGGTGGATTCTTCAGCGCATATCCGAACTGGCGAATGAATAGAGAAGGGTTGTAATTGATACACCCTTTTCTTCCTATCAGCGGCACATTAGGGTACCCAGAACAACTGAAGATGAGCTCAGATCCCAACAGGTCTCGATCAAACCACTCCATATCTTCCGACGATAGCCTCATCAGGCGCTCTGGCCAACCAACTAGAACTGTAATCTCTGCAACAGATCTTCTCTTAGGAAGGTGACTCTCAAACCACATACTCAACAAGGGCACACACAGATGAACATTCTTCCCTCTTCCCTTCTCATTCTTGTAATGCAGTGAGTGGTAGAGATCTCCGAGTAAGGTAGGTACAGGATTACCAGCGGCAAACAAGTAGAAAGCATCAAAGTCCACAAAATTCGGTATATTGGGAAACAAGACTATGCCATAAATGCACAAGGCCAACACAGCATTGAAAGCAACCCAGCACCCGCTCTTGGCATACTCTTGGGCTTTACCAACTAAGAATTGGAGTGAGAAGCCTGGAACTCCACGGGGAATAGTAGTCACAAGTTCAGAAGCATCAATATGCAAGGCTTTTGCCAAATCCTCCGGCTTGGGCTTGGCGTCATAATGAATGAATGGAACCTGGTTCTGCACGGGCAGCTCAACATACTCAGCGTATTCCTCCAGGGTTGGTCCCATAATAAAGTCAGAGAATGTAAAGCACCTCAAAGCAGGGTCGTAGAATTGCATCAAAGCATACAACCCCTCTAACTCTACCTCTGTAGGTTTGCACACTAATCTCAATAATCTGCCATAGCTCATCCGGAAACTCCTACGAACACCCTCATCAGCAAGAGAGATCAACCCCAGTAAAGGAACAATATCAGGCGTAGGCAATTTGTAAGCAACCGTTCTCCTTAAGCTAGTCATGATCAAAACTCAGAAGTCTGGGCACTAGAACTAGGGAAATGCAAATGCACCTGCAGCACAGACACACGTTAGTGAAATGCAAATGGTAATGGATATGCAGGCAATGCAATGCAAGTAACATGCAACAGGGACCAAAGCTGTAGCTGAATAGCCTAAACCCAATCAAGAAAGGTCTCAGATAGACCATCCGGAAGTCATCAAACCCTGGTCTCAGATAGACCTAACACAAAGCTCCAATACTGGTCTCTGACAGACCTCAAGCCATAACTCCAACTGGTCTCTGGTAGACCTCAAATCACATCTCTAATTGGTCTCTGACAGACCTCATAACACATCTCCAAACGGTCTCTGGCGGACCTCAGAACACATCTCCACATGGTCTCTGACAGACCTCATAACTCTCCATAAATAACCAGGATCTCTGATCAAGAAATAACCGGTATCTGAAGGTCTGGTTACCTGCATAACCCCAAATCCCCTCACAGGTGGGTGGCCCTATAACTGGCACAAGGTACGGCATCCTATGCGGTCGTCGGCGTCACAGACTTTCAGGGTTGATGATACGATTCCCAGAAGGAGTGGCATCATCAATTCCTGAAGAGGCCTCACTTAGCCAACTTCCAAATGATCGGTCCCCAGAGTCGACAATCCAACTAACCAGCAACCCACGCCAACCAAAGGAAGGGGCAGGAGGCCAACCAGAGGAACCTCGTCTGAGTGTAGATTTCATGGGACACCAAAGCAAGCAAAGCAAGCGGGCGCCCACTAATTTCTACTCTAATTCTAGGTGCACTCAAGCCCAGGTCCGACTTATCTCTCAATATCAGAACACCCGTCACACCCCAGATACAGCAATAATAATCAATATACAAAGCTGAAAATACCAGGTTAGAAATATACAATAACTCCATACAAAATCCTCGACGGGAAAACAAGCGTTAGGATTGACTTTCTCAAGGGACGTTGGATCCCAAATGCATAAGAACCATCGCAGTCCTTAGCAGCCAGGGGACGTTGGATCCCCAGCAGAGTCGCCAGCTGTCGCTACTGCGAAAATCGGCGCCGGCTGAACAGAAGAGTCGCCACCGTGCGTTATTTATCCCACGGGAGGGAAAGGAAACGCTCAGAGTAAACCTCGCACAACACGGGAAAGGTATGGTCATCGCAACCAAAACCTGGGTTCGGGAGTCGGTTACGCAAGGGGAAGGTATTAGCACCCCTCACGTCCGTCGTACTCGACGGGATCCACGCTTGTTTTCGGGTATGGATTGTTATTCTATCTACTCTAAAGGTCAAGGGTTAAAAAGAAAAGAAAATGAAAATAAAAGATGACTCGGCAAAGTATCGCACTTTATGCCTACGTATTCCCGCCTGGAACGAGAAATCAGAGTCAACGTAGTTCGCCTACCTACGGGAAAGGAGGGGAAGGTTGCTCGCTAGGATATCGCATCCTATGCCTACGTACTTCCACACAGCATGGAAGATCAGAGCAAACGTAGTTCGGGCCACGTACGACACAAACTTGTCCTTGATTGATTTTATTCCTTCTGAAAAAGGTTTTTCTTGATTAGCAGTCCCGGCGGACAAAAATGACGTCTTTGATGAGTTCACATTCTTTTACGGAAGAAGTGTCTTTTATTGTGTTTGAAATCTTTATGTGTTTTTCTGTTTGTTTTGAGAAAGAAAGAGACAGAACCCTAACCTACGGTTGCGAAGGGAAACAAACTAACCTAATGTTATCATGCATGGGTTAAGACCTAGAGTCTATCATGCTCCTCTCCTGCGCAGAGAGAAACAGAGATCCTACGGGATAGGCAGAAACAGAAACAATACCAGATATATACAGTAAAACAGTAAAATGCATGGATGCAACAGTACAAGCGAGGCAAGGGAGTCCCACTCAACCTCGAACCTAGAAAACAATAGGCAAAAGTGAACAGGATTCACTTTCAACCCAACAGGGTAAACAGCAAACAATACAGTTCAGAAAACCAATCAATACATCAGCAAATGAAATACAGCAGCAAAAGAAACAGCATCAGCAGCTCTGACTCAACATCTGGCTTCAAGTAATCTCCAATCAGTTACAGGCTTCAACAAGCATCAATCTCCATCTTTATGACCTTCAGGCAAGGGCTTTGAACATCTGTCTTCTATCTGCAATGGCTTTTCTTCAAGCTCTAACCTCCAGGATGAGGGATTAGTCACAAGAGTGAAGTGAATGAATGTTAGACAGTTAATTACCTACCAAGGGTGGTTCATCAACTGTTAACATTAAACAAAAAGTTTCCTCTCAAAAGTTCTATCTTTCAAATATATTCACTGATCCTTCCAAAGGAAGGAGGTGGATATTTGAAAGAGACTTTGAATCATAGAGGAAGGATGGATGCAGACAAGGCAATCCATGTTTGAGAAACAAACTGTCTAATCTTGAGCTCTGCCTAGCTCCTAAACCCTAGTCTCCTCAGCATCTGCTAACAAGAATCTTCTCTTCAACTCTGGCAGTTGATCTTCAATCTTTGGATCTCCAATAGTCTTCATCTTCACAAGTCTTCAGCTTCCCCGGGTCCCCAGACAATCCCCATACCCAAGCAAGCAAGCAATGATCCCCAGAGGGCACACCACACCAGACAATCAGATATATACAGAGTACTAATAGCAGTAGGGGAATCCTGACTTTTTTTTTCTAAGGGATCTAATAGCTACCCATAACCCCTATAGTCCCATAACTAATCTATTCAATTTCTAAGTCCTAAGGGAAAGAATCAAACTTCCTAAGTCATCACCTAAAAAACCCTAATTTGTTCAAGTTGTTCAAGCCTACATTAATCACCTAAAATTAATTCCTAAAAATGGGAACTAAAATTAATCTACAAGTTCAACATCTAATCTAAACATCATAAGAAGAATGGATGAAAAATATGAAAGCATTTAATAGAACAAAAATTACTAAAATCATGCATGAAATGAACTATTTAAAATGACATTTATTTAGAAAATATGGAAAAAATATGAAACAAAAATAAAAATGCAATTTTATTTTCCTATAATTTTCTACACATCCTAAAGAAAGTAGTGTAAAAAGAATGAAGTGAAAATGATTTTCTATGAATTTATTATGAATTAATGAAAATGCATAAAAAATATTAAAGAAAATAATGAAATAAAGGGAGGGGGGTTCATTAAGCAAGTACGCGCAGTTCATAATTGGATGGGCCAGGCAGACAGGGGGTGTGGTTAGTGAATTACTAAGGCCCAGAAACACTCAGCAATAATAAAAATAAGACACAGCGCAGGGGGGTGAAAATAGAATAGGAAATCACGTTCAAACTGATTTGGGCTTAAAACTGGGGGTGGGGATATCAACATCATCCTAGGCCCGCCCGTTTCAATTAATGAAACGGTGCGTTTGGCTTCACAGCTTCCCTCCAATTCTGAATTGAATGCTAGCCCTAGGATCACTCTCCAAGTCAAAGGTCTCACACGAAATGAAAGGTCCAGATTACATCTTCTTCATTGAATCTGAGAATTAGGGTTTATACTTCCATGAATGCACATGCACGAGCTCCATTCCACCAATCGGTTCTCCCTCTACAGGCCATGAATCAACACGATCTCAACATGAAAAACGCTCAGGATCTCTCCCTCTACAATCTTATGGTCTTAGATTGATTTGAAATTCACCACAACTCTCAACCCGATAACAACAAATTCTGGTCACCATGGAAATCCTCTGAGATGCACCAACACAATTCTCCATCAAACTTGCACTAATCTAACCTATAACTAATGGTGATTAACCTGATCTATCAAGCTAAGATTATGATGCATTCTACTACAAGTTTCAAACCCTAACAGTTTCTACAACCTGCTAACAAACATCACCAAATCACTCCAAACTCAACCTAATTGCTCTGCTAATATCCTACATCACATTTAAACTAACAAAATCATGCTAACCTAATTGAATCAAGCTGTGGCAGAGAAAATGTACCTGGTGTAAAATCTTGAAAACAGCTATGGAGACTCGTGGATCTGAGGCTTGTGAGGCTTGGATCTTGATCAATTAACTCAGTGCTCAATTCTGTATGCAACACTTTGATGATTCTTGGCTTGAATTGTGCTGTCCAATGGAGATTGTGATTTTGATGTTGATGATGGAAGTGCTCGAAAATGGATGAATCACACTTGGTTCTTGATTGAATTATGGTCTATGATGATGAAACAGTATAATGAAGTTGATTTTGATGATGATTTGGTGAAGAATTTGAGGAATTGGAATGAAACTTCAATGAAAAAGAATGAGAGAATTTGGGAGATTCTTGGTGAAAATGAAGCCAACCCTTGATCAATCCTCATTTCATGAATATATAAAGCTCACATGAACATTCTAGATCCATCTTGCACATTCCCTTGCCTTCCAACTTTGATCCATTTTTGAAATGTTTCTTAAAAGGCAAGTAACCATGAATATCTTTCTTTTTTCCTTCTAAACTCAAAAAAGTGTTTGAACCATTGTTCTTAGAATTGCTTTTCCATTCAAAATCATATATTGGAAGTCTCCATTTGGACTCATAAATCTCCCAAACCATTTTTCACTTTGAATTTCTTTAAATTATAAGCCATTTTAGTTCAAATTTTGACCAATTATGCAACTTCATGCTATGAGCTTCTCCAACAATTTGTGACATTCTTTATAGACTTAAAATCCCATTTGGAGCAAGTTTGATGTTGTAAGTTTTTCCATTTGAGGCCTCCTTGTATGAGTTTTGGACATAGGTTAAAATGACCTGTAATTCACAAATGCCCAAAATACCCTTTGCTTGCCAAGACCATAAGTTGAGTTCCACACATCATATGAAGGCATGCTATACCATTCTAGAAATCTAAGACAATGAGGAACAATTCTTATGTTGACCAAGAATTCATTTGAAATCTCCTTGAGGGGTAAAACTAGCTTGGAAGTCAAGTCACTTTCACAGACAAAAATTCAGATACCTCAGATGACCTGTAACTTGCAAGGACCATAACTTGAGTTCTATAAATCTCCTTGATGTCTTCCACCACTCAAATTAAAGGTCTTGAGATCCTCTACAAGTTTCATGTTGGCCAAGAAGCCATTTGAAGCTAGCATTTTGACTTATCTTGCTTGGAAATTTGACCTAAACTAGGGGATTTTACACAGAAACCCTAATTTAGAAACTCCTCTTCTCCTTGATTTCTCTTGAATTCTCCTTGGCATATCTCCATGTCCTTCTTTATATGTCCAATGATGAACCCCACATCTCTCCACTAGACTTGAATGCCCCTTAAATCAGTCAATTGACCTAGGGTTGACCTAGGGTTGACCCAGATGAAACCCTAGTTGACTATCTTCAACTATAGCTCTTGTGCTCTCATCAATGACTTGTCTCCTTATCCAAATGACTTTCTAAGTCTCTCATAATGTCTAGATACTCTCCATTCCTTCACCTCACAGCTCACAACCCTCTTGTTGACCCCCAGATACCTTCAGCTAGGAGATGGACTCAAGGCTTGATCTGCTGAACTCTTTGCTTTCAAATTCTTTCCTGATGACTTGAATGAGATTGAATTGGGATAATAACCTCTTGATAGGCTTCTAGAGATGAAAATAATGATTGGCCCCCTGTTGAATGACTTGCTATGCTTATGCTATGCAGATGGTTGGACTATGTACATGACTCTATATGCAAATGCTAATGATATTGAACATAAACCCAAGGAATAAGGTTGGGAAAATTTTAGGGTGCAACAGCTGCCCCTATTCAAGCGACTTGGACCCGACTGGGTGAAGAGCCCGGAGCCTTCAGACATTCGCGGTACGAGACGGTTGAATACTAGTGAAACCAAAAATTTGCCAACCGCAAAACCAAATTGCGCTCCTGCTTGGGGAACGACATTCATCAGCTGAATCTGACTGTTACGGTAACCCACTGATCTCGCGCGACCGTGCTGGGGATTGTCTTCATCGTTCTGAAGAGGATTCTGTCATAACAGATTGCTTGCTTGTCCACGTTAGGACTCTGTCGGTCATCAATACGAAGAAATCTCAACTAACCTGTCCACGCTAGGACTCCACTTGCTGCTAACCCAGAAAAATCTCGGCAACTCCGCTGGGGATAATTTGTCTGCATTTCCATAAACTGAATCGCCTACGTTAGGAATAAAATACTTCCACGTTAGGAGTAACGCCTGTCCACTTCAGGAATCATTTCTCCCGTATCTGTCCACGTCAGGACTAACCCTTTCATCTTTCCATGTCAGGAAGCAATCTTCTTTCCTCATAGGGAGAACTATATCAATCTGTCCACGTAAGGACTCCAATACGACTTGACATGTCCGCGTCAGGACTCCAATCTTACCACGTGGACAAATCCTCGAAAAGGACAAAAGTCGTGTGATTCTAGGCACCCAAAGACGAAAAGCAAATGACCGTCACTCAAAAAAGAAAAATGCGTGGTATCCTGAACCATCACTCCTATCATTCCACCTCTAATAGGTGAACGCTGAAGTCAGATTAGCTGAGCATAGGATTGGAGAACATCATGGAGAATGGGTGGGTTAAAATAAACTTTGAGCCTATGTCTTTCCTTGTTAACCGTGAACCTGACCACGTTACAACCCGAAAAAGTCCTAATTGAAACAGGTTTAGTCCAAGGGCATACGTCAGTAAAGATCTCGTTGATTCTGACTCCTAAAAGGGTTCCTCTTACCAGCTTTCATATTGACATTTTGATAATTGATTCATTGCATGTCACAAAATTTTTTTAGTGAACAGACTTGGATTTTGAAACTGTCATATGCATTGCGTTTAGTATATCTTTTATGCAGAACAACTTGTGTTACTTGTGAGTAAGCGCATGCCGACAGGAAAGATTCCTACAGTGGAAGGTATGACCGGGATAAAATGCAGAAATGCCCAAATGTTTCATGAACTGGGGCAAGCCATACTGATTAATTCAGGTAAAGTCAGTCATCCTAGAATCAGTAAATCCGGGGCAGTCAGGTCAAGATTTGGCAAATTTCTCATAGCTATGGGCAGTACTCCACGACACAGTCGATCAGAGACAAAGATTGTTGCGAAACCGGGGCATGTCACCCTAGAAGCACGGAAGTTATGTTCTTGAAACACCCCTTCAAGGTCCGAAATGTAGAAGCCGTCCATGTCTGGTTGTCAAGATACAAGGACTGTAGGGTCCATTCCAAGATGGTTGCAGATTCAGGGGCAAGCTATACAGACTGGGGGCACGTTAGTATCCCCGAAACGGAGTTCTCTCTTGTCAGCAAGTGTTCTTTCCTCCCAGTAGAACTCGAAGATCAAGACTCTCCCCAGCAGAGTTGGTGGTGGGTCCTGTCATTTGTTTTGTCGGGGATACTGTGTAATATCAGTTCACTCTCCAGCAGAAAGTCCGATCATACTGTGCACATATGCTATTCCCCAGCAAAGTTATATTCCCCATCAGGGGGTTACCTCAACAGGGTGTTTGGTTTGAGTTCCCAATTTCCCAGCAGGGCTGACTTCACCCTTCCAGCATTTATTTTGCTGGAATAATTCTGTAGTATCTGGCTATCCCCGGCGGAGTCGGCATTATCTTCAGCATTTATTTTGCTGAAGCAGTTTCTGTACTCTAGCAGTTCAGGTGGAGAGAACTCTGGCTCAAATGAACTACCAAACATTCAAGATATCGGCATGAGATATTCAATGATAATGTCAGTTTCGACAGTATTCCCCACAGAGTTACCAGGATAAGTCTCTCTTTATTCCCAAGCAGAGTTTGTTTGTCATCAACGGGTTCCATGAATCAGAATTTCAGAGGCCACCGCCGGTTATCAGAACAGGCGTCCGGTAGTTTGGTTTCCAAATATCCCCAGTGGAGTCCATCTCAAAGTCGCTGTCACGTCAGTGCTAAGAAGTTTGTGGGTTGGGATCAATGGAGAACTAAGTCCTGACATGGACAAGATTTATTCTCTCAGCAGAAAAGATGTAGTCCTTACGTGGACAAATCGAGACGAGATCAGTGTCCTGACGTGGACAAATCAAAGAGATTATTATTCCTAACGTGGAGAAGTGGGTCCTAACGTGGACGATGTAGTCCTTACGCGGACATATCAAGTTGGATTCCTTACGTGGAAAGAGATGATTCCTTACGTGGAAAAATGGTGATTCCTTACGTGGAAATGACAGCATTCCTGACGTGGAAAGATTAGAGTCCTTACGCGGACATATCAAGAGGAGATTCCTAACGTGGAAAGAAGGTAGATTCCTTACGTGGAAAGTTTAGTCCTGACGTGGACAGATTCAGATCAAGATCATTCCTTACGTGGAAAGATTGGAGTCCTTACGTGGACAGATTAGGATGGTGTTCCTGACGTGGAAAGGTGGGTCCTAACGTGGACGATGTTCTCCTTACGTGGAAAGGCAATGTTTCCTTACGTGGAAAGAAGATGGTTTCCTTACGTGGAAAGACAAATTTATTCCTTACGGGGAAAGAAGTTGGTATTCCTTACGCGGAAAGATTGAGTCCTTACGCGGACATATCGAAATGGATTCCTTACGGGGAAACAAGTGCATTCCTAACGTGGAAGAGTTTAGTCCTGACGCGGACAGATCCAGACGAAGTCTTATTCCTTACGTGGAAAAATGGTGATTCCTTACGTGGAAAAATGGTGATTCCTTACGTGGAAAAATGGTTATTCCTTACGTGGAAAAATGGTGATTCCTTACGTGGAAAAATGGTGATTCCTTACGTGGAAAAATGGTGATTCCTTACGTGGAAAGAATGGAGTCCTTACGGGGACAGAGAAAGTGATGACTCCTTACGTGGAAAGATTGAGTCCATACGCGGACATATCAAAAGTTATTCCTTACGTGGATAAGAGCATTCCTTACGTGGAAAAGAAGTTATTCCTAACGTGGAAGAAGAAGAAGTATTCCTAACGTGGAAAGAAAGCGTGTTCCTTACGTGGAAGAGAAAGAAAAGTTTCAGTTCCTTACGTGGAAAGATTGAGATTCCTTACGTGGAAAGAGAAAATGATTCCTTACGTGGAAAAGAGACGGAGATTCCTAACGCGGAAAAGATTGAGTCCATACGCGGACATATCAGAAGAGGATTCCTTACGTGGAAAGAGGTGATTCCTAACGTGGAAAGAGTGGAGTCCTTACGTGGACAGATTAAGATGGCATTCCTTACGTGGAAAAATGTAGTCCTGACGCGGACAAATCGGAAGGAGTTGGTTGACTTATGTTTCCTTACGTGGAAGAAAAATGGTTTCCTTACGTGGAAAGATGGAAATTCTTTACGTGGAAAGATTAGAGTCCTTACGCGGACATATCAAGAGGATATTCCTAACGTGGAAAGATGGAGATTCCTTACGTGGAAAGATTTGAGTCCTTACGCGGACATATCAAGATTGATTCCTGACGTGGAAAGAAATGGATCGTTCCTGACGTGGAAGAGTTTAGTCCTGACGCGGATAGATCAACGAAGTTATTCCTTATGTGGAAAGAAGATTGCTTCCTGACGTGGAAAGATGAAAAGTTTAGTCCTGACGTGGACAGATGCAGAAGAAATGATTCCTAGCGTGGACAGGTGACTCCTAACGTGGAAGAATTTTATTCCTGACGTGGACGATTCAGACAAATTATCCCCAGCGGAGTTGCCGAGATTTTTCTGGGTTAGCAACAAGTGGAGTCCTAGCGTGGACAGGTTAGTTGAGATTTCTTCGTATTGATGACCGACAGAGTCCTAACGTGGACAAGCAAGCAATCTGTTATGACATAATCCTCTTCAGAACGATGAAGACAATCCCCAGCACGGTCGCGCGAGATCAGTGGGTTACCGTAACAGTCAGATTCAGCTGATGAATGTCGTTCCCCAAGCAGGAGCGCAATTTGGTTTTGCGGTTGGCAAATTTTTGGTTTCACTAGTATTCAACCGTCTCGTACCGCGAATGTCTGAAGGCTCCGGGCTCTTCACCCAGTCGGGTCCAAGTCGCTTGAATAGGGGCAGCTGTTGCACCCTAAAATTTGCCCAACCTTATTCCTTGGGTTTATGTTCAATATCATTAGCATTTGCATATAGAGTCATGTACATAGTCCAACCATCTGCATAGCATAAGCATAGCAAGTCATTCAACAGGGGGCCAATCATTATTTTCATCTCTAGAAGCCTATCAAGAGGTTATTATCCCAATTCAATCTCATTCAAGTCATCAGGAAAGAATTTGAAAGCAAAGAGTTCAGCAGATCAAGCCTTGAGTCCATCTCCTAGCTGAGGGTGTCTGAGGGTCAACAAGAGGATTGTGAGCTGTGAAGTGAAGGCATGGAGAGTGTCTAGACATTATGAGAGACTTAGAAAGTCATTTGGAGAAGGAGACAAGTCATTGATGAGAGCACAAGAGCTACAGTTGAAGACAGTCAACTAGGGTTTCATCTGGGTCAATCCTAGGTCAACCCTAGGTCAATTGACTGATTTAAGGGGGCATTCAAGTCTATTGGAGAGATGTGGGGTTCATCATTTGACATATAAAGAAGGATATGGATATATGCCAAGGAGAATTCAAGAGAAATCAAGGAGAAGAGGAGTTTCTAAATTAGGGTTTCTCTGTAAAATCCCCTAATTTAGGTCAAATTTCCAAGCAAGATAAGTCAAAATGCTAGCTTCAAATGGCTTCTTGGCCAACATGAAACTTGTAGAGGATCTCAAGACCTTTAATTTTAGTGGTGGAAGACATCAAGGAGATTTATAGAACTCAAGTTATGGTCCTTGCAAGTTACAGGTCATCTGAGGTATCTGAATTTTTGTCTGTGAAAGTGACTTGACTTCCAAGCAATTTTTACCCCTCAAGGAGATTTCAAATGAATTCTTGGTCAACATAAGAATTGTTCCTCATTGTCTTATCTTTCTATAATGGTATAGTATGCCTTCATATGATGTGTGGAACTCAACTTATGGTCTTGGCAAGCAAAGGGTATTTTGGGCATTTGTGAATTACAGGTCATTTTAACCTATGTCCAAAACTCATACAAAGAGGCCTCAAATGGAAAAACTTACAACATCAAACTTGCTCCAAATGGGATTTTAAGTCTAGAAAGAAGGTCACAAATTGTTGGAAAAGCTCATAACATGAAGTTGCATGATTGGTCCAAATTTGAACTAAAAAGGCTTATAATTTAAAGAAATTCAAAGTGAAAAATGGTTTGGGAGATTTATGAGTCCAAATGGAGACTTCCAATATATGATTTTGAATGGAAAAGCAATTCTAAGAACAATGGTTCAAACACTTTTTTGAGTTTAGAAGGAAAAAAGAAAGATATTCATGGTTACTTGCATTTTAAGAAACATTTCAAAAATGAACCAAAGTTGGAAGGCAAGGGAATGTGCAAGATGGATCTAGAATGTTCATGTGAGCCCTATATATTCATGAGATGAGGATTGATCAAGGGTTGGCTTCATTTTCACCAAGAATTTCACAAACTTTCTCATTCTTTTTCATTGAAGTTTCATTCCAATTCCTCAAATTCTCCACCAATCATCATCAAAATCAACCTCATCATACTGTTTCATCATCATAGATCATAATTCAATCAAGAACAAGAGGTGATCACTACATTTTCGAGCACTTCCATCATCAACATCAAAATCACAATCTCCATTGGACATCACAATTCAAGCCAGGAATCATCAAAGTATTGCATACAGAATCAATCACTGAGTTAATTGATCAAGATCCAAACCTCAAAAGCTTCAGATCCACGAGTCTCCATAGCTGTTTTCAAGCTTTCACACCAGGTACATTTACTCTGCCACAGCTTGATTCGATTAGGTTAGCATGATTTTGTTAGTTTAGATGTAATGTAGAAGGTTAGTAGAGCAATTAGGATGAATTTGGAGTGGTTTGGTGATGATGATTAGCAGGTGTACAAAACTGTTAAGGCTTGAAACTCGTGGCTTAGTGCATTAGAATTCTAGGTTGTTAGCGCAGGTTAATCACCATTAGTTATGGAAGAGTTTAGTCTAGGTTTGAGGGAGAATTGTGTTGGTGCATCTCAGAGGATTTCCATGGTGACCAGAATTTGTTGTTATCGGGTTGAGAGTTGTGGTGAATTTCAAATCAATCTAAGACCATAAGATTGTAGAGGGAGAGATCCTGAGCATTTTTCATGTTGAGATCGTGTTGATTCATGGCCTGTAGAGGGAGAACCGATTGGTGGAATGGAGCTCGTGCATGTGCATTCATGGAAGTATAAACCCTAATTCTCAGATTCAATGAAGAAGATGTAATCTGGACCTTTCATTTCGTGTGAGACCTTTGACTTGGAGAGTGATCCTAGGGCTAGCATTCAATTCAGAATTGGAGGGAAGCTGTGAAGCCAAACGCACCGTTTCATTAATTGAAACGGGCGGGCCTAGGATGATGTTGATATCCCCACCCCCAGTTTTAAGCCCAAATCAGTTTGAACGTGATTTCCTATTCTATTTTCACCCCCCTGCGCTGTGTCTTATTTTTATTATTGCTGAGTGTTTCTGGGCCTTAGTAATTCACTAACCACACCCCCTGTCTGCCTGGCCCATCCAATTATGAACTGCGCGTACTTGCTTAATGAACCCCCCTCCCTTTATTTCATTATTTTCTTTAATATTTTTTATGCATTTTCATTAATTCATAATAAATTCATAGAAAATCATTTTCACTTCATTCTTTTTACACTACTTTCTTTAGGATGTGTAGAAAATTATAGGAAAATAAAATTGCATTTTTATTTTTGTTTCATATTTTTTCCATATTTTCTAAATAAATGTCATTTTAAATAGTTCATTTCATGCATGATTTTAGTAATTTTTGTTCTATTAAATGCTTTCATATTTTTCATCCATTCTTCTTATGATGTTTAGATTAGATGTTGAACTTGTAGATTCATTTTAGTTCCCATTTTTAGGAATTAATTTTAGGTGATTAATGTAGGCTTGAACAACTTGAACAAATTAGGGTTTTTTAGGTGATGACTTAGGAAGTTTGATTCTTTCCCTTAGGACTTAGAAATTGAATAGATTAGTTATGGGACTATAGGGGTTATGGGTAGCTATTAGATCCCTTAGAAAAAAAAAGTCAGGATTCCCCTACTGCTATTAGTACTCTGTATATATCTGATTGTCTGGTGTGGTGTGCCCTCTGGGGATCATTGCTTGCTTGCTTGGGTATGGGGATTGTCTGGGGACCCGGGGAAGCTGAAGCCTTGAGGAGATGAAGACCATTGGAGATCCAAAGATTGAAGATCAACTGTCAGAGTTGGAGAGGAGGTTCTCGCTAGCAGCTGCTGAGGAGACTAGGGTTTAGGAGCTAGGCAGAGCTCTAGATTAGAAAGCTTGTTTCTCAAACATGGATTGCCTTGTCTGCATCCCTCCTTCCTCCATGATTCAAAGTCTCTTTCAAATATCCACCTCCTTCCTTTGGAAGGATCAGTGAACATATTTGAAAGATAGAACTTTTGAGAGGAGACTTTCTGTTTAATGTTAACAGTTGATGAACCACCCTTGGTAGGTAATTAACTGTCTAACATTCATTCACTTCACTCTTGTGACTGATTCCTCATCCTGGAGGTTTGAACTTGAAGAAAAGCCATTGCTTATAGAAGACTGATGATCAAAGCCCTTGCCTGAAGGCCATGAAGATGGAGATTGATGCTTGTTGAAGCCTGTAGCTGATTGGAGATTACTTGAAGCTAGATGTTGATTCAGAGCTGCTGATGCTGTTTCTTTTGCTGTTGTATTTCATTTGCTGATGTATTGATTGGTTTTCTGGACTGTATTGTTTGCTGTTTACCCTGTTGGGTTGAAAGTGAAGCCCGTTCACTTTCGCCTATTGTTTTCTAGGTTCGAGGTTGAGTGGGACTCCCTTGCCTCGCTTGTGCTGTTGCATCCATGCATTTTACTGTTTTACTGTATATATCTGATATTGTTTCTGTTTCTGCCTATCCCGTAGGATCTCTGTTTCTCTCTGTGCAAGAGAGGAGCATGATAGACACTAGGTCTTAACCCATGCATGATAACATTAGGTTAGTTTGATTCCCTTCGCAACCGTAGGTTAGAGTTCTGTCTCTTTCTTTCTCAAAACAAACAGAAAAACACATAAAGATTTCAAACACAATAAAAGACACTTCTTCCATAAAAGAATGTGAACTCATCAAAACGTCATTTTTGTCCGCTTGGACCGCTAATCAGAAAACCTTTTTCAGAAGGAATAAAATCAATCAAGGACAGACTTGTGTCGTACGTGGCCCGAACTACGTTTGCTCTGATCTTCCATGCTGTGTGGAAGTACGTAGGCATAGGATGCGATATCCTAGCGAGCAACCTTCCCCTCCTTTCCCGTAGGTAGGCGAACTACGTTGACTCTGATTTCTCGTTCCAGGCGGGAATACGTAGGCATAAAGTGCGATACTTTGCCGAGTCATCTTTTATTTTCATTTTCTTTTCTTTTTAACCCTTGACCTTTAGAGTAGATAGAATAACAATCCATACCCGAAAACAAGCGTGGATCCCGTCGAGTACGACGGACGTGAGGGGTGCTAATACCTTCCCCTTGCGTAACCGACTCCCGAACCCAGGTTTTGGTTGCGATGACCATACCTTTCCCGTGTTGTGCGAGGTTTACTCTGAGCGTTTCCTTTCCCTCCCGTGGGATAAATAACGCACGGTGGCGACTCTTCTGTTCAGCCGGCGCCGATTTTCGCAGTAGCGACAGCTGGCGACTCTGCTGGGGAAAATAAGAGACATTTGCATAAATGACTCCGTTAGAGACAAAGAGAATTTCATCATGCTAACTCGGTGGGGAAAATAAGAGACATTTGCATAAATGACTCCGTTAGAGACAAAGAGAATTTCATCATGCTAACTCGGTGGGGGAATACTGCCGAAACTGACATTATCATTGGATGTCTCCTGCCGAGATCTTGAAAGTTTGGTAATCCATTTGAGCAAGAGCTCTCTTCGCCTGAACTATTAGAGTACAGAACTGCTTCAGCAAAATAAATGCTGGAAGGATAATGCCGACTCCGCCGGGGATAGCCAGATGCTACAGAATTATTCCAGCAAAATAAATGCTGGGAGGGTGAAGTCAACCCTGCTGGGAAATTGGGAACTCAAACCAAACACCTTGTTGAAGTAACCCCCTGCTGGGGAATAGCAGATGCGCATAGTTCGATCGGACTTTCTGCTGGAGCGTGAACTGATATTACCAGTATCTCTGACAAAATAAATGATAGGAACCACCATCAACTCTGCTTTGGAGAGTCTTGATCCTCGAGTTCCACTGGAAGGAATGAAAACACTTGCTGAAAAGAGAATTCCGTTGGGGATGGGATGATTCTCTTGGGGAAAATTAACTGACTCCGCTGGGAAAGAGGGCATGCCCCTGCGGGGAACGATGAACCTGTCTGAATACAGCCCTACGATCTTGGAATCGCCAAACTCTGCTGAGGACGAATAACTTTTCTGGAGCACGTCCTTTGGATAAGCTACGGCTAGTTGGGGAATTCTATCCTTCTTCAGGAAGAACATGCATGACCTGCGTGGGGATCAAGTCTTTCGTTATCGCAACCTTTTGATTGTATTCCTCGCATGGTTATGAAACCTGCAACAACACAAACAAGACAAGACAAGCCTATGCAACCAAATCAATTCAGGTTAGTGACGTTACACTCAGTTAATTCAAAGCTTTAACAATTGTTGGCAAGGGCCAGCGATGTTATACTCTTGCTAGTTTCATCAAACTTAGGCGTTGATCATGCACAAAACAGTAAAGAACAGGCATCAAGTACTGAATAACACATTTTATTGATCGGGCCCCTGAATGGGCGGAGTTTTGTACACGGGATGTAACCCCTGAAAAGAGGAAGCTACGCAAAGCAAGTACATAAGTATGCAAGTATGCACAAGAAGCATAAATATTTTGACAAATTAAATTTTGTACACATGTCGGCAACGGGATGCAGATGAACACCACGAACTGATCCTCCTATGACTCATCCGACTCTAATGCTTTCCCGGTATCCCCACTTCTGAAAAGATTGTATCCGATAACTGGCTCCTCAAATATATTCTCCCGGTTGGACAGACCAGCTTACGTATTTGCTATTGATGAAGCATCTGATGACAAACCGTGGTATTTTGATATCCTTAATTTCCTGAAGAATAAAGAGTATCCGGCTGGGGCATCCAGTCAAGATCAGAAGACTCTCAGGAGATTAGCGGGTAATTTCTATTTGAACCCAGATGGCGTCTTATACAGAAGAAACCACGATTTGGTGTTGTTGCGTTGTGTAGACGAGAAAGAGGCAAAGCTTCTCATGGAGGAAATTCACGAAGGTGCCTTTGGTACGCATGCTGGTGGACATGCTATGACGAGAAAGTTGCTGAGGGCAGGTTACTTTTGGCTGACGATGGAAACTGATTGTTTCAAGTTCGCGAGGAAGTGCCACAAGTGCCAAATCTATGCTGACAAAATACACGTGCCTCCGAGTCCTCTAAATGTGATGTCATCTCCATGGCCATTCTCAATGTGGGGAATCGATATGATCGGAAAGATCGAGCCGACGGCTTCTAACGGGCACCGGTTCATCCTAGTGGCAATCGATTATTTCACCAAGTGGGTGGAAGCGGCGTCTTACGCAAATGTAACGAAGCAAGTGGTGGCTAGATTCATCAAGAGAGATATCATTTGCCGATATGGGATTCCCGAGCGGATAATCACGGATAACGGTTCTAATCTGAACAACAAAATGATGAAGGAGCTCTGTCAGAATTTCAAGATCGAACATCACAACTCCTCCCCTTACCGACCCAAGATGAATGGCGCTGTCGAAGCGGCCAATAAGAATATCAAGAAAATTGTTCAGAAAATGGTGGTGACTTATAAAGATTGGCATGAAATGCTACCTTTCGCTTTGCACGGTTATCGTACGACGGTACGCACATCAACCGGGGCAACTCCGTTCTCGTTGGTATACGGAATGGAGGCGGTACTACCATTGGAAGTTGAGATCCCTTCTCTGAGGGTATTGCGAGACGTTCAGCTGGATGAGGCAGAATGGGTAACGAATAGATTGAACCAACTGAGTTTGATGGATGAGAAGAGGCTAGCTTCTCTGGCATACGGTCGTTTGTACCAAAGACGAATGAAGAAAGCGTACGACAAGAAGATACTTCCGCGAAGCTTTCAGACGGGCGACCTTGTGCTGAAAAGGATTCTCCCGCCGCAAGCAGATCACAGGGGCAAGTGGACCCCCAACTACGAAGGGCCATACGTTGTCAGAAAGGTCTTTTCAGGAGGAGCTTTATTGTTGTCCACCATGGACGGAGAAGACTTTGCGTCACCTGTGAATTCGGACGCAGTTAAAAAATACTTTGCTTGAAATAGACCCGCTGGACAAAAAAAAGAGAGTCCAGGCAAAAATGGGGCATCCTGGCGAACCAAAAACAGAATGAAAGGTTCGGGCAAAAGTTAGGGATAAAATTGAAAAAATGTACACCCGCGAAGTTGAAAACCTACACTGGGCGGCTTCGGCAAAAAAGGGTATCCCGGTGAACTGAAAACCCGTAAAGGGCGGTTCACGCAAAAGTTAGGGATTTGAAAAGCAAATGACTGCGGTCCGAATTTGATATTGCAATGAGCATCAATGCGGGAGAATACATTTGAGGAGTCGGTTATCGGATACAATCTCTTCAGAAGTGGGGATACCGGGAAAAGCATTAGAGTCGGACGAGTCATGGGAGGATCAGTTCGTGGTGTTCATCTGCATCCCGTTGCCAACATGTGTACAAAATTTAATTTGTCAAAATATTCATGCTTCTTGTGCATACTTATGTATTTGCTTTGCGTAGCTTCCTCATTTCAGGAGTTACATCCCGTGTACAAAAACTCCGCCCGTTCAGGGGCCCGATCAATGAAAACGCGTTATTCAGTATTTGATGCTGGTTCTTTACTGTTTTGTGCATGATTAACGCCTAAGTTTGATGAAACTAGCATGAGTATAACATCATTGGCCCTTGCCAACAATCGTTAAAGCTTTGAATTAACTGAGTGTAACGTCACTAACCTGAATTGATTTGATTGCACAGGCTCGTCGTGTCTTGTTTGTGTTGTTGCAGGTTTCATAACCATACGAAGAAGATGATCAAAAGATTGTGATAACGAAAGACTCAGCCCCCACGCAGGTCATGCATGTTCTTCCTGAAGAAGGATAGAATTCCCCAGCTAACCGTAGCTTATCAAAAGGACGTGCTCCAGAAAAGTTATTCGTCCTCAGCAGAGTTTGGCGATTCCAAGATCGTAAGGCTGTATTTAGACAGGTTCATCTTTCCCCGCAGGGTCAGGCACTCTCCCCCAGCGGAGCCAGTGGATTTTCCCCCAGAGAATCATCCCATCCCCAGCGGAATTCTCTTTGCAAGTGTTTTCATTCCTTCCAGTGGAATTCGAAGATCAAGACTCTCCAAAGCAGAGTTGATGGTGGGTCCTGTCATTTATTTTGTCAAAGATACTGTGTGATATCAGTTCACGTTCCAGCAGAAAGTCCGATCGAACTATGCCCATCTGCTATTCCCCAGCAAAGTTATATTCCCCAGCAGGGGGTTACTTCAACAAGGCGTGTGGTTTGAGTTCCCAATTTCCCAGCAGGGTCGACTTCACCCTTCCAGCATTTATTTTGCTGGGATAATTCTGTAGCATCTGGCTATCCCCGGCGGAGTCGGCATTATCCTTCCAGCATTTATTTTGCTGAAGCAGTTCCTGTATTTTAGCAATTCAGGTGGAGAGAATTCTTGCTCAAATGAACAATCAAACATTCAGGATCTCGGCATGAGACATCCAATGATAATGTCATTTTCGGCAATATTCCCCACAGAGTTAGCATGATGAGATTCTCTTTGTCTCTAACAGAGTCATTTATGCAAATGTCTCTCATTTTCCCCGCCAGAGTTGCCAGGATAAGTTTCCCTTTGTTCCCAGGCAGAATCAGTTGTCATCAAGGGTTCCGAGAATCAGAATTTCAGAGGCCACCGCCGGTTATCAGAACAGGCGTCTGTTAGTTTGGTTTCCAGACATCCCCAGTAGAGTCCGTCTCAAAGTCGCTGCCACGTCAGTGCTAAGAAGTTTGTGGGTGAGGATCATTGGAGAACTAAGTCCTGACGCGGACAATTTATTCCTATGTTGACGGGATTTCTTCAGAAGTGGGCGTCCTAACGTGGACAGGTTTATTTCCTTGGATTGGTGAGGTGTGTTAGTCCTATCGTGGACAGATTCGGTTTCTCGGTACTGGTGGAATGTGAAGTCATGACGTTGACGAAAGTGGTTAATCTTTGTGTTGGTGTCCTGACGTGGACCAGTTCCTCTCAGCAGTTATCTTTCTTTGCGTTGGCAAATCATGGGTCCTGACGTGGACAGGTCAGACAAGGGTGTGAGTCCTTACGTGGACAAGTCTTATTTCCTCAGCGGGTCGAAGACGCCTGAGTCCTTACGTGGACAAATCAAGACGAGGTCAGTGTCCTGACGTGGACAAATCAAAGAAATTATTATTCCTGACGTGGAGAAGTGGGTCCTAACGTGGACGATGTAGTCCTTACGTGGACATATCAAGCCAGAGTCCTTACGGGGACAGATTAAGATAGCATTCCTTACGTGGAAAAATGTAGTCCTGACGCGGACAAATCGGAAAGAAGTTGGTATTCCTTACGCGAAAAGATCAGAGTCCTTACGTGGACATATCAAGAGCATCCCTTACGTGGAAGAAAAATGGTGTCCTTACGTGGAAAGACGAGTTTATTCCTTACGTGGAAAGATTGAATCCTCACGCGGACGTATCAAGAAGATATTCCTAACGTGGAAGAAGAAGATTTATTCCTTACGTGGAAAAATTGGGGTCCTGACGTGGACAGATTCAAGAAAGGTTGATTCCTGACGTGGAAGAATGATGTACTCCTTACGTGGAAAGCTGAGTCCTGACATGGACAGGTTCATAACCAAAGTTGAATTCCTTACGTGGAAAGATTGGAGTCCTGACGCGGACATGTCAAGTGGTATTGGAGTCCTTACGTGGACAGATTGATATAGTTCTCCTTATGTGGAAAGAAGATTGCTTCCTGACGTGGAAAGACGAAAGGGTTAGTCCTGACGTGGACAGACACAGAAGAGATGTTATTCCTAACGTGGACAGGTGTTACTCCTAACGTGGAAGAATTTTATTCCTAACGTGGACGATGCAGTTTATGGAAATGCAGACGAATTATCCCTAGCGGAGTTGCCGAGATGTTTCTGGGTTAACAGCAAATGGAGTCCTAACGTGGACAGGTTCTAGTTGAGAGTTCCTCGTATTGATGACGGACAGAGTCCTAACGTGGACAAGCAAGCAATCTGTTATGACAGAATCCTCTTCAGAACGATAAATACAATCCCCAGCACAGTCGCACGAGATCAGTGGGTTACTGTAACAGTCAGATTCAGCTAATGGATGTCGTTCCCCAAGCAGGAGCGCAATTTGGTTTTGCGGTTGGCAAATTTCTGGTTTCACTAGTATTCAACCGTCTCGTACCGCGAATGTCTGAAGGCTCCGGGCTCTTCACCCAATCGGGTCCAAGTCGCTTGAATAGGGGCAGCTGTTGCACCCTAAAATTTGCCCAACCTTATTCACTTGGTTCATGTTTTAATATCATTAGCATTTGCATATAGAGTCATGTACATAGACTAACCATCTGCATAGCATAAGCATAGCAAGTCATTCAACAGGGGACCAATCATTATTTTCATCTCTAGAGGCCTATCAAGAGGTTATTATCCCCATTCAATCTCATTCAAGTCATCAGGAAAGAATTTGAAAGCAAAGAGTTCAGCAGATCAAGCCTTGAGTCCATCTCCTAGCTGAGGGTATCTGAGGGTCAACAAGAGGGTTGTGAGCTGTGGATTGAAGGCATGGAGAGTATCTAGACATTATGAGAGACTTAGAAAGTCATTTGGAGAAGGAGACAAGTCATTGATGAGAGCACAAGAGCTATAGCTGAAGGTAGTCAACTAGGGTTTCATCTGGGTCAACCCTAGGTCAACCCTAGGTCAATTGACTGATTTAAAGGGCATTCAAGTCTATTGGAGAGATGTGGGGTTCATCATTGGACATATAAAGAAGGACATGGAGATATGCCAAGGAGAATTCAAGAGAAATCAAGGAGAAGAGGAGTTTCTAAATTAGGGTTTCTGTGTAAAATCCCCTAGTTTAGGTCAAATTTCCAAGCAAGATAAGTCAAAATGCTAGCTTCAAATGGCTTCTTGGCCAACATGAAACTTGTAGAGGATCTCAAGACCTTTAATTTGAGTGGTGGAATACATCAAGGAGATTTATAGAACTCAAGTTATGGTCCTTGCAAGTTACAGGTCATCTGAGGTATCTGAATTTTTGTCTGTGAAAGTGACTTGACTTCCAAGCTAGTTTTACCCCTCAAGGAGATTTCAAATGAATTCTTGGTCAACATAAGAATTGTTCCTCATTGTCTTAGCTTTCTAGAATGGTATAGCATGCCTTCATATGATGTGTGGAACTCAACTTATGGTCTTGGCAAGCAAAGGGTATTTTGGGCATTTGTGAATTACAGGTCATTTTAACCTATGTCCAAAACTCATACAAGGAGGCCTCAAATGGAAAAACTTACAACATCAAACTTGCTCCAAATGGGATTTTAAGTCTAGAAAGAATGTCACAAATTGTTGGAGAAGCTCATAGCATGAAGTTGCATAATTGGTCAAAATTTGAACTAAAATGGCTTATAATTTAAAGAAATTCAAAGTGAAAAATGGTTTGGGAGATTTATGAGTCCAAATGGATACTTCCAATATATGATTTTGAATGGAAAAGCAATTCTAAGAACAATGGTTCAAACACTTTTTTGAGTTTAGTGGAAGATTTCAAAGATATTCATGGTTACTTGCCTTTTAAGAAACATTTCAAAAATGGATCAAAGATGGAAGGCAAGGGAATGTGCAAGATGGATCTAGAATGTTCATATGAGCTCTATATATTCATGAAATGAGGATTGATCAAGGGTTGGCTTCATTTTCACCAAGAATCTCCCAAATTCTCTCATTCTTTTTCATTG
The DNA here is from genome assembly GCA_963859935.3 of Lathyrus sativus. NCBI lineage: Eukaryota > Viridiplantae > Streptophyta > Magnoliopsida > Fabales > Fabaceae > Lathyrus > Lathyrus sativus. The sequence continues at coordinate 444,985,437 of OZ012740.1, read as the reverse complement.
AAGTTTCATTCCAATTCCTCAAATTCTTCACCAAATCATCATCACAATCAACTTCATTATACTGTTTCATCATCATAGATCATAATTCAATCAAGAACAAGGTGTGATTACTCCATTTTCGAGCACTTCCATCATCAACATCCAAGTTACAATTTCCATTGGATAGCACAATTCAAGCCAAGTCTCACTCAAGTGTTGCATACAGAATCAATCACTGAGTTAATTGATCAAGATCCAAGCCTCACAAGCCTCAGATCCACAAGATTCAGCATCATCCACAAGATTTCACACCAGGTACGTTTTCATTCAAACAGCTTGATTCAATTAGGTTAGCTTGACTTTGTTAGTTTAGATGTAATGTAGGAGGTTAGTAGAGCAATTAGGTTGAATTTGGAGTGGTTTGGTGATGTTTGTTAGCAGGTTGTAGAAACTGTTAGGGCTTGAAACTCTTAGGTTAATGCATCATAATCTTAGCTTGATAGATCAGGTTAATCACCATTAGTTATGGAAGAGTTTAGTCTAGGTTTGAGGGAGAATTGTGATGATGAGTTGCAGAGTGTATTCATGGTAACCAGAGCTTGCATCGATCGGGTTGAGAGTTGTGGTGAATTTCAGATCAATCCAAGACCATAGGATTATAGAGGGAGAGATGTAGAATGTTTTTCATGTTGGCATCGTGGCGTTTCATGGCCTGTAGAGTGAGAACAGATTGGTGTAAGTTTGGTTCGTGCATGGACATTCATGGTGTAAACCCTAAGTTTCAGATGCAAGGAGGAAGACACAATCGTGTCCATTCATTTCGTATAAGACTTTTGACTTGGAGAGTGATCCTAGGGCTAGCATTCAATTCAGAATTGGAGGGAAGCTGTGAAGCCAAACGCACCGTTTCATTAATTGAAACGGGCGGGCCTAGGATGATGTTGATATCCCCACCCCCAGTTTTAAGCCCAAATCAGTTTGAACGTGATTTCCTATTCTATTTTCACCCCCCTGCGCTGTGTCTTATTTTTATTATTGCTGAGTGTTTCTGGGCCTTAGTAATTCACTAACCACACCCCCTGTCTGCCTGGCCCATCCAATTATGAACTGCGCGTACTTGCTTAATGAACCCCCCTCCCTTTATTTCATTATTTTCTTTAATATTTTTTATGCATTTTCATTAATTCATAATAAATTCATAGAAAATCATTTTCACTTCATTCTTTTTACACTACTTTCTTTAGGATGTGTAGAAAATTATAGGAAAATAAAATTGCATTTTTATTTTTGTTTCATATTTTTTCCATATTTTCTAAATAAATGTCATTTTAAATAGTTCATTTCATGCATGATTTTAGTAATTTTTGTTCTATTAAATGCTTTCATATTTTTCATCCATTCTTCTTATGATGTTTAGATTAGATGTTGAACTTGTAGATTCATTTTAGTTCCCATTTTTAGGAATTAATTTTAGGTGATTAATGTAGGCTTGAACAACTTGAACAAATTAGGGTTTTTTAGGTGATGACTTAGGAAGTTTGATTCTTTCCCTTAGGACTTAGAAATTGAATAGATTAGTTATGGGACTATAGGGGTTATGGGTAGCTATTAGATCCCTTAGAAAAAAAAAAGTCAGGATTCCCCTACTGCTATTAGTACTCTGTATATATCTGATTGTCTGGTGTGGTGTGCCCTCTGGGGATCATTGCTTGCTTGCTTGGGTATGGGGATTGTCTGGGGACCCGGGGAAGCTGAAGACTTGAGGAGATGAAGACTATTGGAGATCCAAAGATTGAAGATCAACTGCCAGAGTTGGAGAGGAGGTTCTTGCTGGCAGATGCTGAGGAGACTAGGGTTTAGGAGCTAGGCAGAGCTCTAGGTTAGAAAGTTTGTTTCTCAAACATGGATTGCCTTGTCTGCATCCATTCTTCTCTGTGATTCAGAGTCTCTCTAAGACACTCACCCCCTTCCTTTGGAAGGCTTGGTGATGGTGTCTACGAGATAGAACTCTTGAGAGAAAATGTCTCTTGTGTTAGAAGCAGTCTGTTCACCACCCTTGGTAGTCAACTGATTGCTTAACACCCAATTCACTCTTGTGACTGATCCCTCATCTTGGAGGTTTGAGCTTGAAGAAAAGCCATTGCAGATAGAAGATTGATGATCAAAGCCCTTGCCTGAAGGTCATAAAGATGGAGATTGATGCTTGTTGAAGCCTGTAACTGATTGGAGATTACTTGAAGCCAGATGTTGAGTCAGAGCTGCTGATGTTGTTTCTTTTGCTGCTGTATTTCATTTGCTGATGTATTGATTGGTTTTCTGAACTGTATTGTTTGCTGTTTACCCTGTTGGGTTGAAAGTGAATCCTGTTCACTTTTGCCTATTGTTTTCTAGGTTCGAGGTTGAGTGGGACTCCCTTGCCTCGCTTGTACTGTTGCATCCATGCATTTTACTGTTTTACTGTATATATCTGGTATTGTTTCTGTTTCTGCCTATCCCGTAGGATCTCTGTTTCTCTCTGCGCAGGAGAGGAGCATGATAGACTCTAGGTCTTAACCCATGCATGATAACATTAGGTTAGTTTGTTTCCCTTCGCAACCGTAGGTTAGGGTTCTGTCTCTTTCTTTCTCAAAACAAACAGAAAAACACATAAAGATTTCAAACACAATAAAAGACACTTCTTCCGTAAAAGAATGTGAACTCATCAAAGACGTCATTTTTGTCCGCCGGGACTGCTAATCAAGAAAAACCTTTTTCAGAAGGAATAAAATCAATCAAGGACAAGTTTGTGTCGTACGTGGCCCGAACTACGTTTGCTCTGATCTTCCATGCTGTGTGGAAGTACGTAGGCATAGGATGCGATATCCTAGCGAGCAACCTTCCCCTCCTTTCCCGTAGGTAGGCGAACTACGTTGACTCTGATTTCTCGTTCCAGGCGGGAATACGTAGGCATAAAGTGCGATACTTTGCCGAGTCATCTTTTATTTTCATTTTCTTTTCTTTTTAACCATTGACCTTTAGAGTAGATAGAATAACAATCCATACCCGAAAACAAGCGTGGATCCCGTCGAGTACGACGGACGTGAGGGGTGCTAATACCTTCCCCTTGCGTAACCGACTCCCGAACCCAGGTTTTGGTTGCGATGACCATACCTTTCCCGTGTTGTGCGAGGTTTACTCTGAGCGTTTCCTTTCCCTCCCGTGGGATAAATAACGCACGGTGGCGACTCTTCTGTTCAGCCGGCGCCGATTTTCGCAGTAGCGACAGCTGGCGACTCTGCTGGGGATCCAACGTCCCCTGGCTGCTAAGAACTGCGATGGTTCTTATGCATTTGGGATCCAACGTCCCTTTGAGCGAGTCAATCCTAGCGCTTGTTTTCCCGTCGAGGATTTTGTATGGAGTTATTGTATATTTCTAACCTTGTATTTTCAGCTTTGTATATTGATTATTATTGCTGTATTTGGGGTGTGACGGGCGTTCTGATGTTGAGAGATAAGCCGGACCTGGGCTTGAGTGCACCTAGAATTAGCGTAGAAAGTAGTGGGCGCGTGCCGGCTTTGCTTGCATTAGTGTCTCATGAAATCTACACTCGGACGAGGTTCTTCTGGTTGGCTTCTTTTTCTACCCTTTGGGTCGAAGGGGTTGTTGGTCAGCTGAATTGTCGACTCCGGGAACCGATCATTTGGAAGTTGGCTAAGTGAGGCCTCTTCAGGATTTGATGATGCCACTCCTTCTGGGAATCGTATCATCAACCCTGAAAGTCTGTGACGCCGACGACCGCATAGGATGCCGTACCTTGTGCCAGTTATAGGGCCACCCACCTGTGAGGGGATTCAGGGTTATGCAGGTAACCAGACCTTCAGATACCGGTTATTTCTTGATCAGAGATCCTGGTTATTTATGGAGAGTTATGAGGTCTGTCAGAGACCATTTGGAGATGGGTTCTGAGGTCTGTCAGAGGCCATTTGGAGATGTGTTCTGAGGTCTGTCAGAGACCAGTAGATGAGTTCTGAGGTCTTTCAGAGACCAATTAGAGATGTGATTAGAGGTCTACCAGAGACCAGTTGGAGTTATGGTTTGAGGTCTGTCAGAGACCAATGTTGGAGCTTTGTGTTAGGTCTATCTGAGACCAGGGTTTGATGACTTCTGGATGGTCTATCTGAGACCTTTCTTGATTGGGTTTAGGCTATTCAGCTACAGCTTTGGTCCCTGTTGCATGTTACTTGCATTGCATTGCCTGCATATCCATTACCATTTGCATTTCACTAACGTGTGTCTGTGCTGCAGGTGCATTTGCATTTCCCTAGTTCTAGTGCCCGGACTTCTGAGTATTGATTATGGCTAGTTTGAGGAAAACAGTTGCGTATAAGCTACCTTCACCTGATATTACTTCTTTGCTTGGTCTGGTATCTCTTGCTGATGAGGAGGTTAGGAGAAGCTTCAGAATGAGCCATGAGAGATTACTGAGATTAGTCTGTAAGCCCACTGCTGATGAGATGAACGGGCTATACACCTTGATGCAGTTCTATGACCCCGCATTGAGATGCTTTACTTTTGCTGACTTCATTCTAGGACCTACCATTGAGGAGTATGTGGAGTTTACCGAGCTTCCCGTGCAGAACAAGGTTCCCTTTATTCACTCTGCTGCTGAGCCCAAGTTGGAGGACTTAGCCAAGGCCTTGCATATGAACGCTGCAGATCTATTATTGACTTCTTGGCTTGGGGTGTCAGGTTTCTCTCTGGATTTCTTAGTTGTCAAAGCTCGAGAGTACGCCAAGAACGGTTGTTGGGTGGTTTTCAATGCTATTTTGGCTTTGTGCATCTATGGAATTGTGCTGTTTCCTAGCTTGCCCAACTTTGTGGATTTGGATGCTTTCTATCTGTTCGCTGCAGGCAACCCAGTGCCAACTTTGATTGGAGACTTCTATCATTCATTGCACTATAAGAATGAGAACCGAAGAGGAAAGGCTGTGTACTGCTGTGCTCCTCTGTTGAATATGTGGTTCAAAAGTCATCTCCCCATAAAAGGACCATTTGTAGACAGTGCAACCTCAGCCAGTTGGTCAGAACGCCTGATGAGGCTATCTTCCGAAGACATTGTATGGTTTGATCGAGATTTGTTGGGATCCGAGCTCATCTTCAGTTGTTCTGGGTACCCTAATGTGCCGCTGATAGGAAGAAAAGGGTGTATCAACTACAACCCTTCTCTATTCATTCGCCAGTTCGGATATGCGCTGAAGAATCCACCTCAGGAGGAAGAAGTACGGGAATCTCTGTACTTCACCGGTGACGTGAAGGGGGAGTTATTAGCCAAGTTGCGACATGCCTGGACGCGTATTAACCGCAGAGGGAAGCCACTGTTAGGTAAGAACGATTGCCAGGCCTATGCACCTTATAGAGTTTGGATTCAGGAGAGGGCTAGTCAGTTGAGGATGCCGTTTCCAGATGCACCAATTCTTGTTCCCGTTCCGGTAGCAGAGCCAACTACTGTTTCTAGGGAGGCCTACGAGCAAGTTGTGAAGGAAAAAGAAGCCTTGATGAAGATTAATGAAGGGTTAGAGCAAGAGTTTGCCCAAGTACGCAGTGAGAAAAACAAGGCCGTATATGCTTTCCAGCAGCAGATCGAGCTGGTAAACAGGTTAGGGGCTGAGTTGACTGAGGAGAAGAAAAAGCGTGAACGTCTGGGGCAAGAGTTCAGAAGCTCCCATGACATGCTGGAAGCCAAAAAGAAAGCGCTCGACGCAGCACACCGAGAAATATCCTCTTGCAATAAGACCTGGAATGCTACACTCACTAACAACAAGAAGAGGGAAGATAAGCTGAAGCAGCAAATTTCCGACCTCGAAGAGAAGTTGAAGTCTAGCATCAAGAAGTGTGAGGAGGAAGTGATGACCCGGTATAGTGTCCAGCATGCACTGAACAAGGCAATCAAATCCAGAGATGAAGCAGTGTCTCAGAAGCGAAAGTTAGAAGATTGCTTCGGAGAAGCAACATGGGAAGAAACTGCTGAAGACGTACGCCGTGTCCTTAAGAGGAGAAACCTGCTTGTTGAAGGGCTGCTCGATCGACCAAGCCATCCGGAGACCAAGAAGTTGATAGAGGAGTACCAGACTTTTGGGAGGATTTGATCATCTTATATAGTAACTTGTATGCTTTATTTGCATAGCGCTGACCATCACCAGGATTGTTGGTTGAGGTCATGCCTTCTTTGTATTCTCAGTGATATTGTACCCGGGGCGTATTGATTTTCCCTGCAATATATGAGGCTTTCTATGATTCAGCTCCGATATTCCTATTGTCAGCACTGTCACTGCACCGGCACCTTCGCACTAGAACTGGGGGAATGAACTTCCCTAATGCACATACACATTGCATTGCATTCATACTCATATTGCATTACAGGTAATCTTTGAATGGTGTCTTATTCCCTGCTCTGTATCAGGTACTTAACAGGATTCCAGATCAACATCCGCACCGCTATTCTACACGCTCCAATTGTCGAAAAGTCATGGACCAAATACAGAACGAGATGCAAGATGTGCGCGAGAAGCTCGCTCTCTTCATGCAAACTATGGAAGCTATAGCAAAAGGGCAGGAGAATTTGCAGGCCATGGTCCAGCCTCTGTTGGCTCGCAACGCTGGTCATGGTAATGACGATCATCAGTCTGTCCGGGTTGATACTGCTCATGGAGACGGCACTCCCACGCCAGTGGCTCCGCCCGTAGTTAATATACCTGCTGCTAACGTCAACAACGCTACCGCTGCTGTGAATGGTAACGTCGGAGTGGGGAATGAAACTGCTGTCCATAATGCTGGGCTGGGTGATGTCAATTTGGGAGATAATCTAGGAGGTAATGGCTTTGTCAATACTGGGTTCGGATTCAACGATCAGGGATTCGATAACGCCGGCAAGTATGGCTTTAATGCTCAAGGCTTTGGGCAAGATGGTTATGGTATGGTCAATCAGGGTTACGGAGGCTTTGGAAACGGAAATGGTACTGGATTTATGGGTTTTGGTCCCGCTGGAGGTGTTCAAGGGTACGGCAACAGAGGCCGAGGTCCAGGGATGAATCAGATCAGAGCTGGACGTAATAATGCATATGATGGGTACGGAGCTGGAAACGGTATGTGGCAAGAGGATCAGCAGGAGGACGCCTTCTCCGGAGGAGGTTTTGAAGGGCCGATGGATGATTCCCAAAAGATAAGAATGCTGGAAGAGCAGATGAAGGGAGTCCTGAACCAGAGTGCTGTGGGATTGGACATGGCAACCATGGGCTTGGTACCGGGCTTGAGGGTGCCAATTAAATTCAAAGCTCCTGCGTTCGATAAGTACAAAGGAGGCACATGTCCGAAAGTGCATGTACGAGCTTATTACAGAAAGATGTCTGCATACTCCACTGATGAAAGAATGCTAATGCATTTCTTTCAGGATAGTCTATCGGGCCCTTCCCTAGAGTGGTACATGGGGTTGGAGCCAACTGATATCAAGACGTGGAAGCAATTGGCGGAGGCGTTTGTAGCCCATTACAAGTATAACAGCGACCTGGCACCCAATCGGGTCCAGTTGGCCGGGCTTTCGCAGAAGAAGGGGGAGAGTTTTAAAGAGTACGCGCAAAGGTGGCGCGATATGGCTGCCAGGGTCCGCCCTCCGGTGGAAGATAAAGAAATGAATGATATGTTTGTCGGTACCTTCACAGGGCTGTTTCATGACATGCTGTTTCATACGTCTCTGGCCAGTTTTTCAGACCTGATTCTGATGGGGGAAAAGATTGAGCGTAATATTAAGCAAGGAAAGTTCCAAGTCGAGGAATCAACTGCATCTGGCAGTAATAGGAAAGCTTATGGTGGGCGCCGTCAGGGCGAAGCCAGCGCAGTATTTGGAGGCCGAGGCCGAGGCCGAGGCAGGGGAAGAGGTCAATATCGTCAGCCGCAGCAGGTGTCGAGTGTTACTATCCCATATCAACAACAACCAATCCAGCAACAACAACCGGTTCAGCAGCAACCAATGCCACAGCAGCAGCAGCCTCAGCAGGGGGCACAGCAAGCTCAGCGAAGATTCCAGGGCAGTAAACCGAGAAGAGTGTTTGAGAAGCCTCCCTCAACATATGCCGATTTGTTGCAGACATTGTTGGGATTGAATCTGGTAGAGAAAAGAACTCTGGCACCGATAACGGGAGCTCCCCCGTTCGGCTACGATGCAAACAGGCACTGTGAGTTTCATTCTGGGGCCCCGGGCCACGATATAGAAGGTTGCCATGCTTTTAAGCACGTTGTGCAGGATCTTTTAGATAACAAGACTATCAATTTCGGAACGGCGGGTCCGAATATAGTCCAGAAACCCATGCCCAATCATGGGGCAAACGCCGTGCTGACTGAGGAGGGTCTGAATCTTATTATGAATGTTGAAGATTTAAAGACGCCGCTGAGCGAGATCAAGAGCCGACTGTTACAAGGAGGTGTTTACCCAGGATGTAATGAGTACTGCTTAGATTGTTGGACCCTAGCTGGGGGGTGTGAGGATTTGAAGAAAGGCATTCAGGCTTTAATTGATGAAGGTATATTGCAGTTTGATCGATCGGCAACTGATGAGCCTGCAGGGGCAGTAGTGGATAATCGGAGTGATGTGGCCACGGTAACGATTCCTCGAAAGACGATCACTATTACAGCACCAGCTCAGCGACCACCGATCATCATAACTAAGGCCGGGCCAATCCCGTATGAGAACACGAAAGCAGTCCCATGGTCATATGGGTTAGAGGTGTATTGTGACGGGATAAAGATCGATGTTAACAAGCAGCCAGTGGAGATTGTGGATAATGTTGTTGGCTCAGGAGGCATGACGAGGAGCGGCAGGATCTTTATATCTCCTGAAGTGGAGGCTGAAAGACTAGCGAAAGGAAAAGGGAAAGTGGTTGAAAATGTTCCGGTACAAGCAAATGAAAAAGAAGCAGCATCAAAGGATGTAGAAGAATTCATGCGCTTGATTCGGAAAAGTGATTATAAGATTGTGGAGCATCTGCAGCAGACGCCGTCCAAAATATCTATCTTGTCATTGCTCTTATGTTCGGAAGCTCACCGAAATGCTTTGCTGAAAGTCTTGGACACTTCTTTTGTACCCCAGGATGTCTCTGTAAATCAGCTAGAAGGAGTATTGGCACATGTAAATGCAGGCCACAGTCTGGGCTTTACTGATTTTGACTTGACTCCGAAAGGGAGAGATCATAATATGGCACTGCACGTGTCTGTGGAGTGCAGAGGATCGGTAATGTCGCACGTATTGGTTGACACCGGGTCATCTTTGAATGTGCTGCCCAAGAAGGCGATGATGAAGCTGGATGTTCGGGGGATTTTGTGTACACCCAGCGATTTGGTAGTCAGAGCGTTTGACGGCACGCGGAGAACAGTCTTCGGATCGATTACCTTGCCTCTGCAAGTGGGGCCGGAAGTGTTTGCAACGGAGTTTTATATCATGGATATACAGCCTGCGTACAGCTGCTTGCTGGGAAGACCTTGGATTCATGGGGCAGGGGCAGTCACGTCTACCCTGCATCAGAAGTTAAAGTATATGGTCGGAGACAGCATAGTCACCGTGTGCGGAGAAGAAGACATCATGGTCAGCCATCTATCTTCGTTTAAATATGTGGAAGTCGACGGGGAGATCCACGAGACACCATGCCAGGCATTCGAAGGTTTGCGCATCAAGGACAAAGGTCCCGGGCCGAGCAAAGTGCCCGAGATAGCTGTCTCATCGTATAAAGAAGCTCAAGCGCTAGTGGAAGCTGGAGAAGCCAAGGGCTGGGGCAAAGTGCTGGACATTCCTGTAAAAATGGACCGGTTCGGGCTGGGGTACCGACCGTCGTCATCAACTCCTTCCGTGGAGGCCCCCCATTTCAGAAAGTCAATCGCCATCTCTGCCAGTGGAGTATGTCATGAAGCTGTCAATGCTGCTTCAGAGTCTGATGAAGGGGACAGCGACTGTGATATGGATGCCTGGATTCAGCCAAGCACGCCAGGACAAGGACTGTGCAACTGGTCTATTCAGGAGCTTGTTCCTGTGACTTTTAAACAGTAATGCTTTGCTTTATTAATTGTTGAATAATCTGATGTCTTGCCCGGGGCATCAGGATTTGCTTAGGGCTGTGTTGTTATAAACATTGCGCGTTAATCATTAAATAAATGGCGTTTTTTCATGTGCAAATACTGTAATCCCTGTCTTTCTTGTTTTGTATTTTTCAATAAAATGGCAATGTGGTTATTCGCTTTATACGCATTTTGAAGCACTTAACCATTCCTTTTGCAGGATAACATTTTCAGATGACATCCTTGAACCACCTATGACTCGTCCCGACTTTGAGCACCCGGTATTCCAGACCGAAGAAGAGGTTGTCGAAGATAGCGACGTTCCTGAAGAGCTGTCTTGGTTAGTGAAGCAAGAGGAAAGAGCCATTCTGCCTCACGACGAGGTCATCGAAATTATCAATTTGGGGTCGGAAGGGGTTGAGAAGAATATTCGTATCGGAGCCGCACTGCAGAGTGATATCAAGCGAAGACTGGTTGAAATGCTCCAAGAGTATAATGAGGTATTCGCTTGGTCATATGAGGATATGCCAGGGCTCGATACAGATATGGTTGTGCATCGCCTGCCACTGAAAGAAGATTGCCCACCGGTCAAACAAAAGCTTCGCAGAACTCGACCAGATATGGCAATGAAGATCAAAGAGGAGGTTCAGAAACAGTGGGACGCTGGTTTCCTGGCTGTGACGAAATATCCTTCATGGGTTGCCAACATCGTACCAGTGCCGAAGAAAGATGGCAAGGTTCGGATGTGCGTGGATTATAGAGATTTAAATAAAGCAAGCCCAAAAGACGATTTTCCACTTCCTCACATTGACGTGTTAGTTGATAATACTGCTCAATACTCCGTATTCTCCTTCATGGATGGCTTTTCAGGCTATAATCAAATTAAAATGGCGCCAGAGGATATGGAGAAGACTACTTTCATGACGCCGTGGGGAACATTTTGCTACAAAGTGATGCCCTTTGGTTTGAAAAATGCTGGGGCAACATATCAGCGTGCGATGACGACTCTCTTTCATGACATGATGCATAAAGAGATCGAAGTTTATGTTGACGATATGATTGCCAAATCCCAGACGGAGGAAGAGCATCTGGTGAATCTGCTGAAGTTGTTTAAAAGGCTTAGGAAGTTCAGGCTGAGGCTGAACCCTAATAAATGCACCTTCGGGTGAGATCGGGTAAACTGCTGGGGTTTATCGTAAGCGAAAGAGGAATAGAGGTCGATCCTGCTAAAATAAAAGCGATTCAAGAAATGCCGACGCCTAAAACAGAGAAAGAGGTACGCGGGTTTTTAGGGAGGTTGAACTACATTGCCCGGTTCATATCTCACCTAACGGCCACGTGTGAACCATTATTCAAGCTGTTGAAGAAAGATCAAGCTGTAACGTGGAACGAAAATTGTCAAAAGGCGTTCGACAAAATAAAGAAGTACTTGCAGGAGCCTCCCATTTTGATACCCCCGGTGGCAGGGAGACCCTTGATCATGTATTTGACGGTTCTTGAGGGAAGCATGGGTTGTGTTCTCGGTCAACACGACGAGACAGGGAGAAAAGAGCATGCGATCTACTATTTGAGTAAGAAATTTACAGACTGTGAATCTCGATACTCAATGCTGGAGAAAACTTGTTGCGCGCTAGCCTGGGCCGCCAAGCGTTTGAGGCAGTACATGCTGAATCATACAACCATGCTCATCTCGAAGATGGATCCTATCAAATATATATTCGAAAAGCAGGCGTTGTCAGGTAGAATTGCCCGTTGGCAGATGGTCTTGACTGAATATGATATTCAATACGTCTCGCAAAAGGCTATAAAGGGGAGTGTGCTGTCTGAGTATCTGGCGGAGCAGCCTATTGAAGAATACCAATCAATGAGATTTGATTTTCCTGACGAGGATATCATGTACCTCAAGATGAAAGATTGCGAAGACCCGTTACCAGACGAAGGACCAGAGTTGGGTTCCAAATGGAAGATGATATTTGACGGAGCCGTGAATGCTTACGGTAGCGGAATACGGGCAATTATCACCACGCCACACGGGTCGCACATCCCGTTTACTGCCCGATTGACCTTTGCCGTTACCAACAATGAGGCCGAATACGAAGCTTGTATAATGGGGCTCGAAGAAGCCATTGATTTGCGAATCAAGCATCTAGACGTATACGGAGACTCAGCTCTGGTGGTGAATCAGATCAAAGGGGAATGGGAGACACGGCAGCCTAATTTGATACATTACATGAATTATGCAAGGAGATTGTTGCCTTTCTTCGACAAAGTTGAATTGCATCACGTGCCACGGGCAGAAAATCAAATGGCTGACGCCCTTGCCACTTTGTCTTCCATGTACAAAGTCAATTTCTGGAACGAAGCTCTCCAAATCACTATCTCCCGGTTGGACAGACCAGCTTACGTATTTGCTATTGATGAAGCATCTGATGACAAACCGTGGTATTTCGATATCCTTAATTTCCTGAAGAATAAGGAGTATCCGGCTGGGGCATCCAGTCAAGATCAGAAGACTCTCAGGAGATTAGCGGGTAATTTTTATTTGAACCCGGATGGCGTCTTATACAGAAGAAACCATGATTTGGTGTTGTTGCGTTGTGTAGACGAGAAAGAGGCAAAGCTTCTCATGGAGGAAATTCACGAAGGTGCCTTTGGCACGCATGCTGGCGGGCATGCTATGACGAGAAAACTGTTGCGGGCAGGTTACTTTTGGGTGCCTAGAACTAAGTCCTGACATGGACAAGATTTATTCTCTCAGCAGAAAAGATGTAGTCCTTACGTGGACAAATCGAGACGAGATCAGTGTCCTGACGTGGACAAATCAAAGAGATTATTATTCCTAACGTGGAGAAGTGGGTCCTAACGTGGACGATGTAGTCCTTACGCGGACATATCAAGTTGGATTCCTTACGTGGAAAGAGATGATTCCTTACGTGGAAAAATGGTGATTCCTTACGTGGAAATGACAGCATTCCTGACGTGGAAAGATTAGAGTCCTTACGCGGACATATCAAGAGGAGATTCCTAACGTGGAAAGAAGGTAGATTCCTTACGTGGAAAGTTTAGTCCTGACGTGGACAGATTCAGATCAAGATCATTCCTTACGTGGAAAGATTGGAGTCCTTACATGGACAGATTAGGATGGTGTTCCTGACGTGGAAAGGTGGGTCCTAACGTGGACGATGTTCTCCTTACGTGGAAAGGCAATGTTTCCTTACGTGGAAAGAAGATGGTTTCCTTACGTGGAAAGACAAATTTATTCCTTACGGGGAAAGAAGTTGGTATTCCTTACGCGGAAAGATTGAGTCCTTACGCGGACATATCGAAATGGATTCCTTACGGGGAAACAAGTGCATTCCTAACGTGGAAGAGTTTAGTCCTGACGCGGACAGATCCAGACGAAGTCTTATTCCTTACGTGGAAAAATGGTGATTCCTTACGTGGAAAAATGGTGATTCCTTACGTGGAAAAATGGTTATTCCTTACGTGGAAAAATGGTGATTCCTTACGTGGAAAAATGGTGATTCCTTACGTGGAAAAATGGTGATTCCTTACGTGGAAAAATGGTGATTCCTTACGTGGAAAGAATGGAGTCCTTACGGGGACAGAGAAAGTGATGACTCCTTACGTGGAAAGATTGAGTCCATACGCGGACATATCAAAAGTTATTCCTTACGTGGATAAGAGCATTCCTTACGTGGAAAAGAAGTTATTCCTAACGTGGAAGAAGAAGAAGTATTCCTAACGTGGAAAGAAAGCGTGTTCCTTACGTGGAAGAGAAAGAAAAGTTTCAGTTCCTTACGTGGAAAGATTGAGATTCCTTACGTGGAAAGAGAAAATGATTCCTTACGTGGAAAAGAGACGGAGATTCCTAACGCGGAAAAGATTGAGTCCATACGCGGACATATCAGAAGAGGATTCCTTACGTGGAAAGAGGTGATTCCTAACGTGGAAAGAGTGGAGTCCTTACGTGGACAGATTAAGATGGCATTCCTTACGTGGAAAAATGTAGTCCTGACGCGGACAAATCGGAAGGAGTTGGTTGACTTATGTTTCCTTACGTGGAAGAAAAATGGTTTCCTTACGTGGAAAGATGGAAATTCTTTACGTGGAAAGATTAGAGTCCTTACGCGGACATATCAAGAGGATATTCCTAACGTGGAAAGATGGAGATTCCTTACGTGGAAAGATTTGAGTCCTTACGCGGACATATCAAGATTGATTCCTGACGTGGAAAGAAATGGATCATTCCTGACGTGGAAGAGTTTAGTCCTGACGCGGATAGATCAACGAAGTTATTCCTTATGTGGAAAGAAGATTGCTTCCTGACGTGGAAAGATGAAAAGTTTAGTCCTGACGTGGACAGATGCAGAAGAAATGATTCCTAGCGTGGACAGGTGACTCCTAACGTGGAAGAATTTTATTCCTGACGTGGACGATTCAGACGAAGTATCCCCAGCGGAGTGGCCGAGATTTTCTGGGTTAACAGTAAATGGAGTCCTAACGTGGACCGGTTTTAGTTGAGATTTCTTCGTATCGACGACAGACAGAGTCCTAATGTGGACAAGCAAGCAATCTGTTATGACAGAATCCTTTTCAGAACGATGAAGACAATCCCCAGCACGCTCGCACGAGATCAGTGGGTTGCCGTAACAGTCAGATTCAGCTGATGAATGTCGTTCCTCAAGCAGGAGCGCAATTTAGTTTTGCGGTTGGCAAATTTCTGGTTTCACTAGTATTCAACCGTCTCGTACCGCGAATGTCTGAAGGCTCCGGGCTCTTCACCCAATCGGGTCCAAGTCGCTTGAATAGGGGCAGCTGTTGCACCCTAAAATTTGCCCAACCTTATCACTTGGGTTTATGTTTTAATATCATTAGCATTTGCATATAGAGTCATGTACATAGTCTAACCATCTGCATAGCATAAGCATAGCAAGTCATTCAACAGGGGACCAATCATTATTCTCATCTCTAGAAGCCTATCAAGAGGTTATTATCCCAATTCAATCTCATTCAAGTCATCAGGAAAGAATTTGAAAGCAAAGAGTTCAGCAGATCAAGCCTTGAGTCCATCTCCTAGCTGAAGGTATCTGGGGGTCAACAAGAGGGTTGTGAGCTGTGAGGTGAAGGCATGGAGAGTATCTAGACATTATGAGAGACTTAGAAAGTCATTTGGAGAAGGAGACAAGTCATTGATGAGAGCACAAGAGCTATAGTTGAAGATAGTCAACTAGGGTTTCATCTGGGTCAACCCTAGGTCAACCCTAGGTCAATTGACTGATTTAAGGGGCATTCAAGTCTAGTGGAGAGATGTGGGGTTCATCATTGGACATATAAAGAAGGACATGGAGATATGCCAAGGAGAATTCAAGAGAAATCAAGGAGAAGAGGAGTTTCTAAATTAGGGTTTCTGTGTAAAATCCCCTAGTTTAGGTCAAATTTCCAAGCAAGATAAGTCAAAATGCTAGCTTCAAATGGCTTCTTGGCCAACATGAAACTTGTAGAGGATCTCAAGACCTTTAATTTGAGTGGTGGAAGACATCAAGGAGATTTATAGAACTCAAGTTATGGTCCTTGCAAGTTACAGGTCATCTGAGGTATCTGAATTTTTGTCTGTGAAAGTGACTTGACTTCCAAGCTAGTTTTACCCCTCAAGGAGATTTCAAATGAATTCTTGGTCAACATAAGAATTGTTCCTCATTGTCTTAGCTTTCTAGAATGGTATAGCATGCCTTCATATGATGTGTGGAACTCAACTTATGGTCTTGGCAAGCAAAGGGTATTTTGGGCATTTGTGAATTACAGGTCATTTTAACCTATGTCCAAAACTCATACAAGGAGGCCTCAAATGGAAAAACTTACAACATAAAACTTGCTCCAAATGGGATTTTAAGTCTAGAAAGAATGTCACAAATTGTTGGAGAAGCTCATAGCATGAAGTTGCATAATTGGTCAAAATTTGAACTAAAATGGCTTATAATTTAAAGAAATTCAAAGTGAAAAATGGTTTGGGAGATTTATGAGTCCAAATGGAGACTTCCAATATATGATTTTGAATGGAAAAGCAATTCTAAGAACAATGGTTCAAACACTTTTTTGAGTTTAGAAGGAAAAAAGAAAGATATTCATGGTTACTTGCCTTTTAAGAAACATTTCAAAAATGGATCAAAGTTGGAAGGCAAGGGAATGTGCAAGATGGATCTAGAATGTTCATGTGAGCTTTATATATTCATGAAATGAGGATTGATCAAGGGTTGGCTTCATTTTCACCAAGAATCTCCCAAATTCTCTCATTCTTTTTCATTGAAGTTTCATTCCAATTCCTCAAATTCTTCACCAAATCATCATCAAAATCAACTTCATTATACTGTTTCATCATCATAGACCATAATTCAATCAAGAACCAAGTGTGATTCATCCATTTTCGAGCACTTCCATCATCAACATCAAAATCACAATCTCCATTGGACAGCACAATTCAAGCCAAGAATCATCAAAGTGTTGCATACAGAATTGAGCACTGAGTTAATTGATCAAGATCCAAGCCTCACAAGCCTCAGATCCACGAGTCTCCATAGCTGTTTTCAAGATTTTACACCAGGTACATTTTCTCTGCCACAGCTTGATTCAATTAGGTTAGCATGATTTTGTTAGTTTAAATGTGATGTAGGATATTAGCAGAGCAATTAGGTTGAGTTTGGAGTGATTTGGTGATGTTTGTTAGCAGGTTGTAGAAACTGTTAGGGTTTGAAACTTGTAGTAGAATGCATCATAATCTTAGCTTGATAGATCAGGTTAATCACCATTAGTTATAGGTTAGATTAGTGCAAGTTTGATGGAGAATTGTGTTGGTGCATCTCAGAGGATTTCCATGGTGACCAGAATTTGTTGTTATTGGGTTGAGAGTTGTGGTGAATTTCAAATCAATCTAAGACCATAAGATTGTAGAGGGAGAGATCCTGAGCGTTTTTCATGTTGAGATCGTGTTGATTCATGGCCTGTAGAGGGAGAACCGATTGGTGGAATGGAGCTCGTGCATGTGCATTCATGGAAGTATAAACCCTAATTCTCAGATTCAATGAAGAAGATGTAATCTGGACCTTTCATTTCGTGTGAGACCTTTGACTTGGAGAGTGATCCTAGGGCTAGCATTCAATTCAGAATTAGAGGGAAGCTGTGAAGCCAAACGCACCGTTTCATTAATTGAAACGGGCGGGCCTAGGATGATGTTGATATCCCCACCCCCAGTTTTAAGCCCAAATCAGTTTGAACGTGATTTCCTATTCTATTTTCACCCCCCTGCGCTGTGTCTTATTTTTATTATTGCTGAGTGTTTCTGGGCCTTAGTAATTCACTAACCACACCCCCTGTCTGCCTGGCCCATCCAATTATGAACTGCGCGTACTTGCTTAATGAACCCCCCTCCCTTTATTTCATTATTTTCTTTAATATTTTTTATGCATTTTCATTAATTCATAATAAATTCATAGAAAATCATTTTCACTTCATTCTTTTTACACTACTTTCTTTAGGATGTGTAGAAAATTATAGGAAAATAAAATTGCATTTTTATTTTTGTTTCATATTTTTTCCATATTTTCTAAATAAATGTCATTTTAAATAGTTCATTTCATGCATGATTTTAGTAATTTTTGTTCTATTAAATGCTTTCATATTTTTCATCCATTCTTCTTATGATGTTTAGATTAGATGTTGAACTTGTAGATTCATTTTAGTTCCCATTTTTAGGAATTAAATTTAGGTGATTAATGTAGGCTTGAACAACTTGAACAAATTAGGGTTTTTTAGGTGATGACTTAGGAAGTTTGATTCTTTCCCTTAGGACTTAGAAATTGAATAGATTAGTTATGGGACTATAGGGGTTATGGGTAGCTATTAGATCCCTTAGGAAAAAAAAGTCAGGATTCCCCTACTGCTATTAGTACTCTGTATATATCTGATTGTCTGGTGTGGTGTGCCCTCTGGGGATCATTGCTTGCTTGCTTGGGTATGGGGATTGTCTGGGGACCCGGGGAAGCTGAAGACTTGTGAAGATGAAGACTATTGGAGATCCAAAGATTGAAGATCAACTGCCAGAGTTGAAGAGAAGATTCTTGTTAGCAGATGCTGAGGAGACTAGGGTTTAGGAGCTAGGCAGAGCTCAAGATTAGACAGTTTGTTTCTCAAACATGGATTGCCTTGTCTGCATCCATCCTTCCTCTATGATTCAAAGTCTCTTTCAAATATCCACCTCCTTCCTTTGGAAGGATCAGTGAATATATTTGAAAGATAGAACTTTTGAGAGGAAACTTTTTGTTTAATGTTAACAGTTGATGAACCACCCTTGGTAGGTAATTAACTGTCTAACATTCATTCACTTCACTCTTGTGACTAATCCCTCATCCTGGAGGTTAGAGCTTGAAGAAAAGCCATTGCAGATAGAAGACAGATGTTCAAAGCCCTTGCCTGAAGGTCATAAAGATGGAGATTGATGCTTGTTGAAGCCTGTAACTGATTGGAGATTACTTGAAGCCAGATGTTGAGTCAGAGCTGCTGATGCTGTTTCTTTTGCTGCTGTATTTCATTTGCTGATGTATTGATTGGTTTTCTGAACTGTATTGTTTGCTGTTTACCCTGTTGGGTTGAAAGTGAATCCTGTTCACTTTTGCCTATTGTTTTCTAGGTTCGAGGTTGAGTGGGACTCCCTTGCCTCGCTTGTACTGTTGCATCCATGCATTTTACTGTTTTACTGTATATATCTGGTATTGTTTCTGTTTCTGCCTATCCCGTAGGATCTCTGTTTCTCTCTGCGCAGGAGAGGAGCATGATAGACTCTAGGTCTTAACCCATGCATGATAACATTAGGTTAGTTTGTTTCCCTTCGCAACCGTAGGTTAGGGTTCTGTCTCTTTCTTTCTCAAAACAAACAGAAAAACACATAAAGATTTCAAACACAATAAAAGACACTTCTTCCGTAAAAGAATGTGAACTCATCAAAGACGTCATTTTTGTCCGCCGGGACTGCTAATCAAGAAAAACCTTTTTCAGAAGGAATAAAATCAATCAAGGACAAGTTTGTGTCGTACGTGGCCCGAACTACGTTTGCTCTGATCTTCCATGCTGTGTGGAAGTACGTAGGCATAGGATGCGATATCCTAGCGAGAAACCTTCCCCTCCTTTCCCGTAGGTAGGCGAACTACGTTGACTCTGATTTCTCGTTCCAGGCGGGAATACGTAGGCATAAAGTGCGATACTTTGCCGAGTCATCTTTTATTTTCATTTTCTTTTCTTTTTAACCCTTGACCTTTAGAGTAGATAGAATAACAATCCATACCCGAAAACAAGCGTGGATCCCGTCGAGTACGACGGACGTGAGGGGTGCTAATACCTTCCCCTTGCGTAACCGACTCCCGAACCCAGGTTTTGGTTGCGATGACCATACCTTTCCCGTGTTGTGCGAGGTTTACTCTGAGCGTTTCCTTTCCCTCCCGTGGGATAAATAACGCGCGGTGGCGACTCTTCTGTTCAGCCGGCGCCGATTTTCGCAGTAGCGACAATCATGTACCGCGGGCAGAAAATCAGATGGCTGACGCCTTGGCCACTTTGTCTTCCATGTACAAAGTCAACTTCTGGAACGAGGCCCCCAGAATCATTATCTCTCGGCTTGACAGGCCTGCCTTTGTGTTTGTTATTGACGAGGCATCCGACGACAAACCATGGTATTTTGATATCCTTAATTTCCTGAAGAATAAAGAGTATCCGGCTGGGGCATCCAGTCAAGATCAGAAGACTCTCAGGAGACTAGCGGGTAATTTCTATTTGAATCCAGATGGCGTCTTATACAGAAGAAACCACGACTTGGTGTTGTTGCGTTGCGTAGATGAAAGAGAGGCAAAGCTGCTCATGGAGGAAATACATGAGGGTACCTTTGGTACGCATGCTGGTGGGCATGCTATGACGAGAAAGCTGCTGCGAGCAGGTTATTTTTGGCTGACTATGGAAACTAATTGTTTCAAGATTGCGAGGAAGTGCCACAAGTGCCAAATCTATGCTGATAAAATCCATGTGCCTCCAAGTCCTCTGAATGTGATGTCATCGCCATGGCCATTCTCGATGTGGGGAATCGATATGATTGGAAAGGTAGAGCCGACAGCTTCTAATGGGCACCGGTTCATTCTGGTAGCAATCGATTATTTTACCAAGTGGGTGGAAGCGGCGTCTTATGCAAATGTAACGAAGCAAGTGGTGGCCAGATTCATCAAGAGAGATATCATTTGCAGATATGGGATCCCCGAGCGGATAATCACGGACAACGGTTCAAACCTGAACAACAAAATGATGAAGGAGCTCTGTCAGAATTTCAAGATCGAACATCACAACTCCTCCCCTTACAGACCCAATATGAATGGCGCTGTCGAGGCGGCCAATAAGAATATCAAGATCATTCAGAAAATGGTGGTGACCTATAAGGATTGGCATGAGATGCTACCTTTCGCTTTGCACGGTTATCGTACGACGGTACGCACATCAACCGGGGCAACTCCGTTTTCGTTAGTATACGGAATGGAAGCGGTATTACCACTGGAAGTTGAGATCCCTTCTCTGAGGGTATTGCGAGACGTTCAGCTAGACGAGGCAGAATGGGTGAAAGACAGGTTGAACCAACTGAGTTTGATGGATGAGAAGAGGCTAGCTTCTCTCGCATACAGGCGCTTGTACCAGAGCCGAATGAAGAAAGCATATGATAAGAAGATACATCCGCGAAGCTTTCAGACGGACGACCTTGTGCTGAAAAGGATTCTCCCACCGCAGGCAGATCACAGGGGCAAGTGGACCCCCAACTACGAAGGGCCATACGTTGTCAGGAAAGTCTTTTCAGGAGGAGCGTTATTGTTGTCCACCATGGACGGCGAAGACTTTACGTCACCTGTGAATTCGGACGCAGTTAAAAAATACTTTGCTTAAAATTGACCCGCTGGACAGAAAAAAGAGAGTCCAGGCAAAAATGGGGCATCCTGGCGAACCAAAAACAGAATGAAAGGTTCGGGCAAAAGTTAGGGATAAATTGAAAAAATGTACACCCGCGAAGTTGAAAACCTACACTGGGCGGCTTCGGCAAAAAGGGGTATCCCGGTGAATTGAAAACCCGTAAAGGGCGGTTCACGCAAAAGTTAGGGATTTGAAAAGCAAATGACTGCGGTCCGAATTTGATATTACGATGAGCATCAGTGCGGGAGAATATGCCTGAGGAGTCGATTATCAGATACAACCTCTTCGGAAGTGTGGATACCGGGAAAGCATTAGAGTCGGACGAGTCATAGGAGGATCAGTTCGCGATGTTCGTCTGTATCCCGTTGCCGACACGTGTACAAATTTAATTTGTCAAAATATTTATGCTTCTTTTGCATACTTGTATATTTTGCCTTGCGTAGCTTCCTCTTTTCAGGAGTTACATCCCGTGTACAAAAAACTCCGCCCATTCAGGGGCCCAATCAATAAAATATGTTATTCAGTACTTGATGCTGGTTCTTTACTGTTTTGTGCATGATAAAGCGCCTAAGTTTACTGAAACTAGCATGCGTATAACATCACTGGCCCTTGCCAACAATTGCTAAAGCTTTGAATTAACTGAAAATGACGTCACTAACCTGAATAGATTTGGTTGCATAGGCTTGTCCTGTCTTGTTTGTGTTGTTGCAGGTTTCATAGCCGTACGAGGAAGATGATCAAAAGATTGCAGTAACAAAAGACTCGACCCCCACGCAGGTCATGCATGTGCTTCCTAGAGAAGGATCGAATTCCCCAGCTAGCCGTAGCTTATCCAAAGGACATGCTCCAGCAAAGTCATTCATCCTCAGCAGAGTGTGGCGATTCCAAGATTATAAGGCTGTATTCAGACAGTGTATCTCAAGCCTAGTTGGTTTAGTCTCAGAAGATTAACATTGGTGAACTGTATTCAGACAAGTTCACCTTTTCCCTCAGGGTCAGTTTACCCCTCTCCCAGCGGAGTTCTCTTTCCAACTAGTGTTTTCATTCCTCCCAGTGGAATTCGCAGATTAAGACTCTCCCCGGCAGAGTTGGTTGCGTCCTGACATTTATTTTGCCAGAATACCGTGTGAGATCAGTTCACTCTCCAGCAGAATTCCAATCATACCAGGCGTATATGTTATCCTCCAGCAGAGTTATATTCCTCAGCAGGGTGTTACTTCAATGAGGTGATTGGTATTGAGTTCCCAATTTCCCAGCTGAGTCGACTTCACTCTTACAGCATTTATTTTGCTGGAATAATTCAGTAGCACCAGGCTATCCCCAGCGGAGTCGGCATTATCTTCAGCAATTATTTTGCTAGAGCAGCTCCTGTATCTCAGCAGTTCGAGTCTGCATTTGCATCGGCATATAGTGTCATATTTGCATCCACCAAATAAAAGCGCATAGCATTTCCATGTCGAGTGGAGCATCGCGTCATTGTCAAACATACGCATTTTTGAAACATAAACTATGTTGGCTAACCGTTGGTTTCAAGTATTGTTTCTCTTGCAGGTAGAGATAGCTCTCGCTCAGATGAATCACCAAACATTTGAGGTCTCAACGTGAGACATTCAATGAAGTGTCAGCTTTGGCATTATTCCCCACAGAGTTATCATGATGAAGTTTCTTTGTGAATTTCTCGTGTTTTCCCCGCCAGAGTCAGTAGGCAAAATTTCTCCTCATTCCCAAGCAGAGTTGTTTGTCATCAACGGGTTTCAGGAATCAGAATTTCAGAGGCCACCGCCGGTTATCAAAACAGGCGTCCGGCAGTTCGGTTTTCAGATATCCCCAGTAGAGTCCGCTTCAACGTCGCTGCCACGTCAGTACTAAGAAGTTTGTGGTTTGGGACCAACAGAAGGATGAGTCCTGACGAGGACAATTTTATTGACAGGTTTTCTTCGTGCTAGAAAAGTGGGGTCCTAACGTGGACAGATTTATTTCCTCATGGTTGATCAGAGGTGCTAGTCCTAACGTGGACAGGTTCGATTTGTCAGAATTGATCGAATGTGGAGTCCTAACGTGGACATTTCTTCCAGTTTGACGGTATGTGTTAGTCCTAACGTGGACAGGTTCGAGTTCTCAGTATTGATTGAGTATGAAGTCATAACGTTGACAAGGGTGATTACTCTTCGTGTTGGAGTCCTGACGTGGACCATTTATTTTCAGCAGATAGCTTTATTCGTGATGATGAAATGTGCGTCCTGACGTGGACAAGTTGGTAGTTCTTTGTGATGACAAGATGCGAGAGTCCCGACGCGGACAAATTTATCCTTCTTCGTGTTGTTGGCAAAGTATGAGTCCTGACTTGGACAAAGTCTTATTTCCCCAGCAAGTCGAAGATGCGCAAGTCCTGACGTGGACAGGTTATATTACTTCAGCAGGTTGAGATGTGAGTCCTGATGTGGACAAGTCTCACTTCCCCAGTAGGTCGAAGGTGTGTGAGTCCTGACGAGGACAAGTTCTATTTCAGCAAGTCAAGAGGCGAGTCCTGACGTGGACAAATCTAGACGAAACGTGAGTCCTGACGTGGACAGGTTTCTTCCTTACGTGGAATGATAAGATAGCATTCCTGACGTGGAAAGATTGAGTCCTTACGTGGAAATGATGAGTTTGTTCCTTACGTGGAAAGATTGAGTCCTTACGTGGACATATCAAGTTGGAGTCCTAACGTGGACAAATCAGAAAGATAGCATTCCTGACGTGGAAAGATTGAGTCCTTACGTGGAAATGATGAGTTTGTTCCTTACGTGGAAAGATTGAGTCCTTACGTGGACATATCAAGTTGGAGTCCTGACGTGGACAAATCAGAAAGATTGCATTCCTACGTGGAAAGATTGGAGTCCTTACGTGGACAGATTGAGAATGTATTCTTTACGTGGAAAGGTGGGTCCTAACGTGGACGATGTATTCCTTACATGGAAAGTTTAGTCCTGACGTGGACAGATTCATAAAAGAAGTTGGTTTCCTTACGTGGAAAGATGTGATTCCTTACGTGGAAAGATGTGATTCCTTACGTGAAAAAAAGATGTGTTCCTTACGTGGAAGAGTTTGGTCCTGACGTGGACAGATACAGAAGAGGTGACCCCTTACGTGGACGGTGTTATTCCTAACGTGGAAGAGTTTATTCCTAACGTGGACGATTTATTTCTGATGAAATGCAGACGAGTCATCCCCAGCGAAGTTGCTGAGATTTTTCCAGGTTGACGGCAGATAGAGTCCTAACGTGGACAAGAAAAGTTCTTCGATGATAGAATCTTTTTCAGGCTGATGAAAATAATCCCCAGCGCGAGATCAGGGGGTTGTCGTAACAGTTAGATTCAGTTGATGAATGTCGTTCCCCAAGCAGTGGTGCAGTTTATTTCTGCGGTTGGCAAATTTCCGGGTTCCTAGTATTCAACTGTCTCGTACCGCGAATGTCTGAAGGCTCTGGGCTCTTCACCTAATCGGGTCCAAGTCGCTTGAATAGGGGCAGCTGTTGCACCCTAAAATTTGCTCAACCTTATTCACTTGGTTTATGTTTCAATATCATTAGCATTTGCATATGGAGTCATGTACATAGTCTACTCATATGCATAGCATAAGCATAGCAAGTCATCCAACAGGGACCAATCATTATTCTCATCTCTATGAGCCTATCAAGAGGTTACTATTCAAATTCAATCTCATTCAAGTCATCAGAAAGAAGTTGAAGTCTAAAGAAGTCATTGGATCAAGCAGTGCATCTATCTCCTATCTGAGGGTATCTGAAGATCAGCAAAGAAGTTGTGAGCTGTAAATTGAGCATGGAGAGTATCTAGACATCATGGAGGACTTAGAAATTCATTTGGAGAAGGAGGCAAGTCATTGATATGATCACAAGTATTGCAGTTGGAGACAGTTAACTAGGGTTTCATCTGGGTCAACCCTGGGTCAACTCTAGGTCAATTGATTGATTGAAAGGCTTTAAGGGCTATTGGAGAGATGTGGGGTTCATCATTTGACATGTGGATAAGTATATGGTGATATGCTAAGAAGAAATCAAGAGAAATCAAGGAGAAGAGGAGTTTCTAAATTAGGGTTTCTGTGTAAAATCCCCTAATTTAGGTCAAATTTCCAAATAAGATAAGTCAAAATGCAAGCTTCAAATGGATCCTTGGCCAACATGAAACTTGTAGAGGATCTCAATACCTTTAATTTGAGTGGTAGAAGACATCAAGGAGATTTATAGAACTCAAGTTATGGTCCTTGCAAGTTACAGGTCATCTGAGGTGTCTGAGATTTTGTCTGTGAAAGTGACTTGACTTCCAAGCTATTTTTATCCCTCAAGGAGATTTCAAATGAATTTCTGGTCAACATAATAATATTGTCTTAGCTTTCTAGAATGGTATGGTATGCCTTCATATGATTTGTGGAACTCTACTTATGGTCTTTGCAAGCAAAGGGTATTTTGGTCATCTGAGAATTACAGGTCATTTCAACCTATGCCCAAAACTCCTTCAAGGAAGCTTCAAATGGAAAACTTCACAACATCGAACTTGCTCCAAATGACATTTTGAGTCTATAAAAGTGGCCATGAGATATTGGAAAGATTCATAGCACAAGGTTTCAAAATTGTTGGATTTAATGAATAAAAAAGGACTTAAAAATGAGATTTTTCATATTTTGGCCAAATGAGGTGAAATTATAGGTCATTTTGAATGGAAAAATCATTTTGAGAACATTGGATAAAGTGTAATTTTGAGGTTAGTTCAAGTTTTGAAAGTTATTCAAGGTTGCTTACAAAGGAAGAAACATAAGCTAAATCCAAGGGAAATCATACAAGGGAAGTTTCTCCAAGTTTCTAGGAGGTTCTAATGTCATGTATATATTGATATGAGAAGGTTCATGCAAGGATTGGTGATCACACTTGCTCATAAACACAAGTTTCACACACTTTCTTCAATTTGCAAAACCAATCCAAACTCTCTCAAACTATCATCAATTTCCACCATTCTTGATCTGATTTTCATCATCATCATCTGTAGATCATAATTCATACAAGCATGTGGTAAAATTGAGGAGGATTCGTGCCATTCATCATCATCATTCAAAGTGCAAGAATCTTGGAATTGGGAGATTCAAAGTCTTGGAGCTTCATTGGTTGCATACAGAACTCATCACCAAGTTCATTGATCAGTTTTCAATCACTTCAAGCCTTGGATCAAGGAGATTTAGCACCTGTTTTCATCAATTACACCAGGTATGTTTCTCATTCGAATTGGCTGTTTTGGTTAGAATTGCTAGGTTTTGATAGCATAGAAAGGTTAAGGTAGGATAGAGGATTGAATTTGGTGAGTTTGGAGAGCTTTCATGGAGTTTGCCATAGGTGTACCATAACTGTTAGGGTTTGTAACTCATGATTTAATGCACGAAAACTTTGGATATATGGCTTGTTATGATCAGCATGAGGTGTAGATGAGGTTAGGGCAAGAATTGGAGAGAGTTGAAAGGTTTGATCACAGGTGAAAATGGTGGATTCCAACTGTTATACCTATCGGGTTGGTTTGTTGCTTGAGTTTTAGGAAGAACTATTGGCATGGCTGTGTAGAGGGAATGTTCTAGAGTAATTTTGCTTTTGGAAGTGTTTGATTTCATGGAGAATGGAGAGAGAACAGGGAGCTCGAAGATTGCATGCATGGAAGATGATTTCAGAGTTAGGGTTTGTCCAAGGTTGAAGATAACCTTTGGACCATTTGATCTGGCTTTGACCTTTGACCTATTTACTAATCCAACGGCCACGGTTGATTGACAAAACGGAGGGAATTTCAAACAATGAAACCCCCCGTTTCATTTAAGTTCGCTGATGGGCTCAGATAATTTGTTGCTATACACACCCTACCCAAACCAGGCCCAATGCAAATGAACTGGAAATATTGCTAGTTGCACCGCTTCCTCGTTTTTATTTTTTGTTGGTTTTCTGATTGCATGCTGGGCCTAGCGCCATTTGATACTAACACCCCCCTGTCTGGCCCAGTCCTCCCTTTTAACTGATTTTACTTACTTTCTGCACCCCTTTCATATTAATTCATTTCATTTTATTTCAAAAAACATTAAATCTTTAAAAAATCAAAATAAATTGTAAAATGCATATTTTCCCTTGGTTCTTTTTGCATTATTTTCTTAATTTGGTCAAGAAAATTTTCATACAAAAAAAATTAATAATTCATTTTCTTTTTATATTTTTGGCATATTGTTTCTTTTAATAGGTGTAAATAATATTTTGTTTGATATATAAATTTGGTGATTTTAGTTTGCATAGTTGCTTTAATATTTTTTGTTCATTCTTTTTAGGTTGATTAATAGACATTGGTAGCTTGTATATACAATTTAGTTCATATTTTTAGGACTTAGTTTTAGGTGATTAATTTAGGTATGAACAAGATGAACAAAATAAGGGTTTAAGTGACAACATAGGTGAATAAGTTCATTTCCCTTAGGAGTTAGAAATTGAATTTTTGGGGTATGGGACTATAGGGGTTAGGGGTAGTTATTAGATCCCTTAGAAAATGTTAGGATTCCCTTACTGCTATTAGTATTGTCTGTATTTGCTTGACTGGTGTGGTGTGCCCTCTCTGGGGATTATTGATTTGTCTATATGGGTATTGGGATTGCTTGGGGATTGGGAGAGCTGAAGACTTGTGATGATGGAGCCATTGGAGATCCAGAGATTGAAGTCCAACTTCCAGAGTTGAAGAGGAGATTCCTGCTAGCAGCTGTTGAGGAGACTAGGGTTTAGGAGCTAGGCAGGGCTCTAGATTAGAAAGCTTGTTTCTCAAACATGGAATGCCTTGTATGCATCCATCCTTTCCCTATGATTCAAAGTCTCTTTCAAATATCCACCTCCTTCCTTTGGAAGGACCAGTGAATGTATTTGAAAGATAGAACTTTTGAGGGAAAAATTATCTGTATAATGTTAACAGTTGATGAACCACCCTTGGTAGGTAACTGACTGTCTAACATTCATTCACTTCATCTTGTTGATTGATGTTCATCCCAGAGATTGAGACTTGAAGAAGAGCCATTGCAGATGGAAGATTGATGATCAAGACCTTGCTTGAAAGCTGTGTAGAGGGAGATAGATGCTTGCTGAAGCTTGTAGCTGATTGGTGATGACTTGAAGATAGATGTTGGTGCAGAGCTGCTGTGGCTGTTTATTTTTGCTGTATTTCATTTCTGATGTATTGATTGGTTTTCTGGACTGTATTGTTTGTTGTTTACCCTGTTAGGTTGAAAGTGAAGTCTGTTCACTTTTGCCTATTGTTTTCTAGGTTCGAGGTTGAGTGGGACTCCCTTGCCTCGCTTGTATTGCTGCATCCATGCATTTTACTGCTTTACTGTATATATCTGCTATTGTTTCTGTTTCCGTCTATTCCCTTAGGATCTCTGTTTCTCTCTGCGCAAGAGAGGAGCATGATAGACATTAGGTCTTAACCCATGCATGATAACATTAGGTTAGTTTGATTCCCTTCGCAACCGTAGGTTAGAGTTCTGTCTCTTCTTTCTCAAAACTAACAGAAAAACACAATAAAATTTCAAATACAATAAAAGACACTTCTTCCGTAAAAGAATGTGAACTCATCAAAACGTCATTTTTGTCCGCTTGGACCAATAATCAGAAAAACCTTTTTCAGAAGGAATAAAAACAACCAAGACAGACTTGTGTCGTACGTGGCCCGAACTACGTTTGCTCTGATCTTTCATGCTGTATGAAAGTACGTAGGCATAGGATGCGATATCCTAGCGAGAAACCTTCCCCTCCTTTCCCGTAGGTAGGCGAACTACGTTGACTCTGATTTCTCGTTCCAGACGGGAATACGTAGGCATAAAGTGCGATACTTTGCCGAGTCATCTTCTTTTCTTTTTAACCCTTAACCCTTAGTTTAGATAGAATAACAATCCGTACCAGAAAACAAGCGTGGATCCCGTCGAGTACGACGGACGTGAGGGGTGCTAATACCTTCCCCTTGCATAACCGACTCCCGAATCCAGGATTTGGTTGCGATGACCATTCCTTTCCCGTCTTTGCGGTAGGTTTACTCTGAGCGTTTCCTTTCCCTCCGTTGGGATAAATAACGCACGGTGGCGACTCTTCTGTTCAGCCGGCGCCGATTTTCGCAGTAGCGACACGTTCGCAAAGAGTCTTATTGGTCGAGAGAGCTTCAATGTCTTTCCAAATTTTTTGAGCTTTTTCAAGATGTTGAAGGCTAGCCTGGATCTTTTTTTCCACTTCATCTTCGACAGAGGTGAGCAGATTAGTCTTGCATTGCTTGGCCTAAGAGATTTTGTTTTGCAAAATGACAATTTGTCTCTCCCATTCTGCAATGCTCTTGTCACATTTTTTTTTACCTCATTCTTATTCTGCTCAGAAAATTTCTCGAGTGTCGAAACTTTTTCAGTAGACCCCGAGACAACCTCTTATGCAACTTTTTGATTGTTAATTTTTGTGGTAAGGTTTCTCGAGAAGCCTCTAAGGTGGTTGATATTAACAACAACAAGATCAATCATTGCGCTCAATTCCATAATGACATCAACCACTTTTGAAGAAACATCTAAGACATTGATTTGCTTCAGAAGTTTCTT
Source organism: Lathyrus sativus (assembly GCA_963859935.3). NCBI lineage: Eukaryota > Viridiplantae > Streptophyta > Magnoliopsida > Fabales > Fabaceae > Lathyrus > Lathyrus sativus. Next base: position 444,955,754 of record OZ012740.1, on the reverse strand, counting down.
GAGACCAAAACTGACAGAAACGTCTTGTTCCAGAATTTGAAACAAGTCCACTACAAAGGTTTTTTTCTTTTATTTGTATAAGCAAGTCATTGTCAGTTTTCCCAGTCAGAGGGTTCCATGAGACGGTCGAAGTGCTAGTGCTTTTTTCGCCAGAGTTGTATTAGGAACTGAGCATAACTTTTAGATACTTCAATGGTCGTTGTACTTTCAAAGATTCCAGCTCTTCGTGTGAAAGGCTGGTGTCACACCCTAATTTTTGACCTTAAGGCCCCACCTCCTTGCTATTGAAACCAATAGTTCAAGTAATACCCCAAATTTGTCCTACCTTTATATGATTTCTAGTGCCACTTTATTTCAAATGAATAAAATGGCACAATTGGCAAGAGGGCATGTGTAAGGAGTTGTGAGTGTGAGAGGTTGAAAGTTCAAATCTCACCTTTGTCACTTTTTGTTTTTTATTATGTTTACTCTAATTTTTTTTCTATTTTTCATTAAAAAAAATAACAAAAATAGTTTTTTATTATTATTTAATTATTATTTTTGTATTTTAATTAAATTATTTTTTAAAATATTATTTTTTCACTTTTTTCTAAATTATTCATAAAATATCCAAAAAGTCATAAAAATAAAATATTAGAAAATATGTTGTTCTTTTTAAATGTTTAGTATAAATAAATAGAATTTTAAGTTTATTTTAAATAGTTTAAATTTTATTTAATTTTAACTAATTATTTGATTTGGGCTTTAAAATGGGCTTTAAGGATATTATTGACAATTGATAGTTAACCCTAATTTGACCCTTATATATACATGTTAGCATGATGGAAAAAAAAAAAGGGAGACGTAGCCGTTTCTGTAGATTCACAGTATCCTCATCCATCTTTTGGTTGTCGTAGCTTCATGTAATATTCTACTAACTTATGTTTAAATAGTTCATGTTTCTACAAGCATACATGTAATATTTAAGTCTTAGTATTTTAACTTGTTTCTAATATATATATATATATATATATATATATATATATATATATATATATATATATATATATATATATATATATATATATATATATATATATATATATATATATATATATATATATATATATATATATATATATATATATATATATATATATATATATATATATATATATATATATATATATATATATATATATATATATATATATATATATATATATATATATATATATATGGATGTCGCATTAGTGTAACATTTGATTAGTAATATACATGCCGGCACTATGCTTATGAATTAGGCAGAGGAATATACATGGCGGGTGAATTACTGTTCAATCAGTAGTAATATATATATATATATATATATATATATATATATATATATATATATATATATATATATATATATATATATATATATATATATATATATATATATATATATATATATATATATATATATATATATATATATATATATATATATATATATATATATATATATATATATATATATATATATATATATATATATATATATATATATATATATATATATATAATCACTATTTTCTTTTGGTTTTGATTATATTGTTTGGATCGAATTATGTCGATACGCTATTCGCATATTTATGTGCACGAAGCGTGACATTTATGTTAGTTTGATCCGATTGCGATGATCGCATTTTTGCGTTAGCAACATTATTATTTTAAAACGTTTTAAAAGTTATTTTGCTTTACGTTTTTTTATAAATTCAGATCTGCACAATTTTGATCTCTATTGCGATGATCACGTTGAGTGTAGCAAGTTAGTAGTAAATTTTATTGGTTTATGTGCGGATCTATTGTTGTGTCTCAATTTTATACGTGTCTGATGGTTTAGCAAAGCAATAATCCATTTTTTTTGGGCTTACCTATTCGCGTTTTGATTCGGAAATTATGATTTTATCTAATTTTATTATCTCGGTTTCTTGATCTGACTTGCGATGACCGCTAATGCGGTAGCAATTTGCTATTTTAATTCATATTATATTTTAAATAATTCAATGTCGCTATCGTTATTATTGGATCTAATTTCTTGTGATAGTCTTTGCACGTCTTCGCATACGCGCCTTGGAATTGCGTATTTGCGTCATGATTTTAATCCGTGCCCTTTTCGTTTCAACTTATTTTGAGTTATTTGATGTATGATGTTAATATTGTGTATATATTTTATTCTCGTTCATACTTAAATTATTTTAAAACTAATTCTTGAATTAATCAAGTCATTTTCATACCTTGTAAGTCGATCATTCATGATCGCCATCGACCGTAACCTTTAAGGTATTTCATTACACGATAATATTAGCATAATCTCCCCCTTGATCTTAATCTTTAGGATCATAGAATTAGGTTAGTTTTTTCTCTTAAAACTAAAATTTATTTTCTTAAAAAATCACAAAAAAATAACTTTTTTCAATTTAAAAATAAATTAGTCTAGCTCCTTTCACTTAATTCCACTCTAATTTTCCAATTTTTCTTTAATTACATAACTCACAATAAATTATAAAATAAAAAAATATAGATTAGGGCTTAGTTTAATACTTTTTTTTAATAGTCTCAAAATCAAAAAAATGAATAATTTAAAAGGCAATTAGTCTAGTACTCTTTTCACTTAAGCCAAATTCTAATATTTTCCTTCATAAAATCTCACAAAAATCATAAACATAATTAATCCTAACCTTGCTCATTATTTTTCACTTAATAATAATTTTTCTCAAAAAATAATTAAAACATTTAATTTCTAATTTCTCAAAATAAAAACAATTTCACCTAGTCCCACTTAATCACTTTTTTCTTCTTAATTCTCATCTAGCATGGTTCGACTCCAACTCAATCTATAATCCTCTCCATATTACAATCCACGTATATTTTTACATTATTCCGCTTTAGTTTACCGTTGTTTCCCCTCCGAAGGAAAGGTTCACTATTTGACCCACGTGTCAATACCTTTACCCTCACCCTAGCCTTAGGATTTGAGTCTCCGTACTCACCTTTTAGGCATCCCGTCGTGGACATACCTTCATCCTTTTCAATTTAACTTTTAACATAGATAAGAGTCTTCGCGCTCCAAGTAAGAGTTTCCATATGAACGCTTATTTCCCTTTGGAACTTTGACTCACAGTCAATAATTCCTCAAACCCTTTAGGGGAACTACAGATACTCTGATTCCATTCCCATCAGGATATGTAGGAACAAGATGCGACGTCTTGGCGAGTATACTTAGGACTAACCCTTTAGGTCTTTTCTCTTTACCTCTAACCCTTAACATTACCCTTAAGCAAATAACTTGGCAATAAACAACATAAAACAAGAGGTTCCTATAGAGTACTACAGAAATTTAGGATGCTAATACCTTCCCTAAGTTTAACCAACCCCCTAACCTTAGATCTCTCCCCGTGTTGTGTTTACATTGCAAAATAGGTTTTCCTTCCTTTAACCTTTCCTTTGGATAAATCAAACACCGGTTGCAAATGAATAAAGATTCAAACTAATTAATAGTTTGGTATCCAAATTTCACCGCGACAGAAATGGCGACTTCACTGGGGACCCTCTAGTGGGTTTCCCTATCTTGTTTTATTTTCCTTGTTTATTGCTTTATATCTGCTTACTTGTTTACTTGTATATTTGTTCTCTATTTCTTTTGGGTTGTTATCTTTGAGTGGTGAGACAAAGTCCTACACCCGGACTTGAGAGAAATTAAGATAGGATGGTGATATATTCGAGGAGGCTTATAGGGAGTTGAATCCCGACTAAGTTAAATCGAGAATCCCGCTCAATTGAGGCCCTCTCGAAATAGTACTGTTGAACGAGTAATCGTGAAGACACTCACTATTTTCGACCTTGGATCCTATGATATTGAGGACCGTAGTTACCTTTAACTCCACTTTGGCCTTTATTAGGATGTAGTGCGGGACTATGAGGGAGTATTCCCGAAATAGTGCTATGCGAAGCTACACTCAAAAGAAGTTCTCTTTAGTATATTATTAATAACCGAGTAATTGGGAAATTGATAATATCCGAAAGATGGGCTGATGATTTTGAGTCCCTTTAGAACCTTGTTCTGCAGGTACAATCCACCTTTAGTCTGCGTCCTTTGGGAATGGGTATACCTTTGGCTCCATGCTCGTTGCAAACCTAGGGTCTTCTTATTTGTTACCCTTATGTCCTTATGTGCTTACTTATGTTTGTGCATCCTTGCATTCATATAGCATCATATTGCATAGGTCTCATGGAATCCGACTTTATTTATAAACATTGTAGGACCAACATGGATTACAAAAGAAAATACTTTGATACATTCTTTTAAGAGCCCTAATTTGGATGTCCTAAGGAAGATGGAAGCTCTGTTTGAGGATCAAAGAAAGTTCAAATACAAAAACAAGGGACCCTTATTATTCCTAAAGATCCGACAAGAAAAGCAAGAGATAGAGGATTTATTTTACTTTATCAGACTACTCCTTGGAATTTGATCATGGACAAGCTTGTACTCAAAAGGTCCAGCTAGAAGAGCAGTTCAAGAAGCAATACAAGACTTCCTTAGGACTTTATCAGCTTTTATTTAGCTCTTTTAGATATTCATTTGTAATCTGATAGTAATTTCTCTTCGGTATTCTGTAAACATTTATAGTTCCATGAAACCTTTCATCCTACATTCTGCATTTTGCATCCTTCATTTAGCATGTGCATGTGTCTCTTCTTTGTTGCGGCTCATCCAGTCTTCTGTCTTTGTCTGTCATTTGACATCTTGACCATCCGACCAAACTTGAAGCATCCATTGAAAGATAGTAAAGAGAACTAAAGATATGGATCTCATGATTGGCTTTAAGGTGATAACTAATCCTATATATGATCCTCCATCTGATGACAGCATTCAACAAGTGGGTGTCCCTACACAATCTCAGTTTGTGCAAGATAACCTATGTGTTCGAGTTGATAAAAGGGATCCCCCGTTTCCACAGTGCATACCAAGAATGTTCATACTGAGATGAACGACTCGAACACCAGCTGTTAATTTCATAAAGGAGTAATGGGGCATTAGATTGAAGAATGCGAGGTAAAGTTCAAGAGATGATCGACGACGAATTGGTGACCTTCAGAAGAGAAAGCTCGGTCTTGAATGAAACACTGTTGTGTTGATAAAATTCTTTAGAAGGGTTATCATGCAGTTCATCTTGTTTGCTTATATGTATTTTATTTCTCTGATTATAAAAGCATAATTGGCATGTAGGAACTTATTTTTTCTTCAACGATAATGCATTAAACATGTTTGTCTTGAAGAAATCCATTCGTTTCACTCATAAAATTATTTTTCATAATTTATAAAGCCAACTTTACCCAATCTCTTGCTTTGATAGAGAATTGGGAGAAGGATGACGAATAAAAACGTAAAACATTTCCTGTTGTATGCTTTTGAATGAAACCCTGCTGATGATGTAAGGCATTGTTTCAAATCCTAAACACTGGAGATATAAGGAAGATAATCCCTCTTTAACCCCTTTGAGCCTTGAAGTAGAAGTTTTTCTTTTTCACAAAAATCCTCAATTTTAACCTGGGGAAGGGTAGTTTTTTTTTCAGTTAAGCTAATCGAGCAATCAGACTCTCAAAAAGGAGGAGTGAACCTTCGAGAATCCATTTTATCTATCCCTAACATATAAGGAGGCTAGAAGTCAAAAGACACAACCGAATATCCCTCAACTATCCAAAGAGTGGGGCAATCACAATCCTTTTAAAAAGATCAAAATGACTTAGGATCACACGGTTTGTTAAAAATAATGAAAAATGAATAGGAATGGTTATTAAGTCAAAACCTGTGAAGGAGATTTAAGCAAAATTGAGACATCCCGCTGGACTTCAAAGTCAAATTCAAAAGACTTCGTCCAGGAAAAAGTTAGGGAATAAGAAAAATGCGAAAAGAAAAAACAAAGGATCACAAATAAATATCCTTAGTAAAGAACAAAGTCGTGTGATCAAACATCAGAATAAAATAGGTGAGTGACTGCCATGTCCAAAGCCTCGATTGAGTTCTCGACCATATCAAAATCCTCTTGAGAGATGGGTGCTCGTATCAAGTTTAACTGAACATAGGACTGGAGAACATCATGAAGAAGGGGTGGGTACAAATAAACTTTGAGCCTTTATCCTTTGTTTCTTAAACCGTGAACCAAGCCACGATACAACCTTTAAAAGACCTAATTGAAGTAGGGTTTATTTTGAAAGCACACTCGATGAGATGACGTTTCCTGACTCCTATGAGCTATGCTCAATTTGATGTTGGCTTTATAAATTCAATTTGTATCCTAACTAGTGATTCGGTCACAAGTTATTGCGATATCTTTTTCAAAGAAAGAAGAAAAAATTCAAGACAAACATATATGTTGCATTAATGGTTTCAGGATTAACGTTTCACGCGTGTTGATTTTGCCTGATATCTTAGAAAGTTTACATATAGACATCAATGATGAAACTTGAAGACCATGTTGAACAAGGGCAAGTAGTTTCCAAGTTGTCTACTAATGCAAGTCTGACTTTCTCATAAGAAAGTTTTGAAGACTCAGTTATACATAACACCGTCAATCCGGGCCAGTTACGTCGAGATTCGACAATCTCTACAAGAGTTTGAAAATAGTGGGGCAATTGAACTCCCTATTCTCTGTAAAATCCTCTTGGAACGACTTTTTTTTCTCATAAAGCATGTACTCTGGGGCATTTGAGAAATGAAGAGCACGTCATCCACTCACAACACCTATTGTCCAAAATGGCGACTATTACAAAACTACTTGGTTTTCACAACATTCTTCATGTGCCTGGTGAATTTTACTTCAAATGGCCATTATTCCTCCGATGGATTTCTATTTTAAGCAGTGATGATATATGTGGGTGACCTGTTTGTTTCTTCAGTGATTTGCTCAACTTCACCTTCCCGAATGAAGTGAACGTTATTTCCCTCCTCAGTGGATCTTTCATAATGCTAGTTTTCCCCAGCAAAGCGGATGTTTATTTCATCCCCATCAAGTTTCGACTATGACATATTCAACAGTTTTATTGACCTAGGGTTCCCCATTAAAGTGGATATATATCTTACCCCCTATGAGACCTCAGTTTGAGTATCTCCATCTACAACTCTAGTAGGAATCCCTCCAGCGAAGCGGGATATGTATCTTATCTACGAAGTTTCTTCTAAAATGAGATCCATCTTGACGAACCCGTCAATAAAAAAAAGGGATATTACACCCCAAGTGGAATGTTTTCTATCCCCTAAAGGAATTTTAAAACCCTGAAGCAGGACTGTGATCCCGTATTTGGTTCTCCATCTATCCCCCAGCAGTGCTTCTATCTTTAAGGATTGGTCGGATGTTTGCTCTGAGATGTTTATTTCATCTCTAGTTTCCTCTTTCCATTTGTTGTGTCAACACCGGCATATAGCATACACATAGCACATAAATAGATAGCATGGCATATGCATTTTGCATCTTTATGTATGTTTGTTCTGTCACTTTGGTCGCGTTTATTCCCAAGTGATTGGGGCGTGTCTTCTCCCTCCGAGTAGAGTTGTCATCCCTAGGCAAAAAGAGCACAACATTCATATTTCCCCACAGAGTTCCATCCTCGTGGAAGACGGTTGCTTTAGTTAAACCCCATTTGAGTTCATACCTCAATGGTCGAGTCATGCTTGACAGTTTCTCTTCGGCTACTTCCTGAATTGAACTTCGGTCCTTGACAATCACACTGTGGACACCTCCAACTTTCGAATATGGATTAAGCATGCATTTATTTTGCACTTTTGCTCCCAAAGAAGAATTTTATGGAGATCATCGTCAAAGATAAGATACTTTCTCCAGCAGTCTCATAAGGTCTTCCCGGAAATTTATACCTAGACTACAAGAGACCTCTTTATTTGAGCAACTTATTCGATCAGGTTTTCTATCAAAGATGACAAATGGCAGTCTCCTCAAGACAGTTTGTCCATCCCCAGTGGATTTATCAAGATTATTAAACTCGTTAAATGAAATCTCTCCAGAAATCCATCAGAGAAGTTTGTCGAAGACATTACAAGACATCTCTCTTTATTTGAGAGGACATATTTTGCAAATTAACCGGCCCATATCTCTCCTGAAGATCCCCGGTGAAGTTTTGCAATCTCCAGTACATTATGGCTTACAGCCAAAGTTCTACAACCGACAATAAAATCTACAACCGACAATAACATCTACAACCGACAATAACATCTACAGTCTACAACAACATCTATAGTCTACAATGACATCCACAGTCTACAACGACATCTACAGTCTACAACGACATCTACAATCTACAAAATTTACAACCCCCTGTGAAGATGCTCTCACGAGTTTTCATCATTTCAGGAAGAGACTGAGACCAGCTCATAGCATCCAGACTATGAAGCTCGGGGAGGTTCTACATCAAGAGACTGAGACCAGCTCATGGTACCCATACTATGACGCTCGGGGAGGTTCTACATCAAGAGACTGAGACCAGCTCATGGTACCCATACCATGACGCTCGGGGAGGTTCTACATCAAGAGATTGAGACCAGCTCATGGTACCCATACCATGACGCTCGGGGAGGTTCTACATCAAGAGACTGAAACCAGCTCATGGTACCCAGACTATGACGCTCGGGGAGGTTATACATTTTACTATTTTCAGTTGGATTAAAAAAAACAACAAACAAATAATATAAAAAAAAAAAGGAAGGGAAAAGAAGAAAAAAGAGGAAAACAAAACAGAACTGAATTATTGATTCGATCGAAAGAAAATCCATCTTGGTTATTACTGGTTATCTAGGCTACCACATAATTGATTATCCTTTGATTACAAGTTTCTCGCCTATTGTCTAGGTCACCATAGTTCTTAGTGATATGTGTTATTTCTGTTAGAGATTCACCGTGGATGTTTGTCTCTTTCCCCGTGGAGTCCCGCCTCATTGGGTCTGTTGCTCCTTTGTCTAGCATGTTGTGTCCATTTCATCCCCTGTGATATCTTTTTCTAACAGGCCCCTCAGTCTTGCATTTCATATAATCTCATATCATATGCACACGGTGGTTTCTTAAGGCCCAAAATTTCGTATTTAGTTTGTATTTAAGTTCCTCCAATCACGTCGAGACGATGATTTCAATCCCCATATCTCCGGATAGAAGAAACTTAAATAGGGGCATCTGTCACACCCTAATTTTTGACCTTAAGACCCCACCTCCTTGCTATTGAAACCACTATTGTTCAAGTAATACCCCAAATTTGTCCTACCTTTATATGATTTCTAGTGCCACTTTATTTCAAATGAATAAAATGGCACAATTGGCAAGAGGGCATGTGTAAGGAGTTGTGAGTGTGAGAGGTTGAAAGTTCAAATCTCACATTTGTCACTTTTTGTTTTTTATTATGTTTACTCTAATTCTTTTCTATTTTTCATTAAAAAATAACAAAAATAGTTTTTTATTATTATTTAATTATTATTTTTGTATTTTAATTAAATCATTTTTTAAAATATTATTTTTTCACTTTTTTCTAAATTATTCATAAAAATATCCAAAAAGTCATAAAAATAAAATATTAGAAAATATGTTGTTCTTTTTAAATGTTTAGTATAAATAAATAGAATTTTAAGTTTATTTTAAATAGTTTAAATTTTATTTAATTTTAACTAATTATTTGATTTGGGCTTTAAAATGGGCTTTAAGGATATTATTGACAATTGATAGTTAACCCTAATTTGACCCTTATATATACATGTTAGCATGATGGAAAAAAAAAGGGGAGACGTAGCCGTTTCGGTAGATTCACAGTATCCTCATCCATCTTTTGGTTGCCGTAGCTTCATGTAATATTCTACTAACTTATGTTTAAATAGTTCATGTTTCTACAACCATACATGTAATATTTAAGTCTTACTATTTCAACTTGTTTCTAATATATATATATATATATATATATATATATATATATATATATATATATATATATATATATATATATATATATATATATATATATATATATATATATATATATATATATATATATATGCGCATATGGATGTCGCATTACTATAACATTTAATTAGGAATATACATGCCGGCACTATGCTTATGAATTAGGCAGAGGAATATACATGGCGGGTGAATTACTGTTCAATCAGTAGCAATATATATATATATATATATATATATATATATATATATATATATATATATATATATATATATATATATATATATATATATATATATATATATATATATATATAATCACTATTTTCTTTTGGTTTTGATTATATTGTTTGGATCGAATTATGTCGATACGCTATTTGCATATTTATGTGCACAATATGTGACATTTATGTTAGTTTGATCCGATTGCGATGATCGCATTTTTGCGTTAGCAACATTATTATTTTAAAACGTTTTAAAAGTTATTTTGCTTTACGTTTTTTTATAAATTCAGATCTGCACAATTTTGATCTCTATTGCGATGATCACGTTGAGTGTAGCAACTTAGTAGTAAATTTTATTGGTTTATGTGCGGATCTATTGTTGTGTTTCAATTTTATACGTGTCTGATGGTTTAGCAAAGCAATAATCCATTTTTTTTGCGCTTACCTATTCACGTTTTGATTCAGAAATTATGATTTTATCTAATTTTATTATCTCGGTTTCTTGATCTGACTTGCGATGACCGCTAATGCGGTAGCAATTTGCTATTTTAATTCGTATTATATTTTAAATAATTCAATGTCGCTATCGTTATTATTGGATCTAATTTCTTGTGATAGTCTTTGCACGTCTTCGCATACGCGCCTTGGAATTGCGTATTTACGTCATGATTTTAATCCGTGCACTTTTTGTTTCAACTTATTTTGAGTTATTTGATGTATGATGTTAATATTGTGTATATATTTTATTCTCGTTCATACTTAAATTATTTTTAAACTAATTCTTGATTTAATCAAGCCATTTTCATACCTTGTAAGTCGATCATTCATGATCGCCATCGACCGTAACCGTTAAGGTATTTCATTGCACGATAATATTAGCATAATCTCCCCCTTGATCTTAATCTTTAGGATCATAGAATTAGGTTAGTTTTTTCTCTTAAAACTAAAATTTATTTTCTTAAAAAATCACAAAAAAATAACTTTTTCAATTTAAAAATAAATTAGTCTAGCTCCTTTCACTTAATTCCACTCTAATTTTCCAACTTTTCTTTAATTACATAACTCACAATAAATTATAAAATAAAAAAATATAGATTAGGGCTTAGTTTAATACTTTTTTTTAATAGTCTCAAAATCAAAAAAAATGAATAATTTAAAAGGCAATTAGTCTAGTACTCTTTTCACTTAAGCCAAATTCTAATATTTTCCTTCATAAAATCTCACAAAAATCATAAACATAATTAATCCTAACCTTGCTCATTATTTTTCACTTAATAATAATTTTTCTCAAAAAATAATTAAAACATTTAATTTCTAATTTCTCAAAATAAAAACAATTTCACCTAGTCCCACTTAATCACTTTTTTCTTCTTAATTATCATCTAGCATGGTCCGACTCTAACTCAATCTATAATCCTCTCCATATTGCAATCCACGTATCTTTTTACATTATTCCGCTTTAGTTTACCGTTATTTCCCCTCCGAAGGAAAGGTTCACTATTTGACCCCCGTGTCAATACCTTTACCCTCACCCTAGCCTTAGGATTTGAGTCTCCGTACTCACCTTTTAGGCATCTCGTCGTGGACATACCTTCATTCTTTTCAATTTAACTTTTAACGTAGATAAGAGTCTTCGCGCTCCAAGTAAGAGTTTCCATATGAACGCTTATTTCCCTTTGGAACTTTGGCTCACAGTCAATAATTCCTCAAACCCTTTAGGGGAACTACAGATACTCTGATTCCATTCCCGTCAGGATATGTAGGCACAAGATGCGACGTCTTGGCGAGTATACTTAGGACTAACCCTTTAGGTCTTTTCTCTTTACCTCTAACCCTTAACATTACCCTTAAGCAAATAACTTGACAATAAACAACATAAAACAAGAGGTTCCTGTAGAGTACTACAGAAACTTAGGATGCTAATACCTTCCCTAAGTTTAACCAACCCCCTAACCTTAGATCTCTCCCCGCGTTGTGTTTACAATGCAAAATAGGTTTTCCTTCCTTTAACCTTTCCTTTGGATAAATCAAAGACCGGTTGCAAATGAATAAAGATTCAAACTAATTAATAGTTTGGTATCTAAATTTCACCGCGACAGCTGGTCAATTTAGTGCCATTCGAAGCGGTGGTTGGAGGATCCTTGGATTGATTTTCTTGGTTCACTTTGTCTTCTAGAACCTCTACTTCAATTTTTGTTTCAGACGCATATAGCTTTCCCTCTTCTTCTTTTTCTTCTTCATTTTCTTCTTCTTCTTATTCTTCTTCTTCTTCTTCTTCTTCTTCTTCTTCTTCTTCTTCTTCTTCTTCTTCTTCTTCTTCTTCCTCTTTTTCTTCTTCCTCTTGTTTTGTCGAAGAAGTTTGTTATAAAGTGGGAGTATGTGGCTTTGGCAGATGTAAAACCTATGGAATCATTAGATTCTAGGTCGGGATCATAGGGGTTTCCAGTGGGTTTAAGCCCTGTGATAGCGGCTATGTCGAAGAGTGTAGGGCTCATCATCCCACAAGGGAGATGGAAAGTATAGTGGGTGTTGTCCCAAAAGTACAAGGAAGAAACCAACATAATCTAACAATAATCAAGACTGGTTTTCGACAGCATAATCAAGTCGTAGATTCCCAGGTTCTTCCAAGTTTAGGATTTGACTTTCTGTATTTTTGTTAGCTAGTTCATATAATCGTCAGATTCTTTGAAAGAGAGGGTTGCTCTAAAAACTCTAAAACTATTGTTCATATACCTCAAATCTATGTTGTTCAATACTACCGCATCAGAAGAAGTTTTCTCAACCCTAGTTTTGTTTGTCTTACCTATGGGTTTTGATTTATGGTAAGAGGGGAAAATTTTCATAGACTTTTTATGATCAAAACTAAGAGAAATCAAAGGACCACATAGTGCATGTCTTTTACCAGAAAGAGTAAGGGGAATGAGTACCTGAGATTCAAATATCTTCCTCTTTTCTTCCTCAAGTGGTTCGGGGAGGAACTGTTGGTAAGTTTAGAAATCTTCTTTGGGTCTTTAGATTTGTGGCTTTTCTTGGAATCTTTAACAATGGTGGTTGAAGACTCCATTGTTAAGATTTGAAGAGAATTTGGGTTTTGTTTGAAAGTTTGGAAAGTGTAGAGGGAAGGAGAGTGTTTGAAGATTTTTTGGGAGTATAAAAGCTAAAATGATTAAGTTTGGAACAATTTATAAGCTCGTGGGAGTTCAAAGGACCTCAAATCAGCATTAAAGAGCTAATAGTTAGTGGGACACGTATCCCACAAGGGTCGTTTGATGAAACGTGGGCAGTTAATGCCTAGTGCGTAATTTCCTAGGATCTAGGAATCGTGATGATGGCTAAAGATTGTGGCATGCTTTGATGAGACGTTTTTCAGAAACTGCTATGATGATCATGATGTCATGAGTTTTTGGAATAGTAAGAGACGTCAAAAACATGCAAAAGTCGTTCGAGGCATTGAATGATACTATCAAAAAATGTCTTTTTCTTCATTGATGTCAAAAATGATATTTTTGGTGGGAAATTTGTTGGCTCTTAATTTCGACGCATGAATGAAATTAAAAGTAGGAAATAGAGTTCCTGAAAAAAAATTAATTATTTCGACTGGAGGCATATTTTGGTATGGGAGTCGAAGGTGTTCTTTTGCCAGGAGAATCTATGTTACAGACTTAGAGATATTTCTCAGCAGTTGGAAGATTTCATTCGACAGAGGTGTCACTAAGGGTATTTCGACAAGATCATTTGATTTCAAATAAAAGAGGGAAACTCCATTTTCATCTATTCTTTAAAGGAGACACATGGAGTGCTTCTAAGATTCGAAGGCATGCATAGCGACACTTGTCTCGATTTCGTTTGCTAGCCGTTAATGGCAGTTATTTTTTATTATTATAAATAGCAGGTCTTAGAGTTAGGATTTGTGTGTGCTCAATTGTGTACAATTTTTGTAGTATACTCCAAGTACCTGTGTATTGAGAGAAACGAGTTTGTAAGAATGTATTTTGATGTAACACTAGCTTTTCATTTCAATGAAATTTAATAAATCTCTTTCTTTAAGAATTTATTCTTTCTTTATGCAAATTCTTGTCTTCATCATTTACTAGTACTTCGATTTTACTTCTTGTCACCTAAATTCATTTACATTTGAGATAAGTTTCTTTATCATGAACTCTGTCGAAGTGCTCATAGTTTTTATAAATTTTATTTAAGATCAATTAGCACATGTCCTATGATTTATGTGGTCGATACTGCAAGTAAAACATATCCTTTTCTCAATTTGTAAGACCAACGGTTGTTCGCCAATTTTCATAGCAAACACACAATCACCCGTATTAGTTGACACGGCTCGTGTTAGCATACCTGGAATTGAGAAGTTTATATTCTAGAAAGACAATGAGCCAACGCGGCCGCCCGTGTCAGCTGACATGGCCCGTGTTGGCTGAAATGCTTCATCTTCTAATTTCCTTAGATTTTTTACCTTTGTGATTCATTAGGGTATTTTGGATATTCCCCTACCGCTGTGTTGGACCGGGGAGTATTTTAGATTCTTTTTGAGATGGAAAACAAGAACTTTTAACAGGAGAAGAATTTTACGATCAAGATTGGAGAGATCAAGGAGATTAGAGAACTTAAGGTTTTCATGAGCGGAAGCAATTGGAGATAAAAGGAATCATATTATCTTATAATGTATAATTTTTATTTTGTATTTCTTCTGAACCATATGAGTAGCTAAACCCCCCAATGATAAGGGGTGTCCCTGAATTGCTTTTGTAATGATCATAATTTCTTTTGTTTAAAGACATAAATGTTTTTCTTAGTCATTTTTATCGCTCAATGTTCTTAATGCTTTTTCTATCAGACAAATAGAATTTGATTTACGGTTGACCTTAGGTCGGACAAACCATTGTTAACGCTTTTGTGCGATAATACATCAGTAGATATTACCTAGGACTAGGAATACCCTGTTGCACTTGGAACACTGTTGACATTATAATGCTTGCGGTCAAACGTAATTACCTATGGACATAGTAATTAGGTTATGACATCAAATGTTTTCTCACTAAGGACTTAGGAGTAAACAACGAACAGTCAAAAAATTATTATTTTAAGCTTTGTCTCTGAAATAAGGATTAAGGTTGTTACAAGGCAATTCATACACCGTCTCTAGCATGCTTCTCATATATATCAGAAACCCATTTTACTATTTTGCTTTATTTTCTCTCTGTAGTTTGTTATATGCAAACAAAATCCAAAACCCCCTAGTACTTTTGTTCAATTGAATTATAATAGAGCTTGTATTTTCTACGCAGTCCTCGAGATCGATACTAGGGATAAAGCCCCTATGTAGACTGCAATCGGAAAAAATAGTACACTTGCTATTTTTTCGATCAAGTTTTTGGCGTCGTTGTCGGGGACTGCCGAAATATAAGTTTTAATTTTAGTTCAATTGAAATTTTGTTGCTTGACAACTAAAATTTTATTTTCAGTTTTTTATTATTATTTTTGTTATGTTACTACTAATATGTGTCTGACATTTTTATGCGAGGAGAATTCTCAGCTAATTTTCCTTTTGACGCAAAAGTCGAAAGATCTTTTCATGCAAGGCGTAGACAAGCAAGACTGACAGCTTCAGAAGCAGAGCCTTCAGCTCAACACCAAAAGAAGAAAGAACCTTTGTTCATTTAGAGCATTCCGGTTCAGGTTCAGACTCAGATAGAGATATTGTGATTATGTCTAAAATTCCACCGGCAGAGAGACTTGTTGGTGATTAGGTGGAGTTAATGCACCGGCTGGTAGGTTAACAATTATAAACCAACCGATGAACGTGGAAAACTTTCAGTTGCATCCGAGCACCATCATCCAACTTGAGAGGAGACCTTTCACCGGAAAGGTTAATGAAGATGCCAACAAACATCTGCAAAGATTTCTGACTATGATCACTACTCTCAAGATTGATGGGCACACTGATGAAGCCAAAAAATTAAGAATGTTCTCGTTCACTCTTTCTGAAGATGATGAAGAGTGGTACTACTCATTACCTGTCGGGAGTATTGCTACTTGGGAAGAGATGGATAATGCCTTTCTTAATGAGTATTTTCTTACCTCTGTGTATATTCGTAAAAGATATGATATCATGAATTTTAAACAGAAGGAGGGAGAATCACTCGGCAATGCTTATAAAAGGTTCAAACGGTTATTTGTTTCATGCCCTACTCATAACATGGATCAAACTAAACAGATGCAGATGTTTGTGAATGGTCTCAAGATGAAGACTAAGCAACTCATTGATACGGCAGCTAGTGGCTCATCAAACTTTACAACAGCCACTGGTATTAAGAAGATCATTGAAGTCATTGCTGCAAATGAGCATTTGGAATTATATGATTGTAGTGTGAGTAAACCTGAAGGAACAATTGACTTGAAGTTTGTTAATTAAGTTGTGAAAATGGAAGATCAAATCAAAGTTGAAGTAGAAATAAGGCTTAAAGCAATAAATGTAAGTACTCTCATACTGTTTCTCAAGTTCAACCTATCCAAGTTGTGAGTTGTGAGATTTGTAATGGACCCTATTTTATTGCATATTTCGTTGTGACTGTTAAACAAATTGAAGAGATAAAGTTTCTGAAGCAGAATAATTCCTATTCTCTAACTTATAATCCAGGGTGGAAGAATCGTCCTAACTTCTTCTAGAAAGATCAGAATCAACCTCAATATCAACAGCAGCAACAGGCTCCTCAGAAAGCAGAATGGGAAATAACTATTGAAAAGATGGCAACTCGCAATATTCAATTCCAAGAGACACGAAATAATCAGAGAAACATCACAGCTTCTATAAAAAAATCTTGAGGTTCATATGGGATAAATAGCACAACAACTCTCCATGCAAACTCAAGGAACCTTTCCGAGCGCGACAGTACCAAATCCAAAAAATCATGAGAATGTTAATATTGTCACAACAAGAAGTCAGAGAGTCGTAGAAGAAGATGAAGAAAGAGAAATAAATGATTATCAATGTATAGAGGTGAAGTTGGAAGTGAGAGAAAATAGGAAAGAACCGGAAAGAGCTTTACCACCTGTGAAGCCAACTGAAGAGAAAAAGAAAGAGGAGGTTAAACCAAAAATCAAGCTACCTTACCCTCCGCGAGTTACGAAGAAGGAACAAAAAGAGAAAGACTTTGAAAAATTCAGCACAATATTCACAAATTTAGAAACCAATATGTCGTTCTTTGAAGCACTTGAGCAAATTCCATTGTACAAGAAATGCATGAAAGAGGTAATGAGGAAAAAAAGACCAATGGGTGAAAAGCAGAAAATTTCAACTGAGTAGTGTAGTGAAATATCACAAGGAAGCAGAATCCGCATCAAACGGAAAGATCTTGGACCGGTAGCAATCCCTTGTACTATAAAATATAGAACTTTCAAGAAGGTTCTTATTGATTCAGGTGCTAGTGTGAGTCTCATGCCTTTATCTATTTTCAAAAAGCTAGGTATTGGAAAAGTGAGCGATACGGGAACAAACTTGAAGTTTTCCGACCACACGACTAAGAGGTCATTTGGGCTAGCAGAGGATGTACTGGTGACGATTGATAACTTTACCTTCCTAGTTGATTTTGAGATCATGGATATTCCAGAAGATGAAGAGACTTCTATCATACTTGGTCGACCATTCTTGCTGACTAATCGGTGAAATATTGATATTGAAACAAGTACTCTAACCTTAAAATATTTTGATAAGGAAATAATTTTAAAAGTGTTGGACATCAAGAAGAGAGGTAAAGAGGAAGACAATCACTCTTCAGTTGGAGTGATCCAAATAGCAAGAAAAGGAAAAAGTTCAAAACCACTTTCTAAAAAAGTCTCTGGTGTAATCTATCAGGTTGCAATATCTCAGTCGTCTAGGGCACATAGCGAGACTCCAAAGTTCATTCGAGGAGTCAAGAATAGAAAACATGAATGTAATTTAATATACAAAGTTGCTCTTATCTCTGAACCTAACTGATCCTCTATTGAGGAAAGGTCAAGCAACAAAGTGTGGAAGCTGAAATACCCCTCATAACAAGGGGGTGAACCGTCGAGCCATGCGACTTTAAACGAAGCGCCGCATGGGAGGCAACCCATGTTTTTAATGTTTGAGCATTTTCTTTTTGTTGTTTATTTTGTTTTGTTTGCAGATAATAAACGAGACCTTACAGGTGCACGCTAGGATGTAGCAATTGGTGTTGTATTTCCCTCCGACACCTCAGTAAGGATCTTTGTGAGTTATGTCTCTATCTTGCTCTAAAATATTGAGGCCAATGTTTAGTTCAAATTTGGGGGAGGATTTACTGTTTTGAGTTTTCATTTTAAGTACTTTTTATTTGTGTTTTGTGTGCTTTTGTTTAAAAACCGCTTTGAACTCACCCGAATGAGGACTCTAAAATTTTTCTTGTGAATACTGTGATGTGTGAGATAGTCAGGAAAGTATATAGAGTTGGAGGGAAGAGGAGTTAGAACTATGGACTTTAGGAAAGTTTGGAAATTGAGGTATAACCTAAACACCCTAGATTCCCCGGAGTAAGGAAACGAGTCCAAAGTGTAGATTTGTGCTATAGTACTTGGATTTGAGAAGTATTCCTCGACTAGTTCATAGTGATAGTCTAGCATGATTAAAAATAATTACATGTATAAGGTTGATTGAGAGAATGACTTATGGCACCCAAAAAATGATGAATAATGGTGGTAAAGACAATTGGTCCTTCTAAGTTGGGTAACCATCACCCGGTTACTTAGCCTAACGGTGGTTGAGTCTCAATAGTCATCCCAAAGTGGAATATTAAATGCCAACGAGCGAGAAAAAAAATAACGGTGCCTAAAAAAAGTCTCGATCAAATCTTGTACATGTGAGGGAAAATGATCAAAAGTGCTTTAATATGATTATCCAAATGAAAGGGATAGAAAATCGAAGAAAAGACTTAAGCCCAAAGCATAGTTGGAGAGGTTCCCAAAAGGGGGATTTAGGTTCGTGGTTTTAACGCGGTATGTGTTTGTGTAATGCCTTCGTTAATAGACGATTACCAGGAGAACTAGTTATAGCCAATCGGGATAAACGCTCACGTATGAGTATCTAAACACCTGACTGTCACAAGTCTTTCATTTGATATATACCATTTGATCTGAAGAATCTTTATCTAAGCTTGTTGCTTGAGGTCAAGCAACGCTTTAGGTTTGGGGGAGTTTGATCAGTGGTTTTTATGCGTTATTTTACCGTTAGTTTTAGTTAATCTTCTTATATGTTTAGTTGCATTTTATTTCCTTTTATCGCATTTTATGCTTTGGTTTTGTATTTCCATTGTTTTTAGGTTCAGGTAAGCTTTCAGGAAGAATCGGAGCGAGAAAATGGACAATACAGTGTTTTCGAGAATAAAATTAGCAAGTTACAGAAGGCCTGACACGGCCACCCGTGTTTCCTGACACGAGCCGTGTCAGGAGGATATGCCTGATCAAGAAAAAATGCAAGAAAGTGAGAATCCAGGGGGCTGACACGGCCCGTGTCAACATACTTGGAACTGAGAAGTTTATATTGCAGAAAGACAGTGAGCCAACACGGCCGCCCGTGTCAGCTGACACGACCCGTGTTGGCTGAAACGCTTCATCTTCTAATTTCCTTGGATTTTTTACCTTTGTGATCCATTAGGGTATTTTGGGTATTTCCCTACTGCTGTGTTGGACCGGGGAGTATTTTAGATGCTTTTTGAGAATGAAAAATGGGACTTTTAACGGGAGAAGAACTTTACGATCAAGATTGGAGAGATCATGGAGATTGGAGAACTGAAGGTTTTCATGAGCGGAAGTAATTGAAGATCAAAGGAATCCTATTATCTTGTAATGTCTAATTTTATTTTGTATTTCCTATGAATCATATGAGTAGTTAAACCCCCCAATGCTAGGGGGTGTCCCTGAATTGCTTTTGTAATGATCTTAATTTCTTTTGTTTGAAGACATAAGTGCTTTTTCTTAATCATTTTTATCGTTCAATGTTCGTAATGCTTTTTCTATCGGACAACTAGAATTTGATTTACGATTGACCTTAGGTCAGACAAATCGTTGTTAACGCTTTTGTACGATAATGCATTAGTAGATATTACCTTGGACTAGGAATACCCTGTTGCACTTGGAACACTGTTGACACTATAATGCTTACGGCGAAACGTAATTACCTATGGACATAGTAATTAGGTTATGACATCAAAGGTTTTCTCACTAAGGACTTAGGAGTAAACAACGAACAGTTAAGAAATTATTATTTTAAACTTTATCTCTGAAATAAGGATTAAGGTTGTTACAAGGTAATTCATACACCGTCCCTAGCATGCTTCTCATATATGTCAAAAACCTATTTTACTACTTTACTTTATTTTCTCTCTGTAGTTTGTTATTTGCAAACAAAGTCCAAAACCCCCTAGTACTTTTGTTCAATTGAATTATTATAGAGCTTGTATTTCCTACGCAGTCCTCGAGATCGATATTGGGGATAAAACCCCTATGTAGATTACAATCGGCAAAAATAGTACACTTCTTATTTTTCCGATCACTATGTCCTCAGAGATTTGTCGATTTTTGAACATTTCTATTTCAAGTTTCTCTAGAGGAGCATCTTGTGTCATAGAAGGTAGGACAAAAGACAAGCTTTGTAGCAGAGTCTCCATCTAGTCGAGATTTGGTCGAGTATCCAATTTGTTAATTTTGGTTTCCCAGTTTGTTTAATGTGTTATTTTGTCAGCATAAGCATAATACTACATGCATTCATACATAAATAAAGCATTTATGCATAGTCGAACATATATTCGTGTTCGTTCGCATGTCCTTGGTATTTCCAAATTCACTTTCCTGGTGGTATTACCCCCCAACAGAGAGTTCATCCCTTTATTTCCCCAATGGGATTATGCCTCGTGGAAAAATTGTGCTTCAGTTTTCTTCCCCAGCTCATTTGTCTGGATGAAGCAAATTGCTAGTCGAGTTAGCTCTTCGACAGGTAGAGTCTTGTTTGACTGTTTCTCTCCAGTTCATTCATGGATTGAACCTTGATCCCCTGCAGCAATTTTGGACTTCTCCATGCTATGAACATAGATGGCAAAGAAGGCATGTTTTGCACCTTTTGGATCATGTTCTCCTCAGCAGAGAAGACTCATTTTGTGGATAGATAATCTAATTTTTCAACAGTTATGGACCTGGTAATCTCTGAGTTTTTATTCAACAACAAGTAGCAGTCTTTTTATTTGAGAAGCTTCTTCACTCCCAACAATGTCAATTCTTATTTCAAAGGTAAATGGCAATCTCTTTATCCAATTCCCGACAGAGACGATTATTGTAATTCAACAAATCAAAGTCAATTTCGGTTTGTTTTCCAATAGGTGATTGTCTCTTTATTTGGGAAGCCTGTTGCGATCCCCAATCAAAGTCAAGATATCAATCTCCATCAAGTGAAGACCGCTTCAAGTTGAGCACCATAAGTTGAAAAAAGATTGCTTGATATCATTTCCAAAGTGGAAGACTTTGTTATAGAAGAAACTGAGACCCGTTCTAGGTCGAAGACCGAAAGTCATGAGAGTTTTATTACCCTTTCCAAGTGGAATACTTTGTTAAAGAAGAAATAGAGACCCATTCCAGGTCGAAGACCGGAAGTCATGGGAGGTTTATTACCCTTTCCAAATGGAATATTTGGTTAAAGAAGAAACTCAGACCCATTTCAGGTCGAAGAACGGAAGTCATGAGAGGTTTATTACCCTTTCTAAGTTGAATACATTATTAAAAAGAAGAAATTGAGACATGTTCCAGGTCGAAGACCGAAAGTGATGGGATGTTTACTACCCTTTCCAAGTGGAAAACTTGGTTAAATAAGAAGCTGATCCCCGTTCCAAGTGGAAGACCGAAAGTTATAGTAAGCTTATTATCAATCCAATTCATGTCCTTATCTTCGACTATGATTTGGTAGTATATCATCATCCATGAGTTGGTATTACATGTTTCTCTACCGTCATCTATGAGTCGGTATTATCCCGTTTACTACCTTCAACTATGAGTTGGTAGTAGCTCCTTTTCAACTAATTACTCAGGGTTGATTCCCCAATAAGATCAGTGTTTTTCCTCGTTGTAGGTTCCCCAGAGTCTTCCATTGTTGCTTGCTAGCTCTCTCGCTTCTAGCTATATTTTAGGTTGTTCCTTAGTATGGACCCTTGCGATGTTGTGTCACTCCCTAATGATTTATACCTCCCTAGTGGGATCCCTTCAATTTTTTATCCAGCAGTATCAAAGTTGTAATCTGTCTACGTGGAATGTGTCTCCCGTAGCATCTTCCCTGCAGAGTCTGCATTTTTTGCATTCATATCATAAGTATTATGCGGCATATTAGGGTTAAAAATTGGGTCTTATGTATTTAAGTATCTTCAATCTCATCGATATGGAGATTTTCAATCTTCATATCTCTGATAGAAGAAACTTAAATAGGGGCACTTGTCATGCCCACAATGCGTCATTCAGCTTCACTGACCAATCTTTCTGAGAAGCACTAACAGTCTTTTCAAGGATTTGTTTTATTTGTCTGTTAGACACTTCAACTTGTCCACTCGTCTGCGGATGATACAGAGTGGTAATCTTATGCTTCACATTATACTTCCTCAACAAGTTTTCCATCAACTTATTCAAAAAATGAGTGCCTTCATCACTGATTAAAGCTCTCGGTACTCCAAACCTAGAGAAGATGGTGTGCTTAAGGAAGTGCACCACCACTTTAGCATCATTTATGGGTAACGCTATAGCTTCCACCCACTTGGACATATAGTCAACAACGAGCAGAATATAGTTTTTTCCAAAAGATGGTGGGAAAGGTCCCATAAAGTCTATATCCCATACGTCAAACAATTCTACCTCTAACATAGAGTTTTGAGGCATCTGGTTCCTTCGGGAAATGTTACTTGTTCTTAGGCACTTGTCACATTCTCGGACGATATGATGAGCGTCCTTGAATAAGGTAGGCCAATACAACCCTAACTAGAGGACCTTTGCAGCTGTCCTGTCTCCACTAAAATGTCCCCCGTACTCAGAATCATGACAGGCTTTTTGTATTTCTCTTTGCTCCTCTTCCGGAACACATCTTCTGATTCAACCATCCATTCCCCTTTTGTATAGGAATGGGTTATCCCATAGATACAACCTGCAATCATATAGAAACTTTTTTTGTTTGGTTAGAGTTAAAATCATCAGGTATCGCTCCACCTACCAAGTAGTTTTCATAGTCGGCAAACCATGGAACGCCAGTAATAGCCAAGATTTGTTCATCTGCAAATGTGTCCCAGATTGGATGCTCTTTTTAAGTTTCCTATATTGGGGACATGCGGGACAAGTGATCTGTAACAGTATTTTAAAAACCCTTTTTATCTATAATTTCAAGATTAAATTCCTGAAGAAGGAGGATCCACCTCAAAAGCCGAGGCTTTGATTCCTGCTTGGCAAACAAATACTTCAATGCAGCATGGTCAGTATAAACAATAATCTTGGACCCAAGCAGATATGACCTGAATTTGTCAAAAGCATACACTACATCAACGACTCCTTTTCCGTAGTTGTGTAATTCATTTGGGCCGGATTAAGGACATGACTAGCATAATAAATTATATGCAATAATTTGTCCTTTCTTTGTCCTAAGACAGCCCCGACAGCAATGTCACTAGCATCACACATTATTTCAAAGAGCAGTGACCAATCAGGGGTTATCACTATAGGTCCAGAAATTAACTTACTCTTTAGAGTCTCAAAAGCCAGCCTACACTTATCATCAAAATTAAAGAGTTTGTCTTTGACAAGCAAATCAGTCTAAGGTTTGGAAACTTTTGAGAAATCTCTGATGAACCTGTGATAGAAACTTGTATGTCCTAAGAAACTCCTAATCCCCTTTTCATTCACTGGGGGTAGGAGATTAGCTATCACTTCCACTTTTGCTTTGTCCACTTCAATCCCCTTGTGAGAGATCTTATGGCCAAGCATTATACCTTCCTACACCATAAAATGACATTTCTCCCAATTGAGAATGAGGTTAGCTTCTTGGCACCTTTTCAAAACAAGAGACAAGTTAGTTAAACAAATATCAAAAGAAGAACCAAAAACAGGAAAAAAAAATCATCCATAAACACCTCCATATGCTTTTCAAGCATGTCGGAGAATATAAATATCATGCATCACTAAAAGATACCGTACAAGCATGTGAACATGGTCTTCTCCTGATCTTTCAGGGCTACAGGAATTTGATTGTACCCCAAGTAACCATCCAAAAAGCAGTAGTACTCATGACTTGCAAGTCTTTCTAACATCTGGTCAATGAAAGGGAGAGGAAAATGATCTTTTCTTATTGTGGTGTTGAGCCTTCTGTAATCAATACACACTCTCCAACCTGTTACAGTTCAAGTGGGGATCAATTCATTCTTCTCATTTAGAATCACCATTGTTCCTCCCTTCTTTGGCACCACATGCACCGGACTTACCCAAGAACTATCGAAAATATGGTAAATTAACCCAGCATCCAACAGTTTAACCAGCTCTTTCCTCATAACTTCCTTCATAGCTCGATTTAATCTTCTTTGGGGTTGGACCACTGGTTTGTGATTGTCCTCCATCAGTATCTTATGCATGCACACTGTGGGGATAATTCCTTTCAAATCCCCAATGGTCCATCCCATAGTGATATTGTATTTCTTAAGTACCTATACCAATTTTCCTCTTCTTTTTCTTTCAGCCCAAAATTGATTATAGCAGGACACTTGGTTCCAGAATCTAAAAACACATACTTCAAATTTTTAGGTAATTGCTTTAGTTTATAATTTGTACCTGTTTTTTTTTCCTTTTTAGCCTCAGTTTCTGGTGAAGCTCTCAAATCCTCCCACCGGTGTGGTTTGGATTTCAACCAAGGTGGTTGAGCATTCAACATCACAAGAACTTCTTTCTCTCTTTCATCCTCATTATCCTCTATCTCTTGGGTCGATAAGCTAAAAACTCTTTCCAAAGGTGACTTAGGGATTTGGATGTGAATAGCTTTAACTACCATATTATCTATTACCTCCATAGTGTGGCTTGTCCCTATATCTTCTTTGTGCTTCATGGTATTCCTCACATTAATTTTCAGCTCTTCATCATAAGCTTTGAGGTTCATAGTGCCTCCCTTAATGCCTATCATACACCTTCCTGTTTCTAAGAATGGCCTCCCCAAAATTAGAGGGATCTCCTCATCTTCTGGCATCTCCAGAATCACAAAATCAACGGGAAACACAAATTTATCAATTTTTACTAGAACATCTTCAACTACCCTATAAGGTCTCTTAACTGAATGATCTGTAAATTGGATGTGATCCTAGTATCCTAAACACTTCCTATTCCCAACTTCCTGTATATTGACAATTGCATAAGGCTCACACTAGCCCCTAAATCAATAAGTGCCTTTAAAATGATCTATCTCCAATTGTGCACGGAATGGTAACCGACCCTCTATCTGGCTTTTTCACTGGAATCTTCATACCCTGCAAAATAGTACTACATGTTTCAGTCAGAATAACAGGTTCAGTGTCGATGGTGCGCTTTTTAGAGATGATGTCCTTCATAAATTTAGCATATATAGGCATCTGCTCAAGTGCCTCAGCAAATGGGATATTGATCTCTAACTTTTTGAACATCTCTAGAAACTTCTCAAAGTTTTTCTCGTGTTGATCTTTTTTCTTGTTTCTTGTTGGGAAAGGAAGTTTAATGATGGATTTTGGTTCAGTGGGTTTTTCCTTCACAGCCTGCTTTTGAATCTGTTATTCCTCAGTGGGGATTTTAGTTTCTAAGATTTCCATATCTACCTCAAGTAATTGGTCCTCTTCCTCAGATTTCTCTTCAGACACTTCAACCTTATTCCCACTTCTGGTTGTTACGACATTCACATTATTACGATCTCTTGGATTTGTCACTGTTGTACTAGGTAGGTCACCTTGTGCTTGAGAATTTGTTATCTGTTGTGCTATCTGACCCATTTGAACCTCCAGATTCTTAATAGAAGCATTAGTGTTTCTCTGATTATTCATGGTCTCTTCTTGGAACTGGATACTTTGATCGGCCATCTTTTCAATTGCAATTTCCCAAACTGCTTTATTTGGAGCTTATTGTTGATATTGTGGTTGAGCTTGTTGATATTGTTGTTGATACAGTGGTTGTTGCTGTTGTTGAGGTCGGTATTGTTGTTGCTGTGATTGGTTTTGGCACTGAGTAGGTCCTTGTTTCTGTGCATTCCCTTGTTGGTCTTTCCAGGAAAAATTTGGATGATTTTTCCAGCCCAGATTGTAAGTATTAGAATAAGGGTTGTTCTGCTTCAAGAAATTAATTTCTTGAATTTGTTGAGTCGTGGTTACACAATGCATAGAAAAATGAGGACCCCCACAAATATCACAACTAACAGCTTGTACCGGTTGAACTTGTGCTACGGTTTGGGTACCTATATTCATAGCTTTCAGTCTCCTCTCAACTTCAGCAGTGATTTGATCCTCCATCTTCACCACTTGATTAGCAAGTTTCAAATCAATCACTCCTTCAGGCTTGCTCACACTTCGATCATATAATTCCAAGTGTTCATTTGCAGCAATGGCTTCAATGATCTTTTTGATACCAGTTGTTGTTGTAAAGTTAGAAAAGCCACCAACAATTGTATCAATAAGTTGCTTTGTCTTCATTCTGAGACCATTTACAAACATCTGCATTTATTTTGTTTGGTCTACATTATGTGTGGGACAAGCAACCAATAATCTCTTAAGCCTTTTGTATACATCACTAAGTGACTCTCATTCCTTCTGTTTAAAATTCACGATATCATATCTTTTTCGAATATAAACAGAAGTAGGAAAATACTCATTCAAGAATGTTGTCTTCATCTCCTCCCAAGTAGTAATACTCCCGGCAGGCAAAGAATAGAACCACTCTTCTGCATCTTCAGAAAGAGTGAATGGAAACATTCGTAACTTTTTAGCTTCTTCCGAATGCCCCTTAATTTTTAATGTTGTTTTCATTGTAAGAAACCTCTATAAATGCTTATTTGCATCTTCATTGATTTTTCCAGCAAAAGGTCTCTTTTTGAGCTGACGAATTATTGCCGGGTGCAATTGGAAGTTTGCTACATTAACCGGTTGATTCACGATGGTCAACCGACCTGCTGGAGCATTTGCTCCTCCATAATCACCCAGAAGTCTTTCTGCTGGTGGAATTCCATCCATTCTCACTCCATCTGGCTATGTCTCTACGTCTGTGTTGGACTCTGAATCAGAGTAGTCAGAATGAACCAAAATTTCTTCTTCTAACGTTGCCAGTCTTGCTTGTTTCACTTGACGGTGTCTCGCATGCAGTGATCTTTCGGGTTCTGCGTCAAAAAGAAACTCAAATGAGGGCTTTCCTCGCATACACAGATTAGACAAATATTAGTTAAAATAAAAATAAATCTAAAAAACAAACAAAAATAAATTTTTAGTCACAGAGCAACAAAATTTCAATTGAATAAAACTTAACTTATATTTTGGCAGTCCCCGGCAACGGTGCCAAAAATTTGATCGATAAAATAGCAAGTGTACTATTCTGCCAATTGTAGTTAAAATAAGGGATTTATCCCTAGTATCGATCTCGAGGACTGCATTAGGCAATATAAGCGTAATTTGAATTCAATCAAAAAAAATCAATTGGGGTTTTTAGATTTGGTTTGAATATGATAAAAGACAATATTTAAAATAAAGCAAACTAATGAGTAAGATTCAACAAGATATGAGAGCATACTAGGGGCAGTGTATGAATTGCCTTGCAAAAATATCAATCCCTATTTCTTAAACATAACCACAATTTTTTTAAGTTCTTACTACTAATTTTGTTCACTCCTAAAGCCTTAGTGAGAAAACCTTTAAAATTATTATCAATTTACTATGTCCATAGATAATCAATTTGAAATCAATCATTGAAAATAGTTTCAGCAGTATTCAACTGCAACAGAGTAATCCTAGTCCTAGGAAATATCTACTAAGGCATTATCGATCAAATTGTGTTAACAATGGTTCTTCCGACCTAAGGTTAACCATAAAACTAATTCAATTTGTTCGATTGAAAAAGTTATAAAATCATTGAACGATAAAACTTGATTAATAAAATAAGCGTTTATGTCATTCACATGAAAATAATATCAATACAATAGCAATTCAGGGACACCCCCTAGCATTGGGGGGTTTAGCCTGTCATAATAATAAAAGCAAATTCAACAATCAGATTTAACATTACAAGAATATTTGGGGATTACTTTGATCTTTAATTGCTCCCGCCCTTGAAAACCTTATGTTCTCCCTTTTTCTTTATCGTTCAATCCTTCTCGTCAAATTCTTCTCTTGTCCAAAAAGTTCAAAAGTCCTTTTTTCTTTGTCCAAATGTGTCTTAAATACTAACAGATCCAATATAGAAGGTAGGAAATTCCAAAAATACCCTCTGAGGTCAAAACAGTCAAATATGATAAGAAATTGGGGGATGACACGCCCAAGCCAACACGGGCCATGTCAGCTGACACGGGAAGCCGTGTTGGCTCCCTGTTCAACTGATCAAATAAATCACCATGCCAGACTTACTGACACAGGCTGTGTCAGCTGACACGAGTACCTGTGTCAGTCCCCTGCTTTCTCGTCCAACACGGCCTCATAGCTCTTCTCCTGACACGGGTGGCTGTGTCAGGCCACTGAATTGCTTGAAAAACTCCTCTGACTTTTCCCGAATCCTCTATTTCTTCGCTCGAGTCCTTTGCCTTTCTCTGTATGGACCT
The DNA here is from genome assembly GCA_963859935.3 of Lathyrus sativus. NCBI lineage: Eukaryota > Viridiplantae > Streptophyta > Magnoliopsida > Fabales > Fabaceae > Lathyrus > Lathyrus sativus. The sequence continues at coordinate 444,926,730 of OZ012740.1, read as the reverse complement.
AAAATCATCAAGACCACTACCAAACGCGTAAAATGCACCACATACAACAAAATCACTAGAAAAACATATGACCCGAGAAAAACATGAAGACAATAACTTTTATTCAAAAACAATATAAAGACTAACATAAATATTACTGATTCGTGGATTAGATGTCGAATAATTGTGGGAAACAACATAGAAATTGTGACCGATCAGCTAACATTGTTAACCCTATTCAAAATACAAAAGAAATATTGTTGTTTTCTTTTCTTAGTGTACAAGATAGGGGCTTGCAATCAAAGGATCAAGTTTGATTTCTAAATTAGGGTTTGGGTGCCCAAAGTCAAAGTCTTGGTCAACAAATGATTCACAAGAGCTTTCAATTCAAGGCATGGCCTATAATATTAGGTCACATTCATGTCAAAATTCATTTAACATCATTTGATCAAGAGAAATTCAAGTTTGGTGCATGATTTCAAAGTTGATTCAAGTATGATTCATGTGTTCATTTTCATGCTACCTTCATCCAATTCTCAAACAAGCACAAAAAATATTCAAAGGGACAGTTAAGTTTCCCTAATTTGATGTCCAAGTGTTCATCAATGGGCCTTTGGATGCAACAAATGACAAGAAACCTCAAGTTGGAACATGTTTGATTGGCCTAAAATCAAGTATGGCATGTCACTTGGTCCAAACACCATAACTTTCTCATTTTTCAGCATTTTTCTAATCTTCTTAGGGCCAAATGTCATAATTGAACTCCTATTCAACTTTGTTTCAAGGGTCAAACATCAATTCAATCTCTAAGTCCATCAATTTTTAGATTCGCTCAGCTTCCCATGTGTATACAAAAGTAGGCCCAATACCTGGTCGACCTAATGTCTGGCCTAGAATTTCAGGTCACGACCCCCAACTTTGAATCAATGCCATTTTCAATCCAAGCGTCCTTTTGATGTGATTCTTTTTTGCATATGATTATTTTCAATAAGGAGAACTTTTTGCACAAATGAAATCTCAAAATGCACGAGTGAGTTCCATTTGGCCTAATTTCAAATATGGTGTCATGAACTTTGTTCTCCACACAAGCTTCAGGTCATGATTTTTACTCCAATCTCAATTTGGGACCACAAGCACATGTGCAACTTCTTTGTGAGCCAAAAACGCGTGCAAACAAACACAAAACGACTTGTTTCAAGTGCCAATTCACACATTTCATGCCTCATGTTCACACGGTTGGAAAATCAAAATTCCAACCCTAGCTCACACGAACATTCGATCTAAACCACATGTGTGAGCTCATCATTTTATTTCCTATAAATAGAGGGTTCATTTGCCTTAATTTCCAAGCTTTGAAAGTAAAAAAAAAAATCTGAAACCATTTGAATCTAATAACTCAAAAAACCAGTCAACCATTTCTTTAATTCAAGCTCTTTTAGTTTGAATCTTCGAACACAATCACTCACCGCCACCTTCTGAAGCTAACCGTACCATTACCATGCTTTGAAGTTACCTGAATCAAGCTCTCCATTTTCACCATTGTTAACCTTCGAAGCTTCAATTGGAAAGGTAGTTACATGCAACATTTCTGAGCAAACAAGTTGCCAGTGTGTTTGTCTTGATTCACTGATTAAAAGCTCTCATCTGCCTTGAATTTATCTTTTGATTTAGTCATTTAATTTTACTTTGAAGAATTAGGTTTCTTTGTGTTCTTGAGCAAATTCTCTATGCTCAGAGCAAATCAATTGCTTTGATGTAGAGAGACATGAACGATGAAGTTTTTGGAAGCTAAATCCATAGTTGATTGGTGCTAAAAACACGAGTTCATGATGTTGCAGAAATTGGATGGAGGTTGAAGATGAAGCCAGTTTGCGCGTGTTCGTAGAAAATTCAAATTCTTCCTCCAATAGCAGCGTGTTGGCGCATTTTTTTGAATTTCCTAGCCATTGGCGCCTTTTTCAAATTATTTTTCTATTTTCTTTTTCACTAACTTTCTAAATTAATTTCTGATTGGTCCTTTGACCGTTTTTACTCCAATTTTGTTTAATAATTTCATAAAAGTAATTTCTACCACACTTTTTTTTTCATAATTTTTAAAAATCATTTTATATTTAATTCATCTTTTCTCTTATTTTTCATGTATTCTTTCATTTTCAATTTTACTTTTGATCATTTTCAAATATTTTTGCATCTAACTTTTGAGATCTTTTTATTTGCAATATTTTGGACTTCTTATAATTTTCTCCATCATTTATTTTACATTTTGATCCTTCTTAAGAAATTTCCATTTAATCTCCATTTTAAATCACTTTTTAATTCATTTTATTTTGTTTTTTTATTCATGCTCTTGATACTTGTGTTTTGGCACTTGATGATTGGTTGATTTAACATGTCTCCAACATCTCAAATCTTTGATTGATGATCCTTTGCTTGATTGAACCTTCTTTTGTTCAAACATGTTGATGGATGATCATTTGGTCATAAGTGACACTTTGCATTAGAGATAGGTTATCCCTTGGGTAATTCTACTTTGAGGCTTTGGTTTTGTTGTTAGATGATCCCTACATGATGGATTTATCTCTCTTCTTCTACGTCTTTTCTTCTTTTTGTTTTGACAATTGTGTTGCGTTGCTTTAGGAGAATGATTTTGTATCATTTCTCTAGCATGTTTGAGCATAAAACGTGTTATTGACCGGCCTCAGATAGGTGTGAATTCTACATAAGTCCATTTACGATTGCTTAACATAACGCTAAATTGTCCCGACTCGATTAAGTTCTCATTAACACTAACATTCACATATTAATTATGCTAACATCTAAAATTTATTTTATGTTATTTACATTTATCTCATTTACTTTCATGCCTTTACTTTATATCATCTTACATTTATTGTCATTTGAATTCTTAGTGTTATTTTTCATCTTTATTTTTTTCTTATTATAAAAGAACAAAAACATCATAAAAATGGCTAAAACCCTAAAAATCTTTAATTTCATCTCAAGGACTTTGTATTACTATCCCTTGCTTGAGGAGTATTTGGACCTTGGACTTTAGGACTTAGTTTTTCCCTTTGCTTGGAGTGGTATCTGGGACCTTGTGATTCATCTGAGTCATAGTACTTCATATGAGACTTTTTGATCCTCAATTCAAGACTTGGATGCTCTTTATGGCTTGGTGACCTTAATTGTCCATATGGTTTTCCTTTAATATTCATTCGTGCTCGTTTCTTGTTCATCTTGTGGCTCAATCCAAAGGAAATGGAATGATTGTTTTGACCGATGTCAAATGCTTGCCTCTTCTTGTGGTTAGTACAGTTGCGCACACAAAGAATTTCTCTTGGGCTACCTAACAATGAGATCATTTACCTCATCTCCGTCTCACTTTTTAAAATTTTCAAAACTTGTCTCTATTTCAAAAACTTCTTTTTTTCAAACTTCACACATTTTTCTTAATAAACGTTGACTTTGTCAAGTGATCCAGAAAATATTTTTCTTAGTAAATGCTAAAACACTTAAGCATACTTAAACTCTTTTGAAAATTCTAAAAAAAGACAAACCTCAACAAAATTCTTTTTGTTCCTTTATGCATTTTTATTCAAGAGCCTTTTTTCTTCAAAAGATTGGATATTAGCCTATTTTTACAATGATGCAAACTACTACACTTCTACAAGATGCTGAGAAATGAATGACATTTTCCACTTGAATGTTGAGATGTACTTGTGAGAAAGTCCAAGTAAAAGTTCTCCATATCAAGATGATGCAAATGCTAATTTTCTCATACTTGTGGGTAGTAAGTTGAGTTTTCCACTCAAATACGAAAAAATATCTTTTCAATTAAAATCAATCAACAAACAATCCAGCTTTATGTAAACATGGATTAACAAGTGGTTCTTATTGAGTACAACGAATGTGAGGGGTGCTACTACCTTCCCCTTACATAACCAACCCCTGCATCCAGATCTCTCTTCTTAGCTTTTAGCTTTTTGTGGGTTTTGTTCGACTTTTTCCTTTTTCTCTTTGGAAATAATAAATTTCGGTGGCGACTCTTGCTTTTATGAGTTAAGTTAATCAATAGCTTAATCTCAATAATTTTTTTCGCCGCGACACTTTGAAGTAAGTTGATTGTTTTTTGTTATAGAGGACCTTTTCCTTATCATCTTCATCCCATGAACTTCTTATCTTTGTCATTCTAACATTGTTTATAACACTTGTAGGAAAAAAAGACCATTTTGAACAACATCCCAAGTTTCTTCTCCTTGTGCTTCTAGTTGAGCCTTCATGTGAATTTTTTAGAAATCAAAGTATTCACTACAAAAAAATAGAGGCTTGTTATTGCTACCACCATCTCTAAAAACTAGATTTGTGGATGCCATTATGGATCTTTTAGGAACAGGTTACCTTAACCTACTTTGATACTAATTGTAAGTGTATAATGCACTTAATAGGGGGAGGGGTGAATTAGGTATTCTGAAATATTTTGGTGTTAGAGGAGTTTATTTTTATTTTACTAGTTTGATGTTAGGTTTAGAAAGCAGTAAAACGCGGAAAAAATAAAGAACACATGAGATTTATACTAGCTCCCGTGACAATTCGAGAGTACATCTAGTTCATTTACCACTGTAAGACATATTACTATTGTTAGAACTTTGTACAAGCCTGTAACTAACTTTTATAAACAAGCTTCTAACTAAATCAACAAGGCAAACCACCTTGTGATCTTACAACACAGAAAAAGAAAACAATCATTTCTTTTTTCAACTCTCTTCTTTCCAACAATCCTGAACAATAAGGTGCTTATATAAATCTGAGTTTTTTTATAAAACTTTGAAGTATTAGGACTTTTATCAATTACAAGAATTGATCTTCCCTTTCAAGTAAACAATTCACAAAGTATATTACACAAGTGCTTTGAACTTTGTTGATGAAACTTTTAATGATGCAATGAAAGTGTATGTAGAAAGTTTCACAAAAACTTATTACTCAAGGAACTTGGTTAAAATTAAGAGTTTTGAATTTGAATTGTAATGAAAGAGGCAGTTCTTGAAAATCTAAAATCATAGGTATTTATACAAGTGTTATACCTTTTAGAAGAAGTATAATCTCATGAATCAATGTCATGATTCATAGATGTAACTTAAAATTCGTTGGAATCATATTTTATGTGAAAAAATGTCACTACTTCAATGGTAACCGCTTAACACATTATCGTAACCAGTTACAGCTAAAACAAGAAAATATTTTTCAAAGTTTTCGAAGGTGTAATGATAACGTGAAATTATATCAGATATTTGACTTGACTTGCATGAATTTTATCTGCTTTTATTACTGTTTTATTTTATTTATCTTTGATTACGCCTTTGTTTTCTTATGTTTTGTAGGTTACCATAAATATGGACTAAAAGAATAAAAGGAGAAATAAATGAAGGAAATGGAAAGAAAAGAGGAAGAAAAGACCAAAGAAAGAAAAGAAGAAGAAAGAAAGAGAAAGGAAAGGGAAAAAAAAAGGTGTGGGGGCCACCACACACCAAGTGGCACTTGCCACTTGGGTGTGGCGCCTGCCACATGACCATGGCAAAGAGGTGGTGGCTGCCATATGCATAGGAGGTGGCGAGTGCCACTCCTAAGTAATAGGAAGTGGCAACCGCCACTACTACAAGAACGGAAAGTGGCGCCTGCCACTTCCTCCCCAGATTTTTTCCACTTTCTCCCTATTTTTTCTCAACTTCATGGCTACATTCTCTCCTGATTTTTCTGCTCATTGGAAGCCTCAAATTCATGTAACCGCCGCCCGCTAACAGTATAAAAGAGAAGGCAATTTTGGAACTAGGGGATGCATTAATTTTTCTTTTTTCGTTTTAGTTTTTCAGCATTTTGTTTTAGTATCTTTACATTGTTTTTAGAGAATTTTTGTAAGGCAATTGTTTCTCACACTGATAAACAATTGCCATTTAGTTTTAGGATTGATTCAAAAAGGTTGTAATATTGTACCGAACTGCAAGTTGGCCTTCATAATCAAATCCAGGTTCTGTTCTGCAAATTTCCAGGTTTTGTTTACCTGGTTTCATTTTTATCATTATATTTTTATGCATTCTTTCTATTTTCTGTTTAGTATTAAGATTAGATTTAGTAATAGCATGAAATCCATGTCTGGCTAAACCTCTTAGTATCGGTATGTAATTACGATCGGTCGAGGGGGTTAAGTAAATCGTGATGTAAACTTAATGGAATCTAATTCTTCTGGTCTCTGTTTCTTTTGCCAAATTATAAACTTTTGTCACGAGAGTGAGAAAGTAACGAAGGTTAAGATCAATAAAGCGAGAGTTTGAGGTCTTAACTGGATAGCTGAAACTGAACATTAGGCTTAAATACAGCGATAGCGCTTTAAGGTTAATTATGATTTATTTGTTTCCAAAAAGTGTTTTTAAATGCAAAATGAGAGAGCGAGAGCCGCATTCTGATTTGAGAGCATAGTCTAAGTCAAGACCACGAGAGTGTGAGATAAGGCCTTTTAAATGAATATTTTCTACAGAATAACAATTCTTTCTTTTAAACTAAATGCCCACGAATTACCGAACCCCTGATGATTGACAGGATTATATATCGATATTTCGCATTATCGTAACTTAATTTGATTTTAATTTCGTACTTATTTTATTTCTCGCATCACAAATTTAGAAATCCATTAGCCTTAGCTTTACATAGTAGCATTAGATAGCGGTAGATCAACTCTTTGTCCTTTGGGTTCGATAATATTTTAAAACTACACGATCAGACTGTGCACTTGCAATCACGAACCATTCAGACATACTAAGTAGCGATCATGTAACCGATTACATATATTGGTTAACTGGTTACACCTGATACAATTTTCAAAAATACTTATATTCATATTCTTGTAACCGATTAACATAATAGTGTGATCGGTTACACTTGAAGGAAAATGTGAAAAAATAGTTTAAAACATTTGAAATCCAAAACCATTTATTTCTAAAAAGAGATTTTATGAATGTTCTGAGCACTATGGTAATACACAAGGCTAAATTGTAACTTGTACTTTAATAATGTGATTAAACTTCTAAGTTCCAATGTTATCTTGACAATTTGCTTGAGATCCAAGTCTTGTTAGCATAGAGCTTTGAACATAGAACTTTCTCTCCTTTTTTGATATAGCTTTATCTCATTTTCACGCATTTGTACACTAAAAGAAACTGACATACGAGTACAAGAGAGTCCGTCTAAATGCTAGTTGTATATAGTGATTAAAAAATATTTATCATTAACATGTTTTAATTTTCGAAATACTATAATAAATTGATTATATTTGAACAACTTATGTAAATCGTTCGAAACTCTCCAAACCCCTCATTAAATACAAATTTTTAGTTCTGGTGATTTAATTTTATAAAGATAACTAAATTTCTAAAACTCTCTCCCCTTAAATCCTTCTATTTTTTCTCATTCCTTCCTTTTTTTCCAAAACCTTTTTCTCCCTTCCCTTTCAAACTCTCAAACAAATCTAAAGCTCACCAAAAACCTATTTGTGCGACATTTTACTCTGACTCAGTTGACAATTATATGGCGGTCACACCATTAGCAATTTTGGATTCCAAAATTGTGATTATCATTGATTTGTTGAGAAATTTTAATAATTTTCACGTTTGGGTTGTCCTAGTTCTTAGGAGTGTCAGTAAGTTTGTTTCAGTTTACCTAGTCAATAGGAGTTTATTTTGAACGTGTTAGATAGTGTCTATTTTCATGGTACCTTTAGTTATGTATTTTCTTATTTATAGGTTGTTAGTTTATCAATGAAAGAAGCCAGAAAATCATATTTTGTCTCCTACTGTTATCAGTGGTACCAGAGCAGTGTGAGTTCCACGGAGAGAAAAGTGAAATTGATGGCTTCCAAAAAAATTTGTACAACCAACCATTCCACACTTTGATGGTCACTATGACCATTGGAGCATGCTCATGGAGAACTTCTTGAGGTCCAAAGAATATTGGACGGTTGTTGTTTATGGAGTAGCAGAAACAGCAGCAGGTGTTACGCTGACAAATGCGCAAAAGACAGAGCTTGAATGGCTGAAGTTAAAGGACCTTAAAGCAAAATCGCTCAATTTTGGAAACCATTCTTTGCAAGGACACTACAAAGCATATTTAGGATTCCATGAAGAAGAAATACCAAGGTACAACAAGAACAAAGAGGTAGCAGCTTCAAGCACTTCGTTCGGAGTTCGAATTGCTTCGAATGAAATCAGGAGAGTTCGTTACGAACTATTTTTCAAGAATGATGGCTATTGTTAACAAGATGTGAATTCATGGAGACAAGACAAAAGATGTCACCATTGTTGAGAAGATTCTTCGATCCTTGACACCAAAATTTAATTTTGTTGTTTGTTCAATAGAAGAAGCTAATGATGTTGATGAACTTTCAATTGATGAATTGCAAAGTTCCTTGTTGGTTCATGAACAAAAAATTAACCAACAAGAAAAAGAAGAACAAGCATTGAAGACCTTATCAAAAAATCACTTCATACCTAGTAGAGCCGATAGAGGACGAGGAAGAGGTAGAGGTCGAAATAGAGGAGTCATAAACAACAATGCTCGTGGGAACCAACAGCAAAATCATCATCAAGAGAGTCAATTTCAAGGAAGAGGTAGAGGCCGTGGAAGCCACCACTCAATAACTTATCGATCAACATCAGTAGACAAGTCAATGTTGAATGATTCATATGTCATAGGTGTCGCTACTGCGAAAATCAGCGCCGGATATGACAGAAGAGTCGCCACCGTGCGTTATTTATCCCTCAGAACGGGAAAGGAAACGATCGGGAAAAATCTGACGAAAGGGTATAAGACAAGGTCATCGCAACCATTGTCTGGGTTCGGGAGTCGGTTACGCAAGGGGAAGGTATTAGCACCCCTCACGTCCATCGTACTCGATGGGATCCACGCTTGCTGGTTTGTCTACGGGTGAAAAACAATCTATCTACGGCTGCTAAAGCTAAACGAAAAGAAACTGACTCGATAGAGCATCGCGCTCTATGCCAACGTATTCCCTTGTGCAATGGAAAAGTCAGAGTCAACGTAGTTCGGGAAACTACGGGGAATGGGCTCGCCGAGATATCGCATCTCGTGCCTACGTACTTCCACACGGCGTGAAAGATCAGAGCTTACGTAGTTCAGGCTAACTACGGCTAGACAGGGTGTTCTCGATCACGTAGGGGTGAGAGAAAGGATTGACGATACTAGCGTACGCATCCTAGCAGTTAGGTGTATGCTGCTCGCTCGACGGAGGCTTAGGCGTTACCTGTTTGCGATGGAATGGACGTAGTATGTCGGGTTTGAAAGGTATGGGAACCTACGGGTTCTAGAACTACGATCTGGTCTCGATTGCGCTCGGGCAAGAGAAAAGGAACATCAGTCGTCAGCGGGAAAGTCTTGATCGCACGGCAGCGAGAGAACAGAGAAGTTAGTTGTTAGTGTGCTCGCTAGGATATCACATCCTATGCCTACATATTCTCGTCTGGTACGAGAAATCAGAGCAGTTGTAGTTCAGCGGGAAAACGAGTCTCGATTGCACAGGGGCAAGAGAAGGGGTCTCAATCGCGAGAGAAAAGGGTTTCAATCGCACGGGGGCGAGAACAAAGAGGAAGCAGGCTTACACCTAAACGGGAAGGAACTCGGGACACACACGCAAGAACCTAAGGCGTAGGAGCGAATGCGTCGCATGTCATCCAAAGGGTACCATACTAGACATCCTAGACGATTGAGAAGAAACTCCTCAACTGTCATTTCCTACGTATCTAATGATACAGCTCACAACACTCGTCGGTTGCCTGAAGACTTGAATAAGATGATGTTGAACGAAGCAACTCCGTTGGCTCCTGACATGCGCGCAAGCTCCATTCCAATCTTCTCCTCTCTGGATCCTTGATGAGGACGCTCGAATCAGGACCAATGTAACGCTTAGACCGTCATGGTTCGACTTATACGAGAAATCGAACTCTCAGAGGTAGCGTATTGATGTCTGTGTCAAAGACAAGATAGAAAAATGATATCGGCAATCATTCTCCAATTGAGTCGTGTCACATGGCCAGCCAAAAATAAAATCAGAGACAAAATCGGATAGAAAAGAAAATAGGAGAGAAAATAGGAGAAAAATCCACTAACAAATGGAAATAAAAGTCTACTCCTAAAATTAACAATTAAAATCTACTAGAAAAATATTCTAAACAAATATTAAAAGAAATTGTATAAGAAAAATAGCATGGAAAATCTATCCTAAAGAAAATAGAAAAAATCTATATTAAATCTATAATATTCTATAATATGCTAAAAATAATAGAATATAAATTCTATAATAAAAACTATGCATAATATTCTAACTATGAAAATGAAACTATAATCCTAAAAAAAAGAATTACACTATTACAATCAATCATCCAATACAAGGGAAAAATTAAATTGCAAAGGGGAGGGGGGTACAATCTGCGAACTGGGGGTAAGGCAGAAAAAAAACCACTCTGAGCTTTAAGCCCACAATACATTCAAAAAATAAAACAAAAAGCAAAACCTGGGGGTGCACTGGTAAACGTGTGGGGTATGAGATTGGAAAACCTTGTTGTCACTGAGCCCAGCCCATTTGTCACAGGAAAAAAATGAGGAAAGGGGTGTGCTATGGGAAAAAAAAGGGGGACGGATCCAAAAAGTTGATTGGGCCCAATGGCCCAAAAGTCCAAGGGAGTTCAGAAGCTCCTTCGTCTTCCTCACTTCCAATTCCCTCTGAAACCCTAATTTCTCTTCTTCCTAACCTCACCGCCGCTGGCGCTCTCACCCTCAACCTCCGTCTCCGTTCTCACCCGTCTCAACCTTCATCCCTTCTCTACGTCTTAAATCTTTCCGCCTCCACCACCAAAATACTGTTTCTGTTGGCACCTGATGAAAGTGATGACACTGCCTGGATACACAGGTTCAAGATCCTCGAAGGAGCTTGGTGACCGGACGAAGATCTACGAACGCGAGGATCTTGAGGAAGATATGAGCGAAGATTTCTGGAAAACCGGTGGATTGGACCTCGAGGCTTGAAGATGATGAAGATCCTAACTAGATTTGGAAACCGGTGGCGCGATCTTGAAGTTGATTTGTTGTTCGTGGGAAGTTTCTGTAAAGATCTGTTGAACAGAGGTTGAATGTTGAGATTAGTGGATAGATCTTTGATGAAGTTGATGAACGCGTGATGGAGGTTGGAGATCTAGACGGAGATCGTGAGGTTGATGAAGATCTTCCAAGTTCTGGAAAGCAGACGAACGGAGTACGAAAATTATTGAAGAAAGGATGAACACCTGTGAAGGTTGATGAACTCAGACGATGATCTTGCTGAAAATCATGGAACATCTGGACGGATGTGGAAGAACAGATGAACATTCATGGCGGTGTTTCTTGGATTTCTGGGAACGTATGAGGATCTGGTGATGATCTAGATCTTCATCGTTGACGCACATTGCTTGATGGCGTTTTGGATTTTCTGGAAAACGCATGATGAACACAGATCCAGATATTATGAATATTGGATGAAGATCGCTGGAAAAAGGAGTTGAACATGATGAAGATCATGAAAAAAACTGGAAAATGTATGAACATGAATTCGATGAAGTTTTCGGTGAGACGATGAGCTTTCCGGCGACGGTTACGGTGGCATTTGATTTCGCCGGTAAGGGTTTCCCGGTGTTTGCATGCATTCCGGTGGTGGGGACGCGTGGCAGCACGCATGGGAGTGGAAGAGGGACGCGTGGCATCTGCATGTAGGGTGAAGATGGGTGATGTGGCGAAATGAGGTGGAGTGATGTGTGTGTTGGCGGTGAGAGAGCATGAACGTGTGGGTCCCTCTTATAGTGCCAAGTGGCACGAACTGGACTATGGGCCCCAAAACTGGGACACCTGGCCCACCGAAAATGCATTAATGGACTAAATCTGATTAAAGACTTTAATTAAACCCCACTAAGACCCAATTAAATTCTGACCACAATTAACACTAATCAAAAACCTGATATAATCAATTATGCTAATGATGATCAAAATTCCATTAAAACTCCATTAACTATAAAACAAAAATTAAAGCTAAGTAATTAAAAAAAACACTAATCAATTCTCCTAATTAATCCTAATTAAAAAATGATTAAACTCTAATTAATCTCTATGAATTAATTCTAAAAAGAAATTAACCTCTAATTAACCTTATTAAAAATAAAATAAAAGAGTTATCCTATTAAAAACCAATTAAAAATCTACTTAATGTCTAGAAACAAAAATCTATTTAAAACTATTTTAAAAAAATCATCTATTTAAAATTCTAGAAAAACAATTAAATCTATAAGAAAATATTTAAAAATTCTTATTTAATATCTAGAAAAATCAATTAAATCTATTAAAATCTATTTAAAAATTCCAGAAAATAAGGGAAAAAAACTAAAAATGCCATAAAGCCGATTAAATTGATTAGAAAACAAATGTGCGAACATATCGAAATAAACGGTAAAAACCGAACACCGAGATGTCCTCAAAAATAACAGCGAGAGCTGAAAATACCGGGACGAGCACCAATTCTCAAAACAGCTTATCCGAACTGGCCTGACATGCCTGAAGCGTCAGGAGAGGCTGTAACCCCGATAAAATCAATCTGACTGCAAAAATGTGATGTATGCGGTATGTAAATGCAGAATGCAAAATGAGTCGAAACATAAGCCAAATGTGATAATTGGTTGGTCAAATTTTGGGGTGCAACAATAGGTATGGTCCTTATAAATCAGAATGTCAAACTGATTTGAATATACGAAGTGGATATCAAACCAACTTTGCAGAATAGGAAGAAGAGGTGTCTCTTTTGATGGTGTGTCACGTGAAGGAAGAAACTCAACAAAACATGTGGTATTTAGACACTGGCTGCAGCAACCACATGTGTGGAGAGAAGGAGGCATTTTCTGACTTGGATGAATCCTTTCGCAGCTCTGTTAAGTTTGGTGACAACTCTAAAATTTCTGTTATGGGAAAAGGAAAGGTATCAATCCAAACCAAAGGAAATTCCACCCACACTATCGCTAATGTTCTTTTTGTGCCTGATTTAAAAACCAACTTGCTTAGTGTCGGTCAGTTACAAGATTTAAGATGCAAAGTTGGGCTTAATTGCTTAAATTAACATGACGGTGAATCGTATGTTCCCACTTTATCTCCACAACACAGTTCATTCGTGCTTCTCGACAAAATTAAAAGATGAGGCATGGTTATGGACTTTCGCTATGGGCATCTGAATTTTGGCGGATTGAAAACACTACAAGGCATGGTGACGGGGCTTCCTCAAATTACAGCTTCTTCTCATGTTTGTGAAGAATGTGTTGTTAGCAAACAACACCTTAATCAATTCCCACAAGGACAATCTTGGAGAGCGAAGAAAACATTGGAGCTTGTTCATTTCGACATTTGTGGGCCAATAACACCACATTCTAATGGAGGTAAAAGATATATAATTACCTTCATTGATGATTATAGTCGTAAGATTTGGGTTTATTTTTTGCAAGAAAAATTTGAAGCCTTTGTAGCTTTTAAATGCTATAAAGCACTTCTAGAGAAAGAAGTTGGCAACCCGATAAAAGTTCTTCGCACGGATCGTGGTGGAGAACATAACTCACATGAATTTGCAAATTTTTGTGAGAACCATGGAATCAAGAGACGACTTACAGCAGCTTATACACCGCAACAAAATGGTGTATGTGATAGGAAGAACCGTACTATTATGAATATGGTGCGTAGCCTTTTGACAACAAATGGCATTCCAAAAAGTTTCTGGCCTGAAGCAGTTAATTGGAGCACTCATTTATTGAACAGAAGTCCTACACTTGCTGTTAAAAATCTGACACCAGAGGAAGCATGGAGCGGAAGGAAACCTACTGTAGATCATTTCTGAATTTTTGGGTGTATTGCATATGCCCATATTCTAGATGAGAAGAGGAGGAAGCTAGACAACAAGGGAGAAAAATGTATTTTTCTTGGTGTTAGTGATAAGTCAAAAGCTTATGAACTATACAATCCTAGCACCATGAAAATTGTCATCAGCTGTGATGTGGTATTTGATGAAAAATGCACCTGGTCATGGAATCAAAATGGTGTTAAAGAAAGTATTCCAATTGATTTTGATGATGAGGAGAAAGGGCATCAACCTATGGAAAAAGAGCAAGAAGATGAAGTCACTCAAATAGTCTCAACTGATCAAAACCCACTTACAATTGAATCAGAAAGACCAGCTGAATCAGAAAGACCTCAATGTGTTTGAAGGAGACCAGCATGGATGATTGATTATGAGGTAACTGGAGTTGACCAAGGTGATGACCCACTTACACACTTTGCTCTATTTTTAGATTGTGATCCTACCATTTTTGAAGTGGTTGTCAAAGAACCAAAATGGAGAAAGGCTATGGATGCTGAAATTACAGTCATTGAAAGAAATGACACATGGGAGCTATGCGATCTTCCAAAAGAGCAGAAGACAATTGGTGTAAAGTGGGTTTATAAGACAAAGCTGAAGGAGAATGGTGAGGTTGACAAACACAAGGCACGCTTGGTAGCTAAGGGCTACAAGCAGGAGTTTGGTGTTGATTATAAAGAAGTATTTGCTCCTGTTGCAAGACATGATACAATCAGATTGGTGATTGCTATGGCAGCTCAAAACTCATGGCATATCTTGTAGTTGGACGTGAAATCAGCATTCCTCCATGGAGATTTGCGAGAAGTGGTATTTATCGATCAACCTCCTGGTTATGTAAAGCTTGGCAATGAGCACAAAGTGTATAAGTTAAAGAAAGCTCTATATAAGTTAAAACAAGCTCCATGGGCTTGGTATAATCGTATAGAAACTTATTTTTTGAAGGAAGGATTTCAAAAATGTCCTTATGAACATACACTTTTTACAAAGACTAAAGATGGAGGAAAAATGCTCATTGTTTGCTTATATGTAGATGATTTGATCTACACTGGAAATAATAAAGCTATGTTTGGAAGTTTTAAGAAGTCCATGATGGTTGAATTTGAGATGTCTGATCTTGGCATGATGCATTACTTTCTTGGCATTGAAGTGGTGCAATCTTCTACTGGAATTTTTATTTCTCAAAAGAAGTATGTGCGAGAAATCTTGAACAGGTTTCAAATGAAGGATTGTAATCCTGTAAATACTCCATTTGAGTTTGGTGTGAAGTTAAACAAAGATGATGACGGAAAGAAGGTTGATGACACTACTTACAAACAAATAGTGGGGAGTTTAATGTATTTGACAACAACAAGACCTGATATAATGCATGTTGTAAATGTGATTAGCAGGTACATGGAATGTCCTACAGAGATTCATCTCTTGGCTGCAAAAAGAATTTTTCGTTACTTGCAAGGTACTAAGGACAATGGGCTGTTCTACAAGAGTGGAGAAAAGTCAGATATGTTTGGGTTTACGAATAGTGATTATGCAGGAGATTCGGATGATCGAAAAAGCACATTTGGGTATGTTTTCATGATGGGGAAAGGAGTTGTTTCATTGTCATCAAAGAAGCAACATATTGTCACATTATCATCCACTGAAGCTGAATTTGTTGCTGCAACAACTTGTGCTTGTCAAGCTATATGGCTAAAGAAAATTCTTAAAGAGCTGCATTTTAAGGAGGATGGACCTACTTAGATTTACTGTGACAACAGTTCAGCAATAAAGCTTTCAAAAAACCCAATTTTACATGGTCGAAGCAAACATATAGATGTGAAGTATCATTTTTTTTAGGGATCTCACAAATGATGGAGTCATTAATCTTACTGCAGAAGTGAAAACCAGATAGCAGATATTCTAACCAAGCCTCTCAAATTTCCTGCATTTCGGAAGCTCAGGAGGCTACTTGGTGTTTATACTTCACAAAGTTTTTCAATTTGAGGAAGGGAGTTTTAAAGCTTAACTCTTTCTAAACTGAATGTGTGTCTGGAACATCAGTTTAAGGGAGGGATTGTTGAGAAAATTTAATAATTTGCACGTTTGGGTTGTCCTAGTTTTTAGGAGTGTCAGTAAGTTTGTTTCAGTTTACCTAGTCAATAGGAGTTTATTTTGAACGTGTTAGATAGTGCCTATTTTCATGGTACCTTCAGTTATGTATTTTCCTATTTATAGGTTGTTAGTTTATCAATGAAATAAGTCAGAAAATCATATTTTGTCTCCTACTATTATCATGATTCTCTTCAATTGCAGGTTTTAATCCAATGGCAAGGCCTCTCCCTTGATGAAAATATGTGGAAAGATTGAAATATTTTGCCTTCAATTTATTACTTGCGGATAATGTGAATTTTTTCGGGAAAGGTATTGTAATATACACTCCTTAGCGGCCAGACATACTAGAGATGAATTTGAGATAGTTGGCCCAACTAGTGCATGAAGTGTTAGTCTCATAGATTTGTTTGGATTGATGTCAAATGAAACGGAGCAGAATGAGATGGAATAAAATGATATTCTATTATTTGAATCATTTAAAGTTAGATGGAGCGAGCAGAATAAAATAATATGGATTACATTCTATCACTTATCACATATTCTTTCTCTTCTGATTTAGACGGAATAAACAACTTTCTTTATTCTGTTCTAAAATTTTTAAATATGGTATCTTCGTTCTGCACCACTATGTTAATTTTATAGTATCCAAAGATAACTTAAATGAGAAGTCCGGACACATAAGGAAGCCTTCTATGAAGCTCAAGGACTCAGTTATCCTACCATACTAGATTCTTACTAATTCCCTATCCTTTTAGAACCTTCTGCAATGTGCTTCGTTAAAAAAAATGAAAGTAACTCGCATTATGGACATTTGCACTTCAAAAGAAAAGGAATAATTGTCCAAAACTAGTGACTGAAAGTAAATGTTGAGGGTAAAGCATGACACTTTAGCTATCTTGTTAGCATTACATTTGTTGCTCGCAATGTTAATGGAAAACATCCTCATCTCATGTTAACAACATTTGGATTTTATATCCAGAAAATAACATACTACGTGTTTCATCTAATCATTCTTTTAGAACATTTTCAGATTCATCATTTTACTAAAATTTTACATTACAATGAAACTAAATATCACATATATGTTTTTTATAAATCAATACATTGTATTCATTAAGTGGTTAAACAACAGCTAGAATTGAAATCTAAGAACAAATAGAAAAAAAGTTAAAGTAAAAACTCCCAATATAGAATTAGATCTTCTGAAATTTCAAGAGGTGATGCTAGTTGCGAAAACAAGAGCTGGTTGAAATTTGAATGGGGTGTAAGATGGGAAAAGAAGAGATCAATGAGATGTGAAAACAAAAACAGAAAGTGGAACGAGATGAGTTGAATGCAATTAAGAATCGTTTCGATTAAGAGTTGAATGATCGAAAACGTGAACAAACATACTGATCGGGAAGAGGTGAATAAGATGTGAGATATGATTCTTATTCACAAATTGAGAAGAGGCAAAACTAAAGTTGGGAGATGCAGTTTCAAAGACAGAAAATTGAAATCAGGAAGGAAAAAAAATGAAAATTGGAAGAAAAAGAAGAAAAAACCCTACAGATGTAACCCAAACAAAAAGAGATTACAAGGAATGTTGATTAAAGAGCCTACAAGAGATACTCCAACATAGGGGTGGCGAAATTGATCCGGCCCGTCGGACACCCTTTAATGTTCCCTCCCCGCCCCGCCCTGTTTTTTTACAGGCTTTTGTGGGCATGGGTTTTTACATACAATTTTATAATTTTTAGACTGAAAAGGTTCAATGTCTGCAGGCTCATCCCGTCCCGCCCTCACTAGGGTGGGACGGGACAAGTTTTTAGGCCCGCACCCTCAAATATGTTTGTCCCGCACCTCTCCATTTTTTTGCGGGCCTTTAAAGAGCGGACCTAAACGGAACGGGCATGCCCATTTGTCACCCCAACTCCAACACAGACACTAGTATAGATGGTTCACAATGGTTTTCAATACCAAACAGAAATTGACAAACCTAAATTTCTACCTTTTCTGCAAAAATCTGGTTACTGTCTTCACAACCAAGCATTAGACACATATATTAAGCCTACCCACCAGCATTAGAGAAAAAAATTTAACATTTTAACAGTGTCCTTCCAGATTTAACCTCCATCAGAAGTAAACAACGATAGAGGAAAACAATAAATATTCAAAGCTGATATATAAAAGTCATTTGAAGGAAGAACAAATACAAGAAGAACAGGGTCAGGATAGAGACAGTGTAGAGCTGGAATTTGAAGGAAGTGGAGGAGCTATGCAGTATGCCTCAGAGCATAAATTAAAACGTTCCTTTTTAGAGCATCACATTGCATCAGTTCTGTATAGTGATCATACTAGTTCCTACTGGCAGGGAACGTCGTGTTTTGAACGAAAATACACCCAGCAACTGTTAGAAGAAACATGACACTTGGCTTCAGGACCTGCACTTATGCCAATGGATCCTGGTATTTTTCTCACACTGATAAAATTGGTGATGTTTCAAGTTATAGACATTGATTTCAATTTCATAAAACAACATGTGCAGTCCTTGTTCTTGAAGCTAGTTCATGTTATGACCACTCTTCAACTTGCTGATCCACTTGCAAAAGCTTTTCCAAGTGAGGTATGATGGAATCATACCTTCTCACATGAGGGGGAGTTTCACAGTTATAATTCTGTTATGTTAGTTACACAGTTAGAAAAGTTTGTTAGGTGGTTAATAAGTAGTTAGTGAGCTAGTTCCTTGTATATATAGCACTTGAACTCATCTTTGCAACACTTTTGTACTATTTTTGCACCTCAATAAACGAGAATTTGCAGAGCACACTGCTCTTCTCAATTCAATTTCACCCAGCCTCTGTGACACAAGCCAATGTGTGCGTGAAACTCTTCTATTTGGTGGGAAATGAACCATCTTACAAGAGGAGAATGTAGAGAGGCAGCTCACGCATCAAGGCGTTGATTTTCATGGGTTCATGTTCAAATCGGGCAAGGGTTGTCTTCTTGAGTTTGTTTTCATATCAGTCGCGGACAATCATGCGTACGCAAGGAAGCAGATGAGCTTGTTAGGAGCCCTGGCAGAAGATGGACATGAGAGGAGCGAGAAAGATTGAGGGAGAGTGGAAGAGACTAAGGGAGGAGAAACAATTAAAGAGAGAAAGATGCAATCAGAGAAGAAAAGTTAAGAAAAGTAACTACCAGAGCAGGGTCTCTGAATTTGAATTGCAATAAAAAAAGGCAAGTTAGCAAGTGGCTGTTGAAGAAGACATTTGTTGAGAAGTTGACACAGAAGCCTCCTCCAATACTACTACCATTCATTCAATTATGAATATTATAGATAGAACGGTAAAGATTCAGGGCCTGCAAGGATTGACTTATTTGCACTTTATCTACTAACGTAAGTTTTGGGAAACCATATGAAAATAGCTGATGACATTGTTCATAAGCTATTTTTAGCTTACTTTTATAAGTTCTTTAAGATTGCTTATGAAAACCGCTGATAGCCTATACAAAACTAATTTAATTTAATTTTAACTTTTGCATAGATGCACCAGATTTTATAATATGGTATCATAATAGAGACTGAAATTGAAGAACTGGATATCTACTATCAGAGAAAAGCTGCATTAGCAAGATACAAGACTCCAACATAATTATACACCCGTTTTTTTAAAAAGATGCTAAATGATGTAAGCTAGTGGACATCTCTGGAGATAAAGAAACATGTTTGTCGATAATAAAATCACCTAAAAAATGTCACTGGGAAGGGATGGCGAGTTTGACCCATGCATTTCCCTGGATGCCATGCCAGTTTCTCTAAGGTGAAAAATCGAGACCATGAACAATCCAATAAAAATTCTTCCATGGTTGAAAATGATATACGACAAACATCTTTCAAACATCTGAGCTTAGAAATGGAATACTTGAGGACAGAGGAACAAATAGTCCACTCTAAGTCGATGCTTTCATGATTAGTTCATGTATCGTGAATTGCACTTCGACTTTTCCTCTTCGAGCTCTCGTTTTAATGTTTCCACTCTTTCAAGTAACATTGCATTCTCCTGGAAGGTCAAAGGTCATTACCACACTTGTAATATTACGAAAACAAATTATGCATAACAAAAGAGAGCCAAAAATAGTTTCAACATGAATCGAAAGGGCAGAAAATCTTAATAGTTTATAGATAAATTTGTAGCACTTTTTTTTTCTAAACCCTTCAGTTCCCAGAGAAAGGGGCTTTGGTAATCCGGAGTTCGGCTGCATAGTAAGTGTTGAAGATTAGCACATATTAAATCATAATCATTTGATTCTGATTTGTCAAGCTGTTACAAGACAGTGGTGTAAATAGATTTATTATCTATTATTGTTATTTTCTTATTTAGGTAGTTGTTATTTCCTTATTTAGGTAGCAGCAATTATAGGAAATTATTTCTCTGTTTGTTAACAAATTAGCAGCAATTATAAGAAATATACAACATATTTCTTCTATATGGTATCAAAGCACAAGATCTAAACCATCCCTAAACCTTGAGCACCACCCATGGCAGATACTAAAGCAGAAAATTCAGCCAACAGTTTGGCTGAAGGACATGCTCTTCCTATCACTGGTCACAAATTGAATTGCCAGAATTACAATCAATGGGTGCGCTCGGTCAAAATCTACCTTCAAGGAAAAGGGAAGGAAGGATATATCACAGGAGACTCCAAGTGTCCAAAAAAGGGGGATTCCAACATCGAAAAATGGCAATTAGAAAACAGTCTAGTAATATCAATGGCTACTAAACACCATGACAAATGATATTGGAGAAAATTTTTTGTACTATGACACTGCCAAAGAGATGTCGGATGCCGTAAAGGAAACTTACTCTAATGTCGACAATACATCTGCAATCTTTGAAATAAAGAGCATACTCCATGATTTGCGTCAAGATGACCGCTCAGTCACAGAGTATTTTAATACTCTCAATCGTCACTGGTAGCAATTGGATGTATATGATGAAGTTGAATGGAGCTGCACAGATGATAAAAAGAAGTACAAAGAGTTGGTGGAGAAAGATAGAGTCTACAAATTTCTATTAGGTTTGAACACAGAACTTGATGAAGTTCGTGGGAGAATCCTTGGAACCAAACCTCTTTTTCCAAAAATTCGAGAAGCATTCTCGGAAATACGAAGAGAGGAGAGCAGAAGAAAAGTGATGCTTGGAAAATCCAGTGCAGCCTCATGTATAGAAGGATCTGCAATGGCAGCAAGGGGAGATCAACGTTCTTTCCAAAAGAAAACTCGGCCTCGGTGTGACCACTGCAAGAAACCGGGTCATACCAAGGACACATGTTGGATCATTCATGGAAAGTCATCATGGACCAAAAACCGGGACAGCAGAGGGAACACAGCAGAGGTAAATTCTCACTCATCACCATTCAACAAGGAGCAAATGGAAGCCTTACAAAAAATGCTTCAACAAACAATTGGCAGCTACAGTGGCACAAAAAGGTAATTTTTTGCATGCTCTAAACACTAGCAGGGGAAAACAAAATTCATGGATTATTGACTCAGGAGCATCTGATCACATGACTGGAGATTTGAATGTCTTTGATAGCTTTTCTCCATGTCAAAATGATTCGACTGTTCGAATTGCTGATGATACCCTTTCTAAGGTCATGGGTAAAGGTTCAGTCATTATTTCACAAAATATTACTCTTAGTTCAGTACTCTATGTGCCTAAACTTGACTGTAACTTGTTGTCCATCAGTAAACTTACAAAGGATTTGAAGTGCATCACTAAATTCTTTCCTAACCTGTGTGAATTTCAGATTTTGGAGTCGGCGAGGACGATTGGCAATGCTAAAGAATGTGCTGGACTCTCTATCCTTCAGGCTGAAGCATCTAAACCAGAATCTGAGGCAACCTCTTGCATTGTAGTTTCTACATGTAGTGAAAATTCTGCAATGCTGTGGCACTATAGACTAGGCCACCCAAATTTTATGTACATGAAAGAAATGCTTCCTAAATTATTCAATAAAAATCAAAAGTTGTTTCAATGTGAAATTTGTCAATTGTCCAAACATACACGCAGCCCCCACCCACCTAAACCCTATAAACCTTCCCAACCTTTTTATCTTATTCATAGCGATGTATGGGGACCATCACGGGTCAGAAATGTAACTGGATCAAGATGGTTTGTCACCTTTATTGATGACCACACACGGATCACTTGGCTCTACCTTATGAAAGACAAATCGGAAGTTGGTAGAATATTTGAATGTTTCCATACCATGGTGCGAACACAATTTCAAAGCAAAATTAGAGTGCTTAGGAGTGATAATGGTCGTGAGTACTATAATTCTGCACTGAGCTCATACTTTATGCAACAAGGAATAATACACCAAACCTCATGTGTGGATACACCTCAGTAGAACGGGGTTGCCGAGAGAAAGAATAGACACCTCCTAGAAGTAACCTGATCTCTCATGCTAGCTACAAATGTACCTAACCAGTTTTGGGGAGAAGCCGTCCTCTCTGCAACCTACCTAATAAACAGAATGCCTTCCCGGATCCTTAACTTTCATATGTCTTACTCCACTCTCCAAACCTTATACCCAACCAATCGTATCCTTACATCTATTCCGTTGAAAATATTTGGATGCACAACCTTTGTCCATAATCTTGATCCCCAACGCAGTAAACTTGACCCGAAATCCATTAAATGTATATTCCTCGGCTACTCTCCTCACCAAAAGAGATACAAATGTTATTCACCTCAAAACAAAAAATTCTACCACACCATGGATGTAACCTTTTTTGAGAATCAACCATATTACCCCAAAGTTGGCATTTAGGGGGAGAACACCTATCCAATTAAAGTGGTAGAATCCCAACTTTTGGAACTTGAGCTAACTGAACCCAAACTCACGGCTGAGGCATCAAAACCTACACCTGAACCAAATGAAAATGCAACAGAAACTGCAGAACCTACACGTGGACTAGAAGAAACTACGTCAGAAAATGCAGAGGAAATTGCAGTAGAAACAACAGCCCCTACAACAGAAACTGCACCAGGAAACAACATGAAAGTGTACTCCAGGAAGAGCAAGAAGGTAATAGAGTCCTGCACAGCTCCAAGGCAGAACCAAGAAACCTCCAAGACTCTAGAAAATGGTGTTCCCTCAGGTAATACTGCTCCTAACTCTGTGAATGTTGATGATATTGATATTCCTATTGCTTTGGGAAAAAATGTAAGATCATGTACTAAACATCCCATTGAAAGATTTGTATCTTATGGAAAACTGTCCCAGAGATACAAGACTTTTGTAACAGCTCTTGACAATACATATATTCCAAGCAACATCCATGAGGCACTCCAAAATTCTAAATGGGCAGCACCCGTAACTGAAGAGGTTCAGGCCTTAATTAAGAATGGCACTTGGGAGATCACAAGCCTACCTGCAGGGAAGAAGCCGGTAGGATGCAAATGGATATTCTCCATGAAGTATAATGCAGATGGGAGTGTAAATCGGTACAAAGCTCGACTTGTAGCAAAGGGATTTACTCAATCATATGGAGTACACTATGAAGAGACTTTTGCACCGGTGCCCAAACTAAACTCGGTTAGAGTTATTCTCTCTTTGGCTGCAAATTTAGATTGGCCACTCCATCAACTAGACATCAAGAATGCCTTCTTAAATGGTGACCTAGAAGAGGAAGTTTATATGCAAATTCCTCCTGGACTTGAATCATCTAGCACCGCAAATATGGTGTGCAGGCTCCGAAAATCCCTTTATGGCCTCAAGCAGTCTCCAAGGGCATGGTTTGATAGATTGACTCGAGTTGTCAAAAAAAACGGGTTCAACCAATGTCAATCAGATCACACTATGTTTATTAAACACTCCATGGAAGGAAAGGTAGCTTTGTTTATTGTTTATGTTGATGATATCGTTATTACAGGAAATTATTATGATCAAATTGATCATTTAAAGGGACTATTGGCAAAGGAATTTGAAGTTAAGGACTTGGGACAACTTAAGTATCTTTTAGGGATGGAAGTTGCTCAAACAAAGGATGGTATCTATGTATCACAAAGGAAATACACCCTTGACTTACTTCAAGAAATTGAAATGCTCGGGTGCAAGGCAGCTAATACACCAATAGAACAAATTAAAGGAAGAGAAAATGAAAGTCCACCAGCCGACAAAGATAGATATCAAAGTCTAGTTGGGAAACTAATCTACCTATCTCACACTAGGCCCGATATTGGGTTCGTTGTAAGCTTGGCTAGTCGCTACATGTCAAATCCAACTGAGTCTAACATGAAAATGGCGAATAGAATCCTCCAATACCTCAAAGGCACACCAGGCCGAGGCCTCCACTTCAAGAGGAATTCAAACAGGGACATTGAAGTTTATACAGATTCAGACTGGGCAGGATGCTCCACAGACAGAAAATCGACTACAGGCTATTGTTCATTTGTCTGGGGGAACCTAGTAACTTGGAGAAGTAAGAAACAATCTATAGTGGCGAGGAGTAGTGCAGAAGCAGAATTTAGAGCTATGGCCCTAGGTATTTGTGAAAGAATGTGGCTTAAGAGCATGCTAGATGAAATCAAAATTCATGTCAACCACTTTGTAAGGTTACTATGTGATAACAAAGCTGCTATAAGCATTGCAAAGAATCCAGTCCAACATGATAGAACAAAACATGTGGAAATTGACCGACACTTCATTAAAGAAAAAATTGATCATAAGATTATAAGTATTGATCATGTCCCATCATGCAAGCAAACTGCAGATATCTTAACCAAAGCTCTTCCAAGGAATACTTATGAAAATATCAAATCCAATCTGGGTATGATAGACATCTACCACCCAGATTGAAGGGGAGTGTTGAAGATTAGCACATATCAAATCATAATCATTTGATTCTGATTTGTCAAGCTGTTACAAGACAGTGGTGTAAATAGATTTATTATCTATTATTGTCATTTTCTTATTTACGTAGTTGTTATTTCCTTATTTAGGTAGCAGCAATTATAGGAAATTATTTCTCTGTTTATTAACAAATTAGTGTACAGCTTATGTATTCTATTTATACCTCACAATGTAAGAGTTCCAATCACAATGAAATATACAACATGTTTCTTCTATAGTAAGTAAAATCTAACCAATGACTGTTCCAGGGTTTACACTTAGGTTTTCTCAAATGATTCATCCTTAACTAGAGCTCATTAAACACTTGAATCCAATCACTTGGTTAGATAAATTTGTAGCATTTGACTTGAATGAAATAGTCGGGCTTGGCAAAAAAATATTGATTTTTGAAATTTGAGAATGATAATAAGTTAGCCCTGCGTTGTGTCTCTAACAAAATTAGTAGTTCATAGTGTGGTAAACCTTCAAAAATTCTATCCTTGTTTCCCAAAGTTGGAGAACGAATAGAAACGCTACTAGCATAGGGAAAGCAGAATGAAGTTTGATTGAGAAATTATAAAGACATACCTTTTGTAGTACTGCAAATTTATGGTTAATACCAGAACCAGTAGCATCCCCCGCTTTCGGAGAGGACTCCTTAAACTGCCAAACACAAGATTATACAGGAAAGACAAAGGGAACTGTTAGTTCTTTTATTAGTTGAAAATGTAAATGCTGTTTTCATCAAGTACTAATTTACATCTTGTATGAAAAATCTCATTCCTACATACCGAACTTAAGGCGTCTACGTGTGAAGAACAACAAACCACAAGAGTGTTATACTTGAACCTAAACTTTTCTAGCCATACAATTTGGAAGGTAGAAAATGAAAAATCCTAAGAGAAGAACACATACCACTTGAAGTTCCTTGATGCACTTATTTGCCCTATCTACCTCTGTATCATACTTTTGCCTCCATTCAGCAGATTCATCCATAGCCTCCCTATTAGCAATATCAAACTGTCGCCTACATATACAGTTGAGCGGACCAAGCAGCATTATACACTATAGTTTATAATAAAAGATGGAAAACATTAATACTATAGGCTTTGAAGCACCGACACAAACACTAAACAGGACAAGACATCACACAGAACACTAACACTAATAATAATTTGAGAAAATAGAAATGATTGAACGTAACTGCACATTTGTGTGTATCAGACACACGAACATGTTGGACACCAGACACACTTTCAACCTCAAATGTGAGCACTAACATAGACTAAGGTTGTCATTATAAGATGGAAAACACTAATACTATAGGCTTTGAAGCACCGACACAAACACTAAACAAGACAAGACACCAGACAGAACACTGACACTAATAATAATTTGAGAAAATAAAAATGATTGAATGTAACTGCATGTTCGTGTGTGTATCGAACATGTTGGATAACAGACACACTTTCAACCTCAAATGTGAGCACTACATAGACTAAGGTTATCATATATAAATTGAATTATAAATTGAAATAGAAATTGAAGCGTCTCAGCAGTCACAAAACTAATCTTTGATATGGGAACTCAGATCCTAATTCCGACCAGTGAAGGAACATTCATTGAAAAAGTCTACAATATGCAATTTACGATAATTAAGAGAAGAATACGAAGGAAGAAACCTTAAGATATCAGAGTCATCAATAGAAATGTTATAGTCAATAGCCCAGAGTCTGAAATAGACAGCAATACCCATGAACATAAGAAAAGCTAAAGTCACTAAAGTTGATCTTCTTTTCATTCTAACCATTCGCTTTTTTTCCTTCTTCGCTCCCTTTGATTCGTGTTCTCCTCGTGTTTACCTAATAAAGTTGTTTGTTGTTGGCGTTGGGGTTGGGGTTCCAAGTTTCAACTAACCCAAGGTAGCTCCTCCGCTAAGACTGTGACAGAGAGTCGCCTGCATTCAATTCGAACGTGCTTATGATTTTATTTAATTGATCTAACCTTTTCTTTTTCTTTCATAATCACTTGCGCCGTATCTAAATATATAATGGCTCACAAGATTGTACTAATGTTGTGTTTGGTTTTAAGGAAACTTTGAAGTAAAGAAAGAGGAAGGAGAGAAAGATTGAAGAATATTTTTTTTTCTTTGATTGGTTTGTTATGAGAAAGGAAAGGAAAAAAATATTAGATTGAGATTCAATAAAAAGGAGTCATTCCTAAAATGAATGGGAAACAATACTTGCTTCTTCTTTTTTTATAAAATGACATAAATGGTCATTATTGTTTTGAAAAATTACTACTATAAGTAATTTTTATTTTATTTGAATCGTGGCAGTGTATCGTTTTTTTAAAGCTCATATAAGATGAGATCGAGAATGGTAATTTGCACACTGTTAACCTAGATTTTTTGTCCTTTTTCTTCTTTGTCGATGGACGATCTCTTATTCCTCTTCCTTAAAGTTCGACCCTATCCTCTTCCAAACCATAATATGTCTCCCCCACCTTTAATTGAAACAGCTAAAAAACTACCATATTTCATGTCAAAGCAATTTCTAATGTTTGTAGCATTCTGTTAAGCTAGCTTCCTACTTGTGTGTTAGGGGAGATGAAATCTCCATTATCATTCATGACAATGAATATTTACTCGGTTTTGAGTCTTCTCAATACAATATTCATGGATGCATCATATGACCGAAGGGAAGTGGTCGTGGATTTTTAATCGTCTAAACAAACTGTTATTGGTAAGATCGGATATGCGTAGCCAATATGGAATGAAATTGATGAGATAAACGAATCAACAATTTTCATAGTCAATTAAATTATGACCACTTTGAATCAACTGGTTTCCAATGAATTATTAAGGTAAAATTAAATTGACAATATTACGAACAGTTTGTGTGTGATCAATATGTCAAACACTTGATGTGCACAACACCCCAAGTTTAATTTCCTATGAAATGATAGTGCAGAATTTTTCACAATTGCAATCAAAGTGATTGCAATGAGTTTCTAAAATAGGTTTTCACCATTACACTACAACTGAAATTTATCGAAGCGTTGATATCACACAAACGTTAACAACACAAAGTAAAGAGATAGAGAAAGAGAGAACGACACCCGATTTGTTTAGGTAGTTCCCCTTTTCGTCCTTGCTTCTGGTACGTCTGCCCCCAATTCTAAAACTAGAATTGAGATATGTATAATATCAAGTTGCAAATTTTTATACAAGAAAAGTTATAGCCATCACACACTCAAACCTAATTGTTGATGTTAATTTTATCCACTTCTCTCCCTTTGATTCTATCCGAACCAATAACATCAAATTATTCGATCAAACCTCCGGTTACCGCCACTCACTTGAATCTTCAAGTCTTTCGCTCGGCTGATTTTGATTGCAAGATGTCCAATCCTAAATCTTTCGACACAATCCTCCGATTACCGTTACTTGCTTGACCAAACCCACTGTTCCTCAAGCCTTTCACTCGACTGAATCTGTGACCCAAAGATTTATACAACCCCCCCCCCCCCCCCGCCCCAAATCCTCAAGATCTTGGAGGACAAAACCCCAAAGGTTTTATTCAAGAAAAAACCCACTGAATTCTCAACCCAAACCACGATATACAAATCCTAAGTTTGGACGTTATCACCTCGACTATGCAAAGATCAATAAAAATGATTATGTATAATTGTTGAAGAATGCAAGTGTGAGAATGAAGATGATGAGCAAATTCAATGTATATTTTCACTTTTCTTGTTGGTTGTCCTACAAAATTCAATGTATAACCAAGACCACATAACAGAATTAACAGCTTTTTAAAACATAAAAAAGCATAAAAATATGCTTAAATGAGCGAGAGGTCGACCTCAACATTCTATGAGTCGACCTGAACACTCCAGAAAGCAAATTTGCGCAGAAAATCAAACCATGCATCTACCTGAACCAAGTCATGCATCGACCTTCACACATCTATGAGTCGACACAAGGGTTCCAGATAGCCACAAACACATTTTTATAAATTTTTTAGTCGACCTAATGTATCCAAAAATGATTCACTGCATAATTTTCACATAGGGAATGATGGTATATGCATAGATTCATATATGTGGATTATTATATGCATATTAAAAGGATGCGTGCAAGCTAAGACACGATGATACCGTCCAAAGTACACAAATACAAAATCTTACTAGTTTTGACATCATTAAAATAAAGCACTAAGGAATCTTGCTCTCACATACTCCCCCTTTTTGATGATGGCAAAACCTTTGCAAAATCTTCCACACATTAAGTACTTTGTGAAGAGCATTCTCCCCCTGACTGTATGCATTTCCCTTTGTAAAATTAGGAGCATTATTTCTTTGTGAAACACTTTTTTGTGTGTTCTCCCCTTTTGACAACATCAAAAAGAGTGAAGAAAAAAGTTATTCGTAATCAAATCATATTCATATGTACGCAACCATACGCTTTGCAACAGATAAAACATCAACAAACATTCACATATAATGTTGTTAATGCAAGAGATATAGAATTAAATAACACATGAAACATAGAGAAGTAAACTTAATGCATTACACATCAGAAGTAGTTCATTACATGTTTCAAGTCAAACAAAATAGAAAAACAAATAACAAAATGAAACACACAACAAAATGCTAAATGACATGCACAACACCAACATAACTCGACAATCTAAGTTATTCCCCCCCTATGTGGGTGACCTCTCCCCCTGAAGGAATAATCCTGATTTGGTGCTCCTTGGGCATCTAATGGTTCAGTAAAGCTAAGAACATTGTTGTTGAGTATGTTGAAGCTAACAGAAAGAGATCAATGTTGATTTGTCGTTGTTTCAGCCATAGCATCAAACCTGCTCAAAGCTCTAGAGGAAAACAAATCAAAATTATCACTTTGTGCTTGAATATGACCCTACATAGCTGTAAACCTTTCTTCTTGGAGAGCTACAAAATTCTCTTGTTGAAGCTTCATATTCCATAACATCTCAAGGACTTTAGAATTATCGGGTTGATATTGAAGTGGATATGGAGGCATATAAAAGGTGCCTTGGTTAGTCCAACCAGTGTGTTTTCATTCTCCCCAGCCTTGGTTAGCATATGGATTCTGCCCAGGTGAACCACCTAACCAACCACTAGCATTATGATCATCAAAAGAAGGATCAGTTTCCATATGATGAGCTTCCTCATCTTCCTCTTGGTCTTCCTCTTCATCCTCATCTTGATCTTGAATCCCTGCACCCGAGTGTTTAGTCTTGACCACATACCTTTTCTCTTAAGGATCCCAAATCTAACCCATTAGAGTCATGGTCTTCTGACTAAATAATTGGTCATTAGAAACAGATATGTATGGAATATTTTGAACAACAACCCCATCATGATCCAATACGCTCTGGATAAATAAATCATAACATAAGGATGTTCCTCTACTTGATTACTTCACATCAAAAATTCGACTAGCAATGTAGTATGGCCAGTTAACCTTTTTCTTATTCTTGAGAAGATACACCAAGTGCACTTCCGCTTGGTCAACTCTAGAATATCCTCCCTTCTTTGGTCGGATAATATGAGACACAATCCACTGTAGGATTCTATCTTATAGCTTCAACCGACCAATAGTGACAGATTTTGGGAACAGATCACTAGCAACAAGTTCCTCTGGATAGGGGTCTTTTAATATAGAGTTCAAAGCATATTTAAATTCATAATCTAGAGCCAATTCATTATCAGTTATTCTGAGATCGGGAGACACGAAAACATATCAAACAGGTCTCTCCAATCAGTATTATCAACCTTTAGACTTTTGCCCCCTAACTTGTAACCAAAGTGATAGTCAGTGAATTTTCCTTTCAAACTAGTGTAAAACAGCCTAACAAAGTCCTCGTTGTAATTGGTATTACATTCTAAGAAATTATTGAACTTTTGATGATTTAGCATGTCAATAATTTCTGGAATGTTCATTCTTTCAGCAACTTTTGGGTAATAGACAAACTGCTTAATAACTGACATTTTCTTAAAATCCTTTTCATAAACCTCAGTTAGTTCATCAGAAAGAAGGGACATAGAGTTTACCGGAATTTCAGACGAAGTTTGAGACGGAGGTTGTGAAGTAGATGCTTGAGAAGTAAAACCTCTGGTTGACCTCTTACTGGTTACCCTTGAAGAAGCCATGGAAACACCTTTGTGGAAGAAGATGAACAGTACCCGCAGTAGAAAATGGTGGAGAAAGACCAAATTGTTCACTAATTTGAACTTGAAATCCCTAATTTGAGAGAGTTCTTTAAATGGATTTTAGGGTTTGTAGAAGATTTAGAGAGTTGTTGGTGTATAGAGATAGATGAAATGATAAGATGCAATGAATGAAAAAGAAAAATGAAAGGATGAAATGAAAAGACACAATGAATAGTATGTAATGTAATTCCCAATGCAATAACGCTTCATTTTTCAAAAAATTCAGATTCGCGAAGCGATGCGTCGACCTCGAGCTTGGGATGCATCAACACATGCATGTTAAAATTCCAAAAAAATTGAAACATTCAGTATGAGTCGACGCATGATGATCCTTCAGGTCGGCGCATGACTGGCAGAATCATTTATGCTTGAATTTGGAAGAACATGAGTCGGCCTATACCCTGTTTAGGTCGACGGAAGCAGTAAAAGCATGGGGAAAAATGAAAAAACATGACATGAATGCAATAAACAAGTATAAATAGAAATACCACACTAGTTCAAAATATCAAAATGGACTAAAAGAGGATCTAAACTATCAATTAAACACTAACACATCCAACATAGTACAAATATTCATGTAGTTAAGATAAGTCAAATAGATAGGAACGATAGTACCTCTAGCGGTGATGAACGATGAATGCCCTTTCATGACTTGAGCTTTTCAATATGGTTAATTAATGTATAGACAAGCATAGATAGAGAGCATACAATAATTTCATTTAAACATGATCCAAGATATCGAGATCACCAAGTTCCCTACGAATGTTAAAGAATGGTTCCGTTGCAAATGGTTTTGTAAAAATGTCGGCAACTTGATTTTTACTATCAACGTGCTCAAATACGATATCACCTTTCTCTACATGATTCCTAAGGAAATGATGGTGAGTTTTAATATGTTTCGTGCGTGAATGTAGTACTGGATTTTTGGTTAAGTTAATGGCACTCATGTTGTCACACAAAATAGGAATCAATCAAGTTTAACATTGAAGTTGAGTAATTGTTGCTTGAGCCACAAGATTTGGGCACAACAACTATTGATTGCGACGTATTCTGCCTCATCTGTTGACAAAGCAACGAAAACTTTCTTTTTGCTATGCCAACTCACTAAGGAATTTGAAAAGAAATGACAAGTGCCACTAGTGCTTTTCCTATCCGATTTGCAACCGGCAAAATATAAATCGAAATAGCCAACCAAAGTATAAACACTTCCCTTGGAAAACCAAAGTACATACTTTGAAGTACCACATAGGTATCTAAGTATGCATTTGACGGCTTTTAAATGTGATTCCTTGGGACATGATTGATACCTAGCACACATACATACACTAAACATGATATTCAGTCGAGATGCAGTGAGATAGATAAGAGAACCTATCATACCTCTATACTTCTTTATATCAACAAAATTATCATTTTCATCTCGATCTAAGTTTGCACGAGTAGGTATTGGAGTATCAATTGCTTTTGCATTAGCCATATCAAAGCGCTTGAGTAGCTCATAACAATACTTTGTTTGGCTCACAAATGTTCCTTCTTCGAGTTATTTGATTTGGAGTATAAGGAAGTAGTTTAGCTCCCGCATCATGCTTATTTCAAACTCACCCTGCATCAACTTAGAAAATTCCTTTACCATATACATGTTGGTAGATCCAAATATAATGTCATCTACATAAACTTGTAATAAAATGGAACATTTTCCTTGACGTTTAATGAAGAGGGTAGTATCAACCTTCCCTCTTGAGTACTTTTGGTCTTGTAAAAATTTGCTAAGACCCTCATACTAAGCCCTAGGGGATTGCTTGAGACTGTACAAAGCATGTTTAAGCTTATAAACATAGTTAGGACACTCATGACTTTCAAAATCGGGAAGTTGAGATACATAAACCTCTTCATTAATGTATCTGTTTAGGAAAGCACTCTTAACATCCATTTGAAATAATTTGAAATTCTTAGAACAAGCATAGGCAAGCAAGAGGCGTATAGCCTTAAGTTGGGCAATGGAAGCATAAGTTTCCTCATAGTTTATGTCATTCTCTTGGTTATAGCCTTGTGCCACCAAAAGGGACTTGTCCCTAGTTATAACTTTGTTTTTATCAAGTTTGTTCCTAAATACCCATTTGGTACCAATTACTCGATGGCCTCGCAGAGGGGGGACAAGGTCTCAAACCTCTTTCTTTTGAATTGATTCAATTCCTTTTGCATAGACAAAAACCAATTTCCATTGAGTAAGGCCTCTTTGGTGTTTTTAGGCCCAATTTGAGAGACGAAAGCAAACTGATAACAAAATTTACTTAGCTTGGATCGTGTAGTTACTCCTTTAGAAATATCTATGAGGATATTGTCGATCAGATGATCCTTAGAGGATTTCCATGCTGGAGGAAGGTCATTGTTGTTATTGGATGATCATCCTCAATATTTTCAGGGTTGTGATTTTTCTCCTCCTCAACTTTCACCGATTCAGGTTGATCAATCCCTTCTTCAGTGTCTTTGAGTATGTCTTTTAAAGATACATCTGCACCATGAAAAGAAATATCTTTCCCGACATTTTTCAGATAAGATTCGTCAAAAGTAACATGCATGAATTCTTCTACAATAAGTAACCTTTTATTATATACTCTATATGTTTTACTAGTTTGAGAGTATCCAAGAAAGATACCTTCATCGGCTTTTGAATCGAATATGCCAAGATTCTCTTTACCATTATTTAACGCAAAACGTTTACAACCAAAAAACATGAATATGTGATACATTAGGCTTCCCTCCTTTTAAAATCTCATATGGAGTTTTGTTGAGAATAGGAAGGATAAGAACCTTATTCAAAACATAACATGCCGTACTAATAGCATCGATCCAAAAGTATTTAATAAGGTCACTCTCATTGATCATGGTTCTTCCAAGTTCTTCTAAAATACGATTTTTACGTTCCACTACTCCATTTTGTTGAGGAGTACGTGGAGCTGAAAAATTATGATCAATGTCATGCTTATCACAAAATTCCTCAAAAAGGTGGTTTTCAAATTCACCCCCATGATTGCTTCGGATTGTAACAATGCTAGTATTTAATTTGTTTTAAGATAGCTTGGCAAACTTCTCAAATGCTGAAAAAGTATCACTCTTGCTAGCTAAGAAAATAGTCCAAAAAAATCTAGAGTAGTCGTCTACAATCACAAAACCATAGATATTATCACCCAAGCTTTTGATCCTAGATGGTCCAAAAAGGTCCATATGAAGGAGTTCAAGAGGTATCATTATAGAAACAACATTTTTAGATTTAAACGAGATCCTTGTTTGCTTCTCCATTTGGCACGCATCACATAAGTGATCTTTTGAAATTTTGATTTTGGATAGGCTGACAATTAGATCCTTAGAGACTACTTTATTTAGAAAATCAAAGTTGACATGCGCTAAGCACCTATGCCATAGCCATGAGTCTTCACTCACGGTGACAAGATATTTAGTGCTAGTCAAAGATACTTTATTCAAGTCAAGCATATAAACATTGTTAACCCTCAGGCCTTTAAACACATCATCCTTCTTATCATTTTTTCAATCATGTAACAATCTTTTGAAAATGAAACTTTATAACCTTTTTCGTATAATTGATTAATGCTAATGAGATTGTATTTAAGACCCTCAACTAATAGAACGTCTGAGATAGTAGTAGAAGAAGGATTACCTACACTACCTTTACCGGGTATAGCTCCTTTGTTATTGTCACCATAGGTCACAAATCATTTCTTCTTAGCCACAAAATCAATGAATAAGGAAATGTCTCCTGTCATATGTCTTGAGCATCCACTATCGAGAAACCATCTTCTCTCTGTAGATTCAAAATATTCTACCTACAAAATTAAACAAAGGAGGTAGGTACCTAATTTTTATTGGGTCATTTGGTCTAAGTGAATCTTAGGTTGCATTTAGGCAACCAGTGGAAAATACCTTTAGGAACCAAAAATCTCCTAAATCAGCATTTAGCAATGCTGTGACCCTTCTTGCAACAATATAGACAAGTAAGGTTAATATCGGAGTTACTTTTGCTATTCTCACCTCTAATCACATACGTGTATCTTTGATACGAATTATTCATACTTTTTCTAAAATGTGACCGATTAATAGCAAATGTGACTTTAGGTCCTAAAGTCTTGTCTAATTTGGTTTTAAGAGTCCTAACCTCCTTTTGCCAAATGTGACAAGTTTCACAACTTGCCCAATTTAACCAAATACACTTGTCATCCTCAAATTTAGCTTTTGTTGCTTCCACCATAGAGTTCTTAAGAGCTTCTAATTCCTTTTCGGAATCAAAAATCTTTTTCTCTAAATACGAAAAAAATTGCTTATTTAAAGCTAAGCGTTTAAAAGCTTCTTTAGCCTCATGGTATAAAGTATCAAAAGCCTTTTGCAATTCGGAATGAGGCATTTTATTAGAATGTTCTTACTTAGAGTGTCTTACCTCCTTTTTCTTCTTTTGATGAGACATGAGACAAAGATTGACGGATTCGTCTTTATCACTTGATCTATCTTCACTAGAGGACTCAATATCACTTTCCCAAGTAATGTATGTGTTAGAACACAGATTCATGTTCAATATATCTCATTGTTTTGATGATAACATTAATGAAATTTTGTATAGATAACTTATATACTCTAATTCTATTCAAGTGTTTATTTGTTTCAGATATCAAAATTAATATTATTCTGGAAGTAAGAACGCCTCTGAACACCACAAAACGAAAAAGCTCTGAGCATCAGAAGCAACACATCAGAAGACTCTGATCTACTACAATGACTCTGAGCGAAGCTAAGAAGAACTTGAGCAAAGAACATACGTAAAGCTTCAGAAGACTCTGGAAGTACTCAACGCTACAAGTACAGAAGTTCTGATATGCAAGTATACTCTAATAAAGATTTCACGCTTAAAGCACTTTGCTGCAAACTCTGATAGAGAAACTCTGATTGAATTAACTCTGATTTGAACAACTAAGAACATCATCAGAAGTTCTGATACAAGGCGTTCCAAAGTTGTTGAAAAAGATGTTGTTCAAATAAAGCTTCGTTGGTATATTCCTTGTCTTATCCTAAACGGCTCTTTCCCCATTCGTGCATGACACATGATTTCAGACAAAAAGGATTTGTCAGAACATTCCTCTTATGAGAAAGGAAAAGTCAATAGAAGACAAAAAGAACAGAATGCACAGTCTTTGAGAAAGGATTTCAAAGTACTATAAAAGCAAGTATTAGCATCACTTCAAAGGTTGACGGAACTATTGACAAATTATTCAAAGTGCTCATTCAAATATTCTTCAAGCTAGAATTGTTTTCATTTTTGTTCTTTAAACTTGTGTAAAAATCACTGTTGTGATATAGCTTTTTAGAAGCACTTCTTAAACACAAATTCGTTAGTTTATCTTTTGTAAAAAGATTTCCTTAAGAAGACCAAGTTGTGGTCAGAATTTCTTGAGAAGGCTAAGACAGTTGCCTTAGTGGTTTACACTGTAATCAAGTTTGATATAGTGGATTAAGTCCTTGTTGAGAAAGGAAAATCACCTTGGTAGGGTGGACTGGATTAGTTTGAGTTCAAACGAACCAGGATAAAAATACTGTGTTATTTTTCTATCATCTTAATTGTTTTAAAACCCTTATTCAACCCCCTTCTAAGTGTTTTTCTCACCTTCAGTATGCCCTTCTAGGTTTGCTTGATTTCTTTTATTGACGATTCTTGTTTTTTCCTTTGTATTTCTTCACCAATGGACAATCCAGCTTATAATGATCGACCTTTCTACAACTATAGCATGAACCCTTTGATTTTGAGTTCTTATTTTCTTCATGCTTAGAGGACTTTGATTATCGTCGAAAGTTGATGAGATTCTTGTCCGAGTGTTGAATTCCATTTTTTCAGATATATGTATTATATCTTCTCACAAACAACCCCATATCTTTACTTAAATATTCATCATCATTAGATTCACTTTCACTAAGCTCTTGGGTTGAGGACTTTGAGCCAGAAGCCTTATGCAATAGACTTCTTATCTATGTCTTTCGATTTCTCTTTCTTTTCTCTTTTCTCATGTTTGTCCAGAATTACGAGTACTTGCTCATGTTCATCAAGCTTACCAAACAAAGTTGTGATGTCCAATGTAGTGACCTTAGGTTGTCATTCCATATTAATACATCTCAAAATTTTATTAGTAGCAACTTCATTGGAAATGGGTCTTCCAAGTGTATTTAAACAATTGATTATATGAGAAAATATCTTTTGCATTTCAGCAATGGTTTCACCTTGCTTCATGTGTAAGAGATCAAACTCTTGTGTCAAAGTATTGATTCGAGCTAGTTTGACATCATTAGTTCCCTCATGGGCAACTTGCAATGCGTCCTACATAGCCTTAGCAGTAGTACAATAAGAAACTCTATAATATTCATCAACTCCCAAAAAGGATATGAGAATATTTCTAGCTTTCCAATTGTAACTATACTTTTCTTATCCTCCTCGTTCCATTGTGCTTCCAGCTTAGGCACAACAATATTATCCGCATTGGTCATAGTAATTTCAATAGGACCATTTTGAATAACGTTCCACACCTTTCTATCAATAGAATTGATATGCACCCGCATACGATCTTTCTAATAACTGTAGTTTTCTCCCGTAAAAATCGATGCTCTATTGTACGCCCCTTTTGGATTGTTAGCCATTTTCTAATAAGCTAAATGTGAAACACTAGGTGAACAGGTTCTTGTGATATCACTTGTTAGACGATGACAATGATCTAGAAGGGGGTTGAATAGATCAATGATTTTTAATAAAAATTGGCGCTTAAAATTTGTTTCAAAAATGTGCAGAAGTGGCCGTGGATTTTTAATTGTCTAAACGAACCGTTATTGGTTAGATTGGATATGCGTAGCCAGTATAGAATGAAATTGATGAGATCAATGAATCAACAATTTTTACAATCAATTATTCAAATTATGACCATTTTGAATCAACCGGTTTCCAGTGAATTCTTAAGGTAAAATTAAATTGACCATATTACGAATAGTTTGTGTGTGATCAATATGTAGAACACTTGGTGTGCACAAAACCCCAAGTTCAATTTCCTATGAAATAATAGTGCAAAATTTTTCATAATTGCAATCAAAGTGGTTGCAATGAGTTTCCAAAACAGTTTTTCAGCACTACACTACAATAGAAATTTATCGAACCGTTGATATCACACAAATATTAACAACACAAAGTAAAGAGATAGAGAAAGATAGAACGACACCCAATTTGTTTAGGCAATTCTCTTTTTCATCCTTGCTTCGGGTACGCCTGCCCCCAATTCTAAAACTAGAATTGAGATATGTATAACATCAAGTTGTAAAGTTTTGTACAAGAGAAGTTATAGCCATAACACACTCAAACCTAATTGTTGATGTTGTTTGTATCCACTTCTCTCCGCTTGATTCTAGCCAAATCAAGAACATCAAACTCTTCGATAAAACCTCCTGTTACTGCTACTCACTTGAATCTTCAAGTATTTCACTCGGCTGATTCTGATCGCAAGATGTTCGACCCTAAATCTTTCGACACAATCCTCTGGTTACCGTTACTTGCTTGACCGAACCAACTATTGCTCAAGCCTTTCACTCGGCTGAATCTGTGACACAAAGATTTATGCAAAAAAACCCCAAATCCTCAAGATCTTTGAGGACAAAACCCCAGAGGTTTTATTAAAAAAAAAACAATTAATTCTCAACCCAAACCACGATATACAAATCCTAAGTTTTGACGTTATCACATCGACAATGCAAAGATCAACAAAAATGATTATGTGTAGCTGTTAAAGAATGCAAATGTGAGAATGAAGATGATGAGTAAATTCAATGTATATTTTCACTTTTCTTGTTGGTTGTCCTACAAAAGATGATGTATATGAATATATATATATATATATATATATATATATATATATATATATATATATATATATATATATATATATATATATATATATATATATATATATATTTATATATATATATATATATATATATATATATATATATATATATATATATATATATATATATATATATATATATATATATATATATATATATATATATATATATATATATATATATATATATATATATATATATATATATATATAACCAATACCACATAACAGAATTAATAGCTTTTTGAAACACAAAAAACAGAAAAATATGGTTAAATGAGCGAGAGGTCGACCTCAACATTCTATGAGTCGACCTGAACACTCCAGAAAGCAAATATGCACAGAAAATCAAACCATGCGTCGACCTGAACCAAGCCATGCATCGATGCAAGAGCACCCGAGAGCAAAAAATTATTTATCCTTCAGTATGCATCGTCCACCACACATCTATGAGTCAACACAAGGGTGCCAGAAAGACACAAACACATTTTTATAAACTTTTGAGTCGATCTAAGCCCTGTATGGGTCGACCTAATGTATCAAAAAATGATTCAATGCACAAGTTTCATATAGGGGATGGTCCTATATGCATAGATTCATGTATGTGGATTATTATATGCATATTAAAAGGATGAATGGAAGCTAAGATGCGATGATACCATCTAAAGTACACAAGTATGAAATCTTACTAGTTTTTATATCATTAAAATAAAGCACTAAGGAACCTTGCCCTCACAATTTGGTCATTTTGTCAAAGTCTTAATAGACATTGATCTTGCCAAAGATCTTAGTTTCAAATTTCTAGTTAAAATAGTAGGGTTTACTTTCTTTATTGAAATATAATATGAAAGACTACTTGGGTTTTTACCTCCCGCCACTGCATCGGTCACTCTTTAAGTAGCTGCAAAAGAAAAGTTGATATGGATGAAAAGATGGAAAAGCCTCATGTTCCTAAACCAATTGTCAGCAAAACCTATGTATATGTTAAAGATAATTGAAATAGGTTGAACTCAATGAACCTAGCCCTAACAGAAACATAGAGCCTTTAGGGGATCCATCGAATTTGGTTAATAGAGCATATGTTGGTCAGAAGAGTGGAGAAACTAGTGGAGTGAATAAATAACCTTTTACGGATCAAAACCAATTACAACACCGTGTTGAACCCATCATTTCTCAAGGTGATGAGACTTATAATGATAAAAACTATTAATCCTAAAAATCAATTGAGTGTTTATAAACAAAGCAAAAGTGGTAACTCTAGTTGACACACAAACTCAGATGAGTCAGAATTTATGGATGCAACACAAATCAATGATGAAATTGAGGGAGTTGTGTCAGAAACTCAAAGGAATAACTCTAGGTTTTTTCACACCTCTTGGACTAACTTGGAAGATCTTGAGAATGTAGATGAAGGTGATGATATTTCTATAAAATATGAATATATTGAACCTGATCTTGCCAAATTTCAAATAGCACTAACAAAATTTTAAAAGAAAAATCTAAGACAAAAATCCAAGTCAAAAACCACGTACCTAACCAGATCCCAATCTGGTACTCAAAAGTAACTATCATGAAGTGCATTTTTTGGAATGCACGGGGTTTGGCTAATGTTCCTATAAAATTGGTCCTTAAAAATATGCTTGGAACCCATAAACCTTATTTTTTATTTCTAGTTGAGCTCTGGATGAATGTGGAATACTTTCCTCCCAACTTTCTGAGTTCCCTTAATCTCAAATTATTTATAGCTAACAACAGATAGTTTAAACTTCCTAACCTTTGGATCTCATTCTCCTTCTATGGCCTTTATATATGACTTCCAATCCTGGTTCAATTTGAATGGTCTAGTAGACATGCCCGCCAGTGGTGCTTTCTTCACCTGGACAAATGGCATAAATGGTGATGTTCTTGTACAAAGAAGATTAGATAGAGTAATCTGTAACCAAAACTAGATTGATGTTTGTTTCTCTTCCTCTTGCACAACCCTCCCTAAATCTGGTCAGATCATTATCTTATCCGAATGGAAGCCTCTTTCTCTTGTATCAAATTCAAGTTTGTTTTAAGTTCCTCTCCATGTGGACCTTGCATGACTGACCATGCCAGAGGTTTCATTGTTTCTTGATGGTCCCAACATGTGGTTGGATTCCCCATGTTTATTCTCTCTAAAAAGATACAAATGCTCAAAGGTAGTCTCAAAGTGTGGAACAAAGAAACCTTTGTGAACATTCACATGTTGGTTAAAAATTCAACAGCTCGCCTAAACAACATTCAACACCAAATTCATAATGAAGTTTTAAATGATACCCTTAGACAATCTGAAGCTCAAGCTCATCATGAGTTGGATCAAGCCTTGGCAAAAGAAGAACTCTATTGGATGGAGAAATCAAATTTGAATTGGCATGTCAAAGGGGATAGAAACACTTCATACTTCCACGTAATTTCTAAGATCAAAGGAGCTAGGAATAAAACATTTATGTTTAAGGATGGTAGGGGTGTGCATTTAAACCGATACGTCCAATTCATAATCATAAATTTGATTTCTAAAATTAAAAAAATCAAACCATTTATGTTATTAATAACCCAGTC
Organism: Lathyrus sativus; assembly: GCA_963859935.3. Taxonomy (NCBI): domain Eukaryota; kingdom Viridiplantae; phylum Streptophyta; class Magnoliopsida; order Fabales; family Fabaceae; genus Lathyrus; species Lathyrus sativus. The sequence continues at coordinate 444,885,042 of OZ012740.1, read as the reverse complement.
CATTTAAGAAAAACCAATAACACTGGATACCTATTTATTAAAATTTAGTTCCTATTCTTGATCCAATTCACTCAAATGTTAAAATATTTATCTCTAAATTTCCAACCAAACCAAAACCATCACTTTAAATTTCCAACAAAACCAACAGCATTTAAATTGAATAATTGTAATGAATATTCATTTTTTATCCAACATTACCAATACTAGAATGAATATTCTTAATTTTAAAAATAAACTATAACATAAATTAAATTTCATTATAAACATAAACCACTATGTTGGAATTAAAATTTCATAACACCATAATCCAAATTTCAAATAAATAAACCAGTATTAAAAAATATATATATACACCAAAGTTACTTAATAGAATATATATATGTATATATATATATATATATATATATATATATATATATATATATATATATATATATATATATATATATATATATATATATATATATATATATATATATATATATATATATATATATATATATATATATATATATATATATATATATATATATATATATATATATATATATATATATATATATATATATATATATATATATATATATATATATATATATATATATATATATATATATATATATATATATATATATATATATATATATATATATATATATATATATATATATATATATATATATATATATATACACACTAAAGTTACTTAATAGAAAATATTCACATAAATAACATTATTAGAAAACAAATAAAATAGTAAAACCAAATAAAATCTTTTGAATTAACAATGTTTCCCGTCATAGTATGCATAACAATTTCAAAACCGGTTAAGAAAAAAATGATTAAAATAAAAAATTGATGTAATTGGTTTTAAAAAAAATTCCAATATTAAAACAGAACCAAATTAAAAATCGGTTTTTAGTAGAAACCAGTTTTGAACCGAACCAATCTAAATATAGACCGGTTTTGAAAAAATAAAACCAATTTTATAAAACAATTTTTAGAAGCAAACCGAACCATATATTTGGTTCAATTCTGATTGGTTTAAGAATCATGCACACCCCTAAAGGATGGAAAATTGATCATCACTGACCATTCCCTGATGGTTGAACATGTTATTACTTATTTTACTAACTTTTTGGTTTTGCGGGTACTACTTTTGTTCCAGGTTTGATTAAGGTCATTCCTACTTTGGTTGATGACCAAATTAACCATATCCTTACTATGTCTCCTTCTATAGAGGATATAAACATTCCTACTTTGGTTGATGACCAAATTAACCATATCCTTACTATGTCTCCTTCTATAAAGGATATAAACAGACTGATCTTCATCCTCAATATGGACAGTTCTACAGACCTTGGTGTCTTTGGTGGTGTTTTTTTATTAAGCATACTGAAACATCATTCACCAAGAGGTCTATAATGTAGTCTGACACGGGATAGCTCCATACCAACTTCAATGGTAGCAACATCCCTCTTATCCCTAAGACCAAGACAACTTTCTCAATGGATAAATTCAGGCCTATTGATATGTCAAACTTCAAATTCAAGCTAATCTCTAAAACTATTGCTAACAGACTTGGTAAGATTAAGCCTCAACTTGTGTCAAAGGAGCAAAAAGGTTTTATTCAGGGTAGGACAATCAAGGGTTATATTTGTTTGGCATCTAAGGCAGTCAACCTTCTCCATAAAAAGTCTATTAAGAGTAACTTGTCCATCAAGGTTGACATCAACAAGGTCTTTTATACTTTATGTTCGAACTTCATTATTAAAGTGTTAAATCAATTTGAGGTTTGTCCCAAGTTTTGCCATTGAATCTCCACAATTTTAGACTCTGTCGTAATCTCAATTGCTTTGAATGAATCCTTTCATGGTTTCTTTGACTGTAAAAGAGGAGTTAGATAAGGTGATCCCTTGTCCCCTCTTATATTTTTTTCTTGTTGATGAGGTGTTAAGTTGGAATATCTCCAAGCTTGTCTTTAATGGTAAACTCAGCCTCATAAATGCTACAAAGAAAGTAAAAATTCCCTCCCACCTATTTTATGTTGATGATATTCTCATTTTCTACCAAGGGATAACCTCTAACATCACAACTCTTACTCAGGTCTTTAGATCCTATTCCATAACCTCGGGGCAACAAATTAGGACATCTAAATCCACTTTCTACCATGGCTCAATGTCACGTAATAGGGTTAGTCACATTAGCAATATCACTGGATTCTCTTCAGGTAGCCTTCCCTTTACTTACCTTAGAGTGCCCATTTTAAAAGGAGGAGTGAAAGCCCTGTATCTCCAAGCTCAAGCTGATGCTATGATTTCAAAAATGGCTTCTTTGAAATAAAGATAAGAAAAGCACAAGAAAGGGGTTGAATTATGTTAGCTTTTTCTTTCTTTTTCTCTTAGTTTCTTATCAAATCCTGAACTTAAAGCCTATAATATGATAATTAGTTAAGAGTTTACAGTGAATAAAACAAGTTCAGAGAGAGAGAGAGGGGGAAGCAGATTTATCCTGGTTCCTCCCGCAAATTAAGAGTAGTCCAGTCCCCTTGCACTTCCAATGGATTTTCATTATAATCACAACTGATTACAATTTGCTCAAGAATGCAAGCAAGATACTTCCAATTCTCAAACACATAAGTAAGATACTTCTAATGCTCAAGCACTCAGCAAGAAACTTCATATGCTCAAGCACTCAACAAGAGACTTCAAATTCTCAAGCACACAAGCAAGAGACTTACACTTGATATACAATCAGAGATGTAAACAAAATACAATATAATAAGACTCTTTAAGACTTAAGAATTTCTATAATATACAAGTGTTATAAATTCTAAGTTAAACTTGTGCTTTTTGTTTTACAGAGTAACAACTCTTTTATTTTCAGTGGTTCATTGTTGTTCTTCAAATCTTCAACTCCTTATATGACGAGATAGAAAAGAGTTGTTGAAAAGCACAAGTGAGTCTTAGAAAAGTTTGAATAGAGGCGTTGAAAATTTTATTTGATATGGTTAATCCCTTTGTACATATATTTGAAATCTCTTTGCTTCAAGAGGAATTATCCGGTGTACTCTAATTGTTTGTGAATATTTTTCACGTAATCAAAAGAAGACAAATTTCTCTGAGTCTGAAAGTGACCTATCAAAGTCTCATTGATCCTTGCGTTAACTGGCCTTAGAGTCTGATAGTGACCTATCAGAGCCTTCTTGATCCTCGCGTTGACTAACTTCAAAGTCTAAGTCTTCATAGTCTTCATGTGTATTTTCCTCACCTTTAGTGTCGTGCCAGGAAAGGTTAGAGTGGTATAAAGGTGTATTTCTACAACATCTAAACATGTATTATTAAAGCAAGGGAGCATATCTCTAAGTCTTACTTATAACCCTAAAAATACGTCTATTATATTTTGAAATCCTTTATAGTTACAGTTCCTATCTCTAATGAACTAATCAAGTGAATATCTCTATCCTACTCTTCTCAACTACTTTTATTATGAAGTCCACTTATTGTTGAATCTCTCACAACACAAGCTGTTATATTTTTCTAAGTTGATCACTCATAGAATCAGAATTATAAGTATGTTAAAACACAATAAAACAAAACATTAGATAACACTTCAATTAACATAAAAACATCACAACATTAACTTCCCATTGCTCAACATACAAAAGGTTTAGCTCACAATGAGCTGAGTACAAACATCAAATATGGTTCTCAAAAGATACATTCTTAAACAGATACTAAAAAATAAATATAAACCTAAGAATAACTTAAAGAATCCTTGAGATGGATACTCAGCCAAGGATGACTCCAGTCGCGCCAAAACTCAGCAGCTGGTACATGATATGGTGAGAAGGAGAACTCTCTTTCTCTCACTAACCTCACACTGCTATGCTCTGTCTAGTATTCTTTGAATGGTGAACTATCTTTTTTAATCTTCAGCAGGGTCTATTTATAACCTTCCACTAGAGTTTCTTGAGGTGTCTTGGATCATGGGCCAGTATTAAGGAAATCACATCAAGCCTAATAATCATTCAACACTTTCCTCAATTTTTTTTGCCTAGTATCCAAGGAATTAGGTACAATGGAGCATTTGTGGGAGACAAAGCGTCTTGTGGTAGAATGCCGCAATAGGGTACAAGCGGTGTTGTCCTTTCTAGAAAAGTGCCCAGAATGGTGGTTGTACAATTGTATTACTTTTGTCTTCTAGCGTTTCTTTGATCTTAACCACAAATTCAAATGAATTATCTCCAGTAAAAACACATTTTCCCTCTAGTGCTCCACTCCTTTCGAGCTTTCCCTAGGATTTAGCTTCTTTCTTCATTTAACTCTTTGGTAAAGTCCCTCTTCTTACTTCAGCTAGCACTCCCAAGTGTTGCTGAGAACAGTCTTGCCTTAGCTCATCAGATACAACCTTAATTCAAGCAAAAAAATATTAAACCAACAAAAGGAAACATTGTTAGAACACAGATTGGTTCTTAATAATATCTCTATGTTTTGATGATAACTATTAGGAAATTTTGTATTTAAGAATTATATACTCTAAAATTTGCTTGAGAGTTTTTACTGCAGATAGTAAAGAAATTAACACTCCAGAAGCAAATCAGAATTGAATACAAGAAACTAGCTAGAATCTGTAGCGCCAGATGCATACATTAGAAGATTCTGATTACTGCTAACAGAAGATCCTGAGCGTAGCCTCCAGAAGGATCTGAGGCAAGAAGCTCCAGAAGATTCTGAAGCAGAAGCTCCAGAAGAATCTGAAGCAAGCAGAAGCATCTAAAGCAAGTCAGAAGCATCTGAAGCAAGTCAGAAGCATCTGAAGCAAAGAAGAATATTGTATGAAGAGTTTTTCAAAGCATAGTTTCTACAGAAGATTCTGAAAGTACTAAAGCTGCCAGTACTGAAGTTCTGTTTCAAATATGCTCTGATATTTAACACGCTGAAAGCACACATGCTGCAGAAGACTCTGATACAGCAAAGTTCTGATCATCATTAGAAGACTCTGACCCAATCAGACTCTGATGAACTTGCTGAAAACTGAAGAAGAAATATTCAAAGATTATATCCGTTAGAGTAAATCAAACGTCTCTTTCCTCATTTATGCTAGACACAAGAACACAGACAAAAAGGATTTTTCTGTGCTTTCTTCTTCTAGGAAAGGCCACTTGATGTGAAGACAAAAAGGCTCAGACCTTTTGGGGCACTCTTCTCAACGTGCAGTTCACCTTGGATCAGCTGCCTATAAAAGCAAGACTCCACCAAATTCTTCAGTTAGACATTTTGCTGAAAAGAAATTAAAACATTCAAGCTCTCATACTTTCATATTCATTCTTAGAATTAATTTCATTGTACTTAAACTTAAGAGAAATATCACTGTTGTGATTAAAGCTTTTTAGAAGCATTCTTACTCTTGTATTAGATTTACATTGATTGTAAAGGATTTCCTTAAGAGGATTCAGTTGGAATCAGTAGCTCTTGAGAAGACTAAGAATAGTTGTTCTTAGGTGTTACTATTGTAATCTGTTTGATTAAATAGTGGATTAAGTCCTTGTTTGAGAAAGGCAAATCACTCTAGGAAGGGTGGACTGGAGTAGTTGAGTTCAACGAACCAGGATAAAAATAATTGTGTTTTAATTCTAAGTTTTAATCTTTCATACTTATTCAACCCCCCTTCTAAGTATTATCTCACCTTCAGTTGGCATCAGAGCTCCGGTTTTGTGTGTGCTACCACTTAACAGTGACAGTAAAGATCCAGAGAGAAATACTTTGATATATATTTATTTGTTACAATGGCTGATAATACAATATCCAACATTAACAATAAATATGTAGAAAGGGACAGAATCAGCCCCAAACCCCCTATGTTTGATGGGGAGAAATTTGATTACTGGAAAGACAGAATTGAAAGTTTTTTCCTTGGATATGATGTTGATTTATGGGATCTAGTCATAGATGGATATGTGCATCCCACAGATGGGAATGGCAAGAAGATAGATAGAAAATCTATGACATATGCTCAGAAGAAAGATTTTAGAAATCATCACAAGGCCAGAACAATATTATTGAATGCAATTTCTCATACTGAGTATGAAAAAATTACAAACAGGGAAACTGCTTTTGATATGTTTGAATCCTTAAAGATGACTCATGAGGGAAACTCTCAAGTCAAGGAAACAAAAGCTCTGGCTCTGATCCATAAGTATGAAGCCTTCAAGACGGAAGACTCTGAATCTGTTGAAGCTATGTTCTCCAGATTTCAGATCCTCACAGCTGGGCTAAAGGTTCTAGACAAGGGATACTCCACATCAGATCATGTAAAGAAAATCATCAAAAGTCTACCTACCAGATGGAGACCAATGGTGACTGCCTTGAAGATGGTTAAAGATATGAACAAGATCTCTTTAGAAGAACTCATCAGCTCACTAAGGAGCCATGAAATTGAGCTTGAGGAAGATGAACCTCAGAAGAAACAAAAAGGTAAATTTGTTGCCTTTAAATCTAATAAATCTGCTAAAGCTTTGCAGGTTATTGAAGAAAGCTCTGAAGAATCTTCTTCTGAAGAAGAAGATGAATTATCCATGCTGTCCAGAAGGATCAACAGACTCTGGAAGCACAAGGGAAAGAAGTTCAACAACTTCAGAAGATCTGATCATAGAAAGGAATCTTCTGGGCATAGAAGATCTGGCAAGAAAGAAGTTGTATGCCATGAGTGCAAAGAACCTAGGCATTACAAGAATGATTGCCCCAAACTTCAAAAAGAAAAACCCAAGAAGAAGTTTAATAAAAAGAAGAAGGTTATGATGGCAACATGGGATGACTCAGATGAATCTGAATCATCTTCTGAATCAGAAGAAGAATGTGCTAATGTTGCACTGATGGCCAGCACAGAAGATCAGGAGGAAGGAACCTCAGGATATGAATCAGATGATGACACTGAAGAGGTAATGGCTAAACTTACTAAAGAAGAACTTATAAAAGTTTTATCAGAAGTTCTTAAAATTTATAACAATATCAAACTCAAATACAAGAAGCTGAAAAACAATCTTGAATCTAAGATTGATCTTCTGAAGACAGAACTTGTTGAGCAAAAAGAAATTAATCTGAAAATCAAAAATGACTTTGAAATAACTCAACAAGAATCTGAATCTGAGACTAAGTCATGTGAAAACATTTTAGAAAAATATGACTCTAGCTTTCAGAGATTCCTTACTAAGAGCATAGACAGAAGTAAGATGGCTTCTATGATTTATGGTGTTAGTGGGAACAACAGAAGAGGTATTGGATATGAATCTTCATCTGGAAGTAATCCAAAATCTGTTGACAAACTTTTCATCAAGAAGACACCTCTGTATTCTCAATTTAAATTTGGTCACTTAAATGACATTAAACACACAAGCTCTGAGAAGAATACTTATGTGTTTAAACCCAAGGCAAGTCAGAATAAACATTATGTTGAAAAACAGAAGTTTAGACAAACCTACAAACCAACTAACCCCAAAGGACCCAAGAAGATCTGGGTACCTAAAAATAAAATAATTCCTGTTGCAGATGTTCTTAGCAGCAAGGTCAGGACGCCAATCATGGTACCTGGACTCTAGATGCTCACGACACATGACAGGAGAAAAGTCTATGTTCCAAAGCCTGGAACTTAGATCTGGAGGTGATGTGAAGTTTGGAGGGAACCAGAAGGGCAAGATCATTGGATCTGGCACTATTGGAAATGGTAAACTTCCCTCTATTACTAATGTTTTACTTTTTGAAGGGTTAAAGCATAACTTATTGTCCATAAGTCAATTAAGTGACAATGGTTATGATATCACCTTTAATCAAAAATGTTGTAAAGCTATTAGTCAAAAGGATGGCTCTATCCTATTTAGTGGTAAGAGGAAAAACAACATTTATAAAATAAATCTTTCAGAACTTAAAGTTCAAAATGTTAAATGCCTCTTGTCTGTTAATGAAGAGCAATGGGTCTGGCACAGAAGATTGGGCCATATTAATATGAGACGTATATCTCAGATTAATAAACTTAATCTTGTCAGAGGACTCCCTAATCTGAAGTTCACTTCAGATGCTCTTTGTGAAGCATGCCAAAAAAGGAAGTTTTCAAAATCTTCATTTAAATCAAAAAATGTTGTTTCTACTTCCAAACCACTAGAATTACTTCATATTGATCTGTTTGGACTAGTGAAAACTGCATCCATCAGAGGCAAGAAGTATGGATTAGTCATTGTTGATGACTATAGCAGATGGACATGGGTAAAGTTCTTAAAACACAAGGATGAGTCACATTCTGTGTTCTTTGACTTCTGCAAACAAATCCAGAATGAAAAGGATTTCAAAATTATAAAAGTCAGAAGTGATCATGGTGGTGAATTTGAAAATAAATATTTTAAAAAATATTTTTCTGAAAATGGCATTGCTCATAATTTTTCCTGTCCTAGAACTCCACAACAGAATGGAGTTGTAGAGAGGAAAAACAGAACTCTGCAAGAAATGGCCAGAACCATGATCAATGAGACAAATATGGCAAAACACTTTTCGGCAGAAGCAATCAACACAGCCTGTTACATTCAGAACAGAGTGTCTGTAAGACCTCTTCTGAAGAAGACTCCATATGAACTGTGGAAGAACAAAAAGCCCAACATTTCATATTTTCATCCTTTTGGATGTATTTGCTATATGTTAAATACTAAGGAAAATCTGAACAAGTTTGATTCCAAAGCACAAAAGTGTTTCATGCTTGGATATTCTGAACGCTCTAAAGGCTACAGAGTATACAACACTGAGACACAGATTGTGGAAGAATCTGTTCATGTCAGATTTGATGATAAGCTTGGCTCTGAAAAGCCAAAGCAGTCTGAAAACTCTACAGATAGAGAAGTAGTCTTCATTGACTCTGAAGTCCCAGAAGAAGACAAAATTCAAGTGAAGGAACCAGAAGCAACGCCAGATGCTATTCCTTTAACTTCTCAGATGAATAATCTAAACATTTCTGAAGAATCAACTATTAGAGGATCATCATCCAGAATTAAAGCTTCTCATCCAGAGGATGTCATTATTGGAAAGAAGGATGATCCCATCAGAACAAGATCCTTTCTAAGATCATCTGAAGCATCACTATTTGGACTGGTGTCAGAAATTGAACCATCTTCTATAGATGAAGCTCTGCAAGACAATGATTGGATTATTGCCATGCAAGAAGAGCTAAATCAATTTACCAGAAATGATGTATGGGATCTAGCTCAAAGACCACAAGGATTCAATATAATTGGTACAAAATGGGTCTTCAGAAATAAGCTAAATGAGAAAGGAGAAGTTGAAAGGAATAAGGCAAGGCTTGTAGCTCAAGGGTACAGTCAACAAGAAGGTATTGATTACATTGAGACATATGCTCCAGTGGCAAGGTTAGAATCTATACGCCTTCTTATTTCATTTGCTGCACAAAATAACATCACTCTGTATCAGATGGATGTTAAAAGTGCCTTTCTTAATGGTATTATATAAGAAGAAGTTTATGTCCACCAACCTCCTGGTTTTGAAAATGAAAAATTTCCAGATCATGTTTTCAAACTAAAGAAATCTCTATATGGTTTAAAACAAGCTCCGAGAGCTTGGTATGAGAGATTGAGCAATTTTCTTCTAGAGAAAAATTTCATCAGAGGCAAAGTGGATACAACACTCTTTTGTAAATCAATTAAGAAATATCTTCTAATTTGTCAAATTTATGTAGATGATATTATTTTTGGATCAACAAATATTATGCTTGGAAAGGAGTTTGCTACATGTATGTAGGCAGAATTTGAAATGAGCATGATGGGAGAACTCAAATTCTTTCTAGGAATCCAAGTTAATCAAACTCTAGAGTGCACTTACATACATCAGACAAAATATGTTAAAGAACTTCTGAAGAAATTTAACATGACTGATAGTAAGCTGGTAAAGACTCTCATGCATCCTACTAGCTCACTTGGCAAGGAAGAGGTAAGTAAGAAAGTAGACCAGAAGCTCTACAGAGGTATGATTGGTTCTCTTCTTTATCTAACTGCTTCTAGACCTGACATATTGTTCAGTGTTTGCCTGTGTGCTAGATTCCAATCAGATCCTAGAGAATCACACTTGACAGCTGTCAAGAGGATTCTAAGGTATCTGAAAGGTACTTCTAATGTGGGTTTGTGTTACAAAAAATCTGATGATTTCAAATTAGTTGGATTCTGTGATGCTGACTACGCTGGAGACAGAGTGGAAAAGAAAAGTACTTCTGGAAGTTGTCAATTTCTAGGAAGAAATCTAATCTCCTGGTATAGCAAGAAGCAACCCACAATTGCACTTTCAACCACAGAGGCAGAATACATTGCTGCTGTTGGATGTAGCACACAGATGCTCTGGATGAAAAGTCAGCTAGAAGATTATCAAATATTTGAAAGTAACATTTCTATCTTTTGTGATAATACTTCTAGTATATGTTTGTCCAAGAATCCCATTTTACAATCTAAGGCAAAACATATAGAAATTAAGAATCATTTCATCAGAGACTATGTTCAGAAGGGAATCATAAATTTAGCCTTTGTTGATACAGATCATCAATGGGCAGATATTTTTACAAAACCCCTTGTTGAAGATAGATTCAAATTTATTCTGAAAAATATTGGTATGAATTTTTGTCCAGAATGATATTTGTCAGAAGCAATTTTTTACAAATGCAAAAATGCCTAATGCTCTGAAGTGTTTCTTCTGATTGCTTACTTATTCTGCTTAATATTTTTTGTGTGTGAAACTCTGAACTAATAATCCTTAGAGGACCTGAACGTTGGTTAACGTTTCATTTCTCAAAAGAATTCAGAACACATGCAAGCAAACACGTGTCACACCAAATCTGCAGAGGTGGCGTGTATATTACTGAAGAGACGTTTGAGGTGAAGTTTGAATAGTGAAAATCTTGATTTTCCCCCCAATTTGTCAGAAGCAATAAATGTTTGAAATGATTCTTATTCTTTGCATTTAATGCTTGCTCAAACGTGCAAAAATTTCTGACTGATGGTATGCCTAATTGTTTTAGTATAAATACATGACCTATCTTCACTTTCACACTTTTCACAATCTCAGAAAATTTTATGCATTTTCATCTTCTCTTCTCTCTGCATAAAAACCCTAAGCGTGTGACAAAACAATCTTCAATGGCAACTTCATCTTCAACAGCTGCTCAATTCCAATCTTCAATGGCTGCAGTTACTTCTGCAAACATGGGTGTTGCTCCTTATTCTCCTCCCAAAAGAACTCTTTTAACCCCTGTTGAAAAGTTGGAGGTTTTGTGTAAATCAATGGTAGAATTTGATTCACTTGCAGAAAATGGCTTTGAGTTTCGTTCTATCATTGGTGCTCAAGGATGGGTAAAGTACTTTGATAGACTCTTTGGACCAGTTTATCCCCTCCTTGTGAAAGAGTTATGGATCCATGCCTCAGTTTACCCTAAGTTCATCCTATCTTCTATACTGGGAAAAGAAATCATTATAACAGAAGATCTGATCAGAAAGTTAATTGGATATGAAGAAACAGATGGTGTTTCCCACTTGCCAACTGTGCGTGTAGATATGGATGAGGTGTATGAAGAAGTGATGACTGCTGGTCAAGCTTCTAACAAATTCAAATATCTGAAGCCTGACTACAAGATCTGGGCTAAGATCTTCATGGGATGCATCCATCATAGGAAGTCAACAAACTCTCCAGACTATGTCAATAATGAACAGCTCTATTTCATGTATTGCCTCAGTCAGAGCACCAAGGTAGATCTTCCATATATTCTTTTTATGCATCTGTGGAACCATATAAATGCATCTAGAGAGTATGTGAAAGAAAAAGGACAGAAGATCAGAACCTGGATCCCTTTTGGAAGGTTGATCTCAGATCTTCTAACTGAAAATGGATTGGTCACTGCTCTGTACGCTGCTGGAGTTACAGAGGAATTGGAATTCATAATGGGAAAGCCTCTGAATGCCAAAAGTCTTCAGAGACTCAAAATAGTTGATGAACTCACAACAACTCCCAAGAAGCTGAATGTGTCTGAACTGAGTAAGAAGAGGATTCCTGTAGATGACTTTCCACTGTTCTTTGCCGAAGAGCCAAGACACATTGTTGTTATGTACATTGATGAATGTAAGAAAGAAGGAAAGCCTGTTCCTGCAAACGTAATACAACTAGCAAGACAACCCCTACCTGATGTTGAAGAAGAAGAAGAAGAAGAACAACTCCAAAGAAAGAGGACTCAGCCAGAAGCAGAAGCTGCACCTGCTCAGAAGAAGGTAAAGATTGCTGAGAAGCCACAAAAGCTCTTGAAGAGAAAAGAATTGGAGACACTTCTTCTGTACCAGCCAAGAGGATCAAGATAAAAGGTACTAAATCTTCTGTATCTTTTGCAAATACAATTGTTTTAAATGATTCTAATATTAAGTCTGTTCCAAAACCACCCTCTACACAAACTACTTCTGTTACTGCTCCAAGTTCAAAATCACCACAAAAACAAACTTCTGTTCCAACACCAACAACAACAAAAACCATTCAAACACCAAAAGTCTCTGTACCACAATCATCTCAACCAAAAATCCAAATCAAACAGTTTGTTCCACAAAAACAATCTTCACAGAAACAATCATCAGAACAACAACCACAACCTTCTGTACAACAAAAATCCTCTGAACAATCTAAACAAAAGCAATATGAACAACAAAAGCACCCACAAGAAAAACAACCAGAAAAACCACAAGAATCTCAACCAGAAAAAGCCTCTGAAAATCAACCACCATCAAATAATCCACCATCAAAATCATCTGAACCCACTGCATCTGAACCTACAAAAATAACACATGTTCCAATCTCATCAGAACCAATCACAATTCCATCTGATTCACCTACCTCAGAACAACCAACAAAACCCTCTGAAATTCCTTCAGAACCAACAAACACTTCTGGACCCCACATTCCTGAAACAGAAGTTCTTGATGTCACACCCTTAAAAACTGTGTCTCAAGTATCTTCTACTTCCTGCACACCAACCACCTCTTCAAACTCCTCAGAATCAGACATCCACCCAGACTTTCTAGTCTCTCCATCTCACAGAGACTCTGAGGTAAACCAACCTGAACCCATTATACCTTCAAAAGCTCTCATTCCAGATCCTATTCCCACACCTGCACCATCATCTGAAATATTGATCCCAAATTCAAACCCAAGATCATCTATATCTTGTGCCCAAGTATCATCTCTATTTCATAATCTGGCTTATGGTTTCAAACTCAAAGACTTTTATGACAGAGTTGAACCATCTGACCCTATCAACCCTCTGAAACCAAAACTCACCATGACCCTTCCATCTGTGATTCTTGACTATATAAAATCCATGTCAGATGTAGGATCCTTAGCAACTATATCATGTTCTGCAAAATCTGATAAAGCTGTTGCTTCAGCTCTACCAATTACATCTGATAACAATGTTGCATCTGATGAACCCCCCAAATTTGCCTTCCAAACCTACTCAACTAAACCTTTTGATGTAGTGACCCTACACACCAGAGCAAAACCTCATCTGTTAAATGCCTTAAACAGATCCAAAGACAAAGCTCCTGAAATTCCTTTCCTTCCATATTATCCTCCTTCTCTGATCTCTATTCAGAAATCTATTTTTCCACCAACTCCCCAACCAAAACCTGTAACTCTGGAAACTCTGTTACATCCTAAGCCCAGACTTAATGTTAATCATTTATTTCAATCATTTTTGCAAGAAATACAGTTGTATTTAGGTACTATACAGAAGAAATGCTCAGCAACAATGGATGCCAAAGAATCTGATATCATCTGGAATGGATTCATCAACAGATTCAACTCTGTGGCCTCAAATCTGAAGAACATATGTTCTGATGATGCGAAGCTCAGATTTGCTGAGGCTGCAAGAACTCTATTCTTGACAGTCAAGAAATCTAAACCTCTGCTCCTTACAGATGCTCCTCCATCATCAGAAGAAACTCCTGAACTTGCATCTGAGGACAATTCGTTGGCTATGACTCTGGCAGACCCTCCTTCTAGTTCTAATGCTCCAGACTCTACAGAACCCATGGAAATTGACTCTGTTCAAGCTCTAGAACCTGATCATACTTCTTCATCTGAGATAAAGAAAGAACATCCAGATTTTGAAGATAAGATTACTGCTCTGGAAGCTGGCCAATCAGAGATCAAGTCTTGGATGGCAAAACAGGATAAGAAGTATGAGGATATGACAGAATGGATGTCAAAGCAAGATCAAAAGAATGAAACTATGGCTAAGTGGATGTCCAAGCAAGAGCAATCCTCCTCTGAGATTACAGATCTATTGAAGATGCTTTTGTCCAAACACTCTTAGATTTTCATTTTTTTCATTCTAATGTTTTTGCATCTGATGTTTGCCTATGTACTTTATTGCTATATCTTCTGATGCATGTACTCTTGATCTATTGAATGAATCAAAGTTTTTCTCCACTGAATTATCTTATTTACTATTTCCTTTTATTTGTCTTTTTAAAGTTTTACTTTTTGCTTATGACAAAAAAGGGGGAGAAAATATAGATCTGAACTGTTTAATATAACTTCACCAGAATGAAACTTCAGACATATTTATTCTATCTAACATTTAATCTGAGTATTTCAGAACATTTGATAAGAACATTCTATAAAAGAAACTCTGAGTCTCTCAGATCATTTGACTATTATCAAACTCTGAATCTTAAATCTGCAAGACATTCTGACCTTCAAATGTTAAAAGAACAAACAAGATCTAACTCTGAAGATTACTCAAGACAAAAGGGAAGTTTCTATTCCTTTTCTGTATTTAACTCAGGGGGAGATTCATCATCTCAGGGGGAGTTATAATTTTAATATTTTCAATTAAACAAAATTTCTGATGTTTTTGTCATCATCAAAAAGGGGGAGATTGTTAGAACACAGATTGGTTCTTAATAATATCTCTATGTTTTGATGATAACTATTAGGAAATTTTGTATTTAAGAATTATATACTCTAAAATTTGCTTGAGAGTTTTTACTGCAGATAGTAAAGAAATTAACACTCCAAAAGCAAATCAGAATTGAATACAAGAAACTAGCTAGAATCTGTAGCGCCAGATGCATACATTAGAAGATTCTGATTGCTGCTAACAGAAGATCCTGAGCGTAGCCTCCAGAAGGATCTGAGGCAAGAAGCTCCAGAAGATTCTGAAGCAGAAGCTCCAGAAGAATCTGAAGCAAGTCAGAAGCATCTGAAGCAAGTCAGAAGCATCTGAAGCAAAGAAGAATATTGTATGAAGAGTTTTTCAAAGCATAGTTTCTACAGAAGATTCTGAAATTACTAAAGCTGCCAGTACTGAAGTTCTGTTTCAAATATGCTCTGATATTTAACACACTGAAAGCACACATGCTGCAGAAGACTCTGATATAGCAAAGTTCTGATCATCATTAGAAGACTCTGACCCAATCAGACTCTGATGAACTTGCTGAAAACTGAAGAAGAAATATTCAAAGATTATATCCGTTGGAGTAAATCAAACGTCTCTTTCCTCATTTATGCTAGACACAAGAACACAGACAAAAAGGATTTTTCTGTGCTTTCTTCTTCTAGGAAAGGTCACTTGATGTGAAGACAAAAAGGCTCAGACCTTTTGGGGCACTCTTCTCAACGTGCAGTTCACCTTGGATCAGCTTCCTATAAAAGCAAGACTCCACCAAATTCTTCAGTTAGACATTTTGCTGAAAAGAAATTAAAACATTCAAGCTCTCATACTTTCACATTCATTCTTAGAATTAATTTCATTGTACTTAAACTTAAGAGAAATATCACTGTTGTGATTAAAGCTTTTTAGAAGCATTCTTACTCTTGTATTAGATTTACATTGATTGTAAAGGATTTCCTTAAGAGGATTCAGTTGGAATCAGTAGCTATTGAGAAGACTAAGAACAGTTGTTCTTAGGTGTTACTATTGTAATCTGTTTGATTAAATAGTGGATTAAGTCCTTGTTTGAGAAAGACAAATCACTCTAGGAAGGGTGGACTGGAGTAGTTGAGTTCAACGAACCAGGATAAAAATAATTGTGTTTTAATTCTAAGTTTTAATCTTTCATACTTATTCAACCCCCCTTCTAAGTATTGTCTCACCTTCAAACACCTACTGTACTCCACGCTAATTGCTATAAAATAGTTTTAAAATGATCTAAAACCAATATAATAAAAAGTTAAATAAACTAAGAAAATGAAATAACTAAGGCCAATAATAACTCATAAAAGATGGGTTATCAATAGTCTTAACAAATCTTTATAATGTTCCCATGCGTCAAACAATGATTTCCTATCTTTTTGCCTAAAGTTGTTAATCTTATTCCTAACTTAGGTTATTTTTCTTGGCACAAGAAAGGTCACTTTCAATTGGGTCCAAGAAATAATAAAATTGGCAGGCAAGAATTGAATCTAAACCTGCACAGGGTTTCTTAAAGAAAAAGGAAACAAACGGAGGCAGATAACTTTTTAGTCAACACTGTTAGCCTTAACAGTATCACATTTATCAACAAATATAGAAAGGTGAAGATTCAGGTTTTTAGAAGGTAAAGCGACAAATTGGTTTTGTTGCACCATACTAATAAAAGAAAGTTTTAATTCAAAATTATTAGCCGCAATCGGCGGATGCACAATACTACAATGCAGTTCTTCTTCGGTAGAAAATGTATAGTCCTTAAGAGGCTTACTATCAACCAGCTCATCCATAGCTTTCAATCTAAGATTTCAGCGTCTCTCGAGTAAGAAGCGCTCAATTTTGTCTACAGGCTCAACTAGATTTCCAATGGAACGAGTTCGTATACAAGAGCAGCGAGAACCACAACAGATAAACACAGTAAAAATATATAGAAAAATAAAGCTCTAGTTTATATAGTGATCAAACGGTAATTCAATATTAGACACAATTGGTCCCCGACAACTGTGTCAAAAACTTAACACGTCGCAAGTGCACAGCTGTACGAAGTAGTAAAAATATATCAAACCATAGAGATCAATGGCTTAAATAACGAATTTTGTCCTATCGGTGTATATCTAGAGAAAAAAATATGAGTTTTTGATTAAAACAACTTATTAGAAAAATCACTTAAATGAAAAAAACTTATTTATAAAATCACTTAATTGCCAATAGGGGCGAACATGACTTATAGTTATGGTTCTCATTCTAACAGAATCCCATGATCCTAAACGCTTATATTACGAGAATTTCGCATAATTATATAAAATAGATAAATATGGATAATACTTGCTTTCGCCAGTGCATTGCCCTATCGATGATGAATAATTTATCTGCTTTTGCACGACCATATTATTCGTTACTTTTTCTCAGCTATATAGTTTTCTCAAATTCGTCAAAGCGCTTTCGCTGTATTGGACTCGATTGTTTAAAATTTGCGCTCCGGTATCGACACATATCCTTTCAGACTATAATCGATACTTAAGAACACCTTACTTTCGTACAGGGGTTGGAATGCATAAACTCAGATTATAAAATAAGTTTAGTTGAAAATTCTTGTGATCGATATATGACAGATCATACAAAAAGGTTATAAGATAATGCCCATAATCATTAGTCCATAATGAACTACTCAATCATGGTGAGGGCAAACAAAATCAAATCAGTATTCATCATCAAATTCATAATAAATAATGGTAATGGATAGATAATTGAATAGAAAGCGAATAAGAAAACCTGATTTGAATTAAGACTTGATCCAATCTTGTTCCCTTGGAGACTTGAGTACATAGGAAAAGTAAGAAATACATAGAAACTTGTTGAATAAAAATTGGATCTAAAACTTATAACAGACTATGAGTTTTATAGAAAAAGGAAAACTAGCATAATATCGTTGGCTTAATGCCCCCCAACATTTATATACCAGCTTTGCCCCTGCGTTTATATACCAACCCCTCCCCCACCCCCAAACTCAGTCGTGGGTAACAATTCACCCCCACCCCTAACAAGGAATGAGTTTCCCTGCCCCACCCGCATAAATTGTAATTTTTTTAAATGTTTATTTTTTCACAACAATAAAAATTAATAATTAAATGAAATATTTGATTATTTTATTTGGCCATTTTCATTTAATTCGTATTTTAAAAAATTGAATAATAATTATAATAAACTTAATATTTTAAGATTGCAAAAGCTTAATGGGTAATAAAGTTATAAAAAAATAAGGATAATAAATTATTTTGGTTCGACATTTGATTTTTTTCAAAATCAATGAAATAAGAATTCTCAAAATTTGTTCTTCCCTTAGATATTCAACATTTCTTCTTCACCGACAACGATGACAATAAATTAGATTCAAAATTTGTTATATATTTTTACTTTAATATTATGTATAAACAATATAATATTCTATGTAAATAATATAGTTTGTAAACAAATTAATTTATTAATATTCCATATAAATCATGTAATGAATTATTTATATATATATATATATATATATATATATATATATATATATATATATATATATATATATATATATATATATATATATATATATATATATATATATATATATATATATATATATATATATATATATATATATATATATATATATATGAGTTTGTTAACATAAATCTATTTATTTTTGTGAAGGTTTATTTTAGCAACATGTACCTAATGATGCATTTAACTATTTCTTAATTAAAATTTGTTCAAACAGACTTTCATAAAAAAATAAATGGGGTATTATAGTAATTTTTTAGTTAATGCTTACTATAACTTACTTTTTATTAAATAAGACATAAGTTCTTTCATGTGAGATTTATTTTTAAAGTAAATGATTCACATGTAGAAAAATAAAAGTCAAGAAAATGAAAAGATTTCTCCAATTAATATTTTTTCGGTTCAAATTTTATTTAATCGTAAGTTATTAAATTAGTTAAAATTTGATTGAAGGGTCCCTCCAATTAATTTTTCATGGGAGAGAGAGAGAAAGTGTTTCTAACTCTCCTCAATTATTATAATATATATAAAATCCTAATAGTTGAAACTTGAAAATGAAATATACACTATGCAAACTATTCACGTCTCTTAGTTTTTTATTTTATTTTTTTATTCCACGTCTCTTAGTTATTAAACCATGCTTGCAGTATTTTTAGAAAAAGGCTTGTTATTTCTAATATAATATGATGATGAGACACAATTAAAAATTAATTTATTATCAATCAAAATAAAATATTCCTCAACTACCAAAAATAAATATATTCCTCTCCTTTAATTAGGTAAACAATCAATTTCATCCACGTTCTGAAAAATCATTAAAATATCAATTTCCTCACAACAATAAAATACGGATAGTCCCGGATAAGTGATGAGTTGATGATACTACTTTATCAAAGGTAAAAATTGGGTTTTTTTTTATTTATTTATTTTTTATTTATTTTTTATTTTTATTTTTTATAGATTATCTTTAAATAGTTGCGAGTATAAAAAAAAATAAAGTAGTCTTAATAATGGTTAAGTTCAGTGTAGTAAACCTTACATAAATACATGAAAATCGGATCATTCGGATTCGTCACAACTTTATCCACTCATTCAAACATTAGACTTAGTTGTATTAAAGTTTTTTATTGAAAAAATAATTTATAACTAATTTTAAAGAACAAAAGTGCATAGAGAAATTAATAAGGATACAAATAAAATCTAACAAAAAAATAATAATAAATGCTTCAACCAACAAAAATAATAAATCAAAACAAAAAGAGACAAAAAAAAGTGTCTAAAAAATTATCCCTTCGAATTTAATATATCAATAGATCAGAATTTACTATTTAATAAAAATCACATATTATAACTTACATAGAACTAAGACAAGTTTTTTATGCGCTGTGAATTAAAATAAATAATAGGGTTTTGAAGGCAATCAAAATACATATATAAATTTACTATTGATTTACTTTAAAGAAAGAAAAAAAAAACTTTTTTTTTTGTCTTTTTCACAATTTTTTTAATATCGTTAAAGACGATATTATTACAAAATTTTTAAATGATTGCAAATCATAATAAAACTATCAATACATTTGGTCATACCTATAAAATGACTAAAAATATAGATTTAAAGTCACTTTTAATTTCTATATTTTAATATTCTTAATTTTTTGCACCCCTTAAAAAACTAGCTTTTGTCTCTAATATTCATATTTTTTGTTTTTTTTATCTCATCACAAGGCAAAATTTTAACGACGTGACAAATACTGTTTTGTGCAACATGTTATAATTTAATGCTATGTAATTATTTATTATTAATTTGAATTTGATAAATATTTTTAATAATGTAAATACATTAAATTAATTAATATTTTTAATTATTATGTTGTATTATAATAAAGGATATAAATATGAGGTAACGTGTGTTTGCGTTCTCTTCAACTTTCGTTCATCTTCTCCAACCATAAATCTGGGTTCACAACAATCTTTGGATGTCTTCATCTTTTTCAGTCGTGGTTAAATGTTGCAAATCTCGAAGTCAAGTTACAAAAAGGTTGCGTGGTACATTCAGGAAGAGTGCAAATGTGGATTGGAATCTCCATTAATAACTTCCTGGACTGAATCGAACCCATCGTCATTTTTACGGTTGTGGAATGTTTAAGGTACAATGTTGTTTTCTTCTATTAATCTTCAACACTTTCATATTCTTCAACACTTTAATCCTCAACGGAGTTGACTTTTTCTTCGAATCTAGCTCCAATGTTATAAGAGATGTAACTATTTTAGTTGATTTGATGAAGAAATGTCACAAAGAGTCAAGAAAGTAATATCTGATCTCAGTCATAAGTTGAGTGAGCAAAAGTTTAAATTAAATGCTATCATGATCAAAGAGGAAGAAATGAAAATTAAGATGAAATTTATGAAGAAGGTGATGAAGTTATTTGTGTCAATCACTTTTGTTTTGATAATTGGTTTAGTTATGTGTAATGTATTAAAGTTAGAATTTTTAGTGAGGTTTATGAAGAAGATGAATGAAATGTGTAATGTTGTTGAATGGTGTAATGTAAGGTTTAGTTATGTTCTAAGTAATGTTGTTAATTTGATGTAATCTTTAACTTTAAATGTTGAACGAATATGATTTCGAATGAAGACTTGTTACAATTTATCATATTCAATTTTACATTGTATCATTTGTACAAGTATATGATACTTGTTACAATTTTATCAGATTAAAAATTCAGTAATGTATGAAAATGATAGTAAGGTACCAAAATATAACATGTATGAAATAACATTAATGTACTAAAGTTATCTTCATTGATTTAACAAGTTTAACATAGCACTTGTTCATGACACTGATAAGGCATAACAAAAAGAGACATTACACTTGTTCATGACACCGATAAGGTATAACAAAAAGAGACATTGCACTTGTTCATGAGACAATATATCACATAACAGGAAGAAACATTGCATAGAACATCATGACACAAAATACACATTACAAAATATAGAACATCATCTGATACTCTTCATTAATCTATTCTTGATTCGATTGTGTAGGAGTTGGTGCTTATGATGAAGATCCAATTTCAATTTCTAGATTTTTTCTTTGACTTCTTGTTCTTGTTTCCAGCTATCTTTCCAACAGGGTTATTTTTTTGACTTTTTGTTCTTATTTTCGCCCTTTGGTATTACTCTATCAAGAGCTCTCTTTCTCTTACAACTCTGCTTTTTGTGTCCCATGGCTCCATATCTGTGGCAAGTAACTGTTGCAAGTTTTCTCGGCAGCACATGTAGGTTTCTAGGCTCATCATTGGCCTTGTTCCTAAGATTTTTGGGACGACCAATTGCCTTTGGCATCAAGGGTGGGTTCACTTCTAATTATCCATTTAAATGCCAAAGTTGTAGGTTCATTTGTTGGGCAAATGATATGTGCATAAGTCTTCATAAAGGTGGCTTTCCTGCACACAGGCACAACGCAATATAACATATAAATAACAAAAGTATAAAACATGGAAATACTGATTTTTATTGTTATA
The DNA here is from genome assembly GCA_963859935.3 of Lathyrus sativus. Lineage (NCBI taxonomy): Eukaryota > Viridiplantae > Streptophyta > Magnoliopsida > Fabales > Fabaceae > Lathyrus > Lathyrus sativus. Next base: position 444,862,984 of record OZ012740.1, on the reverse strand, counting down.
CCTATAATAATAAGAGATATAACCCTATGGTTTTTTCTTGTTATGCCAAATACAGGTTATGACATGGTTGCAGGGGATGCCAGACAAGTTTCATTTCTTACATGCACAAGTTTCATTTTAGAGGTTTACACAATATATTTCAATGCCATTTGTTACTCCAAAAATGATAACTCATCATCCCCCATGCCATGTAGGTGACCATTCCCCTGCAACTTTCTTGTTCTTATCAAGTATCAGTTGAATCTTTGGACAAATTTCTCCAGCATACTTAGACATCATCTCCTTGTGAGTAGTAATCCTCCTTGTCAAATAATGTTTAATCCCTTATAATAATGTGATTATAGGTTTGTCTATATGTTCTAAAATAGCCCCGTTAAATGCTTCACACGTATTGTGTACCTACAGATCACACTTAGAAAATGTCTTAATGTGTAACCTGGTCCAGAATTTGGGAGGGACGCCATTCATTTCCTTCCATGCAGCCTCATTCAAAGTTTTAATCTTCAACGTTGCTCTTTCCAATCCTGCAACTGTTATAGCTTTTGCTGCACTCCATATAGTTTATTTTAAATCCATGCCAAGGTACTTCTTTTTCCAATTTCCATATAGCTGCTTCACACATATCCTTTGCTCAACATCATCACTAATACCTTGAACTGCTTGGACTAGTCCCTGCAATACAATACACAAATGTGAAAGGTATAATGCATAAAAATGAAAGGACAATGCAATTCACAAATATGAAAGGACAATGTATGTTACCTTTTGCCGATCAGATATGAACAAATATGCTCTGGGATTGAATGCCTTCAAGTCCTCAATAAGAAGGTTAATTAACCATTACCAAGAATTTTTAGTCTCAGCCTCTACAATAGCATATGTAATTGGAAATATTTGATTATTTACATCCCTTCCTATAACTTCCATTAACTAACCCCCATAATCTTCTTTCAATAAACAAGCATCTAGCCCTATTAATGGCCTATAAGTCATTTCAAACCCAACTTTTCATGCTTCAAAACAGATGTAAATCCTTTCAAAGACAAAACCACTACTAAAATCAGAGCACTGGATCACAACAGTACTGTTTGGGATTGAGTTTAGTAATTCTTATGCATAACTCCTTAGATGAGTGAATTGATCCATACCAGCCCCTTGTATCAATTCTATTACTTTTCTTTTAGCTATATATGCTTTGTCAGAGGACAATTTAACTCCCCATCTATCCATTGCTCTAGCTTGTAGTCCAAGAGGTTTCATGTCAGGATTATGTCTTAAAATATAGGCAAGTTTTTTGGCTAGCCATTCAGTTTTTGCTTGTCTATTTTTAGGTGTCATGTGACATGTATGATCATTAATTAGACTAACTACATTCCAGAGTTGGTTTCCAATCCTTTTACTTAACCTTATATAGAATTTGCACCCAACCGTATATTTAACCACCACCCTTTTTCCATCATTTTTCTTCAAGAACACATTCTTCTCACTCTCCATGGCATATTCCTTTATAGCACCCCTTATCAACTCTTTACTGTTAAAAACCATACCTAACTAGAATATGATGGCCTCACCACTTTTGTAACTTGGAAAAGTCTCATACTCTTGCTCATCTTCACTTTCAGCAGGTGCATGTAATTGATCAAAATCCTCACCATGATCATGTTCAAGCTCAGCTTGATATTTCTCACATTGTGCCTAGGTTGTTTCAGTTTTAACATGTACGACTATTTTCTAATACAAGTCAATAGAATATTCACTGATATCAATGTCACTTTCAGACGAACCTTCACTTCCAACATAGTCAGCATTTGTATCATCATTATCCTTTTTTATCATTGTTAACTTAAACATCATCATCAACTACAATATTATCCTCCTTATCATTGTTAACTTCAACATTATCATCAACTTAAACATTATCCTCTTTATCATTGTTAACTTCAACATCATCATCAAATTCAACATTATCCTCCTTATCATTGTTAACTTCAACATCACCATCAACTTCAACATTATCCTTTTTATCATTGTTAACTTCAACATCATCATCAACATTAAATCCTTGAACTACCTCCGCCTCATCTATTATGTTAAGGTTATCAACCTCGTGCTCCACATACAGATCAACCAAGTCGAATCCACTAAGATCTTCAATGAGTTTCAACATATCAACATGGTCTAAATCTTCTACTAAAGCTAAACCTAAGGTTCCAATCAGTGTTTTAAAAACCGGATCAGTCATCGAACCGGTGAGAGTATTCGGTCACTAGTTTATCGGTCGAACCACTAGGTCACTGGTCGAACCGCATGACTAAACCAGATTAAATCGGATAACTCGGTTGAATAGACCTGTCATTATATAGATATAAAACCGGTCGAACCGAATGATTCAGTTTCTAAAAAAATATAACTAGTACTTTAATTTTTTGAAAATATCATATCATAAATTCACAAGTTCATAATTTAAATTCAAATTTTAAACAAATGTATCACATAAAACAAAATAATACAAAATTACAAAATCTAATTGCAACATAATATAATTGAATAATTTATAACAAAATAACTCCAATGTCTACTTAAGTTTAGTTCCAAGGAGGTAAAATTATTTCAATATTGGGACTCCTTCTTCAATATCAAAACCTTCTCCAGTAAAATCAATCGCATTTGCAACATTTTCCCCATCAATGATATTATTATTTTGGTTGTTTTCTCCAGAATTAAGTTGTTCATCATCCTCGACATCAACCTCATCCAAATTTAATTGATCTGTAACAACAAATAAATTAGAGAGTTAAACAATTAACATATAGTAATAAATTAAAGTAACAAAATTGTTATCAGAATAACTAATATCATACCAATATCATTTGACATAGGTTGAATTGTCATACTAGCAAGATCTTTGCGTAGTGCTTCCACCTCCTCAATGGTTAAGAATGGTGGTGAATCCTCCAACACCCAATCAGAATGATCACCAAGTATTTCAAAATTGATAGGATCATAATTTTGTTTCTTCTTGTTTCTATAATAATCATTAACGATAATGTCAAACATAAAACTCATTAATATTCTTAAAAACTAGTATTATATAACTAACTTAACTAGCTTAAAAATTAATAATATAAAATATATATTAACATTGTACTAAAATGCAACATATTAAGCAATAGCAACAACCAAAGCATATGCTCAAATTCCTAATTAAATGTTTCCAAATCAATCTCAGTACTATTTTTTGAGATAGAAAAACAAATTAATAAGTTTCTACATATCAAGCAGTAGCTAGTATTATAAACAATATCATAAGCAAACAACATATAGTTGTTTCCAATTTTCATCATTCATAGTCATAAACAACATAAGTATATAAGCAATAGCATATAAAGCATAATAAGTGCAATACCTGTTTTGTAGTCGTAGGTTGTAACGAACAAAGACAAGATCATTAAGCTTTTGATGCTCCAACCTATTTCTTTTTTTGAATGAAAATACACTCTAATTTCGTTCACAACCAGATACACTACAAGTTTGGCTTAAAATCTGAATAGCCAACTTTTGCAAATTGGGCGCTTCGGTTCCATAAGTTTCCCATCATTGATCTAGAATAGTGCATGTGAAAATATTAGAAAACATTTTAAAATTCATATTGAAATTATAATAAAATGCATAAAGTTTATCATCTAATTTTACCTGGAAAAACTTCATCTCGATTTTCTACGACCGTTGTCCTTCCAAAACTACCTTCACAATTTTTGAATAAACTCATCTCAACAGTTAATTTAGTTCTCAAGTCCTTACTATCATAAGCATACTTTTTAATGACATCCAAAAGACCTTGGGTAGTAGACTTGTGTTTTTCATATTCTTGACTGAATCTACAAGATGGATTATATATGTATTTGGTAATTTTTGAAGCACGTGACACTGCCCCACTTACTTCCTCTAATTTCCCCATGTCTTGCAACATCAAATTAATACAGTGTGCTGCACAAGGAGACTAATACAACTTAGGAAACTCCTTTTCCAATAACTTTCCAGCAGCAACATAATTTGCAGCATTATCTGTAACGATTTGAACAACGTTTTCTGGGCTAACATACAACACTACTTCCTTGAAAAGCTTAAACAATGTGTCTGCAGTTTTAGAAGCACCAGAGGCATCAACAGACTTTATGAAAAAGTTCTTTTGGGGCAATAAACTAAAAAGTTGATAAGAGTTCTTCTACAACAATCTGTCCACCCATCTGCCATAAGAGTACAACCTGTATCCTTCCAAATAGAACGATATTGCTCTAGCTGTATCTTCACGTCATCAACCCACTTATTTAAAAAATTACCACGAAGGGCATGCATAGTAGGAACTTTGTATCCAACACCCATGCAACAAAGAGCATCAACTGCTGGTTGAAAATAAGGCGAATTTACAGCATTGAAAGGAATAGACGCATCAATAAACCACTTTGCAATAGCAAGATCACACTTTTCTACCACTTCTTTACTTTGCGTCATACTTTTTAAAGTAGGTTGAGCTCCTGGAGTTATTCTGGGTAAAAAATAAATACCAATGCGAGCATCATTCTTTTTAGATGCACCAATTCGTGGGTGCATTTGCATTTGAAATTCACCCCCTCTGTAGAAAATGACTCACTTTCATCCACATCTGGAGTTTTTCTTTTCTTGCTCCGCTCATTAAGATATTGATTCATCCGAAAACGAATTTCTGTAGGAACTGACTTATAAATTTCAACATTTCCTACTACTCCAGTCAAGTGTTGCTTTACCCTATGAATTCCACCTCCACCAAACGCTTTATGACAGTAGATACAAACAAGATTTTTTCCATCAGGACTTTTAGTACAATGTGCCCAAGCTATATCAGTTTTTTGTCTAACATTATGTTGAACTAAATTAGGAGTTGAAGACGCTTCTTGTGATGGTGGTTGTGATGATGGTGTTTCAGAAGATGCCATTTTCCTGTAAAACAGTTCAAAATTGCTACATTAAAATACACTTTAGTCTCACGTATTAGCATTAAACATTTCAAGATTTTCCATCAAAACAGTTCAAGATTTTCCATCAAATCATCTTATTAGCATCAAAACAGTTCAAGATTTTATTAGCATTAAACATCTTATCATAGAACTACTATGATAGAACTACTGAGAAAAATAGAATATATTTTTTTATAGAAAAGCAATTAGAATCTTTACTTAGAATCATTACTTATTGCAGCATGTAGAACAAAGTGAAATGTAAAATGCACAACATTAAAATACACTCTAGGCCTATAATATAACAATGTTTTTAACATATTCACACATGACAATGCATCCATTTATCATACCTGGCAAATCCATATACAGGTTTTCTGCATAACAGAATTCCAAACATACACACTCATAGCAGTTTGAGTTCCATGACTAACACAAACTTCCATAACAAAACTCATTCATAGCATGCTAGCAATTCAGAGGTCATAGCAATGTCATCCTAACACATTAACACAACAATAATTAAATGGAAACATAACTTAATTCTCTAACTGTTTGCTTCAAGCTAATTCTCCACAACAATTGTCACTAAACTCATGTTCAAATAAACTCCTAACAGTAATATAACAGGTAGTTCATATGTCTCATAACACTCCAATCAGCATCATGGTGGCTCAATAAGCAATGCAAGAGATAACAAACCTACTAATTTCAGTTTCGTGACAGTGCTAATTTGATTCAATACAACATGACTCACCCTGACACTTCAATTCAACTAATTGTTTTCACTACATAATTAATTTCCATATTAAGCCATTTTGATAACAATGCTAACTTAATTCAAACTAATTTCATTCACTATAACCTTACAATTTATTCATATAACCAAGTCCAAATTTGAACAACAGTGCTAACTTCAAACTATAACAATTTACTAACAAAAATTCCAAGTCCAACTGAACTCAATAAACTTCAACTAACTGAGTTAGTTTCATACTCACCATTCAAGCTCTAACTGAATCCCTCAGATCTAAGAGTTCATCCTGACAATCCAATTATGAAAAATACTATGTAAATAACTTGTTATTTAAATCCAGAGGACATTTAATCGAGCATAGAATATTCCATTGTTGGAAGATTGATTACATGCAGTTGCCCAGTTTCGTATATTTAGTTTTCAATCCAGAGAATCATTAAGCTAAACTCAACCCAATATCCTTAAACATACACAATTTAAAGTTAAGCACAATTTCTGATACCAAAATTCACAGAGACATTTCATCAAACAGTTAATAGGCGCAAATAGTAATAACAACAACACGTTCCCAGTTTCCAGTAACAAAGTTTTAATCTTCTCTCCTTCATTCACCTACCTTGAGTCACAATGGTAAATGTTAGAGTGAACTGACTTGTTAGAAAACACGTGGGCATATAACGTAAAACCCTTTATGGGTTCATACGAAATCAATTCAACAGAACAATTTCATTAGAAGATTAATATCAAACATGTAGATGAGCATTGAACCCTAATTTAACCTTCAACAATTTAATGAAAACAGATAGGAGCATTGAACCCTAATTTCAACAGAACAAAGTTAAATGAAAACAGAGAGGAACATTGAACCTGAAAATTTAAAACGATACAGAAACCAGAATGGCGAGTCGTTGGTATATTGCGGCGGAGAGAACGAACTTGTGCGGTGGTGGAGAAAGAAAGACGAAGGCGCGGTGGTGGAGAAAGACCTGGAACTTGTTTTTTTATTTTAATTTTTATAACTTTTGCATTTAAATTTTAATTAAAAAATAAAAAATGCATTAGAACCGGTCCAACACCGGTTTTTCCCGGTCCAATCCGAGTTCCCTCGGTTTTTACCGAGTTGATGACAAAGACGATCGAACTAGTAAACCAGGCCGGTTCTCGGTCCAACCGGCCGGTCTGATCTGGTTTTTAAAACACTGATTCCAATACCACGAATATTTCATGTTAAAATAACACTCACTTTTAATCAAAAACTCCAAATCCATATAGAATAAATAGCCAACACCCATCTTTCCGCTTTTTTCTTTTACTATCCCACCCACATACCATTTAATAAAAAGAGTGTACAAATTCACTCTTGATAAGAAAAACCACTTATCAACCCTCACAAAACTATTACTACCATAAAGATTTTATAGTAGTTTTAAATTGTTTTAAAATAAAAATATTGTATTTAACATTTAATTTTAGTTGAACTATCATTTGAACTATCTTAGATAACTCTGAGGCTTCAATGTGAAAATTTGTAAATAAAAAGGGATCTTTTTTTTATTAAATATGTGTGAATACATGAATGTAAGTCAAAGTTATTTTGTATTTGTAGATAAGCTGTATATTTCTTACCAACTGGTACATTAAATCACCAACCACTTTTTCATGACATGAATAAATAAATAATTCACTCTATTAGTTTCTTTCAACTTTCCCCTTCCCTCTTCTAGCTTAATCGATTCCTTCTCATTCTCTTAATTCAACCCTATCCATTAATTAATTAAGAACCACTAGTCATTCATGATAGAAAAAAAAATTCAAAGAGTTCATTCATCCATCATTCATTACAAGCATATATGAGTAGCCCTTCAAAAATGTTAGGCCCCAAAATGAGAACTCATTTCCTACCATATAGCTTACATTACATATAGATCTCATTTTCATACATAAATACCTAATTAACTAAATAGATAACACTAATCTTGTAACTAATTTTCACCTAAACCAAATCCTCCTTCCCCCCCAAAAAAACTTGTGGACTTGGATACATAAATATGATTAATTAAAATAATTAATCTTCAAAACCAACTCTCTTCCAAATAGCATTCCTAACACTACACAAATCCCTACCTTTGAGAGTCCTCCCAAACCCTTCATGCACAGAAAGAGAAGCACCTCTAGTCCTAGCTAGATACTCATGAGGTGGCACTCTATCTTCATCATCATCATCATCGTCACTCTCCCATTTTCGATGCTGCTTCTTCTTCTTTTTCTCCTCCAAGATGTTTGGCCAGTTAGGTATACTCACTGGCAATGAAGCTGAACCTATTGGGCTTACTCTACCATCGATATTCTTCCTTGATGGTTTCTTCAAACCGGAAATGCTATTACCACCACCTTTCTTGGGAGGGGTGCAAGAGTCATATAACTCAGCTTCATCAAACTCAAACATACCTTCTTCTTCAGAGGATTTTTTGGTGATATTTGGAAAAATGTAACTTTGATTTGTGAGAAAGCTCTTCTTTGACGCCATTGATAAAATGAGATGAAACCTCTCTCTCTCTCTCAATAGTTTTCAATGCTCATAAGTCTTTATTACAACATTTATTTATATTGCTTTCGTCGTACTTTATGATAAAGCTAATTCATTACTTTCTATTGAATACTACAACTCTTCGATTATAACACGTCATTTGCTATTATACTCTATCCGTACAATGATAATAAATGTCATATTTTATCTTTTTACACAAATTAAAAAATATTGAAAGCTTTTTATGGCATGTAGTATAGTTTTTTTAGGTAGTAAAATTTATATAGAAAGTTCAATCTTGTTTATTGAAAAAAAGATCATATTTTTAGCATAGTCCTATATGGATGGACTTGGTCTATTTTTGTTTAGGAAGGAGTATGAAGAGATGAGGTATATACGAAATAACACGTATGCATAATAAGTGGCCCATACTAAATCATCGTCATTGTTCAACGATATTAACGTACGTCTTTGAATATGAGCCTTGGAAAAGAGACAGATAAGGGTTAAAGTTATCCAAATTCCAAAAACACACACGTGGTCCAAACCATTGTTTCTCTCTTCAAAACACTGCAAAAGTAAATGACAATGGAGTATAAGACAAAAGACTCACTTATATATGAACTGTGTACTTTTGTATATTAACATTCATTATTACTATGTCGTGTATCGCATATTCACCATTAATTCTTAGTACTACTAGTAAAAGAAGAATTGAGATAAGTATCGTGAAGAAAAAACTATGAAACTTATACTAGTGCTATTTAATAATCTGACCTAGTGAGAAGTTGTGTCTTTTGAACATGTCCACAAGAGAAGTTTGATATGAGAGAGGTTTATGTCGACTCGGTAAAAAGTGTACTATGGAGCTAATAGACAAAAGGGGGATGAACGCGACTTGGATTTATTCATGTCACAATCAATATTTAAATATTTAATATGTACTTTTATGAAACAAAAGATTTGTGGATTTATTCATGTGACAATCAATATTTAAATATTTAAATGTTTAATATGTATTTTTATGAAATAAAGGATTTGTTAGAAGATGAAATTGAGGATTTTAGTAGAAAAGTTATATATAGTTGTGTTAGACAATACAATCAAGGTAAGACGTGTTTGACTAAGTCGAATATAATATGTGTGTTAAAGTGTGTGAACAAGTATTCGACAAATTTGAATGTGATAGTTAAAAAAATTATGTTTTGGTTGTCTATTTATACAAATAATGATGTAAATCAAAGAAATGTATCTCATAATAATAAAATTCCTTTTCATAATATAATTTATCTGTTCTCTCTCCTCTTCTTCATTCTTTTTGAAAATTCTGATTGTTCCAACAAATTGGTATCATCAAGTCCGATTGAGATTCAATCAATCGGTAATGGCAAACAGCAACACAACATCAACGCAATTTTTTGCAAATCGATTGATTTTCAAAGGTGTGAACCAAGAGAGATGTGTTGTGCAAATGAAAGTCATTTTCAGATTTTAAGTTATGGCTGAAATCGTGAGTGATGAAGTACATGCGTTGGAAGCGAATACAAATGATGTTTAGAAGGATGCACAAAAGGAACAAATGAAGAAAGATGGAAAAACTTTTTCTTGATTCACCTGTGTATGCATCCAAATGTGTTCAAGATGGTCATTGAAGAAGAAACGTCCAAATGTGTTATCTCGAATTTTTGACATAAGCATTTATTATAAGAATTTGATAAATTTTTTATTTGTTTGATGTTGGGTTTATTACCTGGATCGAAATGGTCAGCTATGACTGTAACACCCCCTTTCTATACTCTCAATTAAGCAATTAAATCATTTAGGCACAATAATAAAAATTTTACATCAGAGTATGAATTAACACATAGTATAAAAGAGGTACGTCACACTATCCAGAAAATTCAAAACACATACAACACCTGCTCATAAAGATATGCAACAAAGGGTAAATCACTACAAAGGAATTTAGTCCTTAAAACCCACACATCAATATTTAGAATAAAAGCGGAAACATCTAAATATTGAATCACTTCATTCATATAAACATCGTATACATCTACAGTTTAATTCAAGTCATAAATCATGTTTACAAAATATTCCAGCAGATACATACACAGATGTATCACAAAAGAACCCAAAAGAGATCCTAACTACCCGGTGCTACATATCAGAGCCAACCGACCAAAAAGAATGAAGCCACGCTTCACTAAAGACCTTCAACCAACCTACTCTGCAATGCCTCATAGAGCATCATAAAACAGCAGAAGGGTGAGAAACATTATCATAACAAACAATGCATATAATTTATATATACATACACCAACATAGAATACACATACTACATTTCTCACTGCAATACATCACAATTCAATCATATACATATCGCAACACATATATAATTCACCACTAAACATATACAGTTATGTTCATCACACTGATATATCATATGAAGATAATAATGCACTCATAGAGACCGACTCACGACTCTATGCAGATGCAAATGCGGTACCAACTCATTCAACAGGTTCAATTGAAGAACCAAAGGAACCATCGCTCGTTACCGAAGTAACTCCCCGTCGGGCCTACGATGTTCACCCATCGCTCACACCCCAAATGGGGACACGATATTTCAGGATTGCTCACACCCCACAAGGGCACACAATCGTTCTGCAGATTCTCCATGGAATCAAAATAAACTATCGCTCACACCCCACAAGGGCTCATGATGTTTCTGCAGATCCTCCTAGGGATCAAAGACAAACCATCGCTCACACCCCACAAGGGCACACGAGGTTTTTGTAGATCCTACGCGGGATCAGACACACAAGAATGCAATCATGATGCTTCACAAACAAAACGACTCCATACATTCTTGATATGTGTTGCGGTGAAATTTGGATGTCAAGCTATTGATTAACTTGAATCTTAATTCATTTACAACCGGTCTTTGATTTATCCGAAGGAAAGGTTAAAGAAAGGAAAAACCTAAAGGGGAAAGATCTAAGGTTCGGGGGTTGGTTAAGATTAGGGAAGGTATTAGCACCCTAAACTTCCGTAGTACTCTACGGGAACCTTTTGTTTATTTTTTTTATTTATTTCATTAATTATTTTGCTTAAGGGTATATACAAAGGATTGAAAATTAAAAAAGACCTAGGGGTTAATTCTAAGTTTACTCGGCAAGACATCGCATCTTGTGCCTACATATCCTTACGGGAATGGAATCAGAGTAATTGTAGTTCCCCTCAAAAGGGAGGTTAGAGACTTCTTGACTGTGGTCAAGGTCTCAAGGGGAATAAACGTATCTTAAGGACACGCTTACGTGGAGTGTAGAAACTCCAAATCTCTACGTTGAATTGTTAAGTGAATTAGGGTTAGGTTAGGGATTCCACGGCGGGAAACCCTAAAATGAGCGCGGCGGCTCTTTGACCTAATGCTAGGGGTAAAATTGTAATTTGGCCTGCGGCGAGGCATTTGTGAAAATTAGGGTTTGTAGTTTGTAGTTTTGAGGATTTGAAATTGAATGTGTGAAGTTTTACGGACTATTGGCGCGGCGGCCAAACAGTTAGACCTAACCTTCAGAGGTGTGCAATGTGACAGAAATAATGGTAAACGCGTGAGATAATTGAATCATGCAAACAGAGAGATAATGTCATAATTTAAACCATGCAAGCAGAAATTTAAAGGCAGAATTTAAAGAGCGATTGTTAAGTTCGCGAGGTTACATGAGAGGAGCAAATACAATATGATAATGAAATTTGAATTGAACAATAATAAAATAAAATAAATAACGGTTCTAGCTATTATTTTAAAAAAAAGATTTTAGTTATTATTTTAAATTTATCTAAAAAAAAAAGTTTTCTTAAAAATAATAGGTTTTCATATTAATTTGGAAAAGATGTTAATGTTATTTATTTTAAAAAACAGATTTTTATATTATAACAAGTTTTAATAAATTAATGATAATAATAATAATAATAGTAATAATAATAATAATAATAATAATAATAATGATAATAATAATAAATAATGATAATAATAATAATACTAATAATAATAATAATAATAAATAATGATAATAATAATAATAAAGCAATAATGAACTTTAAATGTGCCAAATAACCCTTGCTAACGCAGAAATGCGCTCAGCGCAACCAGATCTAAATCGGACGAAACAAAATTTATCGCAAAGAAAAAGAAATTAAGCAAAAAACAGTATTATTGCTCACACAAAAATGCGATCATCGCAACCAGATCGAACTAACACAAATGTCACGCGTCATGCACACAAATGTGCAAACATCGTATCGATATAATTCGATCAAAAATTAATCTTATATATATATAAACTCTAACAATTTAAAAATTATAAATATATAAACGTAACAGTAATAGATAAAGAAAAAGAAATAACGGTAATAGATGAAGAAAAAAAATAACGGTAAAAGATGAAGAAAAAGAAACAACAGTAATAGATGAAGGAAAAGAAATAACGGTAAACGATGAAGAAAAAGAAACAACAGTAATAGATGAAAGAAAAGAAATAACGGTAAACGACACTCACTCCTCTTAGGTTTTTTTCATTCTCCCCCTTTTTTCAACAAGGCAACACATGTATATATAGGGAACAAATTAGGGTTAACACCAAATTGTCAATAATGTCCCTAAAGCCCATTTTAAAGCCCAAACTAAATAATTAGTTAAGAAAAAATAAAATTTAAATAATAAAAAAATAAAAACTAATAATCCTATTGATTCCTAAAATCAAACTTTTTTCAACAAGGCAACACATGTATATATAGGGAACAAATTAGGGTTAACACCAAATTGTCAATAATGTCCCTAAAGCCCATTTTAAAGCCCAAACTAAATAATTAGTTAAGAAAAAAATAAAATTTAAATAATAAAAAAATAAAAACTAATAATCCTATTGATTCCTAAAATCAAAAATATTATAAGAAGAACAAAATTTTTTCCAATATTTTTTATTTTATGATTTTTTGGATATTTTTATGAATAATTTAGAAAAAAGTGAAAAAAATAATATTTTAAAAAATGATTTAATTAAAATACGAAAATAATAATTAAATAATAATAAAAAACTATTTTTGTTATTTTTTAATGAAAGATAGAAAAATTTAGAGTAAAAATAATAAAAAACAAAAAGTGACAAAGGTGAGATTCGAACTCTCAACCTCTCACACTCACAACTCCTTACACATTTCCTCTTGCCAATTGTGCCATTTTTACTTTTTAGAAAAAAAAATGCATGCCATATGATATTTACCTGCAAAAAGTCAAACGACTACACAAATTTGTTAGTAATTGATTAAATGCAATAAAAATGCAATGAAATGCGACGACAAATCTTAGGGCAAAATTTGGGGTTTTACAGTTGCCCCTATTTAAATAACTTCACCGGGTGATTTGAGCAACGGAGACTCGAGAAATCATGGTGGAGGGATTTAAATACAGATAACCGAAAATTTTGCCTTTAGACGCAGTGCTATGCAATGATATGGACAAAACAAAACGAACTATAATGCTAAATATGATATGAATCTGATATGTTGCGTATGATGAAAATGACAAATGCACGGATACAGACGAAACAACGTCACAGGGGACGACCCATCGAGGAATTGCACTAGGGAAGAAGACATGTCATATCTAGAAGAACGTCGGGTAGACACGACACAAAATTGTTGATAGGTGCCAAGAAAATTAGAAATTGTCCGTAAGGTAAGACGCGGGTAAAACACGAGCTCAGGAGAAAAACGCAAATGGGGATAAAACACCCATGATGCCAAGTAAATAAATTTTGCCCACAAGGTAAGACGCGAGTAAAACACGACCTCAGGGGAAAAAAAAGTAAATGGGGGTAAAACACCATGATGTTAGGTAAACCCAGGAATATCTGGTAAACGGGGAATAAAACACCCGGGATAAAGGTACATGGGGGATAAAACACTCAAGGATAGAAGGTAAGTGGGGAGTAAAGCACCCAAGATAGACATGTAAATGGGGAGTAAAGCACCCAGGATAGAAATGTAAATGGGGAGTAAAGCACCCAAGATAAAAATGTAAATGGGGAGTAAAGCACCCAAGATAAAAATGTAAATGGGGAGTAAAGCACCCAAGATAGAAATGTAAATGGGGAGTAAAGCACCCAAGCTAGAAATGTAAATGGGGAGTAAAGCACCCAAGATAGAGAGGTAAATGGGGAATAAAGCACCCAAGATAGAAATGTAAATGGGGAGTAAAGCACCCAAGATATGCACATGTATAGGAATTATGTTATGAGATATGATCAAATGCAAATGCAGACATCGACGACAAGGCTCGACTCTTTCGATGAGATGACAAAACTGGAGGACTGATTCCTCAACACGAAGATCACTGTCATTCTGTTAAACTGTATCAAGTTGATAGTCACTGTAGGAATGATGAATAACTGCTTGGGGATTATGCAAGTAAACTGCCCCAGGTCAAATGAATTGATAATTGCTTCAGCTGTCTGATTCGTGGAATCGACTGTTTTGCTGTATCCTCGGAGGGCTTGCCCCAGTCTGAGTCTTGAACAATTCTCTGGATAAACCAAATTTGAGAAGATATTGCCTTGAACAAATCTTTAACTGATTCTTTGACAGGATGTAAAAGGAACTTGCCCCTGATAAGATCACTTGACCAAGTTTCTCATTGTTTGAAAATTCCTTAGAGGAAAGCCAGTTTGCAAACAATAATATTCATACAAACATGGTAATGCAAAGTTCATGCGACTTTTGAAATCAAAATTATTTTTGAAAGATGGAAAATACATGAGTCGTTAGTCAGAACACAACGGTTCAAGACGCTCAAAGTTTAAAACAAAGGTGTACTGCCAAAATAAATGATTCGCAAGGATCTTTTGGAGTCAGGTTACGCAACCTTGCTGTAGTATACTTTCAAAATAACCTTGCTTCAATTAGGTCTTTTGAGGGTTGTAATGTGGCCTGGTTCACGATTTATGAAATAAAAGATAAAGGCTCAAAATTTATTTGTACCCACCCAATCTACGTGATGATCTTCAGTCCTATGCTCAGTTAACTCATACTATGCATTCAGGTTCCCATAAGTTAGGGATTTCATTGATCGTCGCAGTGATGATTCAGAAGTCAAAGGGACCTATGAAAAGGCAGCCACTACTCCCCTATAACATTTGATTGTTTTGACATTGAGGATTTTCAAGATAAGGATTTAAAAATCTCTTTGTATTATCCCTAAATTTTGCCTGAACTGTTTATTTTAGAGTTTACAGTCAGCGGGATACCCCAGTTTTGCCTAAGTCTCCTTCATAGGTTTTGACTTAGCGGGCTTCTTTTGCTTTTTTTATATTATTTTTTTGTGTGAAGGAAAGTGACTGTTTGATTTTAATGATTACGGTGAACCATCATCGACCTTTTGATTAGAAAACATCTTCGACACTTGTTTGACGTGTGCGAAGGAAAATTTGTTAATGAAAGGTGTATCGTATGAACACACAACCAAGTTAACTGAGAACTACTCATCCCAAGGTTAAAATTGTGGGTTTTTTGTAACGAAAGAAACTCCAACTTCTAGGCTCGAAGGGGGTAACGAGGGATTAACTTCCTTATTTCTCCAGTGTTTGGGAATTGAAACAATGCCTTACATCGTCAACAAGGTTTGATTGAAAGCATACTGACAGCAATTATGGGTATAACATTTTCATCATCCTCCCTCCAATCTTAGCATATCAAAAGTTTGGACAAGAAGTAAACATTTGAAAAATAAAGCATAAAGATGCAAATAAATGGACGGAAATGAATTGAATCAAAAGTCGCAATGCTTATTTCATTAATGAAAGTACAAACATAATTGAAAGCAAACAACTTAAACAAAATAAGGAAAGTGCAAACAACGAGAAACAAAAGGCCTAGTGACAAAACTTCATTTCTGATGTACTGGCAAGGAATTTTTCTGAACATCCGGATGACTGTCTGTAAAATCAAGTATTCCAGTTCTAACCAATTCACATACTCTAGCCTTCAATGCAAAACAATGCTCCAAGTCATGGCCTGGGGCACCCTCATGGGAAGCACAATGGAGATCAGCCCTAAATCCCGCCGGAGGATTAAGAGGAGGTGGTAAAGCCTTTGTAGTGATCAGTCCTTGCCGGACTAAGTCAGGATATAGCTCTGTGTAAGTCATGAGAATAGGATCAAAGTGACTCCTGTTCCGTTTCTGGTCTGATATCTGTGTCGAGGAATCAGCTTGACGACTCAAAGGTACACTAGAAGACGATAGGACCAAGAAGGAGAAACTGGGGGATAAATGTAATGCAAAAATGTGATGCTAATGCCATGCAATGGTCTCAAGAATTTCAACGGTCGATTGCGAATATTGCTTTTTAAGAAAGTTGGAAAAAATTTTAGACTTTAAAATGTAAGGCTTTTCGAATTTGCAAAGGATTGCTGAATTCCTTGAAACTAGAAATGATATGATGCTTTATGGATGCGAAGCACAAATACACATAAGCAAACAAAAGGTCCTAAGTTAGAGGAACAATGAATGGAGTCAAGGTCTACCCTTCCCAAAGAGGTATGTACTATAGGTTGATTGTACCTGGAGAACAAGGGTTCTAAATCAGTGCCCAAAGTCATCAGTCCATCTTTCGGATATTATCGACTTCCCGACTGACTCGAGGGTCAATAATATTCTCAAGAGAACCTCTTTTAAGTGTAGCATCACGTAGCAACCATTGTAGGACTACTCCCATATAGTTCCCGCACTACGTCCTATATAAGGTCAAGATGGTGTAAAGGTACTACGGTTCCCAGTATCACAGACTCCAATCGATAACGGTAAAAGTTTTCACGACTACACTCGATCAACCGAACCATTTTCGAAAGTGTCTCAATTGAGCGGTGATTCTCGATTTAGCTTAGTCGGGACTCACTCCCTATAAGCCTCGTCGAATATATCAGCCATCCTATCATAAGGTCGCTCAAGTCCGGGTGTAGGACTTATCTCACAACACAGTAACTCCAAGTAAGGTACCCCAATATATACATACAAGTGAGCAAAATATATAATAAAACAAATATATAAAGAAAAATAAACAAAATAGGGATAACCCTCAATAGTTAGGACTCCCCAGTGAAGTCGCCATTTTCTGTTGCGGTGAAATTTGGATGTCAAGCTATTGATTAACTTGAATCTTAATTCATTTACAATCGGTCTTTGATTTATCCGAAGGAAAGGTTAAAGAAAGGAAAAACCTAAAGGGGAAAGATCTAAGGTTCGGGGGTTGGTTAAGATTAGGGAAGGTATTAGCACCCTAAACTTCCGTAGTACTCTACGGGAACCTTTTGTTTATTTTTTTATATTTATTTCATCAATTATTTTGCTTAAGGGTATATACAAAGGATTGAAAATTAAAAAATACCTAGGGGTTAATTCTAAGTTTACTCGGCAAGACATCGCATCTTGTGCCTACATATCCTTACGGGAATGGAATCAGAGTAATTGTAGTTCCCCTCAAAAGGGAGGTTAGAGACTTCTTGATTGTGGTTAAGGTCTCAAGGGGAATAAACGCATCTTAAGGACACGCTTACGTGGAGTGTAGAAACTCCAAATCTCTACGTTGAATTGTTAAGTGAATTAGGGTTAGGTTAGGGATTCCGCGGCGGGAAACCCTAAAATGAGTGCGGCGGCTCTTTGACCTAATGCTAGGGGTAAAATTGTATTTGGCCTGCGGCGAGGCATTTGTGAAAATTAGGGTTTGTAGTTTGTAGTTTTGAGGATTTGAAATTGAATGTGTGAAGTTTTACGGACTATTGGCGCGGCGGCCAAACAGTTAGACCTAACCTTCGGAGGTGTGCAATGTGACAGAAATAATGGTAAACGCGTGAGATAATTGAATCATGCAAACAGAGAGATAATGTCATAATTTAAACCATGCAAGCAGAAATTTAAAGGCAGAATTTAAAGAGCGATTGTTAAGTTCGCGAGGTTACATGAGAGGAGCAAATACAATATGATAATGAAATTTGAATTGAACAATAATAAAATAAAATAAATAACGGTTCTAGTTATTATTTTAAAAAAAAGATTTTAGTTATTATTTTAAATTTATCTAAAAAAAATTTTTTTTCTTAAAAATAATAGGTTTTCATATTAATTTGGAAAAGATGTTAATGTTATTTATTTTAAAAAACAGATTTTTATATTATAACAAGTTTTAATAAATTAATGATAATAATAATAATAATAGTAATAATAATAATAATAATAATAATAATAATGATAATAATAATAAATAATGATAATAATAATAATACTAATAATAATAATAATAATAATAAATAATGATAATAATAATAATAAAGCAATAATGAACTTTAAATGTGCCAAATAACCCAACAATGTTGCTAACGCAGAAATGCGCTCAGCGCAACCAGATCTAAATCGGACGAAACAAAATTTATCGCAAAGAAAAAGAAATTAAGCAAAAAACAGTATTATTGCTCACACAAAAATGCGATCATCGCAACCAGATCGAACTAACACAAATGTCACGCGTCATGCACACAAATGTGCAAACATCGTATCGATATAATTCGATCAAAAATTAATCTTATATATATATAAACTCTAACAATTTAAAAATTATAAATATATAAACGTAACAGTAATAAATAAAGAAAAAGAAATAACGGTAATAGATGAAGAAAAAAAATAACGATAAAAGATGAAGAAAAAGAAACAACAGTAATAGATGAAGGAAAAGAAATAACGGTAAACGATGAAGAAAAAGAAACAACAGTAATAGATGAAAGAAAAGAAATAACGGTAAACAGCACTCACTCCTCTTAGGTTTTTTTCATTCTTCTCCTTTTTTCAACAAGGCAACACATGTATATATAGGGAACAAATTAGGGTTAACACCAAATTGTCAATAATGTCCCTAAAGCCCATTTTAAAGCCCAAACTAAATAATTAGTTAAGAAAAAATAAAATTTAAATAATAAAAAAATAAAAACTAATAATCCTATTGATTCCTAAAATCAAAAATATTATAAGAAGAACAAAATTTTTTCCAATATTTTTTATTTTATGATTTTTTGGATATTTTTATGAATAATTTAGAAAAAAGTGAAAAAAATAATATTTTAAAAAATGATTTAATTAAAATACGAAAATAATAATTAAATAATAATAAAAAACTATTTTTGTTATTTTTTAATGAAAGATAGAAAAATTTAGAGTAAAAATAATAAAAAACAAAAAGTGACAAAGGTGAGATTCGAACTCTCAACCTCTCACACTCACAACTCCTTACACATGTCCTCTTACCAATTGTGCCATTTTTACTTTTTAGAAAAAAAATGCATGCCATATGATATTTACCTGCAAAAAGTCAAACGACTACACAAATTTGTTAGTAATTGATTAAATGCAATAAAAATGCAATGAAATGCGACGACAAATCTTAGGGCAAAATTTGGGGTTTTACAATATGCATACATATACACCATATAAAGTCATGTATTTTCACTCAATTCAAACAATTGCACAAAATTGCCAAACGACCACATTTCACACTTCACGATTCATAGTCTAAGATTCACGCCATACGGCTACCCACAACATTTCATATTACACACACAACTATGTATAATAAGAAGGATTAATTATACTTGAATCGAATAATCAACATGAAAATGAAAACACAAGAAAATAACATCTTGCCACGCTCGCTACCTTGCTCGCCTAGCGAGCTCCTAGCGAGTGCTCGCTTTCTGTTTGCCTAGCGAACAAGCTCGCGAAGGCAAACAGAAGCCTCTGACTTGATTTGCTACCCCACTCGCCACAGCGAATGCCCAGCGAATGTTCGCGACCCCCTTCGCTACCAGCAAAGAACACCCAAAACCATTATGCCCAAGTCTGGGACCGTTCGCTACTGGCTCGCCACAGCGAATGCTCGCGACCTGCTCGCCTAGGGAACGTGCTAGTTGTAACGCCCATTTTAATTATTTTTGGTTTCTGAGTTATTTTATTCGCGGATGTGTTTTGAGAAATTATTTGGAGGATCAAGAACTCCTAATATTAGTATACAGTGATAAAAAGTGATAATTAATGGTAATGTAATATTATTATAGTTATTACTAATACTAATATGTGAGAAAATATGATTACATGGATTTTAGTGAATTAAAAGAAATAAGAGGATTATTATTATTATTATTGTGAGAATTATAATATTGAGAATAAAAGAGAATTATTTGGGATTGATGTTAAGATGGGCATTTGGAAAAGTTGAAGGAAAAAGGAGAGAAAGAACACGGTAGAGAGAACGAAGAACACGGGAAGGGAGTTTGAGCAAGCGTGGCAAGGAGACACCAATGCTGTCAATCCGAGTGAAATTTCGGAAGTGCATCATCATCAGCATCGAATTTGAGGTAAGAGGGGGGGGGGGGGGGGAGAATTTAACGGTTAAATGATTTTGCATGAAAATTGGTAGAAAAGGGAAAATCCCTAATCCCCATAGGATATGATAACCTGATGTTGAATGCATGATATTGATGCTGTTATTATTATGTTGAATCATATTGAAAATTATTGCATGTGGCTGTGTTCGATTGTTTGAGTGTTTTGGAGCTTCTGAGTAAATTTGAAGTAGAGCCGGAAGTTGGTTGTTAGAGCTGAGTTGATTAATTGTCGGATAGAATCGGGAATAGACCTCGTAACTAAGTTATAGTATGTTGTTGGTTGTGAGTTTCGACTTAATTGGGCAAAATCGGTGTGGGAGGTGATTCTGCAGCGCATAATTTTTTTGATTCTGCAGGTGTTCGCCAGCCTTCGCTGGGCGAATGAGGGGCGGGCCTTCGCCAGGCGAACTAGCCAGCGAGTGCTGGCAGAAGCTTCTGTCTGGCTTCGCCAGAGGTTTCGCCAGGCGATTTCTAGCGAGTATTCGTTGTGGGGCTTCGCCAGGCGAAAGGCAGCGAATGTTCGCTGCGGGGCTTCGCCAGGCGAACGTGCCAGCGAGCCCAACAACAGCTTGTGTTTTTGCTGCTGTTTTGTGTTGTTCCTTTGTGGTTTTGGACCCTTGTTGGTCATGTTTGATGATGAGCTTATTAGTGAGCTGTGGTGAGTGTATGTATGGTGTCGGAACGTGATTCTGTGATATCCGTGTGACTATGATATTTGCATTGGTGTATGTTATTATGATGAATTGAATCAGTAGGATCATTGCGCCTTGAGTGCATTGTGGTGATATGTTGTGACGAGAGGATCCGTAGGATCGATACGCTTTATATGTGTCGTGTTTATGTGTTGTTGTGACGATTGGGTCAGTAGGACCGATATGCCTTATGTGTATGATGTGTGATATGTTGTGTGGTGATTTGATCAGTAGGATCGGGTGCACTATGTGTGCTGTGTGGTTATGCATAATGTCTTGTATAGCGTGTGGACGTGAGGTTGATACACTCACGTGCTCCAGTGGGGAGCGTGAACGGGATTTGGATCGTTGCTCGGATGGAGTGTATGCGACCACCCGTGTCCCAAGTGGGGGACGTTGATGATGTGCTCCCTGTGAGGAAGGTGATGGCCTAGTGACCATCGGAGATGTGCTCCCTGTGAGGAGGGTGATGGCCCAGTGTCCATCGGTGTGATGCTCCCTGTGAGGAGGGTGATGGCCCAGTGACCATCGGAGATGTGCTCCCTGTGAGGAGGGTGATGGCCAGGTGTCCATCAGTGCGTGTGCTCCTTTGTGGAGGGTTGATGGCCAAGTGCCCATCGTGGATGTATGCTCCTTTGTGGAGGGTTGATGGCCCGGTGCCCATCGTTGTTGTGAATCGGTACTGCATATTGTTGAGTCAAGTCCATGTGTTGCATTGTGGTTTGTGTGAATTATGGATATTGATGATGGGACAGTAGGTCTAAATGTGTTGCATTTGTGGTATGCATAGTGGGTTGGCATGGGACAGTAGGTCCGGATATGTTGTATGTGAAATAATGATTTATTGTTTCTGCCTTTTATTTCATGTACCATTATACCATTATTATTTGATCGTGATTATCACCCATGTGTTGTTGTTGTGGTCTGTGCTTCTACGGAAGTACAGACAATCTAGGTGTCTAGCTAGCTTGGATTGTGGCGTCGTCGTAGGACTGCTCTGATACGTAACACCGGGGCTTTTTGGGAGTCTTATTGTTTACTGTTGATATGTGTGCCCCTGTGGCGTATCTGACTTTTGCGAGACATGTGATGATGTTTGATGATCATGTTATATATTTTTACGCAGATGGTCGATGGTTGTATACATGACGATGTTGATGACATGGATGATGTATATATGTTGTTTTGTGTTACGACAGACTATATTCATTTTCCGCTGCAACTTTATTGAAAATTAATTTGGAAAAATGTTTTGTGAAATTCTGATGTGAATTGTGACATCCCGTTTGGGAGAGGAACTCTGATATGTGTTTATTTTAATTGTTTTATTTTGTTTTGGGGAACAGGGTGTTACAAGTTGGTATCAGAGCAGGTCGGTCCGTCCGGCCAGTGTTGTAGTTGAGTCTGTCTATAGGATAGAGTGCGGTTGTTTTCTGTTAACCTGGATTGTTGTTGTTGAGCAGTATGGCTGGGAGGAATGATACGGTGTTGGCTGCGGCTATGCAGGCTATGGCACAAGTGGTGGCCAATCAAAATCTGGCTGCGGGTGCTCAATTCAGAGACTTGATACAGTTTCAGAGCAACAAGCCACAAAAGTTTGAAGGTGGGATTTTGGATCTGGTAGCTGCTCAGAAATGGCTGAAGGCAATACAACCCATAACCTTCAAAAAAGTTGCAATGGAACAACCTAAACTAATTAACCTAATCATTACTACCATTCACTAACAACTTTCTAAAACTAACTCCAAACTCATTAACTGTCACTAGCTATAGGATTTAACAGAGTTAGAATACTAACTAATTTCCTCTTGAAATCCATTAACAGTAATAGTTGCCCTAACTTGAAACAACCCTGCCTGAAAAATTACCCGAAAAGGGTATATGGATCTCCCTATATAATCTCATCACTTCACACTCTTCAATCTACAATCACATTCCACCAAACTCATTGAAATTCGCTCTATATGAATTCTCAATTCTATGAGAATTCTCTCACTCTCCTTTATTCATAATCATCACATCTCACAAACCCACTGCACTACTCTCACACCTACTTTTAATTCTCTATCTCCCTGTGATTTCCTTCATCAATCCATCACTCTCAAGAACCACGTAGCAATAACAACTATTCCTACAGATTAAGGGCGAGTAGAAGAAGAATATTTGTTATAGAAAGAGGTTGAGATTCAAGTTACTTACCTCAGAAGAGCCTCTGGTGTTCTTGCTTCGTTTTCATCTTCTTCCTTGCGACAAATTTCGAGACAAGCTACGGTCTTGTGGGCTGGCATTTGATTTTCTCTTCCTTTTTCTCTAAATTCCTTTACCACAATCTAGATTAGAGTGAGGGGAATCAAAGCCCTCTGGATGCTGGCTTGGATTCCCCTCCAACAGCGTTTAAATTTCATCATTTACACCATAGGGTTCTTTGATAGTTAGCACTATTTTGAGAATTTTGTGAGGCGCTGGAAGAAGCTGAAGCTAGATTGGAAGAGATGGCTTTGAGAGGTTCAAGTTGGTGGTCATGGCATTTGATTTGGCTCACTCTCATGCCTCTGGCGCCGATGAGGGAGTCTTAGAGAGGAGATGAGTACGTTATATTGAAACAAGGCTTGGATTGTTAATGATCCTTCTAAAATTGAAGAATTCTTATGGCACCCTATATGATTCTATCGCACCATACAAAATTCCACAAATGCCCCCCGTTTCCGAAGATATATCTCCGGTCGCACCTTTTGCACACTCAACAAAGGCAATTATGAGAGGCGCCATATATATTGGGTTTAATTTGTTCTGGAGATGCATCTTCGGAACTAGTCCGTAGTTACATCGCCACAAAAATCACCAAAAACAAATTCAACAGAAATGAACTTTCCAAAATACAATTGAAATGCATAATATAAAATGATCATTACAATGATGATTTCAACAGATAATTGAATATTACATTTCAATATCCCAGTTGACACTTGCACATCTTTAGACTATCTTCGACCGATCTTTGCAACGTCACTTCTAACTCAAGTAGAACTTTCTCTTCGAAACTGAAATACATATCCCACATATCCCCAACACCCTCTCGAGTCTTGAGCTCAAATTTGATGAACACAATGTTCCTTTCATTGTCAACTGAAGGTGAACAGTACTCGAGCTTCACAATCCTTTGTTTGTCTTCATAAGATAGGAGATTGTGGATTTTGTTTATGATATCTTCGAGGGGGTGAGATCGATGATCTTAAACATCCTTTTGGGTGTAGAGCCGCCGAAGTAGGAGACATTTGCGACATACCAATGGGTGTTTATTTGTGACATTTGTCTCATTACAACACACGTCTCCTGCAAGGCACCACCGTTGTTTTCCTGTGCTACTAGCCTGCCACAAGACATTTTATCTCTCACATGCTAATTGTACCAGACTCTGATATGGTACGAAAAAGGAGATTTATAGGGAAACTTGTTGATTCCTTTGGGCCATAAATCATGGATATCCAAAAGCCCATGATCTAAGACACCACAAAACCCTAATTGGAGTCCAATATAAAAGGACATCTTAAAGTAATTACAAGGAGGTTCAGAAATTCAGAGAGAGAAACACTTGGTGAAATTTGGTGAATAAAGCAAGCTAAACAAAACTAGAGAATTATTCTTCTCATCATCTCAAGTATAAGTTACTAATATTTGGTGTGGCAGAACCCGTATCTTGCTGATTGAAGATTGCAAGAAGACAGAGAAGTTACTCCTAGGTGTTCATTTCTTTTTCATTGCGTGTTTAAGAATGTTTAGCTTTGGATCCAATATTGACGTATGTACTAAGCACATCATGAGCTAAATTCCATTATTTTGAGCAATGTGAAGTTAATATGATGTAGTCTTTTATATTACATGATGTGTTGTTAGTGCTTCATTTTATCATGCATTATAATGTTATAAATCTAATTCTTTGACTGATTAACTTAGGAAAAGACGAAATCTTATTGTTGTAAGAAATCGAGCAACAAATGGAACTCATGATAAATATGATTCAAAATAGTAGAATATGAATATTCACTATATTAGCTACTTTGGACACAAAGAGATACAATCATAGAACATTTGATGAAACCAGACATGCATTAAAGTTACAAGTGAGGCTTAAAGTTTTTTCCCTTGCTTTATTTTTACACGTTTATGATGCTTTAGGAATACACAAACATATAACATCCTGATATCTTCTAGCACGACATAGCACATCATTTACACATAATAGAAAAGTTATATTAACAAATTATTGCCCAACATGCTCTCCATTATTGAGTTCATTTACTCTCACTAAATTGTTTATGTCCATTTTTACCCTAAAAATTGGACCTGTGACAACCATCAACTACTATTATTATTTTTGCTCATGCTCATTTACAAAAGTTAGTTTTACAAATAAATCAAAGTTATTTCCAAAACCTGTGGGTTTGATATCCTTACTATTTGAAAATCACATGTATACTTACATGTGACACCGCATATTTTCAAGCAACAATACCTCTTTAAATCAAACTAGCCATTATGAAACTAGTTGTTATTCAAGCTAACTGTTAGTGAAACCAACCGTTATTCAAATTAACCGTTATTAAAACCAATTGTTATTCAGACTAGCCATTACTCAAACTATTCGTTATTTATATATACTTTGATTCTTATCTCACTTTACTATCATTTTTCTCTCACTTTTTCATTACTTTTCTTTCACTATTTTCTCATTTTCTATCACCTCTCTCACATTCTTCTCTCATTTTCTATCACCCTTCTCACACTTTAATGGATTTAAACAATCCAAACAACCTCAACAAACTCTTTTGGGACATGATTGAAGATCAATTTATGGACAACACAGGCGAAAAACTACTACTGTCAGTACTCGAGAAGGAATATTAATATGAAAGTTCCTCTAAGCCAAAGAGAAAAACAATGATAGATCGAAGTCGTGAACAAGGGGCATAGATGATTATTCAATGAGTACTTATAAAAAAAATCCAGTATACACAGATGCCCAATTTTATAAAAGGTTCAGAATGCTTAAGCACACGTTTCTTAGAATTATAGAAACCCTTGCAGAAATGCATTTTCAAATGAGAACCGATGTAATTGGTAACTGGGCCTTTCACCATTGCAGAAATGAATTTCTACTATTCATATGTTAACAAATGGATCTTTCGCTGGCATTGTAGACAAATATGTTCAAATTGGTGAAAGCACTGCAATTGAGTGCTTAAAGAGATTCATAAGGGGCGTGAATGAAGTACTTTGGAATGAGTATCTGAGAAAGCCTAACAACAATGATGTTGAATATCTTTTACAAATGGGGGAGTCACATGGATTTTCAAGCATGTTAGATTTTATTGATTGTACACATTGAGAATGGAAAAATTGTCATGTTGCATAAAAATGACAATTTTATCGAGGTGATCACGGTAAAACCACGATCATGCTTGAAGTAGTGGTATCACAAGACTTATGGATTTGACATGTATTTTTTGGTATTGTAGGTTCAAACAATGACATTAATGTGTTAAACTAACCCAACATGTTTAATGATATTTTGGAAGGACATGTTCCCATTGTGCAATATACAATTAACGAGACTTTATATAACATGGGGGTATTATATATTTAACGGATGATATATATTTCGAGTGTGTTACATTTGTCAATAACATTTGGAGTGCTTTAATTTTGATTTGCAATTATACGTTGTTCAGTAGGTGTTTGGCACATGGAAACCCTCAAGCATATCATATATACTTGCATCATATTGCACAACATGATTGTTGAAGACAAACGACACATATGTAAGTGATTTTGATTACTCTTATGATTATGCAGATAACAACAACTCAATTACTAAAACATTTAACGGTCCTCTTCTGAATCTTGCAACAAGTCTATAAAGAAGAGCAAGTTTCCATGAAAAAACAAATTCATCACCAACTTTAATGAGATCTAGTCGAGTATATTTGAGCATATTTTGGACATGAGGATGACAAAATTTAAATTTGACTAATTATGTGATGTTATTTATTTTTATTGATTTTAATTATATGTCATGCATTTGAGATTAATTTTAATTATTGTTTTAAATTTTAAGTTTAGTTTTATTTTTATTTATAATTAATTAATATTAATTTAAATAATTCAAATTATTATTTTAAATTAAAATAAAATTTTAAAAAATAAAATATTAATGTATAAAATAAAATTGAGAGATTCAATATGATTTTTTTTAGAATTGTATAATTGGAGTGAAAATTAAATGAGTTATTTTAAAATAATATGTTTAATTGCAATTTTGATCCTCCTATTTTATTTTGGTTGAGTTTTGGTCCCCTTATTTTAAAATCAAGAATTTTTGTCCCCCTGTTATTTATTATTTTTATTTTTGGTCCCTTTTTTTAAAATCCAAAATTTTAGTCTTTCTATTTTGTTTTTTGACTTTTGATTCTCCTATTTTAAGTTTATTTTGAATTTTAGTCTCATTCCTAATAGAAAAAGTGGACCAAAAGTCTTAAAAAAAAAATATTAAAATTTCAAATTTTAAAATAGAGGGATAAAAAATCAACAAAAATAAAAATATGAGAACAAAAATTTCAAATTTTAAAATAGGAGAATTAAAAAATAAATAAAGGAATTAAAATTGCACTTAATTCAAAATAATATGATTTAAAAGAAAAAAAAATGGTTAGGATCATATTAGGATAAAAAAAAAATGGTTCTTGTAAAAGTGAATGGATGAAAAGTATAAAGGATGAAAAGTTTATTAAAATACAAGGTTATTATGTTAGAGAAGAAAGCCTAAAAAAGAGAGTATAACTATATAGAATGACAAAAATGCCCTGTTTTTAAAGTATGATTAATTTATCTATTTTCATACATTCATTTTCTACAATTCTCCAAAAAAGTATATATATTAAGGGTGTTTATGTCATTTAATAAATATTTTCCTATAAAACAATTCACTTATTTTCCATTCCCGTCTCTCCTTTACTATTTTTTCAATTCACTTTATTTCCATTTAATCATATTGAGATTTTTAGGGTAGAGAATATTTAGACTTTATCTTACACTATCATGTTTTCTACTTTCATTATTTACACACTACATTCTTAAAATACAAATAAATTCATAAGATTACATAATAGGAAAACTTAAAACTAAAATAGGGGATGCCATTAATCAATTTTATGTATTATTAGAGCACATGTAAAAATACCAAAATGTTCTCAAAATTCATCTCCAAATACATATCATGTACACCAACTTATTTGTTTTTGAATCAAATATCAATTTTATAATTAAATTTAATTTAAAAATACATTTTTAAAGTATTTTTGAAAATTCATTTTCCGAAATCTATAATGAAATAAATCCTAAAACAATGTGTTGTTGTTTCATGAATAAATCCTAAAACATTTAGGTATTTGTAATATGAATAAATTACATTTTTATCTATCAGTTTTTTAAATAAGCATCATTACAGTAGTCTTAAATCAAATAATTTATTATTAAAACCACTTCAATTTTAAAGAACCTTTTATATAATTTATGATGTATTTCGAAAATGTTATGCAATTTAACATCATGTTTTAAGTCGAGGGAGTAGCTTGTATCATGGATTATCCAACATGTTATAAATTAAAAAAAAAATTTAAATTAAATTTAATTATAAAATTGAAATGTGAATAAAAAATTGAAATGCGTATGAGATAAGTCTGAGAAACATTTCTTGATTTAAAAAACATTTTCGAATTTTCATAGAATATTATTTTATCACATAGGATGAATAAGGAATCCCTTTGAAATAAATAAAAATTAAAATCAAAAGTTGGGCTTTGATGTAAACCCATTCGGATATCCAAGCCCATCCCTCCCAATAACCCAAACACCAAAACCCTAGTTTATATTTTCACCTTCATACATTTTCCATCTCTTCCACTGCCAAACCCTAATCACATTCACAACGTAAATCATCTTCTCTTCCATCATCAAGCATGCCTCCTAAACTAGATCCATCACAGGTCGTTGAAGTCTATGTCCGAGTAACCGGAGGCGAAGTCGGCGCCGCCAGTTCTCTGGCCCCAAAGATCGGTCCTCTCGGTCTCTCCCCAAAGAAGATCGGTGAAGACATCGCCAAGGAAACCGCGAAGGACTGGAAGGGACTCCGCGTGACAGTGAAACTGACTGTCCAGAATCGGCAAGCAAAGGTGGCGGTTGTTCCGTCTGCGGCGGCGTTGGTTATCAAGGCGTTGAAGGAGCCGGAGAGAGACAGGAAGAAAACTAAGAATATCAAACATAATGGAAATATTTCGCTTGATGATGTTATTGAGATTGCCAAGGTGATGAAACCGAGATCCATGGCGAAGGAACTAGGTGGTACTGTGAAGGAGATTCTGGGAACTTGTGTTTCTGTTGGGTGCACTGTTGATGGGAAAGATCCGAAGGATTTGCAACAAGAGATTAACGATGGTGATGTTGAGATTCCTCTGGAATGAGATTTAGGTTATTTTGTTTTGGTAGTTTTTGAATTTGGTTTATTTTGTACGCGGAAATTTTGTTGAATGAAGTTATATTTGAAATTTATAAAATGGAATTGGATTGTTCTGCCATTTTGTTGAATGAAGTTTTATTTGAAATTTATAAATTGGAACTGAATAGTTCTGCAATTTTGTTGAATCAAATAGAATGTATGTGTAGAATTGAAATAAATTTGAATGTATTACAACTTAGTACTTTGATACTTAAAACCGAAGGCATTTCTTGGTGTCATAGAGTTGCTAAGACTAGGGTGTTTTGCATTTTCAGTTTAGGTGGACTCATTGAATTTTTTTGGATTTGTTGGAATTTTGGAGTTTGGTACCTTGGTTTGAATTTATTTCTATTTAGCTATATGATTAGAGTTAGCTTGTTAAAAAAATGATATATGATTAGAGTTAGGTGGAAGTAATTTCTATTTAGCTTGTTAAAAAAATGATATATGATTAGAGTTAGGTTATCTTTAGATGGAAGTAATGTAGTAGAATAAGATAAAATAAATTATACTATAATGTTTTATTTTACTTTATTTATTATTTTTAAATTCAAGTAATAAAATATAATTATTCCTGATTATATTCAATTCCACTAAATATTACCCATCCTAACATAGCTTAAACAAATGTGTGCATGTTTGAAGAGTTTATTACTATTTGTTGGATTGAGTTTGAGTGTAATCGAAGAGAATTTCTTTTTTCATCTTGGATTTTCTATTATGTGTCTAGCTTTTGAAAATATATCTTTGAATCTACCTCACTTTTAAATAAATGTGTATTTGTTTTCAGATGAATTATAAAAAACGATATCGAATAAAATATCAGACATACAAAATAATATAACAATATAATAGTAAAATGCTGAACAACACCCAATCCAAAATGTAGTAACAATGTCATGTAAAAAGTACAAACTATAGTAATATATCAAAATAATAACAGGCTCCTACTGGGTGTGCCTGACAACCTTTCCTCCACCTTCTGTGCCTCCCCTGTCTGGTCTTTTTGGTCTGCCTCCTCGGTCATCGATCCCCTCGTCCTCGCGCGATGTCTGCAGTACAATATTGCCCCTGTGTCTCCGCAACCATAACATCCGGTACTCGCCGCATATCAGACCCCTCAAGAAAAATACCTTCGTGAATGCCTACCCGCACAATCTCCAATATGCGATGACATCAAGGCAAGACATCCGCACTATGATCTAGCTGAGCCTGATGCTCCTCTAGAATCTCCTGATGAGCTGGTCTCGACGGATCTCCTAGAGCAGTCGGTACCATTTGGCGCTATGGTAACTCGAGCCTAATTCGGTACCAGATGACTCTGATAATCAGCAAACATTTCATCTATCTGAATATGAGTCAAGGCAGGAGGAACAGAGACATCAGGGTGTCTAGGGATGATCTGGGTGTATACAAACAACTGCATGACGCGCTTGGGCATACAAGGAGCAGTGATACGCGATCCGCAAGTCAGCCATTCAAAGTGTAGAGATATGTCGTCAAATGGTCGCGTCTGGCGGTGGTCCATATAACAGTTGAAGTGGATCTCCTCGATAGCCAAGCGGGCAAGATATACTCTGAAAGGCTCAACCGCCTGGGCATCTCCTTAGTGTACTCATCCCAACACGCCCAACCAGCGATACGTGGGAAGTGCTGGAGGATCCAAGTCTGAAATGAAAATAAAAAGCATTTAGGGATCAAGAATTATCGCAAATATGAAATGAAAATGATAAAAAAAAACATTCAAGGATAAAAAATTATTACCACCAGTAGTGTCGTGCTGCCCGTGACCTGCTTCGTCCTCCATCGACATCCATCTCTCAACTTCGAATACAAATAGGCCAAGCAAGCCGCCCCCCGGTTGCACTCATGGATCAGTGTGAGATCCAAGAAGTACCGGAGGTATGCAACGTCAGTATAGGTGGGACTTGTGTCCACAAAAATAAAAGTGCCAACCAAATAAAGAAAATATGCCCTTAAAGCATGAGTCTTGTGTAAGACCACCTACTTAGCATCACCATTAGCTTGCTGTGCAACAACGATCTCATCATCATATGTCTTCTTCAGGAACTCAAACCTAACATGAGCACCCCTAGTCCTATCCACCTCCTCAATCACGTCCAATGGATCATCCTCCAGATGCTCCACCATCATCTCGACCGCCTCGTCTTTGGTCATCCTACCATGATGAAGGAATCTCCCCCTGACCGAAAGATGTAACAAAGATGAGACATAATCCAATATGATAGACATCTCACCACGCGGGAGATGAAAATAAGACGTCTCAAAATGCCATCTCTCCATAAATGCATTATGCATCCCATGGTTGACCAAACTGTAATCGGTCATGCATAGGTCACACAACTCAGAAGTGGTTAAACCCGAATGAAACCACTGGTCATCCGACTGATGCAATGCTAAAATCTTTCTCCAATGATTCATAAAATTATGGGGATCACGCACCTACAATTTTCCAGAAATAATCAATGTCAATAATAATCAAAGTTAGAAATAATCAATGTCAGCAATTTAAGTTAACGTAAAAAATAAATAAAAAATAGACTAATGATACCCCTCCGTCCTAGATATGTCTGAAAGTGTGGTCTGGATACAGAGGAAGTATGAACATATCAAATGGATATCCTTTGAATACCTCTGGCTCGGCATCCTCAACAACCTCACCCTCAGGAGGTGACACTGGATCAACAGGATCATCAGTGGAAGGTGGCACCAGATCTGCAGATGCCTGCGGGAGAATGGTGGAAGTGACGCACTAGCTGGTGCATCCCATGTCCTACAGAAAGAAGAAGAAGAAGAAGGTGGAGTGGCCTAAGATGAAGATGAAGTGGTCTGAGATGTAGATGGAGTAGCCTGAGGTGAAGGCCAAGTCACAGGAGTAAACTGAGCCTTAGGAGTTGACGCCTCTTCCTGAACAGATGTACCTTCTACCTCCGGAACCTGTTGGCTACGTTCCCGCCTAATGGATGCTTGTTGGGAAACCTGCCCAAGGCACAGCCTGTCGACTCTGTCAGCCATTATGCCTACAAGGTAAAATTAGCCATATAATTAGTTTACGCAAATAAATAACAAAAACAAGAAAATTAAAAAAAAATAGTATGAGGAAATTCCGGAGATATATCTATGGAAACATTTCGGAGATGTATCTCTGAAATTTCCCAAAGTATATGAAACGCTGAACTTTTCCAGAGATGTATCTTTGAAAGTTTATGGGATTCAGAGGTCGCGACAATGGCGTCCACTGCTATTAAGAATATGAAAAATACTGTCCTAGTGGTCCATTTGAGCCAACAAGCAATACATACACTTACTCTAAACTATGTTTTATGTGATTTCTAAACATTTCTACATCTAACAATTGATTCTAACTCATTTACAACAGAGAGGTCTAATGCCTCAGCTGAAGGACTTATAGTTTTGTCAGCTAGACTCAATATGACTTTGCCGGTGGGACTTAGAGTTCCCATCAAGTACAACATTTAAAACTCCCCGCATAAGGGACTTAGAGTTTTCTTGGGCGGGATCCAACATATAAATCTCGCCAATAGGCGCGACTGAAGTCTAAGCTAAGAGACTTAGTTCAAAGTCTTGTTTGAGGGCTTAATAAAAGTCTCACCCGAGAGGTCCAATGCCTCTCCTGAGGGACTTATAGTCTCGTTATCCAGGATCAATATGACTTCACCCATGGGACTAAGAGTTCCCATTGAACATGCAATCTAAATATCCTCCCCCGAGGTACTTAGAGTTTCCTCGGACGAGATCTAACTTATGAATCTCACCTAAGAGGTGTGACTGAAGTCTAGCCTAAGAGACTTAGTTCAAAGTCTTCTCTAAGGGCTTGGTATAAGTCCCGCCCGAGAGGTCCAATGTCTTGCCCGAGGGACTCAAAACCTAGTCAGTCTAGTTCATTAGGCCATATCCCCCAAGAAAGTCATGGCTTTAGGATATTACAACACTCTATAGTCTAAAAGCACTTCGCCCTTCATCAAAACCCTCATGTTCGAAAGACTGTGTACTGTAATATTTGTAAAAGGCCAAACAAATACAGGAAGGTTATAGCCCTTGGAGGGGACAATGACCGTATGTCGTCCCTAAGAGGAATTGTCTTACCCTAAAGTATCTCCCATTCTCCTAGTTATGGGAAATATAGAGTACCATGTTTCATGGGCAGAGAGAAGTCAGAGTCAATATCTAATCCACGTTTTCTTGGGAAGTAGGGATTCAATGCTCTACTACTTTGACTAAGTGGGAGATTATCATTCCCAAGGAAAACCTAGGCCCGAGGGCCTCTCTCTCTCTCTCTATATATATATATATATTTCTTCTAAGGGAGAAAGACATATTCTAACTTAACAACATATCGCATAATACACAGAGCCTTTTACCTCATGTGACCTGGCCTCTCATACCACCATAAACATTGTAAATACCACCATACATGGCCTCTCTCTGCTGCGGGGAATCCCTAACTGTTATAAACCTACTAAGGACTTTTAGTATCCCCCACCCTTGTAGGGATACCATACACATCTATACTTTTTGCCTTTACAACTACCAGGTCAAAAAACTTGCATATTTTCAATTTTGGATGTGGTGGTAGTCGACTAACATATATTTGTATTCGGCTACCAGTGTTCAAAATTTGAAAAAATGAACATTGCAAAAAGTGGTAGTCAAATACCACATATTGGCAATCGACTACCAGGTTGAAGCAGTACATATTTTCATGATCAGACTATTTGTCACTCATTGCAATGCTTCATATTTTGATCTAAAACTTATGCATCCTTTCAAAGGGGTGTTTTAGGATGTATAAGTGTCTATGCATCATAAACAAAATTGACCTCTTTTCAAAATTTATTTTTCATATTAATTCAAACAAATTTTCAAATGTTCATTCTTCTCAAATGCTGAAACTTTTTGTATCAATTTCAAATTATTCAAAAGTTTTTTCACATATTTTAAGAACTTAAATTACAATAGTTTGGATTATAATATTGTGAAAGAGAACAAATTTTAAACTTGGAATCAAGCTAGGACCAACATTATTAAAATAATTTCAAAGTGTTTTGTTGTAACGTAATCACTAAGCTTATGGTGATAAGGCGTTGTAAAAAAAAGTAGGGTTCTTTCGTTTGCTTGTATATTAGAAGATTGTAAGAAGGTCTTGTTAAAAAATTGTACAAATATCTAGACATATTGAAAAATTCTCCAAAGAGTAGAGGGACTGGATGTATCCTTAGTTGATAAACGGAACTAGTATAAATCTTATTATGTGTCTTTTGCTTTTTTGCTTTTAGTTTTCTGTCCTTTACATTCAATTTTAAAATAAACACAATCACTCATTTCTCGCAAAATTAAAATATAAGAAACTTTGCAAAAAAAAAAAAAAACAAGAAAAATCCATCAAATAAATTCACTCCCTCTTAATTGCGTAGCATACTTACATTTGGTATCAGAGCAAAGCCTTTGCCCAGAAGAGTGATTTACATTCATATGCTATTGTACCCTCATCTTCCGAAGCCATTGCCAACCAAATGATTACGGATAAGCTTAACTACATGGAAACCTATTTGATTAACAAGATTTAATCCCTTGAAACCTTTGTGACCAACTAGTTCAACTCCATGGACCATCAATTTGAAGGATTTTCTTATCATTTGAAGCATCTTGAGTTTCATGGTGTTGAGGAAGAGTAGTGGTGTTACATGCCTATCATACATTTTCTTACGCATTGTCTTCGATTTTTTGTTTAAATTATGATTGAACTATATTTTCTTGCATGCATTCCAATACTTCTTTTTCACTTTATATTCATACTTTTTTTGATGCTGGTATTTAAGTTTGATAATATATGCATATTGTGCTTGTGTTCCAATTGTGTTGTATGAATTGTATGCATGTATGTTATGTTGGATGTGTGCAATCCCATTTTTTTTCATTCTTTTTAATAATGTGAAAAGAGGGAGAAAAGTCGGTTGTGTTCTGGTTGTTTGGATTACACAAATTTGCAGATTTGCAAGATTGTATAGTTACAAGCTTTAGCATCAAAGGGGGAGTCATAAATTATGGGGTGATTTTTATCAAATCCCATCAACATCACAAGTCCAAATTATTTGTCATCATTAAAAAAGTGGATATTATGAATACATATTGTATCAAATATAGTTTTGATGAAAACAAAAATTATCAAAAGAAGAAAAAGAACCAAATAGTGTCATACACATCATAAATGAAGATGATAAAGATTGAATGAACATTGGAATACAAGTTAGGTTTGAAACATAACTAAGGTACATGTAGCGATCCATGCTATAATACTTTCAATTACTCAGAAAACCCATCTCTCACTTCTTTAAAACACAACCTTTCTCCCCTTTTGACATTACCAAAAAGAAGAAAAAAAGGGGATTACACACATCCAACATAACATACATGCATACAATTCATACAACTCAATTGTAACTCAAGGACAATATGCATATATTATGAAAATTAAGTACCAACATCAAACAAAATACGAATATAAACTGAAATAGAAGTACCAAAATGCATACTAGGAAACATAGTTCAAACATAATTTAAACAAAAATTAAAGACAATGCATAAGAAAACATATGATAGCCATATAACACCACGAAACTCAAGCTGCTCCAAACAGTAAGAAAGGCCATCAAGTTGAACTTGTTGGTTACAAAGGTTTCAATGGAGTCAATCTTGTTAATAATTAAGGTTTCATGGAGTTAAGTTTATCCATAATCATCTGGTTGGTGATGGCTTCAGTAGCAGATGAATGCAAATCACTCTTGTGGACAAAAGATTTGATTTCTTCATGCTAAATAATTCCCCTAGATAACACATTAAAATCAAATGCATTTTATGTTGGAATTATATTAATTAGAGTGAGAATTGGAAAGATTTATTGACAATTAATGGACAATAAATGAACACAAGTAAGAACTAATATAGAAGTGAATTTGAAAAGATTCATTTTAGTCCCACATTGAAGGGAATGGAAATATTAGTAGTGTTTATATATTCCAACTTGGTCAATTGGGTTGGGCCCTAAAGGGCACCCAATTTTGTGAAAGGAGTGAGGACACACTCATGACCATCAAGACACACACGCGCGCCGCCGCCGGCCGGCTCGGCTCGGTCCGGATGAATTATTTTTTGGACCCGAATTTATAGAATTTAATTATCATTAATTAATAAATATAATTCGGTGGAAAATTAATTACTTGCTGCCTATCAATACATGGTAGAAGTTCAGTAGTGATGAAGCGGATTTCAAAAAGGTTCACACGAATTTTGATTTCCATCTTCTCTCCCTTAATTCTCTTCGTCTACAAATCCTTATTTTCTTGTTTTTTCTTGTTTTTTCGACTGGCTATTTTCGCCAGATACTGTGACTTAGAAAGGTGTATTTCTAGAGCGATTTATCAATCGTACGTTATTGAACGGGCTGTTTTATCCTGGATACGTCGTCGTAAATCGACTGCTTTGCATATTTTATAGTACGGCGAAACATTTTAAAGAAAGCGACCTAGTACGCGACTCGTCTTGATAATTTTCTTGTGCCAAACTCAATTTTTCAAATCCGAAAACAACAATTTAAGACGTGTTAATAACTGCCATGGCAACTGAGGAAATTCTCGGTACTACTGCGGCCGCTTCGGTCTCTGAAAAACCTTTCAGGTTTGAGGGTTCCAATTTCAAATGTTGGCAAGCTAAGATGAAGTTTTTCTTAACTCTGAAAAAGGTTGCCTACGTTCTGACTGAGGATATCCCGGTTGTCCCTTCTGCATCATCTGAACTACCTAATGGTAACTCACTTGCAGATTCATATGGGACTTCCAAAACGTCTGACTCAGATGCTGCAAAAGCTAAGGCTGCAGTAGATGATCTACAGCTCTGAAAAGAAATCGCCTTATGGCACGAGAATGATTATCTGTGCAAAAATCACATTCTGAATAGCCTTGCTGATGATCTGTACGACTACTACAGTAGCTACAGGACTGCTAAACAGGTATAGGAGGCTCTGCAAAGAAAATATGATACTGAAGAAGCAGGTGCGAAGAAATTTGCTGTCAGTCGCTACTTGAACTACAAGATGGTGGATGAGAAGTCGGTGGAAGCTCAAAGCCACGAAATTCAGAAGATTGCTCATGAGATTATTACAGAAGGTATGCCCCTCAATGAACAATTTCAAATTGCTGTAATTATTGACAAACTGCCCCCTGGTTGGAAAGATTTCAAAAATGTGCTTCGTCACAAAACAAAAGAAATTTCAATTGAGAGTCTGATTACTCGCCTCCGAATTGAAGAGGAGGCTCGGAAACAAGATCAGAAAGAAGAAGTCTTAGTTGTGTCTAACAACAAAAAGAAATTCGGTGCGGTTCTGAAGCCTACGGGCAAACCATTAAAGAATCAGAACCGCAATGCTATGAACCGAACTAAGAATGGGAATCCCTCTAGGGCCCCATCGGCTCCATTTGCTAGGCAACAACCACCACCTCAAAGAAATGATGCTTCGGTTTTCTCTTGCTACAATTGTGGGAAACCGGGCCATATGGCAAAGAAATGCAGGAGCAGGCCTAAACCTGCAGCTGACTCAAATGCTCAGGTTAACCTGACTGATGAGCAACTCATTGCCATGATCACCGAAATCAACATGGTTGGTGGAAGTGATGGTTGGTGGATAGACACTGGCGCCACTCGTCATGTCTGCTATGATCGTGCTATGTTCAAGACATACATGAATGTTGAAGATAAGAAAGTGCTGTTGGGAGATGCTCACACCACTAATGTTGCTGGAATTGGAGATGTTGAGCTGAAGTTCACTTCAGGAAAGACCTTGATCTTGAAGGACGTCATGCATGTTCCTGAAATTAGGAAGAATCTTGTTTCTGGTTTTCTTTTGAATAAGGTTGGGTTTAGTCAAACTTTAGGGGCAGATTTGTACACCATCACTAAGAATGGTATTTTTGTAGGAAAAGGGTACGCCACTAATGGCATGTTTAAGTTAAATGCTGATTTGAATAAAATTTCTCCTTCTGTTTACTCTTTGTGTGACTTTAATATTTGGCATGGTAGACTTTGTCACGTTAATAAACGAATCATTTCTAATGCAAGCAACATAGGCCTAATCCCTAAACTAAATGTCAATGATTCCAATAAATGTGAATTTTGCAGTCAAGCAAAAATAACAAAGACTTCACATAAATCAATTATAAAAGAATCTGATCCCCTAGATCTTATACACTCTGATATATGTGAATTAGATGGAAGTTTAACTAGAAATAATAAACGTTATTTTATCACTTTTATTGACGATTGCTCTGATTATACTTATGTATATCTAATGAAGAATAAAAGTGAAGCGCTTGACATGTTTAAGGTGTATGTAACTGAAATTGAGAAACAATTTAACAAGAAGATTAAGAGACTTCGCAGTGATAGGGGAACCGAATATGAATCTAGCTTGTTTAATGATTTTTATGCTGAACATGGTATTATACATGAAACGACTGCTCCATACTCTCCTGAAATGAATGGTAAAACAAAAATAAAGAATAGGACTCTTACTGAACTTGTAGTCGCAATCATGTTAAATTCTGGTGCTGCACCTCACTGGTGGGGGGAAATTTTATTGACTGTTTGCTATGTCCTGAATAAAGTTCCCAAGTCAAAAAGCAAGATCTCACCTCATGAGATATTAAAGAAAAGACAACCAAATTTGTCTTATTTGAGAACTTGGGGCTGTCTGGCTTATGTCAGAATTCCGGATCCGAAACGAGTTAAACTCGCTAGTAGAGCCTATGAATGCATATTCATTGGGTATGTAGCAAACAATAAGGCATACAGGTTTTATGACCTAAATGCCAGAGTAATCATAGAATCAAACGATGTTGAATTCTATGAAGACAAATTTCCTTTCAGATCGAGAAATAGTGGGGGCTCACAATCGAGTCACATTCCTGTGATAAAAAGCACTGAAAGCAGCGACAATGTAGAAACAGAACTTCGAAGAAGTAATAGAACAAGAGTTGCTAAATAATATGGGGCTGATTATGCAGCCTATAATGTAGAAGAAGATCCAATAAATCTTCAAGAATCACTGTCATCTATGGATGCAGACTTATAGCAAGAAGCCATTAATGATGAGATAGATTCTCTAGAATCTAACAAGACCTGACACTTAGTAGACTTACCCCCGGGTTGCAAACCAATTGGTTGCAAATGGGTTTTGAAAAAGAAACTAAAACCTGATGGAACGATTGAGAAATACAAGGCTCGCCTTGTAGCAAAGGGTTTTAGACAAAGAGAAAATATAAATTTCTTCGACACCTTTTCTCCGGTCACTAGAATTACATCCATTAGGGTACCCATTTCAATAGCAGCCATTTATAACTTAATAGTACACCAAATGGATGTTAAAACAACTTTTTTAAACGGTGACTTAGAAGAAGAAATCTATATGGAACAACCAGAAGGGTTTGTAATCCAAGGACAAGAAAGCAAGGTCTGTAAGTTAGATAAGTCTCTGTATGGACTAAAACAAGCCCCTAAACAATGGCATGAAAAGTTTGATAACTTAATGATAATTAATGGGTACAAAGTGAATGAAAGTGACAAGTGCGTTTATTATAAATTTGAGAATCGCATTTGTACTATCATATGTCTATATGTAGACGATCTACTTATATTTGGATCAAACGTTCAGGCTATTAATGATATGAAATCATTGTTATGCAATAACTTTGATATGAAAGACCTCGGAGATGAAAGCGTGATTCTGGGTATCAAGATCACGAGATCCGACCAAGGAATTTCTTTGGATCAATCTCACTATGTGGAGAAGATCTTAAAGAAATATAAATACTTTGATTGTAAACCTGCATGCACTCCGTATGATCCAAGTGTGAAACTGTTTAAGAACACTGGAGAAAGTGTCAAACAAGCAGAATATGCGAGCATCATTGACAGTCTTAGGTATGCCACTGATTGTACTAGACCCGACATTGCATATGTCGTAGGATTGTTGTGCAGATTTACAAGTAGGCCGAGTAACGAACATTGACAAGCTATTGAGCGAGTAATGAGGTATCTTAAAAGGACTATGGACCTCGACCTACACTATCAGAAATTTCCTGCTATACTAGAAGGGTATAGTGATGCAGATTGGAACACCTTATCGGATGATTCTAAAGCTACTAGTGGTTATATATTTAGTATAGCCGGAGGAGCTGTATCTTGGAAATCAAAGAAAAAGACCATTCTGGCACAATCCACAATGGAGTCTGAGATGATAGCATTAGCTACAGCTAGTGAAGAAGCAAGTTGGTTAAGATGCTTGCTAGCTGAGATTCCTTTATGGGAGAAACCTATACCAGCTGTGTTGATCCACTGCGATAGTACCACGGCTATTGCAAAAGTTGAGAACCGTTATTATAATGGTAAAAGACGTCAAATTAGAAGAAAACATAGCACTGTTAGAGATTGTATCTCTAAAGGAGCTGTGAGAGTGGATCATGTACGCACTGATGAGAACTTAGTAGATCCTTTGACGAAAGGATTAGCTAGAGAGAAAGTCCATAATACTTCCAAAAAGATGGGACTAATGCCTATAAAGCAATTAGTTACTCATGATGGTAACCCGACCTAAATGACTGGAGATCCCAAGACTTAGGTTCAATGGGTAATAACAAGTTGTGAGTAATATGAAAATGATCATGCAAGTAGAACATGAATCCTGAAGTAATGAGAGGATGAGATAATAGAAACTCTTAATGAGATCTATACTCTGTATGAGAGAGTACCTAGGCTACAGGAGTACTCTTGATAGATTCACCTATGTGACTGTGGAACTGAGGCCGGTTCCTATGGAATTTTGAGGCAGAAATCCTAGAGCATTCACTAAACCGGGATACACGTGCAAGGCCACTAAAGCACGGGCTACAAGAATACACCTTACGGAAAGGTTGTGTGCAGGTCTGATGTCCGAGATGGAGTTCAAGACAATGGTGTCACTCTTGTTGAATCAGAATTCTACTCGCTACACTAAGGTTCAAGTCATAGACACCTTTGCTTATGCTCAATCTTAGAAACGTCTGACGTACTTCTAAAATCTCTTTTAAATTCAAGTGGGGGAATGTTGGAATTATATTAATTAGAGTGGGAATTGGAAATATTTATTGACAATTAATGGGCAATAAATGAACACAAGTAAGAACTAATATAGAAGTGAATTTGAAAAGATTCATTTTAGTCCCACATTGAAGGGAATGGAAATATTAGTAGTGTTTATATATTCCAACTTGGTCAATTGGGTTGGGCCCTAAAGGGCACCCAATTTTGTGAAAGGAGTGAGGACACACCCATGACCATCAAGACACACACGCGCGCGCCGCCGCCGCCGTCCGTCTGGCCGGCCGGCCGACTCGATTCGGTTCGGTCTGGTCCGGTCTAGATGAATTATTTTTTGGACCTGAATTTATAGAATTTAATTATCATTAATTAATTAATATAATTCGGTGGAAAATTAATTAATAATAAATACTAATTAATTAAGAAAATAATTGGTCAGTAACTGCCATATTGACTAGATCCAGTATTTTCCCATTCTCCCACGATTTTCTCCATTCACCACGAAAGCGGATTTCAAAAAGGTTCACACGAATTTTGATTTCCATCTTCTCTCCCTTAATTCTCTTCGTCTACAAATCCTTCTTTTCTTGTTTTTTCGATTGACTATTTTCGCCAAATACTGTGACTTAGAAAGGTGTATTTCTAGAGCGATTTATCAATCGTACGTTATTGAACGGACTGTTTTATCCTGAAGATGTCGTCGTAAATCGACTGCTTTGCATATTTTGCAGTACGGCGAAACGTCTTAAAGAAAACGACTTAGTACGCGACTCGTCCCGATAATTTCCTTGTGCCAAACTCAATTTTTTAAATCCGAAAACAATATGCAGAAATGAACAAACTTCTCCTTAAAAATTTACACCAAAATGCTTGAGAATTTCAGTTACTTCCCTAGAATATTGTAACCCTACAACTTCACTCGGCTGATAGATGTTCATTTTAACAAAATAGGTCCAACCCATAGGAATACAATTTTGAAATGCATACATAATTTGCATCTCATATTTAGTTACCTGAAAAATAGTTTCCTGCTTTGGGAACCAAAATATAGCAAATGAAATAGTGTAACAATTTATTGTCTACAATATGATAAAATGAACAAAAGAATGCATCAAAACTATATATCTGGGCGATGAAACATAGTGGTATTTAACTACTAATTTTTGGTATTCAAATACCACATAAAACAGAGGCGTTATTTATGTAGATTTTTGCATTGCTAGTCGACTATCAAAATGCTGTATTTGACTACCATGCCTATTTTTTTTTGAAAAATATTAGTTTTTAAGTGATTTTTGGGCCATATACTCATGCTAAATCATATGAAAACATTTAATTAAGAGATATAACATATAGAAATCATAGGAATCTGACCAAATTAATTATGTTTCTTGATGAACGTTCTAATTGATTTGATGACCAATAGATGTATTTCTGTTAAGATCATCATAACTAACATTGTGTCTCAAAGAAATGTTCATTCTCAAATAGGATTCCCAGTTTTATTCTTATTTTACCGAAGGATTATTTTGCAAATGGTTTTGAAAACATGTCACCAAGTTGATCATGAGTATCCACATATGTAATTTCTACATCTCCTTTAAAAACACATCTTTTAGGAAATAATGTCTGATGACCGTGTGCTTCGTTTTTGAATGAATTATTGAGTTTTAAATTAAATTTATGACACTTATATAGTCACACCCTAAAGGAATTCACCATAGGTTTAAATCATAATTACATAGTTATTGCTTAAGTACTTCCGCTCAACAACTTCTAGCAACTATATACCCTGCTTCTTAAGTACTTAGGAAAACACATGCTTCATTTTTACAAGACCAAGAAACTAGTTCATTTCCTAAAACGTGACAAGATTTACTTGTGCTTTTTTTATATCAGTTTTGCATCCGACATAATCAGAATCATAATATCCGACCAAATCGGATAGACTATCTTTTAGATAACATAAACCTACATTTCTGGTTTCTTTAAAGTGTGTTTAGATGAGGTAATTGAGAATTTTTAAGAAATTCAAAATTCTAGGCCATTCAAATGATTCCATTGAAATCTATTTAATTTTAAATTCTTTTATTTGGATGGAGTATTAAAGTGATTCATTGTTAAAATTTATGGGTCATTTTCATAAAATTTAAAATATAAAAATATGGGTCAATTTGCAATTTTTTAAAATTTTATGGGACCAATTTGTAAAATTTGAAAATTATTAGGGACTTATTTGCAATTTTTTGAAAATTTTAGGGGTGAATATGTAATTTTCATAAAATATGAGGACCGCCATGCAAAATTTGAAAATAATAATAATTAATTTGACATTTGCATTATATAGAGTGAAAGAGTATTTTCAAATTCTTAACTTTTTGGTGTCATTTGAAATTCCTTAAATTTAACTTGAATAAAATACTTCATAAATTTACATCATTTTAACAATTCTTTATATTTTTTATCCAAACAATGAATTTTAATCAAATTATTTTAAATTTTCTCAAAAAATTACTTTCTCTCATTAAAATACTTTATCTTAGAGTGTGTTTGGATGAGGT
Source organism: Lathyrus sativus (assembly GCA_963859935.3). Taxonomy (NCBI): domain Eukaryota; kingdom Viridiplantae; phylum Streptophyta; class Magnoliopsida; order Fabales; family Fabaceae; genus Lathyrus; species Lathyrus sativus. The sequence goes on along the minus strand of OZ012740.1, from coordinate 444,818,245 downwards.
AATTGAGAATTTTTAAGGATTTCAAAATTATAAGCAATTTAATAATTCACTTGAAATTCATTCAATTTAAATTCTTTTGTTTTGATGCAGTATTAAAATGATTCATTGTTAAATTTTATGGTCATTTTCATAAAGTTTAAAATTTTTGAGCCAAAATTGAATATGAAAAATATGGGCTAAATTGCAATTTTAAAAAATTTGAACGAACTAATTTGTAAAATTTTAAAAAAAAAATTGGATTTATTTGCAATTTTTAGAAAAATTTATGGATAAATTTAAAATTTTCATAAAATATGAGGATCATCTTGAAAATTTTGAAAAATTAATAATAAACAATTTAACAATTGTATGATACAGAGTGAATGAGTAATTTCAAATTCCTTACTCTTTGGTATCATTTAAATTCTTTAAATTTAACTTGAATAAAATACTTCATAAATTTAAATCATTTTAACAATTCTCTATATTTTTATCCAAACAATGGATTTTGATAAAGTCATTTTAAATTCCCTCAAAAAATTACTTTCCCTCATTAAAATGTTTCATCCAAACACACTCTTAGAATATTTCATGATCCTTTTAACAAAAGAGAGATGAGATTATTTTGGGCAAGCTGGATAACAAGCGCATAAATAAAGACTAAACATTATGTCAGGCCTACTAGCAGTAAGATAAATCAATGAACCAATTATACCTCTATACCTTGTTATGTCAATTGGAATTTCATATTCATCTTGATAAACATATGTGCTTGAACTCACGGGAATGACAATTTATTTGCATTTATCCATGTAAATTTTTTTTAAAAGTTTTTTGCAATACCTGGACTGATTTACAAATATTCCACCCTTTATCCCATTAAGAACACAAGTCCAAATTATTTGTCATCATAAAAAATGGGGAGATTGTGAATACATCTTGTATCAAGTATAGTTTTGGTGAAGACAAAGACTATAAAAGAAGAAAAAGGACTGAATAGTGTCATACACATCATAAATGAAGATGTTCAAGATTGAATGAACATTAAAGTGAAGGTAGGAAAAACACTTAGAGGGGGGGGGGGGGAGTTGAATAAGGGTTTCAAAAACAACAATGATAATAGAAAATGACAAGTTATTTTATCCTGTTTCGTTTGAACTCAAACTACTCCAGTCCACCCGGCCAAGGTGATTTTGCCTTTCTCAAACAAGGACTTAATCCACTAAATCAAAACCTGATTACAGTGATATCACTAAGACAAACTGTCTTAGTCTTCTCAAGAATCCTGACCACAACTTGGTCTCTCAAGGAACTTTTACAAAGATGAAATACAATGTGTTTAGGTGCTTCTAAAAAGCTATTATGACAACTGTGATTTTTACACAAAATGAAGAACAAATAAAACAAGTATGTTTTTTGAAGAAAGTTGTTTGAATATGTTCTTTGATTGTTTTGTATTCCGTCAATCTTGAAATGATGTTGAAGATTTGCTTAAATAGACTTCACATCCATTTCTCAAAGAACGTGCAGTTGTTGCCTTTTGTCTTCTTTGACTTTTCCTTCACAGAAGAGGAATGTTCAGACATATCCTTTTTGTCTAAATTCCTGTGCCATACACGAACGAGGAATAGTATCGTTGGTAGACATTGGGTTTAGCAACGAATCTTTCTTGAACAATATCTTTTCAAATGAACAGATATGAAACTAATACTTACATCAGATCCTCTGATGTTGTTCCTAGTTCTTCTTTATCAGAGTCACTCTATCCAGAGTTATGCAGCAAAGTGCTTAGCGTGAATGAATGATCAGAGTTGATTTGATTCTTAGAGCCTCTGTAGGTTGCAGCGTTGAGTTCTCACAGAGTCTTCTGAATATACTAAATCTTTATACTCTGTGCTCAGAGTCTTCTGTAGGTAGCGCTTCAGAGTCTTCTGCAGCTAGCACTTCAGAGTCTTCTGTAGCTTTGCTCAAAGTCTTCTATGCTGCGCTTTCTACGCTCAGAGCTTTGCGTTATATAATGTTCAGAGAAATTCTTTTTTTCTTCAGATGAATATTTATTTGACGTCTGAAACAAAAACACTTGAACAAAATTAGAGTATATATTTTCTCTATACAAAATTTAATTAATGTTATCATCAAAATATTGAGATATATTAAGAATCAATATGTGTTCTAACATAAAGTACAAGTGACGTTTGTGACATGAAAGTATAACTAAGGTACATGTTGTGATCCATGATATAATACTTTCAATTGATTAGAAAACTCATCTCCCACTTCATATAAAAGATTCTTGCATCATCATTCATAATAATTCTTGAAACCATGCATTAAAAATCCTTTTTTAAGCAAAATGGGAAAGTGGTAGTCGACTACCAAGTTGTATTTGACTACCAGGTCAAAAACTTGCATATTTTCACTTTTGAAAGTGACGGTAGTCATCTACCATATATTGGTATTCAAATATCTATGTTCAAAATTTGAAAAAAATGAACGTCTGGACAAGTTGTAGTCGACTACCACATATTGGTATTCGACTACCAGGCTGAAGCAATGCATATTTCATGATCAGAATGTTTGTCGCTCATTTCAATGCTTCATGTTTTGATTTTAAACTTATGCATAAATTCAAAGGGGGTGTTTTAGGATGTATACAAGTGTCTTTGCATCAGTTTTTTTACCACTTTCCAAAATTTACTTTTCATATCAATACAAACAAATTTTGAGAGTGTTCATTCTTTTTAATAGATGAAACGTTTTTCATGAAATTCAAATCATTTAAAATTTTCTTGATACATTATGAGCACTTAAAGTACAATAGTTTGGGTTATAATATTGTGAAAGATAAGATCAAATTGTTAACTTGGAATCAAACTAAGACCAACATTATTCAAACTTATTCAAAGTGTCCAGTACTATAAAATATACCTATCGTAACATGTTACTACCTTAATCATTCAATCAAACGAGGTAATATATCTTATTTAGGCGCATGAAGTTTTTTCAAATTTATTAAAAGATATATCATCGCGGTCTTTAATAATAATGGTTGTGATACGTTAAGGCTTACAGATTTCGAATCCCATCACAAGCATTTTTCTATTTTTTCTATACAATAAAGGACATGTCCTTTAATTTCTATATTTAAATAAAAATTAAAAATAATTTCACCACAGTTGTATATGTCAACTGTGGTTATATGTGACCTAAAATAAATATGTTTCACTGCAGTTTGTTTTATCAACCATGGTGGAATGTGTTTCTTTATAATGAAAACATATCAAATTTAGTTTATTTCTTTCAGAACACAAATTCCCCAGTGAAGAAAAAGCAAAAGTGACGATGATACACACTTCCAATCTTCATCTTCTTACCTCTCATTCATTTCTTGGAACGTCCAAACTTCTTATTCTTATGACGTATCATTGCGAGCATACACGAATGGAGTTTCTTGGTCACAACTTCTTTTTTGAATGACGACAATTTATCTATTTCTTACCTTAATCACCATTCATATTGACTTTTAGGTTTTGGTGTTGTTAAGTGTTATATTGTTGTGATTGAACCATATTCTTATATAATGTGTATGAACCTCTAGTATCTTGTGTGAATGTTAGTTTTATATATGTGAGAGTGTTGTTGTATATATGTGTATGTTGGTTTTACAGATTTAGTTTATTTCATTCAGAACATAAGTGCCCCAGTGAAGAACAAACAAAAGCGACGATGATACAAACTTTCAAACATCACCTTCTTACCTCTCATTCATTTCTTGGAACATCCAAACTTCTTATTCTTATGTTGTAGAGCATACACGAAGGGAGTTTCTTGGTCACAACTTCTTTTTAGAATGACGATACTTTATCTATTTCTTACCTTAATCACCATTCATATTGAATTTTAGGTTTTGGTGTTGTTAAGTGTTATATTATTGTGATTGAACCATATTCTTATATAATGTGAATGAACCTCTAGTATCTTGTATGAATGTTGGTTTTATACATGTGAGAGCGTTGTTGTATATATGTGTATGCATCATATTAGTATGTGAGAATGTTATGCGAATGGTTGTATGTTGTGTGTAGCAGTAGTGTGCCATTTGTTTCGTTGTGATTGAGTCATATTGAGATTGTTTTTATGTTGTTGGAATGTTATATATTGTTGTGATTTAATGATATGAAGATGAATATTGTTTTATAATTTATTATGTTATTGTATTGTTAAATGATTCTACAAGCTTTTGATATAAAATTTAGAATTTATTATGGGTCATAGTTGGATGAAAACTGATAGATTAGGTCCAGTTTATGAGAAATGAGTTATCGAATTCCTTGAATATGTGGAACAAAATCTTACAAACAATAATTAAAATGTGACGTCTAAAAGACATGAAGTTGATGAAGATATGGATGATCGATTAGAAGATATAATTCGTGATATTGGAGAAGATTATTTTAGGAAAACCCATATTTATGATACTTTATGTAGTGATAAGGATGCACCTTTATATAAGGGGCACACAAGTTTTACATGATTGTTTGTAGAGTTAAAATTGTTTAATCTGAAGGTAAAAAGTGAGTGGATGGATAAAAGTTTTAAGGAAATGCTTGAGTTGCTGAAACAAATGCTACAAGAGAATAACAATTTGCTAGATCGTTGTTATGAGGCCAAGAAGATACTGTGTCCAATGAGTTTAGAGTATATCAAAATACACGCATGCCATAATGGTTGTATATTATATAAGAAATAATATAAAATATTGGATCAATGTCCGCAATATGGTGAGTCGCGCTATAAGATGAAAGGCAACAATGGTGATGACTATGACGACGTTATCAAGAAGCGTCCTCCTACTAAAGTGTTATGGTAATTGCAAATAATTTCAAGGTTCAAGAGAATTTTTGCTAATGCGGATGACACAAAGAATATTAGATGGCATGTAAATGAAAGAAAATATGATGGAAACATTCGCCATGTAGCTGATTCTTTACAATGAAAGAAAATTGATTCGTTGTTTCCAGATTTGGGTCTTGAGCCAAGAAACCTTAGGCTTGGGCTTTCCACAGATGGAATGATCCCCTTTGGTAATCTGAGTACTAACCATACTTTGTGGTATGTTCTTCTCATGATTTACAACCTATCTCCTTAGTTGTGCATGAAACACAAGTATATCTTGTTATCTATGATGATTTATGGACCAAAATAACCTAGAAACGACATAAATGTTTATCTAAGTTCATTAATTAAATATTAATACTTTTGTGGGAAGAAGGTGTTGATTTTGATGATGTGTATTCAAGTGAAAAGTTAAAGATGTGTGCCGTGTGATTTTTCACAATCAACAACTTTTTTGTATATGGTAATTTGGCTGAACACAATGTAAAAGGACATAAAGTGTGTCCTATGTGTAAATTTAATACCCGCTTTCACCAACATCAGTTTGTAAAAAAGACCATTTACTTTGGGTATCGAAAATTTCTAAAACCCAATCATCCTTATCGTAGATTGCAACAGGCTTTTAACGAAGAGCAGGAGTTTGAAGTTGCTCCTAAACCTTTAACGGGCGATGAAGTTTATCAACGACAAGAACACCTTACTATTTTCTTTGGAAAGAATAAAAAAGGTCCTCAAGGTTACTCATAAAACATTAATAAACTTGCATCAATGAAATATATCAAGTTAATTGGCTTAAAATCACATGATTGTCATGTCTTGATGTAACAACTTATACCAGTGGCTATCTGTGGTATCCTACCAAAAAAATGTAAGAGTAACTATAACCAAATTGTTCTTATTCTTAAATTCTATATGTAATAAAGTTATCGATTTCAAAATATTAGAGGAGTTAGAAGATGAGTCTATAATAATCTTGTGTCAATTGGAGATGTGTTTCCCTCCATAAGTTTTTGACATTATGGTTCACTTAATTATTCATATAGTCAGAGAAATCATATTTTATGGTCTAATTTATTTAAGGTGGATGTATCCAATAGAGCGATACATGAAGATATTTAAATGATATACAAAGAATCATCATCACAAGAAGCTTCGATCGTTGAAAGGTACATCACAGAAGAAGCTGTTGAGTCTTGTTTAAACTATTTGTTGGAAGCAGAGTTTATAGGAATTTTAAAGTCTCAACATGCTGATAGATATGGAGGTAGAGGTACTCAAGGTTTAAATTTTATTTCAATGCCTAGGGATATAGTTATTCAAACACATTTGTATATATTTAAGGGTTAATACCTATTTTCCCCTGCCATGATGTTGTGGCAGCGTTTGTTTGATTTTTTCATTTTAATTATTTTCCACATGTGTTAAATGAAAGTAACAGGACGAAACTTCCCTTCACTGAAAAACAAAATTAGGAAACCCTTCGTTTTCACATTAAACCTAGAAAAACCTAATCCCTTAGTGTTCATCGTTAACCTAGAACTTCGTTAAACCATGTTCATCGTTTACCTCTGAAACATTGCGATCTTCCTCATTTAACATTAAATACTGATTCTTGAACCCTAAAACACGACTTTCATAGACTATTTAATTCCTTCAACGTTCACGTGTTCGCTATTCTTTCCAGTTCCGTCTCATAGTGCGACAAGGAAAGGCTTTAGTGGTATAAACAAGGTACGGTTTTTAGTAATGTTATGAATCTTTAGTGGTCCTAATGCATTGTTTCTGTAAATTTTATCAAGCCCCACTTGTACGTTCTGTCTGCGAATTTTAATTTCTGGGTAAATGTGTATTTGCAGAAATGGGGTTATTCTGTGTCATATTTCACCATGGGGGAAACTTTGTGCAAGACAAGCACATGTTTTACAGGGAAGGGAGTGAAACCATTGTACAAGGCCAAGACTCTGATAAGTGGAGTTTTTTTAGGCACTTAGCTTGGTTAAAGACTGGGGTTATGACAGATTTAGGCTTTGGAGAAAGATTCCAGGACTGGATGAAGGGTTTACCCATTTCATTGTAACAACTCTACTTATGTACATCATGTGCCATGTTTTGAAACAACTCTAGTTATGCACATTATGTGGCATTTTGAATCTTCTTTTGTAAGGCTTACTTAAGTACCTACTAATGTTGGTTGTAATGCAAATGAAACATATGTTGTATTTTGTTGTGCTTTCAATTCAATTATATTATAATTTATACAAAATATGGTTGCCTGTTATTATTATGCACTAATTTTGGTTGCCATTGTGTGTTCATTATGATATAATTATATGAAAGTAACACTACTAATTAAACAACATCTTTCATTAATTCAACAACAAAACACTACAAACTTATACAACAAACTGTTGAAGCGGTAAAGCAGCAAGCAAAAATATTAAATACCCAGTTTTGTCGTCTCCACAGGGATCGGTGCGAGGGAAAGAATGCCATTAGACAATCTCCGCCTCTCTAAGCTTGGGTTTGAATGGTTTGGGATAAAATTGCAAAAGGAAAAACATAAAACAATAAAATAAATATATTTTTAAGAAATGAGAAAACTCGCCAGGAGTTGTATTTCGTTCCACCCATCATGTACTAAAAAAATATATGGATCAAATGCACACAACCAAAATCGCTCGTCAATATCATCACGTATCACTCACAATAGAGGTTATGTCTAACGCAAAGTCGAGAGATCAATCGTATCGTCTCATTGGTTATGTCTACGCAACTCGACAACACGGGGCATTAAGAATCAATACCCACGTGAATATTAGTCCTAAATCTATGTCTAGAGTTTAGAATCTAACATATGTTCATCTTAGTCGAGTTCGAATCGTATATGTCTATAGCAATTCAAACCCATTAAATAAAAAACCAAGATAACCATTGATAAAGATTTGTAAAAGAGATTTTATACAAAGATCCATAAATATACATACAATCAAGATAAACTTACATACAAAACCCCAACAAATAGAGAGTACAAAGAGAAGAGAGAAGAAGAACACAAATCTCACGGTCTGTCAACTCCGAATCGTCAAGATGCACACTCTAATGTTGTTTCTAAGCTAAATCTACTCAAGAATGTTTTTGATGAAGTTGGGGTAAAATGTTCCCAACAACATAACCTAAAAAATGTTGAAAAATCACTTAAATAGGAAAAAAATGGGTTTCCGTGTTCGCCTAGCAAAGTCCTGCTCGCCCAACAAACTTATGCCACCTTAGCTACTACCAAAACAATATTTTTCACGCTTTTTAGAACTTTCTGTTCGCCTAGCGAACATGACAGCAAAGCAATACTTGTTTCGACCATAACTTTTAAATCGTAACTCCGTTTTACGCGCGGTCAGAATTTTTAGAAAGCTTATTCAATGCTCTATAAGACAATGACAAAATATCATTGCTTATATACCTACAAAAATGATAGAAAAACAATTAAACTCAATGAATGTTACATGATACGTAATATATATACTATAATGTAAACTATACAAAAGAGATATTTTAATCAAAAGAGTTCAAGAAATATTGTGGAGATTATTAGTGGACGATCTTCAATAACCAAAAGAGATATTTTTCAATTGAGGAGCTCACAAACAAAGACTATGCCTAATCCCCCAAATATAAAATAAGATCATTTTTAATGATTTAACTTCTACCCGAAATATCAACTTCATAAGGAAGAATTATATACTCAAGATAAAAGTATAATTTTGTTAAATTTACATTTTTACCCTCATCCTATACAATATTTCTCACTAGAGTCTAGAACGCTCTCAAAACACCATGGCTAAAATATGTGAGAAAATTATAAAAGATTTAGAGATGTGATGAGAGAAATGATAATAAGCTATCTGTTTATAGGCCTGGTGTAAATTTGGAAACAATCCATGGACTAAATTAATGACCTAATTGATTAGGCTAATCGATTGTGCAGTGCAAATAATCGATTGTCCTGGCACGAAAGAGGAGGTTTAGATATATAGTTGTTACCCATCTTCAAGAGACCATCCCAATCAATTATAGACTAAATTATCCATCATCTAATTAATTAGATAAAAATCTCCTAATCAATTAAATAATTTTCTAATCAACTAGCTAAACTCTAGTTTTTTTTAATGATTTTAATTAAAAAAGGGAGAACCTTATAAATATTTTTAGTATGCATGTTTGATTGATCCATAATACTTTCATAAATTTTCTTGTGTCTTTACAAGACACTGATAATTCAAACAGACACACTCAAGCAAGCTTTCACTTCCTCTATTTCAAACTATAAAGCTTGAAGTCTAGATATCATTATCTTTGACTTTATCATAAAAATAGAGCCTTGAATCTTCTTGATGATGCTTGGTATACCTTCCATGTTGATTTATGTTAAGTGCAAATTTTGACTTAAATTGAACCATCTTTCTTGACACTTTTCAACTTAATTATCATGTTGTAATAGATTTAATTCTTGTTCATGTGTGATTCTTCAAAATATTGCAAATACCTTTGGATTCTTTGATGTGTCTGTTATTGTGAAGAATATAGGCATAAAACATCAATGATTAAGACACAAGTGAAGTGGACAAGAAAGTCAAAGAAAAGAAGAGGAATCAGCATGTTCGCTGTGCGAGCACCAGCGAGGGGAAAGCGAATGCTCGTTGTGCAAGATATTGGCAAAGCCCCAGCGAACCATCTCAGATTAGAGGCAGTAGGAAAAAGGGTCCAAAGTTCACTGGGTGAAGCTGTAGCTAAGAAGTGCTCGCACTGCTAACTCAGATATTTTCCAGGGGTGGTTTAATTATTCAGAGGCACTTGAAGTACCTAAACGTGGACCTTGCTGGGTGAAGAAGGTGTTATCTAGGCGAACAGGACAAATTTTGTAAATACTATATATGTACTTTTTTTGCTTTTTAGAAACATAACTTGTATTTTAGAGATCAGAACTTTATCTCTCTTCATTCCAAGCACATTCTAGAGAGATAAACACAAACCCTAAGAGGGAAAAGCACAAATTGAAGCAACTCGGAGCTTGATCTTCGAGTAAGTGCTTCAATTTCTTGTTGGGTTTGGATGTAGTCTATTGATACCTTAGATATTTCATCTAATATATGTTATGTGAACTAGTTTTGATTCAATATTGATGTTGTCTTTGATTTCTTATTTGTGGGTCTTGACAAAATCTTTTGCAAATCTTTGATCTTAGATATTCATCTATCAATGAGCAAACTTTTGACATAGTTTTGTAGTTGATATTCACTTGTATCTTCTATTTTATTGTGTTATTTAGTAGCATGAGTAGCATGAGTAGGATCAATACGGTATTGTGAGGATGCATGCTAATAGAGATGAAGAACTATGTTTAAATACATTTGACAAATTAGTTGAATTCATCTAAAAAGGGTTAAGTGTATCTACATATTTTGATCATGGAGTTTTATATGAATCAATCATGAAGCTGATATGGATGGCATTTCTGAATACTTGTTTATCTTTGATTTGAACCGTTATAGAAATATACTCTTCAGATCTGGGTCTAGGATGATTATCTGTTAGGTTCTAGACTCTAGATATAGATTTAGGCTTAACATTTACTTGAGTATCAATCCTTAATGCTCTATTTTGTTAAGTTGCGGTGAGACATCACCAATGAGACAATACGATTGTTCTCTCAATGTTGCGTTAGACATAACCTCTGTTGTGGGTGATACATAAGGATTCCAGACGAATAATTGATTTGTGTTTAATTGGTTAGAAGAATTCATGTATTATCAATTGATGAGATCCAATCCCAACAAGGATCCGTTTATATTTTCCGCTTTCATTTATTTTACCTTGAATATTTCAACCATTTTGTGACCATAAGCTTAGAAATATAGATACTATTGAACAATGTTCTTTCCCTCGCACTGATCCCTGTGGAGATGATATAAATCCCGAAGGGAATCCTTCCAAAACTAATTTTTTTCTTGTTGCCGCTTTACTGTAGTTTGAACAATTTCCATCATCTGAGAGATTTAAAATTTGAACCACCGGTGATCAAAAACCCTAAGTCTTCTCTTGAGAGACGTTTTACTATAATGTTGACTTTAAACATATAATATTAACTTGATTAAGAAGGAAATCTTAACCAATCATCTTGCGCATCTTTTACTGCTTGAGCTAAGTTTAACAATTTCTTGACTTTAAGTGTTTTCATCATCTAAACTAAGCAACTACTGATTGACTTACATCATTGCTATCCAAAAACTTTACCATCTTGGATCACTTGTTAACTATACCTGCAAGCACATAGATCCATATTCTTCCTCTTTTTAATAATGAAAGTTCATTTCTCAAGGATGTGGTAAAAGATAAAATAGATAGATAAAAATGGAGTGGTTAGACTACTTATCACATGAGTAGAGAGTATACTCCATTTCCTCTAAGAGTATAGTTTTCCCCCTTTGTCATAGTAAAAAAGGAGAGTAAAAATTCTAGACAAAAATAGTAAATATGAAAGCACATAATTTACACTTGTTTTTACTAAGGAAGGAAAGTCATATAGAAATGGGTAAGATTTTCATTAATTAAAAACTTATAGAGTACAACGAAAGAATAAGAAATAACATATAGGAAATATAACAGGAAAAACATTTGAAACAAACAAGCAAGTAATCAAGAAAATAAATAATTTTCCTCCTCATCATCATTGCTTGAACCAATCTGAGATATAAGTTGCATTGCAACAAACTTGTTGGTGAGACGATAAATACTTGAGTTAGTCCTCCTTTGCATCCTTATCATTTCTTGTTGATTTTGGAGGAGGTTATTGTGGATAATGTTGGAAGAGGAAGTAGGAGGGATGTCAACATTCTCCATGTTTATTTTTTTGTTTTTATGCTTTTAGTGGTGCTTTTGGAGGTAATGGGATTAGTTCCCCATTTTCAATTCAGAACCTCATATGACTTAAAGTACTTTTTCCTATTCCTAAATGTCTAGTCTCCGATTCATCCTCCTTTAACTCGTATCCAATTTGCACCATGATTTTCGTGACTAGTTCACTGTATGGTAAAAGCGTGTTCTTCTTTTTTCTCCGTATCATATGATGGATCACCGAATCAACCTAATTTTTCTCAACTCTATTTTCCAAAAACCAAAGCGGAACTAACTCAAGTTTGTTTATGTGGCTATAGTTAATTTTCCTTCTTGGGAAAATAATATGATTCACCACATAGTGAACTAAATGAATATCCTGGAGTATTATGCCAACAATGAAACGAATTGGAATGAAAGAGGTCAAATCAGTTAGAAAAGAATAAAAGTATCAATACAATTAATTTTTTTACCTTCTTCATTATCATCATACTCATATTCGTTACAAGGAATATTGAAAATGTGTGTGATTCTTAAAGACTTAAACGAATTGGATGTTTCTTTACTTCAGAGTTTAGAGTCTCATCCACATATTTGAGTTTGGTATAAAACATTCTCACCAAGGTGGGAAGTCATTCTTGGGGTACTTCAAAGAACAATTTCTTCAAAATGGCCTTTACAAAAGCTTGGACAAAGTTTCAATCTTTAAGGGTTTTCTCATCAAAGTAGCGAGACTCGAGAATTTATCTTTCAATATAGTAGTGGTTGAAATTTATTTCTTGGTTTTGGGTTGAGAATATTTCGAAATGGTAGGAGAACAAGGCTTTGGAGGTGCGTGCTCTTTTAAGTGCCATTGGTGATAATGATAAAGAGATGAAGAAGAAAATTTGCTCTAAAAACAGTTAAGTATACACAGAAGAAAAGGTAGAATGAGATGAAAAAAAAGAAGAGAAAATACCTATTTATAAGGACTCTCTAATCAATTATAACAAATTTTTAACCGATTAGATCATTGAATGCATGCAGTTGGTTGTTGGGGACTATTCGTTACATTATTTTCCAATGCACTAATCAATTATTTCCTAGACCTAATGGATTATTCTATGCAGGCGCGCCAGACTTGAAGTTTAAAATATTCTAATCGAATAGGCCCTGAGTCTAATCAATTATATAGTGCATTTGCAGCCTCCTTGGACTTCTGGGCCTTGGTTCGAGAGTTTTTTTCTTTTATGAACCACCTTTGGCTTCCCCAATTGAATTGCACCCCTTTCTCAAAAATGCTATGGGCTCAAACATTTTATTAGTAAAAATAGTTTTTAATTGACAAGAAATTAATCAACAACTTATTTATAGGATTAATTTGAGTTTTCCAATTATTCAACCTCTAAAAAATGTACTATCTTAAGTATCAAGTAATATATATAAAATCCCCCCCCCCTCTCAAGGGAACGACAAAACAATGTCGTAAATTCTTCTCTATGAATCGTTGGATATGATAGTTGGTTAAAACCATGAGATAGGTAAATCTTTTATAGATTTACTGTTTCAACTTACTAAGAGGTTAACTGATCATCACAAATCATAAGTGTTGAGACCATTCTCTATGAAAACTGCTTTGATAACGACATACACGATCAACAAATATTCTTGGATCATAAGCATTAGTATAATCAAACACTAAAAGAAACACCATGTATACTAAAAGGTATACATATTGATTTTCAAAACTTTATTTAATACCCACTACAACTTAATTAAAGTTGCAAAGCATCCCTGTAAAACACACTAGTTTTTAACCTTTGGTACCTAAATCTTCTTGGATCCTAGTGCGTTAGTAGTTCTAAGAGGTCTAGGATTACTACATTTATGCCTTATTAATCTATAAAAACAAATTGGCTCTAAGTTTCCAAATATATCATAGTAATAGCATTTGTAAACAGGGCAGCTGAACTTCTTTCTGTTAAAGTCTTTACTATGTGATATACCAGATTTAAGCCCTAATCCCGTTTTATACAAGGAAGTCATTTGATCGGATAGAATAAAATCTATGTTTTCATTCACCTTAGTAAATTTACATAGGGTTTCATGCATATCTTTCACTTCCTTTTTCATCAAGACATGAGTCTCACATTTTTCAGCTTGGTTTCAAATATTAGCCATTTTGTATCTAAGTGTTTCATTTCTATTTTCCAGAAACTCAATGAAGTCTCTAAGATCTACTTTACGCTTTTCAATATTATCATTTTCCTAGATTAAATAAGCATTTAATTTAAACAATTATTTGTATGGAAGTGTTGTTACCTCATATTCATCTTCCTCATTAGAGACTTTCAATCAAACTTGTTCATCTTATTCGTTGAAAGAAGATTATTCGAAGGTACTACCAGAGATTAATTCTTTGAGATTTCTCATCGATGTTAAGTCTCTAAATATATTTCTCGTTGATACTTGTTTCTTCTTTTGAAGATTCTAGTGGATGAAACTTCTTCTTCTTCATACACTCTTCTTGATGAAATTTGTCCATTGAACATTGAATATTCAGAGGATCGTTCAACCACTTAGACTTTTCTTTCGAAGGTGATTACTGGAGTTTATTTTTCTTGTTCTTCACAAAAGATATTTGATGAAGTTTCTAGAGATTATTATAGGTTTGAGCTCATGCCTCCATCCTCTAATAGTTGAATTAACTTATTTCATTTCTCGATGATTCCTTCCTTCTTTGATTTTCCTGAAAATCATAAACATTCATATCTCTTGATTTAAGGATGGATAAGGTTTCTGATTCTAATTCTTACTTCTTGAATATTTGTTAGCGAAGAAAGTTCTAACATTATTTACAAAATTTCTAAAGGTTGAAATTTTTTTTTGAAAAAATCATTCACATCTATCTTCATCGCTCGGTGTATTCATTCCGTCTTGTTCAATATTGGGAGAAACTCCATAGACCATTTGAATAGTTTTTCACATTTCCTTTATGGAATTACAATTTAGAACATAGAGAAATTTATTTTCATTTAAAGACATAATTAAAAAGTTTCTAATTTAAAAATCAATTCCAAACTTTCTCTTTTCGTCTTCGGTCGAAAGAAAATCAAACTTATACACTACTTCACCATTAATGTAGTGAGTAGGGATAAACGACCATTGATGATTGTTTCCTATAATTCCAAATAAAATTTTTTAATGAATATTTTAAATCTATCTTTCCACAAATTCTAACCTATCACCGTTAAACGACGGAGGTGTCTTTAGAAGAGTCCTCTTGTTAACAACAACGTTGGAAGTCATCTTCCTCATGAAACCATAAGTCTTTAAATAAGAGTTAGACTTTAATGCCACGTGTTGGACATATGCCTCCATATACAAGAGGGGAGGGGAGGGGGTGAATTGTGGAGGTATGAAAATCAATAATTTAATAATAAATCCTCTAATAAATCAGAGTTTGAAAATATTTTACAAAAACATTTGAGTAAGTATGCAACAACAATTCAAAGTAAAGAAAAATTTACTGAAAAATAAACGAGATAAGGGAAGAGAAATGACACCACATACTTATACATGCTCATTCAATAAGACTTAATTTTGGCCCCAAGAATTGATCTTTAGAGTATCCACTATGCTTGACAGCTTTTGGAGGGTTATGCCCATAAACCCCCTTATACAAGGAAATGAAGTTTCAGGCTAATCTTTAACCAAACAACGAACATGGCTTGAACCAGTTAGTCTTCACACAAAAATGATATTTTGCACATGCTGATCTCAAACCAAGATGGAGTTTTGACTTAACTATCCTCTGAACTGAACTGAGGTTTTTTACTAGCTGACCACGATCCAAACCGAGATTTATATTTGGAAGATCTCAAACCTATTGAGTTTTTATTTCGGGCTGAACTCAAAAACTGAGTGAGATTTTACACCAGGCTGTTTTCGAACTGATAATGATTTTAACCAGGATGTGTTTAAGAACCGGTTGGTCTTCACGAACCAAAAGAGAGCCTTTTCAAGGGAGGGGCTCATGAACCAAGTGGAGACTAAGACTAATCCCCCAAATACAAATAAGAGCTTTTAAAATGGTTTAGCTTGCAACCAAAATTATAAATTTCTAAGGAAGAATTATTTACTCGAGAGAAAAATCTTCTCTTGGTAAATTTACAATTATACCCTCACCCACAACAATATCCTCTCCAAGACTTAAGAATACTCTCAAAGCATTATGGATATAATATGTGAGTAAAATTTGAAGGATTTAAGAGGTGATCACAAAAATGAAAAATGGGGTTTTTCATATTTTCTGAATATTAAAAAATGATAGAGAAACTCTCTATTTATAGGCCAAGACATGATTTAAATATGGAAACAACCCATGGGCCAAATTAACGACCTAATCGATTAGGCAGTTCAAATAATCGATTGTTGTGGCTCAAAATAAAAGGTTTAAATATAGAGTCGTTACCAATCTTTAAAATACTATAACAATTGATTATAAACTTAATCATCCATAATCTAATCAATAAGGCCAATGGTTTTATCAATTAGAAAGGTTAAAAAAGTCTTCTAATCAATTGAACAATTTCTTGATCAACTAGCTAGGCTCCACAAATATTTTTGATGGTTTTAATTAAAAAAAGAGAAGCATATAAATGTTTTTAATGTGTGTGTATGATTTAGCTATAATACTTTCAGAAATGTCCTTGTGTCTTCACAAGACACTGATCACTCAAATATATACAATCAGATGGACTTTCACACTTCTTCTCTTCACAATTTAAAGTTTTAAATTTTAATATCATTATCTTTGACTTTATTATCAAACAAGAGCCTTGAATATTCTTGATGAGTATTGAGATATCTTACATGTTGATTGCCATCTTATGAGAGATTGGAAGTTTAAACCACGAGTGATCATAAATCTTAAGTCTTCACTTGAGAGTCGCTAGACGATAATGTTTACTTCAAATATATGTGTTTAGCTTGATTCGGGAGGATATTTTAATCAACCATTGTGTGCATCTTTAATCACTTGAACTAACTTCAGTAATTGTTTGACTTCAAATGTTGTCATAATCAAAACTAAGTAGATGTCACTTGACTTGTATCTTTACTATCCAAAAGCTTTACCCCTTTGGATCACTTATTAACCATATCTGCAAGCACATACATTCACAGGAAAAACATACGAAATTTGTAACTAAAACTGACAAAATTTGCTACGCCAATCTATCACTCAAAGACAATTTTCTCTTCTTATCTCACTATAATCGTCGTGTATTTTTATCTTTATATTTTTGTTCTCTAAAATCCTTATTTAATTGTTTATTTATTGTGTTGTTTTAAAATTCAAAAATCCTTTTTAACTACTTGCTAAATAAGTTTGGTCCAAACAAACAATATATATAAAAATCCTTCTTTTTTCTTTAAGAGTGAGTTCACAACAATCATGATGCTCCTTTTACTATTTTTATTTCCATTGTTCCAACACATTTCTCCTTATTTTCATTTTTTTTATCATGACTTAAAACAACTTGTCCTCTTTTAAAAAAAAAACTATACTATTATAGATTGTAAAATTAATTTTTAACAAAAAATTGTAAATGAGTCATGTATCCAAAATAAACAATACAAATATTTTCTGGTAAAGAGAAAAAATAATAGTTTTGTTACAATTTAAAAATATGATTTGATGTAATGACCATTCTTTTAGGTGGTGTAGTACCTTTTGGATGGTGCTCCATCAATTATGCATTATGACTCTAAAATGTGGTTTAAATATCCACTCCTCAATTAGAAAACACTTAATTGTCATAGAAACTTCCTAAGAAAATGTCAAGAATCATTTTTGATCTTATTCATACGTGTAACATTCCCCTCCAATCAATCTTCTTCTTCAAATATTCCTTCCTATTAATTCGTGATTTCACCTCCTTATTCTTAGCTTCTCTAAATTTATCATACATATAAATATTAAGGCCTAATTGACATACATCACAATTGTTCAAACCCATCCTAATTCTCAAAAAAACTCTTAAAAGACTCTCTTCTTTCTAGATATAGGAGGAGGAGGAGAGAAATTAACTAAATTTATTGTTCTATTATAAAGATTTGATATTCATGATTCAACAATTAATACTATCACTATCAATGGGAAAAGGAATAAGAAATCTAAATTCTTGGATGGAGGTTGCTCCTGCAGCCATAATTTTTCCAACAAAACCTTCAAATTCTCCTAGTTTGGAGACAATCAAAGAAACTGATGAAGAATATGATGATATACAAAAAGACCAACAAATGTTGCATGATATTTTGTTGGCGATTAAGTGAAAGATGTTTTGAATGTTCTATCATATGATGAAGGTCATTAAAAGTACTTTAAAACAAAAATGTACATTGAATTGAATATGTAAATAATAATATATCTAATTCTCTTTAGTGTAGATTTGACATTTTGATGGTTACATAGGAGTGAAAAAGTGGACAACCCGCCCTATTTAGACCCATTATGTTTAAGTCCATTCAAAAATAAGGTGGGGCAGGACAGATAAACTTAGGCGTTCGAGTTTAAAAGTCAAACTTATCCAATTTACTAACGAGTTGGCGGATTGAAGGGCTGACCCGCTAATTTTTTATTTTTTATTTTATAATTTGATTAACTACATAATTAAAAAAAATTATTTAATACCAAAGAGGTCGACAATTTTTTTTTTAACAAAGCATAATAGAACTTTAACATATATTAAGTCCAATCAATTCAAAAAAATAAAATAAATAAAGACCAATTACAAAAAAAAATGAAATAAACTCAAGCACAATAAAATAACGAATCAAAATAAATAAATAAACAATACATATCATCCTAATCATATTTAAAAACTAACTATTAAAAGAACCCAATTAAGAATTTATAAAATACAAACAATGATAACAATTACACTGTATAAAACATCACAGTGCATAAAATATCAACACCTGACTTTCTCACTGTTTACAACATCTAGACTCTTATATTGACTGGTTCCTTAATAGTTAAATTCTAAATTTGTCACACGTATACACTAATCAAATAATTTCTTTTCTTAAAATCAACATCTATTTCTAAAGAAAGATGTGGGCTAATGTTTGACAACTTAATAATTTAACATGACATACAATTGTTGTTTTATTTTAAGTTTTTCTAATCAACACATGTATTAGAAAGTTATAGAAAGAACGATACAATTATAACTTAATTTGTTTGTATAATAATTTATAATACAATTCAATCAACATAATCGTAAGAGAAGAGTGTTGTTTTTATAGTTAAAGTTGTTTTAATTATAAGTAAAAAAATATAAAGTTTAAACAAAAAGCCCGTGGGCAAAACCCGTTCCGCTTCAGCCAACTTTTTCAAACGGGTTAGGCGGAGCGGGTCAACTTAAAGTACCGAGCCGAAAACCTCATCCTAACCCGTCAAAAATGGCAGGTCAAACAGACCGACCCGATAGGCCTGACCCGTTTTGCCTAAATCCCTAGTTACGTGACGGTACCATCGGATACAAATTTGCATTTAGAAAGAAGTGTATTCATGATGTATAATAGTTTAATCCCTTATTGTTGTATTATGAACTAGTTTTATAAAAAAATATTTTGAATAAAGGAAGAAATGATTTTTTGTTTGTTACAATTTATTTAAGAAATGATAAATTAAATTTCTTCCATCATTGCAATTTTTTTATGTTGATTTAAATTTAAGGAAATATTTTTTAATAAAAAATACAGATATATAAATGAATAAAGAATCAAAGATTACAGCAATCGAACATTTTACAAATACAATGAGAGCCCAGTTAGACATAAGAAGTACTACAACAAGGATCCAATGAACAAAAATAAAAATAAGCAAAGCTAAACAAAGAAAAAAAGTCAACTAAACCAACAATAAAAACCTGAGCTAAGATACCTCCCAAAGAGAGAAAAAAGTAAATCTCATCCAAAAGAAACTACCATCAACCAGAAAAGCGTCATCTTGGAGCACTATCAAGAACTCACCACAACAAGGTCAACGACTCCCATCCTTCTATTGTTTTAGACAAAGAATAAAGTTCTCAAGCCAAGTAGAGAAAGTACAAAAATTTCTTATATATCTACCAAGATATTATTTCCAAGACAAGAATATACTCTTATCTTCCACATCATTTGGCAATGATAGGCGAACCTGAAAAAACATTATCATTTCAAAATTTTCATATAGATCAAACTACCGCATGTCAGATCATAGATAGACCACGAATTTCCTTAGATATACCATCTAATAATCTAAATATTAAAAATTGTAGTAATATCCTTAGAAAGAACGACGCACCACCCTAACCATCTAACAACTATATAACAGACACGTCTAGGTCACAAGTCACAAACAAATGAATAACCGACTCCGTGGAACCATTGCGTAATATGAAAGAAATACTCTCAAGATCCACTAACAGCTTACGCTTAAAAAGGTCATTTCTACTAGGAATCTTCTCTTGAAGAAGTTGCTAGGATAAGACAACAACTATAGAAGGGGCTTGGCTATCCCAAATAAGACGAAGAAACTAAGTTCACCAATTTAAGGGAAAAAACATTGGGCAGTATGTTGTGGTAACAAAAAGAAACATTCTTTAACTAACACCACCAACACATATCGGAAGTCGGGGAGAGGGTCACATCCCGAATGGATAAAAACATGTTAGGGACCATTTCTTGCCTCTATACACAAAAGATATCTCCCAAGTCAAATTCTCATTTATAACCACACTTATATGACCCACAAACCAATCGTGTTGGTCAAAGGTACTAAAAAACTTCTGAAAGATGACACAAAGGGGAGTGGACCTAACCTACAAATACTTCCAAAAGGAGGTGAGGAGACTTGATCCACTTTTATTACTAAGATTAGACACAAAACAATGAGAGGAACCCTCAACTTTGGAATTAATAATAGAAGTTCCTTCCCACCAAAAAGAGGTAGAGTAAAAAGCAAAAGACTTACCACCTAAAGGTGAAGAGAAGATCTGGACACCGTATTTGGTTGAAAAGATATCTCACTAGAGGCCAGTAGAGGTCAAGATAAGTCACCATCCCCACTTAGACTAGAGGCCTAAATTTACATAGCTGTAATCCCAGACCCCCATACCACCCAGATTCTTAGACATATAAACATCAACCCAGTTAACCCAAGCGATCTTCGACTCTGCATTTGAACCAGTAACACCCTATTTAATTATTTAGTTGTTTTATACTTTATTGTGTGTTGTTTGTGATTTTATTGATTTAATTAAGGGAGGGTGTGAGAGCTTAGTAAGAGGACTTAATCAGAATTAAAGGTTAGGATGACATGGTAATAATAATATGATAGTGAGGCATTTTATTAATGTTAATATTAGTGTAGCAATATTAATATTATTATGGTTACGATTATTAATATTAATATCATTTAATTATTTACACAATTATTATTATTGGAACTATTATTGGGATTATTATTATTATTAGTAAAATAATTAAGAGGTAAAACCTAAATAGAGTAATTAGCAGAGGGTTTTCAGTCAGTTTTGGTTTTATGTGAAAAGAGAGAAGGAAAGCTAGGGCTAGAGAAGAAGAGGATTTTTTCCACCATTGTTAAAGGAAGGAAAAACTCAGAATTCAGATAAGAGGAGAGAATGGGTTCTCTAATGGTGATAATAACATGAGAGGGTAGTGAGGGTTCCTTTCTCTCTTAGAATTTTCTACACATTCTTCCTTTTTGTTGTCTGATTGTTGTGTTATGTGATTGTTGCTGTTAATTAGTAGTTGTATACTGAATGTGTGTTTGAATCTGTGTTGTATGTTGATTTCGAATGGAAAATTCGTGCAATTTGGTACTGGTGGTGGTGGGTTATGATATGGAACTAGATCTGAAAATTTAGGGTTTATGGGATTAATGAAAAATAGGTTGTTAACACATAAAATGTTGATAAAAACAATGAAACCACGAAGTAGAGTTAGAACTTTGGAATTATACTGAAGGAAAGATGATTTTGGATCTGATTTGGGTGCTAGAATGGGTTTCAATGTGTGAGAACTCGTGCATAGGAAAATTCTGAGATTTTGGCATGTTAATTGACCATATGTGTATGGGGGGAGGCCATACACGTATGGGGAACACACCCAGGGGGCATTACGTGTATGATACGTACCCCGTTCCTAAGCCAGCCCGACCTTCTGGCCATACGCGTATGATACGCGTAAGGGATGGGTCCATACACGTATGAGGCTAGCCTTACACGTATGATGAGTTCTTGGGGGGAACTCTGAGGGAAATGGCATTTGTCCATACGCCTATAGAAGGAGGCAATACACGTATGAGCCTGAGCAATTTGGGGCATTACGCGTATGGCCAAGGGTAGTACGCGTATGGGCCTGGGCAATTAGGACATTATACGTATGGACAAGGGTAATACGTGTATGGGCATGGCTATAGTGCAATTCTCCCATAATCGTGATTTTTGTCCCGATCTTGCGTGCGATGAAATTTATCTTGACCCGTAAGACTAATGTGACATAATTGGACAGAAGAGAACTAGTAATGATAGAGAATATGATGAAATATGGAATTTTATGTGATTGTCTTTATGAGACGTGTTTGATGTTTGTGCGTCAAGATTGTCGTTGTATGAACGGTCTTGAGTGGTAGTGGTAATTCCGGAGAGAATTACGGTGATTGCGTGGCTCGTGTATGATCACTGAGGATCGTGAAATTATGCTTGAATAATTGTTTTTTTGTGCATAATTTATGTCATGCATTCATGTCATGTTATATGGAGATGAGCTAGGTGGGAATCCATGATGGGTGCCTAGTCTTGTCCGGACTCTATGTGGGAGTCGTGGGGAGATAAGTTGTAGTTCAGAGGAACGTATACATCTTATCCGGATTTCGACGGGAATCGGGTTCTAGGATGAACCGTATGTGATTGTGATGGTACCGCATGCATTGTGTCGTGTAAGTGAGTCGCATTGCATACTTATATATGATTGAATGTGGGTTGATTATGCTGAATGATGATGTGGAACTTGTATGTGCGTGGTAGTTGTATGATTGGTTTGTTTTGTGTGTTAACTACTTCTTAGCATGTGTTTTTCGCCGTGTATTATTGAATGTAGTTCTCACCCCTTTTCTGTTTGTTCTTCCAGTGCTCCTTGAGAAGTACAGATAATTAGGTACTTGAGTAGTGCTTGGAGCACGTGTTACTATTTGATCAAGTCTTAGAAGTCACTCTAATACGTAACACGGGAAGGATGGGGATTTTGTTATGTTTTCATGTTATTTATATTTGGTTATTTGTTATGTATCGTGACTTGTTTAATTGTTGTTGAACCACGTATTATGTGGAGATTTGATGTAATTGGAGTTTAATGTTAAACCGTTTGAATTAATTCTGTTGTTTAATCAAAGTATTGGTTTTTTTAATGAATAAGATATGAAGTGGTTTGATACTTCATGATGATTACTTTTGGTAATGTGGCACCTTACGTGTATTAACTCTGATTTATTTCCGCGATATTTTCATATTTTAAATTTTTATACGAATAGGTAGAGTAGGGTGTTACAATTGGTATCAAAGCAGGTCGGCCCATTCGGCCAGTGTCGTAGTAGAGTCTGACTTTAGAGTGAATATAGTCATATAACTTTCTAACATGTATTGTTGGTTGTTCCTTAGTAGGAGACATGTGTGTGAAAACACTGTCGATTCTTGTTTTGTTTTCTATTTGCAGGTTGGGAATGGAGTAAGTGGGGGAGAGGCTTATGCTTCTCCAAGATGCTTAAAGTGTAGAGTGATGGAGCAGTGTGTCGTTGGACGCTATTGCAGATGGTAAAGATGGTTTATGCCTCATCATGATTGTCGACTATCTATCGACAAATTGAGGAACTTATCACCTTTAATCTCTTGTTGATAATAGACGGGATCATGTTGGATGGAATGGATGCGTCTTTCCAGCTTAGATGGTGTCTACAGGGGATTGTTTGGAGTTAAGCCAAGTGCTTATAGATTATTTTGGCGATGTCGATGCAGATTCTTATATCTGAAGATGAAGCGAATTCGAGCTTCTTGTCTGTCAATCAAGTTGGAGTGTCTCTGGGGGAGAATGATCAGGTATGGTTGATGGTTGCTTCTCAGGGAGTAGAGAGCAAGGAACAGCTTGAGATAGGCCAGTGGTGCGTAATCCCCTGATGTTTCCTAAAGATAAATGTGACTTGACTCTAGAGTGTGGATCTGGGTTTAGTGATAGTAGAAAGCTGATGTTGTTGTCTGCTAAGTAAGTGGATGAACTTCCAGAAGATGAAGTCTTGATGGTTGTAATGTTTTCATTGTTGCAAATGTTAAAAGATAATAAGTTATTTGCAAAACTATCAAAATGTGAGTTTTGGTTACATGAGGTGAGTTTTCTGGAACATGTTATTTCTGGTGATGGCATCACAATGGATCCATCCGAAGTAAGTGCTATACTTCAGTGGGAACCTTCGAAATCAGTGACGGAGATTAGGAGTTTATTGGGTTTTGCAGGTTCTTACCGCAAGCTTATCGAAGGGTTTTTTTAATTTGGCCCTTCCTTTAACTCAGTTGACTAGAAAGGGTCAGGCCTTTGTGTGAGATATTTTTTATGAAGAGAGTTTCAGAAAATTGAGGAAGCGATTGACTACAACACCAATGTTGATTCTACCAAATCCAGAAGAACCTTTTGTGGTATATTGTGATGCGTCTAAAATGGGATTAGGCAGAGTTTTGATGCAAGATGGTAAGGTCATGGCTTATGCTTCACGATAATTGAGGGTTGATCAGTGTATTTTAATGCATATTCTCTTATGTTTGTATTTGGGCATTTCCTTAGTTTGTTTTGTTTATCTTACTGTTTTATTATGTTTTTATAATTAAGTCTTTGTTTACCGTTAATCTATTTTCGCAGCTTATTTTCAGCTTTAGCGGTTATTTGATACCTGTCCACAGTTCAGATCATAACTAGAGCTACGGGAATTATATTTACGCATTCTACTAGGCATTGGAAAGTTGAGACAAAGAACTACAACTTTTATGTTTTATGCAGAAGCTGACTCTGAGTGTAACAGGCTCAAATAATTCGTGCAAGTTAGGACCCGAATTCTGCCTTTAGAAATACTTAGTTTTGGGGCCGGTTTTTTATGTTTTTCAACCCAGTTGGATTATAATCGGATTTTGTTATGCTTCCCTATATCTAGTAGTAGCTGCTCTACTTTTCATTATCTTCTTTTCACGAATTTTACTTTTTTCTTTTGTACGATTACGATGAAGAACTAATCATCCTGAGTCGATCTAGTATAATCGCGTTTCCAACGCTTTGAGGTTTTTATTCTATCAATTCAATTTTGTTTCTCTTTCAATTCTATTCTATGAAATTTCATTTGCTTAATCTGTTATTTTGTGGAATGGTTTGATTTAATTCGTATGATTGTGTTCCTAACTTTTAATCGCTTTTTTCGTCGCTTAGTCGTTAAATCGCGTTTCTATATCGTGTTTGCATAATTCGCGATTGTGTTTATCCGTTTGCTTAATTTGGAATATAGGAATGTCAATCTGTTTAATATCTTAGTGCACTTGTCATTTGATATTGAAATCGAATAGAGATCAAAGTCGCTTAGGAAATTGGTAACAAAAAAACCAGTGATTAGCTAGAAACCGAAATTGTAGATTGACTTATTTTCATAATCACTTATTTTAATCACTTATTTATACTTTTTTTTAATCAAAACCCCCCATAAAACTTTTCTTTAGTTGGTTGAAATAATACAAGAATCCTTGAGAACGATACTCGAGTTATCGTTACCGTTACTATACTTTTTCAAAATTACTTGTTTTTGATCCGTACGCGACAGCAGATCAAATTGGCACCGTTGCCGGAGATTCTTGTTGATTTTAGTCAATTTTAGAATTTTAGTTTAAAGTTTTGTTAGACTTTTTTGTTTTTGGTTTTTGTTGTTGATTTCAGGGTCTTAATACAGTGGTAAACATTTCAGCATAACAGGTAAGTTTGGAAGCTATTGTTTCGATTTGCTCCGAATTTTTTCCAAAAAATCCGAAATAAATCAATGAACAATACTCATTTAGAATAGAATTATAAATTATTTTGACCCTGAAAATCGCAAATTCCTTATTTTTCTATTTTATTTGATTTATTTTCTATTTTCATATTTTCAAAAGAAATCCAAATTTTTTTGTAGAGACTTATTCTGATTTGTTTTGATTTTTTGTTATATTTTCATAATTTTTAGATTTTATTTTATTTTATTTTCTATTTTTCCATTCTTTTTCTTAATAGGGACATTGTTGATATTTTTCTAATTGTTGCTGCATTGCTGAAGTAGTTCTGTGTTTTCTTTTTCTTTGTTTATTTTTCCTATTAAATTTAATATGTCAAACCAAAGAACTCTTAGAGAACTTGCTACCCATAATATGATTTATAATGCTTTATGTATTGAATATCCTGCTGTTAATGTACCTTTCAAATGAAATTTTAGTTTAACACACTTGTTGCCAAGGTTTAATGGTCTTACAAGTGAGGATCCGAATAAGCATCTGAAGGAATTCCAAATTGTATACTCTACACCTTCCGGACCTTCACTAGAGGACCTTGTAAAGCAAATGGTTATAAATAGTCTCCAATTCCAGCAACGAATAAATTTTAGTATTCAGGCTTTGCAGTCACAGATTGGACAGCTTGTCACTTTAGTGAATTTCATACAGCAAACTCAAGAATCAAACCAACTACCTGCCCAAACAGTAGTGAATTCAAAAGAGTTACCTTTTGATTTAGTTGATGATAGTTATTCCGAGTTGTTATCTGATTTTCCATCTTTATCAGACTTTGATGATACTTACTTTTGTGATTTATGTACTGACACTAACATTTGCTTTAGTTGTGCTGAGATTATTACTATCTTGCAGGGTGATCCTTTTCACGAAGTCGTTTATGTGGATGAAGCTCATGACATCCTTGCTGCCCCAACCATTCTGTCCATTAAACAACCTCCTTCTTTAGAGCTTAAACCACTTCTGGACAATCTAAAATATGCCTATTTAGAGAGGAATGAAAAACTATATGTTATAAATTCTTCTAACCTTGATTTCAATCAAGAAATAAGCTTTTGCAGGTATTGAAGAAACATAAGAAGGGAATTGGATGGACCTCGATTGAAGAAAAGTAGTGATGCAACCCCTTAATCCTTTGATCTCTAATATTGTGGAAAAGGATATCACGTTCACGTGTCCATTCGATACTTTTATTTATCAGATATTCTTCTTTGATCCTGGAATAAAAGGAGAAGGAACTAATAAAAATTTCAAGGTCGATGGATACTACCCAAAGCTACTATATGAGATTCCCACTTTGGAAGAAGAGATTGTAGAAGAGCTCTCTTTGGGAAAGGATGCTTATGCGATTACCTATCTACCTTGACCCCTCGCGTGTGCTCTTTCCTTTGTCTCACTTTTATTTTATATTTACGTTTTTTCATTGAGGACAATGTATGTTTTAAGTGTGGGGAAGGGAACCATTTCTTTGTTTTGTTTTGTTTTCTTTCACTTTTTGTGTGTTTTCTTAAAGAAAAAATATTTTAGACTTAGAAACACAATGCATCTTTTGAAATTTTTAGGCTATAGATTAATTTGAGGTTAGATTGTGGAGAATTGAGAAAATTTTATAAGATCGATATCGTTTTAGCACCTTATGTCTCCTGAATATTGAAATCGATTTAAATGCTTGTTATGACATAGCCTTGAGTTCCCATCCTTCAATAGCTCTTAAGTAGTTTATCTAGCAGTCAACACCATCTAAAAAGCACACAATAAATAATTAAGCTGATGAAAATAAGTGAATGATCTCGTGCTTAATAAGAAATCTAAACAAGAATCCGCCTTTTAAGTTAGGTGATCCTCACCCGGTCACTTAGGCTAACGGTTGTGAAACCTTCAAAAAAAATATTGTTGCTGCTAAAGTGGTTAATTTTGAATTGTTGATAAGATATGGA
The DNA here is from genome assembly GCA_963859935.3 of Lathyrus sativus. Taxonomy (NCBI): domain Eukaryota; kingdom Viridiplantae; phylum Streptophyta; class Magnoliopsida; order Fabales; family Fabaceae; genus Lathyrus; species Lathyrus sativus. The sequence goes on along the minus strand of OZ012740.1, from coordinate 444,790,431 downwards.
TCATAGTCACTAACAGGCTTATTTACCATGTGCGCAAATAGATAACGGGATTAATGTGATTGCATCAGAATGAAAGAGAGCAAAAAAAGGGATGAGTAAGTTAGACTTAAGCATAATAACATGATTTAGATTGGTTTGTATAGGAGGAAGGTTTATGACCGCACAATTGCGGATTTGTGTTCTTACGATATCCTTAATGTAAAAAATTAGTACTTATTGATACAATCTTGACCGAAGAAGATTTTGTAGCCTAGAATGAGTTTCTCGATGCTATTGTTTTTCATGAGTCTTGTTACTATTTTGTTCGGAGTGCAAAAGTTCAAGTGTGGCGGAATTTGATCAATGCATTTTAATGCACATTCTCTTATGTTTGTAATTAGGAATTTCCTTAGTTTTTTTTGTTTATTTTACTATTTTATTATGTTTTTATAATCAAGTATCTGTTTACCGCTAATCTATTTTCGCAGCTTATTTTTAGCTTTAGAGGTTATTTGATACCTGTCCACTGTTTATATCATAACTAGAGCTACGAGAATCAAATTTATGCGTTCTACCAGGAGTTGGAAAGCAGAGACAAAGAATCAAAACTTTTATGTTTTATGCAGAAGGTGAATCAAAGATTAGTAGGCTCGAATAATTCGTTGAAGTTAGAACCCGAATTCTGCCTTTAGGAATACTTAGTTTTGGGCTGGTTTTTTTTAATGTTTTTCGACCCAGTTGGGATAGAATCGGATTTTTTATGCTTCCCTATACCTAGTAGCAACTTCTCTACTTTTCATTACCTTCTTTTCACGAATTTTACTTTTTTCTTTTGTACGATTATGATGAAGAAGTAATCATCCTGAGTCGATCAACTGTAATCGCGTTTTCAACGCTTTGAGGTTTTTATTCTATCAATTCAATTTTATTTCTCTTTCAATTATATTTTATAAAATTGCATTTTCTTAATCTGTTATTCTGTGAAATGGTTTGATTTAATATGTATGATTGTGTTTCTAACTTTTAATCGCTTTTTACGTGGCTTAGTTGTTAAATCGCGTTTCTATATCGTGTTTGCTTAATTCGCGATTGTGTTTATCCGTTTGCTTAATTTGGAATATAGGAATGTCAGTCTGTTTAATATCTTAGTGCGCTTGTCATTTGATATTGAAATAGAATAGAGATCGAAGCCGCTTAGGGAGTTGGTAAGAAAAAAACCAGTGATTAGCCGGAAACCGAAACAGTAGATTGACTTATTTTCATAATCACTTATTTTAATCACTTATTTGAAGTATTTTTCTGTTAATCAAAATCCCCCATAAAAATTTTCTTTAGTTGGTTGAAATAATACAAGAATCCTTGAGAACGATACACAAGTTGTCGTTACCATTACTATATTTTTTCAAAAATACTCGTTTTTGATCTGTGCGCGATAGTGGATCAAGGCTACATGAAAGGAATTATCCTACTCATGACCTTGAGTTAGCTGTAGTGGTTTTTGTGTTGAAAATATGGAGTCATTACTTGTATGGGTCGAGGTTTGAAGTGTTTAGTGATCATAAAAGTTTGAAATATTTATTTGACCAAAAAGAGTTGAATATGAGACAAAGAAGAAGGTTGGAATTCTTGAAGGACTGCGATTTTAGCTTGAGTTACCACCCTCGATAAAGCTAACGTTGTGGCGGGTGCTTTGAGTCGAAAGACAATCCATATGCTGACAATGATGATTAGAGAGTTGGATTTAATTGAGCAATTTTAGAGACTTGAGCATGGTTTGTGACCTGACTCCTGAGAGTACGATGTTAGGTATATGAAACTCTTATTCTTAGCTTCCTATTAATTCGTGATTTCACCTTCTTCAAATATTCCTTCCTATTAATTCGTGATTTCACCTCCTTATTCTTAGCTTCTCTAAATTTATCATACATATAAATATTAAGGCCTAATTGACATACATCACAATTGTTCAAACCCATCCTAATTCTCAAAAAACTCTTAAAAGACTCTCTTCTTTCTAGATATAGGAGGAGGAGGAGAGAAATTAACTAAATTTATTGTTCTATTATAAAGATTTGATATTCATAATTCAACCATTAATACTATCACTATCAATGGGAAAAGGAATAAGAAATCTAAATTCTTGGATGGAGGTTGCTCCTGCAGCCATAATTTTTCCAACAAAACCTTCAAATTCTCCTAGTTTGGAGACAATCAAAGAAACTGATGAAGAATATGATGATATACAAAAAGACCAACAAATGTTGCATGATATTTTGTTGGTGATTAAGTGAAAGATGTTTTGAATGTTCTATCATATGATGAAGGTCATTAAAAGTACTTTAAAACTAAAATGTACATTGAATTGAATATGTAAATAATAATATATCTAACTCTCTTTAGTGTAGATTTGACATTTTGATGGTTACATAGGAGTGAAAAAGTGGACAGCCCGCCCTATTTAGACCCATTCTGTTTAAGTCCGTTCAAAAATAAGGTGGGGCAGGACAGATAAACTTAGACGTCCGAGCTCAAAAGTCAAACTTATCCAATTTACTAACGAGTTGGCGGATTGAAGGGCCGACCTGCTAATTTTTTATTTTTTATTTTATAATTTGATTAACTACATAATTAAAAAAAATTATTTAATACCAAAGGGGTCGACAAAAGATTTTTTTTAACAACGCATAATAGAACTTTAACATATATTAAGTCCAATCAATTAAAAAAAAATAAAATAAATAAAGACCAATTACAAAAAAAAAATAATGAAATAAACTCAAGCACAATAAAAAACGAATCAAAATAAATAAATAAACAATACATATCATCCTAATCATATTTAAAAATTAACTACTAAAAGAACCCAATTAAGAATTTATAAAATACAAACAATGATAACAATTACACTGCATAAAACATCACAGTGCATAAAATATCAACACCTGACTTTTCCACTGTTTACATCATATAGACTCTTATATTGACTGGTTCCTTAATAGTTAAATCTTAAATTTGTCATACGTATACACTAATCAAATCATTTCTTTTCTTAAAATCAACATCTATTTCTAAAGAAAACATGTGAGTTAATGTTTGACAACTTAATAACTTAACATGACATACAATTGTTGTTTTATTTTAAGTTTTTTTAATCAACACATGTATTAGAAAGTTATAGAAAGAACGATACAATTATAAATTAATTTGTTTGTATAATAATTTAGAATACAATTCAATCAACATAATCGTAAAAGAAGAGTGTTGTTTTTATCGTTAAAGTTGTTTTAATTATAAGTTAAAAAAATAAAAAGTTTAAACAAAAAGTCAATGGACAAAACCCGTTCCGCCTCAACCCACTTTTTCAAACGGGTTAGGCGGAGCGGGTCAACTTAAAGTACCGAGCCGAAAACCTCATCCTAACCCGTAAAATGGTAGGTCAAACAGACCGACCCGATGGGCCTAACCAGTTTTGTCTAAATCCCTAGTTACGTGACGGTACCATCGGATACAAATTTGCATTTAGAAAGAAGTGTATTAATGATGTATAATAGTTTAATCTCTTATTGTTGTATTATGAACTAGTTTTATAAAAAAATATTTTGAATAAAGGAAGAAATGATTTTTTGTTTGTTACAATTTATTTAAGAAATGATAAATTAAATTTCTTCCATCATTGCAATTTTTTTTATGTTGATTTAAATTTAAGGAAATATTTTTTAATAAAAAATAAAGATATATAAATGAATAAAGAATAAAAAATTGCAGCAATCGAACATTTTACAAATACAATGAGAGCCTAGTTAGACATAAGAAGTACCAAAACGAGGATCCAATGAAAAAAAACAAAAATAAGCAAAGCTAAACAAAGAAAAAAAAGTCAACTAAACCAACAATAAAAACCTGAGCTAAGATACCTCCCAAAGAGAGAAAAAAGTAAATCTCATCCAAAAGAAACTACCATCAAACAGAAAAGCATCATCTTGGAGCACTATTAAGAACTCACCACAACAAGGTCAACGACTCTCATCCCTCTATTGTTTTAGACAAAGAATAAAGTTCTCAAGCCAAGTAGAGAAAGTACAAAAATTTCTTGTATATCTACCAAGATATCATTTCCAAGACAAGAATATACTCTTATCTTCAACATCATTTGGCAATGATAGACGAACCTGAAAAAACATTATCATTTCAAAATTTTCATGTAGATCAAACTACCGCATGTCAGATCATAGATAGACCACTAATTTCCTTGGATATACCATCCAATAATCTAAATATTAAAAATTGTAGTAATATCCTTAGAAAGAACATTGCACCAGCCTAACCATCTAACAACCATATACCAAACAGACATGTCTAGGTCACAAGTCACAAACAAATCAATAACTGACTCCGTGGAACCATTACACAATATGAAAGAAATACTCTCAAGATCCACTAACATCTTACGCTTAAACATGTTATTTCTACTAGGAATCTTCTCTTGAAGAAGTTGCTAGGATAAGACAACAACTATAGAAGGGGCTTGGCTATCCCAAATAAGACGAAGAACTAAGTTCACCAAATTAAGGGAAAAAACATTGGGCAGTATGTTGAGGTAACAGAAAAAAAAAACATTCTTTAACTAACACCACCAACACATATCGGAAGTCGGGGAGAGGGTCACATCCCGAATGGGTAAAAACATGTTAGGGACCATTTCCTTCCTATATACAAAAAACATATCTTGCACTTCAAATCCCAAGTCAAATTCTCATTTATAACCACACTTATATGACCCACAAACCAATCGTGTTGGTCAGAGGTACTAAAAAACTTCTGAAAGATGACACAAAGGGGAGTGGACCTAACCTACAAATACTTCTAAAAGGAGGTGAGGAGACTTGATCCACTTTTATTACTAAGATTAGACACAAAACAATGAGAGGAACCCTCAACTTTGGAATCAATAATAGAAATTCCTTCCCACCAAAAAGAGGTAGAGTAAAAAGCAAAAGACTTACCACCTAAAGGTGAAGAGAAGATCTGGACACCGTATTTGGTTGAAAAGATATCTCACTAGAGGCCAGTAGAGCTCGAGATAAGTAACCATCCCCACTTAGACTAGAGTCCCAAATTTACATAGCTGTGATCCCAGACCCCCATACCACCCAGATTCTTAGACATATAAACATCAACCCAGTTAACCCAAGCGATCTTCGACTCCGCATTTGAACCAGTAACACCCTATTTAATTATTTAGTTGTTTTATACTTTATTGTGTGTTGTTTGTCATTTTATTGATTTAATTAAGGGAGGGTGTGAGAGCTTAGTAAGAGGACTTAATTAGAATTAAAGGTTAGGATGACATGGTAATAGTAATATGATAGTGAGACATGTTAATATTAGTGTATCAATATTAATATTATTATGGTTACAATTATTAATATTAATATCATTATAATTATTTACATTATTATTATTATTGGAACTATTATTGGGATTATTATTATTATTAGTAAAATAATTAAGAGGTAAAACCTAAATACAGTAATTAGCAGAGGGTTTTCACTTAGTTTTGGTTTTACGTGAAAAGAAAGAAGGAAAGCTAGGTGTTGCACCCTAAAATTTGACCAACCGGTTTCTATATCTGGTTTATGTTTCGACGCATTTTGCATTCGCATTCGCATATTGCATACATAGCATTTTTCCTAGTCAGATGGATTTCATCGGGATTATAGCCTCTGGCGTTTTAGGCAGTACAGGACGGTTGGAATAAAAGTCTGTTGAGAATTGGTGCTCGTTCTCTGTGTTTTCAGGCCACCTCGGTGCCCGGGTTTCGCTACGGTTGCGCAATTGGGTTTTAATCGGTTTAATCGGCCTCCTGGCATTTTTAGGATTTTTCTTTTATTTTTCTGGATTTTTAATGCATTTAAATGGATTTTTCTGGATTTAATAGATTTTTTAATAGTTTTTAGAGTTTTAAATAAAATTTTCTTTTCTTTTTTAGCTTTTAAATTTTTTAGATATTATTTCCTTTTAATAGATCTTTTTAAAAATAGATATAAATAGATGTTATTTTTTCTTTTAATAGATATTATTGTTTTTAGAGTTTATTAGATTTTTTAGATTTTTAAATAGGGATTAATTGTTTTTTTAGATTTTATTAGATCTTGTTTGTTTTTAAATGTTAATAGATTAGATTTTAAAAGAAATTGTTTTAGATTTTTTAGAGTTTATTTGATTTTTTTCCAGATTTAATTAGGTTTTAAAAAAAATAGTTTTTAGATATTCTTCAGATTAATTAGGAGTTTATTTCTTAATTTTCGTTTTTAGTTAATTAGGATTAATAATAGGTTAATTAGGATTTGATTTTTAATTTTCGTTTTAGGATTTAATTAGGTTTTTTTTCAGTTTTAATTTTGTAGAGTTAATCAGATTTTTAGTCCTTAATCATCATTTAATCAGCATTAGGTCTTATTGGGCTGTTATCCAGTTATCCAGAGTTCAGCAAAGTCCAAGTCCATAGGCCCAGTCAAAGGTCCATTCCCAGAAGCCACGTGTCCTATAAAAGCCATGCCACGCGTGTATCTGAGGGTTGGACACCTCACTCTCTCTATCCCCCTCTTCCCTCCACGTGGCCACCATGCAGTGATTCCTCAACCACGCGTCTCACCCAGCTTTCTCTCAGACTGCATGCTGAACACTTGTCCCCTCACCGTCACCTCGCCGGAACCCTTCACCGTCGGCCATGCAAAGACCGGCGGCCACCCTAACTACTCGCCGGCGTTCACTCTAACCGTCGCCGGAGACTGTTAACTCACCGGTAACGCCATTTTTCCAGAAAACTTATCCAGATCTTCATCTTCATCGTCCACCTCCGAACGACCTTCATCCACATTCCACCGGAGAATTCAAATTCTCACCGGAAACTTCATCGGTTGTTCATCAATATTCCTAGAATATCTTCAGAAACTCTCCAGATCATCAAGAATAGCTTCATCGTTCTTCATCTTCCAACGTGCTTCAAGGCTTTGAATGTATTCTTCAACCTTCATCTCCAGATTCATGCATTAAACATCCCAGATCTGTAACGAATACTCATCAGGATCCTAGATTACCTAACAGCTTCATACAATTTGCCAGATCCTTCGAGATCTTCATGTAGGATCTTCAAAGGCGCTCATCAGGAGTTTCAAGATCTCCGTCGTTCGCTTCATCAGCCTCCGTTTAGGATCTTCAACGACGCTCGGTTTGCCCAGAACTCCATAGGATTTCCGTCCACCAAGTTTGTGTTCCTCATTAAACGGCCTGGGAACCTTTAAGAAGCACAAGATTCGTCAGCGCAACCATAAGCCTCCAATCGGATCTTCAATCTCCTCGCGAGGGTGCCAATCTTCATCAATCTCCAGACTCTTCCAAGTTCTCCCCAGAACCTCCGTCTGCATCCGATTCTCCAGGTTTTTATTTTTCGTCTTTCTCTAACTTGTAAGCATGCATGCAATTTGTTCATCTGGATTTAGCGCTAGATTGGACGATGAAATTAGGGTAAATCGTGGTGTTTAGGATTGAGTATCAGAAGTGGATGAGGCGAGTGTTAGGGTTTAATGCTTTTGAACTGAGCTTTGAGGGATTGATTGGTGATTTGGTTGTAGAGCTTGCGTTTGAAAGGGTTTCAGTGAGCGCCGTTTGGGAGAAGATGAACAATGGTAGTGGGAATGGAGAATTAGTTTAGTTTTAGGGTTTTGCTGAAGAGGGATTGAATTGATCTCGGGCCTTAAGCCCAATAGTCAGATTGCTGCTCATAATCCCATGGTTCCCCAACACCCCCCTCTCTCATGCGTTATCTGTTTGGGCCATAGGCCAGTTATTATCTACACCCCCAGTTTAGGGCCCAGAATGAGTAACAAGTGAATCTGCTGATATTCGCACCCCCGTTGGTTTTTTGTGTTTCTTTTCTTTTATGTTGTTTTTCTGGATTCAGATATGGGCCCAGCGTGTTGCTTTCAACACCCCCCCTCCTGGGCCCAACGTGTTTCTGAAGGTAAATAATTGCTGGTGACACCCCCTGTGTTTTCACTTTTAAATTGAATTTCTTTTTTCATTATTTGCATAGTTTACTATAAAATTCATAAAAAATTCAAAAATGATCATTTTAACATGGGATTTTTCCCCTCATTTTAGTAATTGTCTCAAGAAAATTATAAGAAAATAAAAATACTATTTTAGGCTTTTTTCCATTTATGGTGAATTTTGACATTTAATTGCTTTTTATTTCCATTTTGTTTGTACATATTATTTGGTGAATTTCGTTTAGTCATTTAAATTCGTATTTTGATTCCATTCTTTTTGTCCTAGCTAGGTTAGAACATTAAGTTCCCCTTGGATTTATTCCACATTTTTATGGATTAATCTTGATTAGTTTTGATTAGAAAACCATTAGGGTGATAGTTTCAGGGTTCAAACTCAACATAGGTGCATTCTAACATTTTATTTTGGGGTTTTTTAGCATGAATTAGGTTATGGGACATATAGGGTATGTAGGGTAGATGTAGAAATCCCCTTAGAATAAATCATAGAGTTTTAAATACTATTTTACTATTTTTAGTATATTTTGCAAATGGAGTGTTTGTTTGGTGTTCCCATTTGGGGTTTATGTTGCTTGCTTGGGCTTTTGGGCTTTTATTTGGGGTATGGGGCTTGGTGTGAGCTTGTGGAGCATTGAAGACATCAGAGGAGAAGATTGAAGATGATAATCAAAAAGCTTGAAGATTGTTTGGGCTTGGAGCTGATTGAAGACATAGGAAATAATAGGAATAAGCAGAGCCTTAGAATAGACTGAATTATTTTGTGCAAACATGGATAGCTTCATGTGCTTCCATTCCTCTCTATGACATAAAATCCCTCTATGGTATTCACCTCCCTCCTTTGGAGGGATAAGTGGCCTTACCTTAGAGGTAGAACTTTGAGGGAAACAGTCTGTTACAATGTCAACTATTCATAGACTTCCTTTGGTTGTCAATGAACTGTTTGACATTCAAATTATCCTGATAAATCCATTCTTTGCTGGAGTGCTTGCCTTGAATAAAGAAGCCATTGAAGATAGAGATGAAGATAAAAGATTGACAAAGATGAAGGTTATTCATGTCAAAACTGTGCAGCTGTTGAAGCTAGGGTTTATTGCTGTTTGGAGCTATCTGCTGTCTGATGCTGTCAACTGGTTAAGATTCTGTGCTTACTTAAGCTTGGTGATTTCTTGGAGATGGAAGCTTGTTGTAGCTTGGGTATCATTGGAGTTTGACTTTGGGGTTCATTGGAAGATTGCTGTTTATCAACCGTCAGAGTTTGATGTTTTTCAGATTTGCTGCTGTAGGAGCTGGGGTGGTGTGTTGTCTGAGCTGGTTGTGGGGTTTTATTTTCTTTGTTGTATTGTGTGTTAATTTCCCCTTAGGTTGAGGTGAAGTTGTTTCACTTTGCCTATTGTTTTATAGGTTCGAGGTTGAGTGGGACTCCCTTGCCTCGCTTGTACTGCTGCATTCATGCATTTTACTGCTTTACTGTATATATGTTGTTGCTTTCCCGTTTATCCCCTTAGGATCTCTGTTTCTCTCTGTGCAAGAGAGAAATATGACAGACATTAGGCGTTAACCCATGCATGACAACATTAGGGTAGATTTTGATTCTCATTTTAACCATAGTGTTTTAGAGTTCTTTCTCTTCTATCTCAAAACAATCAAAAAAAGAAATACAATAAAAGGTTAAACATCAATAAAAACAGTTCTTGCGTAAAAGACTGCAAACCAATCAAAAGAAAAACGTCATTTTTTGTCCGCTTGGACTCGTAATCAGGAGAAAACCTTTTTCAGAAAGATAAAAGAACAGTCAAACAAATTTGTGTCTTCCGTAGCCCGAACTACGTTTGCTCTGATTTTTCATGCTGTATGAAAGTACGTAGGCATAGGGTGCGATATCCTAGCGAGCAACCTTCCCCTCCTTTCCCGTAGGTAGGCGAACTACGTTGACTCTGATTTCTCATTCAAGACGGGAATATGTAGGTGTCGCGGTGAAATTTGGATACCAAACTATTGATTAGTTTGAATCTTATATTCATTTTGCAACCGAACTTTGATTTGTCCAAAGGAAAGGATAAAGATCGAAATTCCCACGATGCAATGCAAATGCAAGCTAGATTGTTTTAGGTTCGGGGGTTGGTTAAACTTAGGGAAGGTACTAGCATCCTAAGTTTCTGTAGTACTTTACAGGAACCTCTTGTTTTATGTTTGTTTATTGCTATGTGTTATCTGCTTAAGGTTTAAAGAACCTAGGGGGTTTATTTCTAAGTATACTCGATAAGATGTCGCATCTTATGCCTACATATCCTTACGGGAGTGAAATCAGAGTATTTTGTAGTTCACCCTAAAGGGTTTGAGGATGTCTTTGACTGTGGTCAAAGTTCTTACGGGTTTAGGGTAGTTGTTTTGATTGGGTTTAGGAGAAGAGACGAGTCTTCATATTAAGGGAGAGATAACCACCACGAATGTAAGAGGGATTGTAGGAAATGGTCTTTGCATGGTCTTAAGAAAAGGTCTTACATACTCGGATGATCGCCAAGTATGCCTTTGTCGCTCTTAAGGCAAAGTCCCTACATGTTTGATTGTATTGTTGTGGGGGTGGAGATTATATCTCACTTAAGATGATTAACATCTATTCTCTAATTGTGTTTAAAAAGTTGTATTGTGTTGTTTGTTTGTCTAAGTTGTAGAGATAAAGACAAGGTCCTTCCTATGGGGTAAGATCTATCTTAAGCGATCAACTTGAATGGACTCAAGGATCGTGGGGAGTATGATGCTTATGAGATGCAACTACACACAACGTTGAATTATGTGTAGGTTTTTCCTCTAGACGGAATGCAATGCGGAAATATAAATGCGATTAGGTAAATGGAGAACTATTAAAGTGCTGTAAGGTAAATTGCAAGGAAAATAAACCATACACACGCATGAAAGCGCTAAGTGTAGGTGTAAGTGAAGGTGTCGTGAGTGAGTGTGCACGATTTTACGATGTTGATTGTTTTTAATCGTTGACTTGATTAGTTTGAGAAAAGAGTTGAATGGAGACTGATTTTAGATGGGATTAAGTTGATTTTAAGAAAAGGTTAATATTTTTTGATGCGATTGAAAAAAAAGTTGGGTAAGATTAAATTTTATTATTATGCGAAAAGAAGTGTATTATTAAAGTTTAAATTTACTTGGGAAAAAAAGTTTTAAATGATCATCATCAAAAAAGCTAATTATAAAAATAGTTTGATTTTTATTAAAAAGTAGATTTAATAGAATAATGAGTTTTAAATAAAAGTTACTAATTATTTTTAACAAAAAGTTGATTACAATAAAGATAAAGATTGAGTTATTATTTTAATAATCCAAAAAAAGTTATTAAGTTTAAGTTAGTAAAGGTTAATTGATTTATTTGTTTTTAAAATTGAATTATGGTTATTTTAACAAAATTTAACGGTGGTTTAGGTGTAGTGTGTGTTTAGTGGTGTGTAGGATGTTAATCATCAACAGATAAAACAAAAAGCGAAATAAACATAGTAAACCCTAGCCCCAAATTCTTCTCCATTCTCCCCTCCGTCGTCTTCCCTCTCGACGCGATTCGTTCTCATCTCTCTCTCTCTCGAATTCGCGTCCGTTTTTCCTTCGATCGCCATCTTCATTTTCAATCTTTATTCAATCTGTCATAACAACAAAACGATCAAAACATTCAATAATCTCATAGAGGGTAGAGTTTTACCGAGGATCAACGGCGACGGCGATTGAGGTGATGAAAGGGATGCTTCGGCGGTGGAAAATTCACGGCGGCGGCGGCGATTTTGACAGTTGGAAAGATAAGTTGATTCTCCGTCCAATTTTTTTGTTAGAGTTTTAGGGTTTTTTCGGTGTTATCGGTTTCGTATCCTTTTGTCTTCTTTCTGATCCTCTTATATAGCCTTTTTTTGAGAACGAATCTGGAAATCTGATTTAAAGCATTTTAAAGCCCGATTGGACCTTCTGTTTTGGTGTGGATATATTTAGAAACTTTCCTGTCTCGTTTCGATGGGATCTCCTTTCTGATTTGGGCGTAGCTATCTTGTTAAACGCCCACAGTTTCTGATTGGAATATTCTTCGAATCTTTTTCTTTTGCAATGAGTACATTCTGATCAATTTGCTAACTCATGTTTGGTATTCAACAGGTGTGAATAGCAATGGTCTTGGGCCGAAAAGGGGAACTGGAAGCCCGAGGAGGAAAACTCGCGTTTGAATGTGATACAGGGTATATTCCTCCCAAACTCAACTCCATTCTTCTGGTATAGTTCTCTTGAACTAATATGTGTCTGTTGATGATGTTCTATAGCGAAGTTGAAATGCTGAAACGAGATTGTCATGACCAAAACAACACTAATAGCTGTGCCCCATGGTTCAGGTATCTTAAAGCTTTCCTGATGGATAATTTCTTGCTAATATCGTATCCACCTAAATTCTTTGAGAACATGTCTGGATGTGACAGGGCTCGCTCTTATGGTAAGGAGGAAAGTTGCAAAGTTAATTTCAGCGTCGTAGCAGGTTTGCACTTGGTGGGGATACGTGAGCAAAGTGGCATGGCGTAATTTTCCTGCTGTTAATAGATTATGGCAAGGTTGTTGCAGATAATCCTGTGGTTATGCTTAGTATAGCTTCAAGATATGAGATGGCGACCAACAAGCTCACTCCGTGTACACGCTTCTGGGATGGGTCCATGCTTGCAGATGGATATCACTATAAAGGGACGGGAGTCGGTCTTTTAGTGGGAATAATAACGGATATGATGGGGGGAGCTATCCATAACATAACCTGTTGTATCAGAAGTGGGGTTTATGCGAGGAAAAGCTGGAATGTTGCCTGCGCAGGTAATGTCGTCTCAGGTTGATAGTGACTGCTATGATTCGTTCTTACTTCGTTTTTTCTTCTTCTGAATTATACCTTTGTGGATTGGTACGTCTGGATGTACTTGGGGAGGAAATGAACCAGTTTGCGATGCTATGCGCTTCACTTGGCTTATTTGGGGAGGGTTGAGATTCTTAATATTGTGGCTCCAAACAATATGATCACTGACTGTGACTGCTGTTGTTATTGATTTCTTTATATTTGACTAAGTGAACGCGTAATGGCTGCTCCAATTGAAGCTGACAATGTTTCCTGAATTGTTCATGTTCTCCGTTTGTTTTTGCAGGTTGCGGAGGCTTGGTTTCTTTTTTGGTGTTTGTCTTTTTGTAGGGAGCTTTTTGAGCAATGGATGCAATTTGAGGGGTATGCTGATTGTATTCAAATGGCGCGAAGATGAGCCTTCTGAAGTCAAAGGGTACTCTTACAGGGAACAAGTTTCTAAACGCTGCTGATTCGTAAACTTCTCGGTGATGTTGTTTGACAGTGAGTACACATCATAGGTATATGTTTTGAATATGCTGGTTGCGATACAATTGATATTCATAACTGAAAACTTTTGCTGTGTTTTGTGTAGAGAAGATCTGAAGAATGTTATTAGATGTGCTTCCGGTGGTTCGACAAATCATTCAGCGAATATTTCCTTAATGTCTCAATTTCTCCTTCTACTCACTAGCAATGGCTTCGAAACTGCGGGACTGTCAGGTATCCTGTGGCGTTGCTCGTCTCAAGGTTCAGTTTGAACTCTTTATCCATTTGATTAATTTTGTCTATTTTCAAACTCATGAGGGTTGTTAAATTTTCAGGTCGTCGCAGGGTCAAACAGAACCCTGTTTTGTTGATCGGTTTGAAAGAAATTCCCGAGGCAAACCTCAGAGGGATGTAAGTTATGCCTTTCAAAGGGCGTTATCTGCCTTGCACCTGTAGGTAATTCTGCACCTGTGAATCTGCCTTACGAAATCTAGACCCCTTCACTAAATTATATGGAAGTAATGTTGATCTGGCCTATGCCACTGGAAATTATTTGATCTAAAGCTGGATGGATGTTTGTACAGGATGTAACAACTTAACAGCAAGAAATAGGTTTATTCTAATTCCATCTGATAGTGATCTTTCAAATTAAAATTCTGTCTTCGTTTTGCAGAGGTGTCTTATGTTGTCAAGAGATGCATCGACAGAGCTAGAAATGGCTGTTGCCTTTGAATACCATTGGTGCCTCCCTTCAATCTCTTTCAAATTATTCTTGTTGACCGTTCAACGCTTTGATTATTGGTTGAGATTGTTGCAGGTTCAAAGTAACCGTAAATTTCTGATAGGCGTGGTACGCAGCAAATGGTTATGCAGGTCATGTGTGAATAAGCTCCCGCTTCACATCTATGTTCTGCATCAAAACTTCGAAGTCACCTGCGGACAAGCCCGACCAAAGAACCGTCTTAGCCACAGCTTGGCAGCATCTCTGAGGCCTTGGGCTATTGTATCCAGTCCAACAACAAGTCTTCAACATCTGCACTCTCTCTCTATGATTTGGCGTCAAAGTCGAATCCGTTTGGTGCAATTCCCTCATCTTCTGATAGTGCCGCATAATCATGGCTGCTTTTAGATTTCATTTATTATTAATTCAGTTCTTTGTAGACATACAAAAGATACTTATTCTGTCTTCACCAATGTCGATTTATATTGTATTTTCACAAAGAATTACACACTTGTACTTGTCCTCAAACTTAATTTAAAATTGAGGCTGTATGCACGTATGTTGGTTGCACTAGGATTTAGGTCGCTTAGGCATATAGGGATGCTCTTTCCATATGGTTTTAAAAGTTGTCCCTTGATGTAAACCAATTAAACTTTGATATCAACGGCGTTACATGTTATGCATATTAACGAACAACATCGTCGACACAATCCTAAATCCTTAATTTTTTTACTTCGAGTTCGCATGAAAATTAGAATCCCAGGATGTGGCCTTGACTTTGGCTGCTTTAAGTCTTAAACTTAAATTGTTGAGACTTGGACCCGTGGAGATGTCCTTATGCCAAAAAACCTTGTAATTTAGGCGTCACTCTAAACTTGTAAATTCTGACCTTTGAGCGTATTGACCAAAATGATGACTTGTATCTGAGTTTACCGAGCTCATTGAAGAACAAAAGCCTAAACGAATAATCCTTGAATCCAAATTAACTTTCTTTGCTAAGGAGAGGGCTTGAGAAGGGACCAGGATCTTGATTTAAGGGGATCCGATCACACAAATACTCTGGAGACGTCCATACACCAAAATAAACCTGCACCCATTCGTTAGTCGCATATAAAAATTTAAAAGGACCCAGCGTAAGAAAACACTCAGGGAGGTGGGATCTTAAGGTCAAAAATTAGGGTGCAACAGTAGGCATAAAGTGCGATACTTTGCCGAGTCATTTTATTTTCTTTTAACCCCAGACCTGTAGAATAGATAGAATAACAATCCGTACTAGAAAACAAGCGTGGATCCCGTCGAGTACGACAGACGTGAGGGGTGCTAATACCTTCCCCTTGCGTAACCGACTCCCGAATCCAGGATTTGGTTGCGATGACTATTCCTTTCCCGTCTTTGCGGTAGGTTTAATCCGAGCGTTTCCTTTCCCTCCGTTGGGATAAATAACGCACGGTGGCGACTCTTCTATTCAGCCGGCGCCGATTTTCGCAGTAGCGACACTAGGGCTAGAGAAGAAGAGGATTGTTTCCATCATTGTTAAAGGAAGGAAAAGCTTAGAATTCAGATAAGGGGAGAGAATGGGTTCTCTAATGGTGATATTAACATGAGAGGGTAGTGAAGTCTCCTTTCCCTTTTAGAATTTTCTGCAGAGTCTTCCTTTTCGTTGTATGATTGTTGCTGTTAATTAGTAGTTGCATACTGAATGTGTGTTTGAATCTGTGTTGTATGTTGATTTTGAATGGAAAATTCGTGCAATTTGGTACTGGTGGTGGTGGGTTATGATATGGAACCAGATATGAAAATTTGGCGTTTATGGGATTAATGAAAAATAGGTTGTTAACACATAAAATGTTGATAAAAACAATGAAACCACGAAGTAGAGTTAGAAATTTGGAATTAGACTGAAGAAAAGATGATTTTGGATCTGATTTGGGTGCTAGAACGGGTTTCAATGTGTGAGAACTCGTGCATAGGAAAATTATGAGATTTTGGCATGTTAATTGACCATACGTGTATGGGGGGAGGCCATACACGTATGGGGGACACACCCATAGGGTATTACGTGTATGATACGCACCCCGTCCCCAAGCTAGCCCGACCTTCTGGCCATACACGTATGATACGCATAAGGGATTGGTCCGTACGGGTATGAGGGTAGCCTTACACGTATGATGAGTTCTTGGGGAGAATTCTGAGGGAAATGGCCTCTGGCCATACGCCTATAGAAGGAGGCAATACGCGTATGGGCCTGAGCAATTTGGGGAATTACGCGTATGGCCAAGGGTAGTACACGTATGGGCCTAGGCAATTGGGAAATTACACGTATTGACAAGGGTAATACGCGTATGGGCATGGCTATAGTGCAATTCTTCCATTTTCGTGATTTTTGTCCCGATTTTGCGTGCGATGAAATTTATCTTGACCCGTATGACTAATGTGACATAATTGGATATAAGAGAACTAGTAATGATAGAGAATATGATGAAATATGGAATTTTATGTGATTGTCTTTATGAGATGTGTTTGATGCTTGTGCGCCAAGATTGTCGTTGTGTGGACGGTCTTGAGTGGTGGTGGTAATTCCGGAGAGAATTACGGTGAGCGCGTGGCTCGTGTATGATCACTGAGGATCGTGAAATTATGCTTGAATAATTATTATGTTGTGCATAATTTGTGTCATGCATTCATGTCATGTTACATGGAGATGAGCTAGGTGGGAATCCATGATGGGTGCCTAGTTTGTTCGGACTCTATGTGGGAGTCATATGGAGATAAGTTGTAGTTCAGAGGAACGTATACATCTTATTCGAATTCTGACGGGAATCGGGTTCTAGGGTGAACCGTATGTGATTGTGATGGTACCGCATGCATTATGTCGTGTCAGTGAGTCGCATTGCATACTTATATATGATTGAATGTGGGTTGATTATGTCGAATGATGATGTGGAACTTGTATGTGCGTGGTAGTTGTATGATTGGTGTGTTTTGTGTGTTAACAACTTCTTAGAATTCGTTTTTCACTGTGTATTATTGAATGTAGTTCTCACCCCTTTTCTGTTTGTTCTGCCAGTGCTCCTTGGGAAGTACAGATAATTAGGTACCTGAGTAGTGCTTAGAGCATGTGTTACTATTTGATCGAGTCTTAGGAGTCACTCTGATATGTAACACGGGAAGGATGGGGATTTTGTTATGTTTTCATGTTATTTATATTTGGTTATTTGTTACGTATCGTGACTTGTTTAATTGTTGTTGAATCACGTATTATGTGGAGATTTGATGTAATTGGAGTTTAATGTTAAACCGTTTAAATTAGTTATGTTGTTTAATCAAAGTATTAGGTTTTATTAATGAATTAGACATGAAGTGGTTTGATACTTCATGATGATTATTTTTGGTAATGTGGCATCCTACGTGTATTAACTCTAATTTATTTCTGCGATATTTTCGTATTTTCAAATTTTATACGAATGAGTAGAGTAGAGTGTTACAATTGATATCAGAGCAGGTCCGTCCGGCCGGCCAGTGTCGTAGTAGAGTCTGACTATAGAGTGAATATAGTCATATAATTTTATAACATGTATTGTTGGTTGTTCCTTAGTAGGCGACATGTGTGTGAAAACACTATCGATGCTTGTTTTGTTTTCTATTTGCAGGTTGGGAATGGAATAAGTGGGGGAGAGGCTTATGCTTCTCCAAGATGCTTAAAGTGTGAAGTGATGGAGCAGTGTGTCGTTGGACGCTATTGTAGATGGTAAAGATGGTTTATGCCTCATCATGATTGTCAACTATCTATAAAAAAATTAAGGAACTGATCACCTTTAATATCTTGTTGATAATAGACGGGATCATGTTGGATGGAATGGACGCGTCTTTCCAGCTTAGATGGTGCGTACATGGGATTTTTTGGAGTTAAGCCAAGTGCTTACAGATTTTTTTGGCGATGTCGATGCAAATTCTTATATCTGAAGATGAAGCGAATTCAAGTTTCTTGTATGTCGATCAAGTTGGGGTGTTTCTGGGGGAGAATGATCAGGTATGGTTGATGGTTGCTTCTTAGGGAGTAGAGAGCAAAAAATGGCTAGAGATAGGCCAGTGGTGCGTAATCCCCTGATGTTTCCTAAAGATAAATGTGACTTGACTCCAGAGTATGGATCTGGGTTTAGTGATAATAGAAAGCTGATGTTGTTGTCTTCTAAGTGGATGAACTTCCAGAAGATGAAGCCTTGATGGTTGTAATGTTTTCATCGTTACAAATGTTAAAAGATAATAAGTTATTTGCAAAACTGTCAAAATGTGAGTTTTGGTTACATGAGGTGAGTTTTCTGGACATGTTATTTCTAGTGATGGCATCGTAGTGGATCCATCCAAAATAAGTACTATACTTCAGTGGGAACCTCCGAAATCAGTGACGGAGATTAGGAGTTTATTGGGTTTGGCAGGTTCTTACCGCAGGCTTATCGAAGGGTTTTTTAATTTGGCCCTTCCTCTAACTCAGTTGACTAGAAAGGGTCAGGCCTTTGTGTGATATATTTTTTATGAAGAGAGTTTTAGAAAATTGAGGAAGCGATTGACTACAGCACCAATGTTGATTCTATCAAAGCCAGAAGAACCTTTTGTGGTATATTGTGATGCGTCTAAAATGGGATTAGGCAGAGTTTTGATGCAAGATGGTAAGGTCATGTCTTATGCTTCACGATAATTGAGGGTTGATCAGTGCATTTTAATACACATTATCTTATGTTTGTATTTGGGCATTTCCTTAGTTTGTTTTGTTTATTTTACTGTTTTATTATGTTTTTATAATTAAGTCTTTGTTTGCCGTTAATCTATTTTCGCAACTTATTTTCAACTTTAGCGGTTATTTGATACCTGTCCATAGTTCAATTCTCCACAATCGTAATTGTACGCGTTCTACCAGGCGTTGGAAAGCTGAGACAAAGAACTACAACTTTTATGTTTTATGCAGAAGCTGACTATGAGTGTAACAGGCTCGAATAATTCGTGCAAGTTAGGACCCGAATTCTGCCTTTAGGAATACTTAGTTTTGGACCGAGTTTTTTATGTTTTTCAACCCAGTTGGATTATAATCGGATTTTGTTATGCTTCCATATATCTCGTAGAAGCTTCTCTATTATTTATTATCTTCTTTTCACGAATTTTTCTTTTTTCTTTTGTACAATTACGATGAAGAACTAATCATCCCGAGTCGATCTACTGTAATTGCGTTTTCAACACTTTGAGGTTTTTATTCTATCAATTCAATTTTGTTTCTCTTTCAATTCTATTCTATAAAATTTTATTTGCTTAATCTGTTATTTCGTGGAATGGTTTGATTTAATTCGTATGATTGTGTTCCTAACTTTTAATCGCTTTTTACGTCGCTTAGTCGTTAAATCGCGTTCCTATATCGTGTTTGCTTAATTCGCGACTGTGTTTATCCGTTTGCTTAATTCGGAATATAGGAATGTCAATATGTTTAATATCTTAGTGCACTTGTCATTTGATATTGAAATCGAATAGAGATCAAAGTCGCTTAGGAAATTGGTAACAAAAAAACCAGTGATTAGCTAGAAACCGAAACAGTAGATTGACTTATTTTCATAATCACTTATTTATACTATTTTTCTGTTAGAATTTTAGTTTAAAGTTTTGTTATATTTTTTTTTTGTTTTTGGTTTTTGTTGTTGATTTCAGGGTTGTAATATAGTGGTAAGCATTTCAGCCTAACAGGTAAGTTTGAAAGCTATTGTTTCAATTTGCTCCGAATTTTTTCCAAAAAATCCGAAATAAATCAATGAACAATACTCATTTAGAATAGAATTATAAATGATTTTGACCCTGAAAATCGCAAATTCCTTATTTTTCTATTTTATTTGATTTATTTTCTATTTTCATATTTTCAAAAAAAATCCGAAATTTTTTGTAGAGATTTATTCTGATTTGATTTGATTTTTTGTTATATTTTCATAATTTTTAGATTTTATTTTATTTTCTTTTCTATTTTTCCATTCTTTTTCTTAATAGGGACATTGTTGATCTTTTTCTAATTGTTGCTACATTGCTGAAGTAGTTCTGTGTTTTCTTTTTCTTTGTTTATTTTTCCTATTAAATTTAATATGTCAAACCAAAGAACTCTTAGAGAACTTGCTGCCCATAATATGATTTATAATGCTTTATGTATTGAATATCCTGTTGTTAATGTACCTTTCGAATGAAATTTTGGTTTAACACACTTGTTGCCAAGGTTTAATGGTCTTGCAAGTGAGGATCCGAATAAGCATCTGAAGGAATTTCAAATTGTATACTCTACACCTTCTGGACCTTCACTAGAGCACCTTGTCAAGCAAATGGCTATAAATGATCTCCAATTTCAGTAACGAGTAGATTCTAGTATTCAGGCTTTGCAGTCACAGATTGGACAACTTGTCACTTTAGTGAATGTCATACAACAAACTCAAGAATCAAACCAACTACCTACCCAAACAGTAGTGAATCCAAAAGAGTTACCTTTTGATTTAGTTGATGATACTTATTCTGAATTGTTATCTGATTTTCCATCTTTATCAGACTTTGATGATACTTACTTTTGTGATTTATGTACTGACACTAACATTTGCTCTATTTGTGCTGAGACTAATACTGCCTTGCAGGGTGATCTTTTTCACGAAGTCGTTTATGCGGCTGAAGCTCATGACATCCTTGTTGCCCTAACCATTCCGTCCATTAAACAACCTCATTCTTTAGAGCTTAAACCACTTCCGGACAATCTAAAATATGTCTATTTAGAGAGGAACGAAAACTATATGTTATAAATTCTTTTAATCTTGATTTCGATCAAGAAAATAAGCTTTTGCAGGTATTGAAGAAACATAAGAAGGGAATTGGATGGACCTCGATTGAAGATGGAAGAAAAGCAGTGATGCAACCCTTAATCCTTTGATCTCTAATGTTGTGGAAAAGGATATCACGTTCTCGTGTCCATTCGACACTTTTATTTATCGAAGATTCTTCTTTGATTCTAGAATAAAAGGAGAAGGAACTAACAAAAATTTAAAGGTTGATGGATGCTACCTAAAGCTACTATATGAGATTCCCACTTTGGAAGAAGAGACTGTAGAAGAGCTCTCTTTGAGAAAGGCTGCTTATGCGATTACCTATCCACCTTGACTCCTCGGGTGTTCTCTTTCCTTTCTCTCACTTTTATTTTATATTTATGTTCTTTCATTGAGGACAATGTATATTTTAAGTGTGGGGGAGGGAACCATTTCTTTATTTTGTTTTGTTTTCTTTCACTTTTTGTGTGTTTTCTTAAAGAAAAATAATTTTAGACTTTGAAACACAATGCATCTTTTGAAATTTTTAGGCTATAGATTAATTTGAGGTTAGATTGTGGAGAATTGAGAAAATTTTATAAGATCGGTATCATTTTAACACCTTATGTCTCCTGAATATTGAAATCGATTTAAATACTTGTTATGACATAGCCTTGAGTTTTCATCCTTTAATAGCTCTTAAGTAGTTTATCTAGCAGTCAACACCATCTAAAAAGTACACACTAAGTAATTAAGCTGATGTAAATAAGTGAATGATCTCGTGCTTAATAAGAAATATAAACAGGAATTCGCCTTTTAAGTTAGGTGACCCTCACCTGGTCACTTAGGCTAACAGTTGTGAAACCTTCAAAAAAAAATATTATTGCTGCTAAAGTGGTTAATTTTGAATTGTTGATAAGATATGGATCATAGTCACTAACATGCTTATTTACCATGTGTGCGAATAGATAACGGGATTAATGTGATTGCATCAGAATGAAAGAGAACAAGAAAGGGGATGAGTAAGTTAGGCTTAAGCACAATAACATGATTCAGATTGATTTGTATAGGAGGAAGGTTTATGACCGCACAATTGCAGATTTGTGTTCTTACGATATCTTTAGTGTGAAAATTTAGTACCTATCGATACAATCTTGACCGAAGAAGAGTTTGTAGCCTAGAATGAGTTTCTGGATGCTATTTTTTTTCAAGAGTCTTGATACTATTTTGTTCGGAGTGCAAAAGTTCAAGTATGGGAGAATTTGACCAGTGCATTTTAATGCACATTCTCTTATGTTTGTACTTAGGAATTTCCTTAGTTTTTTTTGTTTATTTTACTGTTTTATTATGTTATTATAATTAAGTCTTTGTTTACCGTTAATCTATTTCGTAACTTATTTTCAGCTTTAGCGGTTATTTGATACATGTCCACTGTTCAGATCATAATTAGAGCTACGAGAATCAGATTTATGCGTTCTACCATGCGTCGGAAAGCTAAGACAAAGAATTACAACTTTTATGTTTTATGCAGAAGCTGAATCAAAATGTAGTAGGCTTGAATAATTCGTTGAAGTTAGAACCTGAATTCTGCCTTTAGGAATACTTAGTTTTGGGCTGGGCTTTTTATGTTTTTCGACCCAGTTGGGTTAGAACCGGATTTTGTTATGCTTCCCTATACCTAGTAGCAGCTTCTCTACTGTTCATTACCTTCTTTTCACGAATTTTACTTTTTGCTTTTGTACGATTACGATGAAGAACTAATCATCCTGAGTCGATCTACTGTAATCGCATTTCCAACGCTTTGAGGTTTTTATTCTATCAATTCAATTTTGTTTCTCTTTCAATTCTATTCTATAAAATTGCATTTGCTTAATCCGTTATTTTGTGAAATGGTTTGATTTAATTCGTATGATTGTGTTCCTAACTTTTAATCGCTTTTTACGTCACTTAGTCGTTAAATTGCGTTTCTATATCACGTTTCCTTAATTCACGATTGTATTTATCCGTTTGCTTAATTTGGAATATAGGAATGCCAATCTGTTTAATATCTTTGTGCGCTTGTAATTTGATATTGAAAACGAATAGAGATCGAAGCCGCTTAGGGAGTTGGTAAGAAAAAATCCAGTGATTAGTCAGAAACCGAAACAGTAGATTGACTTATTTTCATAATCACTTATTTTAATCACTTATTTGAAGTATTTTTCTGTTAATCAAAATCCCCCATAAAACTTTTCTTTAGTTGGTTGAAATAATACAAGAATCCTTGAGAACAATACTCGAGTTGTCGTTACCGTTACTATACTTTTTCAAAAATACTCGTTTTTGATCTGTGCGCGACAATGGATCAAAGCTACATGAAAGGAATTATCATACTCATGACCTTGAGTTAGCTGCAGTGGTTTTTGTGTTGAAAATATGGAGTCATTACTTGTATGGGTCGAGGTTTGAAGTGTTTAGTGATCATAAAAGTTTGAAATATTTATTTGACCAAAAAGAGCTGAATATGAGACAAAGAAGATGGTTGGAATTCTTGAAAGACTACGATTTTGCTTGAGTTACCACCCCGATAAAGCTAACGTTGTGGCGGATGCTTTGGGTCGAAAGACAATCCATATGTCGACAATGATTATTAGAGAGTTGGATTTAATTGTGCAATTTTAGAGACTTGAGCATGGTTTGTGAGCTGACTCATGAGAGTATGATGTTATGTATATGGAAGGTTATAATGAATTTCTTAGTGAGATTACGGAGAGTCCAAAAATTTATTTGAAGCTAGTGGATTTAATGACCGCAGGAGGGTCAGATGTAGAAGGTGACTTTAAGGTAAATGATTTTGATGTGTTGAGGTTTAGAGGTAGAATTTGTGTGTCAGGTAGTTCGGAATTGAGAAAAATGATCTTAAAGGAAAGTCACAGGAGTAGCTTGAGTATTCATCTAAGAGTTACAAAGATGTATCAGGATCTTAAGAAATTATTTTGGTGGCCGGGTATGAAGAAAGACATAGCTAGATTTGTGTATTCTTGTTTGACTTACTAGAAGTCAAAAGTGGAACATCAGAAACCTTCTAGTCTGATGCAACCAATGAAAATACCAGAGTGGAAGTGAGATAGTATTGCGATGGATTTTGTGAATGGGTTGCCGAATTCAATGAAGGCTTTGATGTTATTTGGGTAATTGTGGATAGACTGGCGAAATCGGCACATTTTATACCGATTAACATCAGTTTTTCTTTGGCAAAGTTAGCAGAGATTTATATAAGAATAATAGTGAAGTTTCACGGGGTCCCGTCGAGCATTGTGTCTGACAGAGACCCGAGGTTTACTTCCGGATTTTAGAAGAGCTTGCAGGAAGCTTTGGGTTCTAGTTTGAAGTTGAGTTATGCTTATCATCCACAAACAGATGGACAGTCTGAGAGGACTATTCAGTCGCTGGAAGACTTCTTGAGAGCTTGTATACTCGAGCAAGGAGGTGCTTGGGATACTCATTTACTACTGATTGAATTTACTTACAATAACAGTTACCATTCTAGTATCAGAATGTTGCCTTTTGAATCATTATATGGTAGGAGGTGTAAGACGCCTCTATGTTGGTATGAGTTGGGCAAGAGTGTTGTACTCGGGCCCGAGATTATGCAATAGACTACTGAGATAATTCAGACGATTAGAGAGAAGACGAAGACATTCCTATAGTGAGAGTGGCTTGAGGAGGAGCTGCTGGAGGAAGTGTGACCTGCGAATTAGAGAGCAAGATGCGAGATTTGTATCCATAATTGTTCTCATCAGATACACTTTCGAGGACGAAAATATTTTAAGTGGGGGAGAGTTGTAACACCCAGTTTAATTATTTAGTTGTTTTATGCTTTATTGTGTGTTGTTTGTGATTTTATTGATTTAATTAAAGACGGATGTGAGAGCTTAGTAGGAGGACTTAATCGAAATTAAAGGTTAAGACGACATAGTAATAATAATATGATAGTGAGACATTTTATTAATGTTAATATTAGTGTATCAATATTAATATTATTATGGTTACGATTGTTAATATTAATATCATTATAGATATTTACACTATTTAAGATTCAGGTGAAACATATTGAAGATGGTGTGAATCCAATATCAGGCAGTGAAATATTTTTTAGTGGAAAATATCTTAGTGCTGATAGTAGGATTGGTCTGATTTATGGTATGGTAACACTCACCGTATGTAAATTTATAGAAACTTTTCTTATCTCTTTTGTTTCATAAACATTTATAGGACAATTGAGCCAATTTTCTTTAAATTAAATTATAGGAAGCTGTGGCAATTGGAAGAACATTTGCAGCTATGAGAGACTATTCATTGGACGGTAATAGAGAAATGGTGGCACTAGGAACAATGAATGTTATTGTTCATTAACATCTTGTTATGTAGCTATAGGTATAAAAAAGAGGATAATTCAATCAATCATGTTTTAGCTTCTATTGAGAATCTTGTAAATCATCATATCTTAATGAGTGTTTGTTTCTGATATTTTGCAGGATCATTTTCACGGTCGGCTGTGAACTATATGGCTGGTTATAGAACTGTTGTATCAAACATAGTTCTGTCCATAGTGTTGTTGTTAACTTTGTTGGTGATTACACCACCATTCAAGTACACTCCGAATGCAGTGTTTGCATCAATTATCATAGCTTCTGTGATGAGCCTTATCGACATTAAAGCAGCTGTTCTTCTTTGGAAAGTTGACAAATTCGACTTTCTAGTTTGCGTGGGAGCCTTCTTTGGTGTCATCTTCAAAAGTGTTGAGATTGGTCTTCTTATCGCGGTAAACAAAATATCAAATACTTTTAAATGTATTTGACCATAGTTTTTTTTACAATATTGAGTATGGCGATGTTATTGCAACTGCGATTTAAAACCACTTTTATTTATGCAGGTGGCAATATCTTTTGCTAAAATTTTCATACAAGTGACGAGGCCAAGGACCGCGGTGCTTGGAAGCTTCCAGGGACAACTGTTTATCGGAACATCCTGCAATATCCCAAAGCTGCTCAGATTCCCGACATGCTCATCGTCAGGGTTGATTCTGCAATCTACTTCTCAAATTCTAACTACATCAAGAACATGTATAACCAAAATAGTCGTATATACATGAACCAAAAACATATTTAAATCTTTTTGTTTTGATGGAATGAGGTTAGTAATGAATGAGTGAAACATATTTTACAGAATTTTGAAGTGGCTCACTGATGAAGAGGCTCAAAGACAGCCAATGCTTCTTCTCCATGCTGAAGGAAAGAAACACGGGGCAAAATTCCGAGCATTCCATGCTTCGCAATAGCCACCAGTCCAGGCATGCAAAGGTTGCAGCGGAGGCTGTTTCTGATGGTGCAGATAAAGATGGCAACAACACTGAGCATCCAAAATTGCAAGAGTCTTCTGATTAAAATAGCTTGAAACCCAAAAGTGAAGTTTCTTCAGAAAAGAAAAAGAGAAAACTCGTTGCATCAGAGGGTGGAACTATTAAAAAGTGCAAGGTGGCATTATTAAAAAGTGCAAGAATGACACTTCAGTTGACACAGATCAGCCCCAATGCTGCAAGATTCAAATTTTCCCTTCCAACTCCCAAGTCGATATTGGGTCTTCCTGTTGAAAAAAACATACTTGTTAGGTTTGAAAAAATTCTCTATACTTGTTTTTAATGACTTAGTGGCAAAAATTAATTGTGTATCATTTTCTTGTATAAATGTTGAGCAGAGGAAGAGATTGTTCATGATTATAAAAGCTTACTAATAATTATACAGTGTATTACAGTAATTGAAGTCATTTTATAATTGTTTGAAAGTAGATTGAAAATGACATTTCATCTTTTGTTGTAGCTTTGCAAACACATTTCCTCACAGATTCCATGTCGATCATCATGTTCTTAATAAGGTAAGTTGTTCCATGACAGTAGCTCATCGTTGCCCTTATTCTGCAGTCCATTTCTATACATATGAATGCTACAAGAATGTAAGCATTCATAGTCTGTAGTCAATTTGTGCTATCCATATGTTCAATTTGTGCTCTATCTATATGTGTGTAGTTCATAATTTTTTTCTTATGTTCTTTATGTTTGAATCAATCTTATCATTATTTTGTTTTCTTTCAGCTATTGCATTCTGTTTTGGGGGAGAATTTTATACCAAAGCCTAATAGTGAAGTTGGAACAAATGTCGTATTGTTCGTGACGTGAGGGATGGATTTGGAAGCTTATCGAGGTTGAGTTTTGAGGTAAGGCTTTCTGGACACCAAAAGTGAAAGTCAAGAAGTTCGGTCCATGAATTGCAGGATCAACCTCCTTTTATGAAGAACATCAGGTGGGCAAGTTTACCGGTGAAACTTCTTCGTGATGTCATTAAGAGATTAGAATCTAATGAGGGTACTTGGCCTAGCTGTAAACACGTGGTTGCATGTTCTATGGTGTGCAAGTCATGGAGAGAAATATGCAGAGCAATGTGGTTGCAATGTAAGTCAGATGGTGTTGATGAATTAGATGAAGATATTAGTGAACATATTTGGATTGTTTTTTCTTGTTAACTTGTCTAAAATTTGTATTATATTTTCTTATTAATTTGATTGGACAAGTGATTATTAGTAGCTTAGTTGTGTCATTTTTAGTAATATAATTCTAGAAGAACTTATTATTGACTTTATAATAATATTTAGCAACTTGGTTGCTTTAAAAATTTAAATGTGATTAATTTTAAATTATCTTATTCAAATTAGATTTTTATTTTTATATTATTGTTACTTTGATATTTAACATTAATTATAACGTTTTAAAATATTTAAATAAAAACTTGAGAACAAAGTCACCTGTGGATTTACCTGCGGATTTTAAATTAATGTGACTTTTCTTGCAAAACTTTCAGTTACCTGTGCTCTTATCTGCTGATTTACGTGCGATTTAAAGCTTTTGCATTTTACCTACTACAATAATTATCCTCGAAGATTTTAGCTAGGAACAGACGTTGGAGGCGGAAATTTTGTCAAAATCCGCAGGTAATTTCGCAGAAAAACAGAGTATTGGTGTTAAGTGCATTGAAAGTTGGTGGTAGTCTCATAAAGGCATTAGAAAACGTACTTTGTGGTCCTTCACATTGTAGTTTAGATTAGTCCACATGTTTCCCTCAATTTATTAATGTTTTAAATATTACTTTAGGGTTTATGTTTCCCTCAAATTATATATATTTTTGTCTCGTGCTGAAATAGAATATAGTAATCTTGTATCTAACTTTTGTTTTGCTTATTAATAGTGGGTGATACTTTGATTGTATGTATAGCTCATAGGATGTGGATTGTATCTTAATTGTAACTTTATACTATATTTAACTTAATTTGAACTAATTGTATTTTAATTGTTATGTATAATACTGTTAGCTCTCATTTTTGACGCCAGCAAAATCAAAATTATATCAAGTCAGAATGTTATTTTAAAACATAAGAAGACTTCGACACAACTTTCATGAAGCCTGAGTCAAAGAGGTTGGGAAAATTTCTAGAAAAATGCTAAGTGTTGGAAAAGCCTTCGACCAAAATCCTGCTGGAAGAAACGTGTGGCAGTTACCATTAAGGCTGAAGGGATTCTTAATATTTAAGTTTCAAATTGGTAGTGGGCGAACGTGGGAACATATGAAGTTGGGAAAAAAAAGCCAAAAGGACACGTTGAGAAGCACTAACCGTCACTTAGTAGTTGTTTTCTAGCATTATAAATATGAGTTATTTTTATAGAATAAGAGTGTTCATTCGTCTTGTACAAGTTACTCCAAATTACTCAAAGTACCCGCGTGTAGAGAAACGAGTTAGCGAGAATGTACGTGATGCAACACCATCCCCTTTCATTAATGCAATTTACATATCTTTACCATTTGTATGCTGTCGTTTATTCTGCATTTTCCTTCGCATGTTATTCTTTAACCTTCATCTTTTGTATTTAACTTCCTTTTTATGCCTTTCCTGAAACTTTATTTTTGTCTACACTATATGCTATTTAACTTTCTGCATTTTACCTTAACCTGCAATTTAACCTTCTGCATTTTCCTTTAAACATGTCATTTTCGAAATCTTTTTAATTCCTTTCGACAATTACTTTCTTGCACTTTTACACTATTGTTTTACTTTCGACGACGCACACATTTACACTACTGTCTTTAATTTCAAAGTCATTTACATTATTGTCTTTAATTTCAAAGTCATTTACATTATTGTCTTTAATTTCAAAGTCATTTATATTATTGTCTTTAATTTCAAAGTCTTTTACATTATTGTCTTTAATTTCAAAGTCTTTTACGTTTTCCTTTTAACTTTTGACGCATTAAGAATTACGCTCGTTGTTTTACAGCCTTATTAATTTCCAAGTTATTTATACTTTACAAGTCTTTTACAGTCTAACGTGAAGTTCAAATTAGATTTTCTTTTAAACTTATCACATGTCCTAGGATTTGTTTGGTCGATCCTGCAAGCTACTCAATTAGACCCAAGATTGATAAACCAGCGGTTGTTTACCAAATTTCACAGTAAATAAATTGGCACACCTGGTGGGACCCAGTGCTAAGTATCCCAAAGTTTACATCAAACATATTCATCTTTTGGCGTAATACTTCGTTGTATGTTATTGAGGAATGGGAAGTTAGCCACAACACAAGAAGGAGGACCAAAAGGGAAATATACTAAGAGAATGGCAACAAATGCTAGTCAACAAGTTGATCCTCAAGAAAGTGTTTCAAATACTCAATCAAGCAACATGGGGTTGCAAAGTGTACTGTCTCCAGTGTCTTCGATGGGAGGATAGACGTCACTGCCAGCAGTTGCGTCTGAACCTAAGTCGTCTATGGCAAGCCCAGGGTCAACATGTGTAAGAACATACACTTAACCGGTGTTGGAATACATAGGACCACAAATTCCTAATTCACCAACACCCACAGGAAGAAGTTCACTGCATATGCATTTTCCTCCTCCAGGTTTCTCACAGCCATTGCCAA
The DNA here is from genome assembly GCA_963859935.3 of Lathyrus sativus. Taxonomy (NCBI): domain Eukaryota; kingdom Viridiplantae; phylum Streptophyta; class Magnoliopsida; order Fabales; family Fabaceae; genus Lathyrus; species Lathyrus sativus. The sequence continues at coordinate 444,760,510 of OZ012740.1, read as the reverse complement.
GGAGTTTACCTTATGGTATGCCTACGTCAACGATGCAAAATCTACAGAGCGCTCCACCTATATTTTTAAAAAACATAGTATTTTCACCAGTGCAAAGATCTGGATTAGGTGGTCGAAACCACCAAAGCATAGGTGTTGGTTACTCTGTGCAAGCACCCAGTCTTACAAATACTTCCATAAACTGTTTGAGACAAATAATGGATGAAAGTAATATGCAATTGGTACATACATTGTCTCAAATAATGGGAAAAAATTTTCAACCGTTGATTTAGAATACTACTCAAACTAACCAATAATTGGCGACACAATTAACACATATGGCTGATTTTATGGGAGTACTAGCATTTGATCAGAGAGCAACGGTTGTTGAAAATACCCCACGATATCAGCCGCGAAATGTACCTGAGACGAACATGGAGGATAAAGAGATGGGTGAACCTTTCAGAGTCGAACCACGAAGGAACCAGGTACCAATCCATATGGAGGAAGAACCATGAATAGTCATGGTGAACAAAAACTAAAATTCTGACCAAATCCTTAGACGAGTTCGACACCAGGATGCAGCAGAAGAAAATAATCTTGCAGCCATGGTCGAAAGAATAATGACTAGAAATGGCGTAAACTTTGGCGTCACAAGGCCAAATTATACTTCACCCATAGTGGATTATATTCTTCAATCTGAGTTACCCCCTAGAACAAAGGTTCCAAAGTTCAGTAAGTTTGCAGGAGATACTACTGAATCGACCGTCGAACACGTAGCTAGGTATATGATTGAAGCAGGAGAGATAACAGGTGATGAAAGCCTTAGGATCAAATATTTCCCAAGTTCTCTCACAAAAAATTCTTTTACGTGGTTTACCACGTTGCCTCCAAATTCAGTCTATAATTGGGGCCAATTAGAACGTTTGTTTCATGAACAGTTCTACATGGGACAAACTAAGATCATCTTGAAAGAACTGGCTAGTATCAAACGCAAAGTCACTGAGCCAATTGATGAGTACATAAATAGGTTTCTACTTCTTAAAGCTAGATGTTTTACGCAAGTACCAGAATATGAGTTGGTCGAGATGGCTACTGGGGGTCTCGATTATTCCATTAGGAAGAAGCTAGATACCCAGTATCTTAGAGACATGGCTCAGTTAGCTGATAGGATTCGACAACTAGAGAGGCTAAGAGAAGAGAAAGCTAGATTCAGCAAGGGTAAAAAAGTGGCCTTTGTCGAATGTAGTGAAGATGTGGAGAATCTATATGATGAAACATCTCATGTGGACGAGATTGAGGTTGATGTTGCTGAATTAAAGCAAGGTCCACCTTATGCTTGTAAACTATTAGCCCCCTCAAATGGAAAAAATCTCGTCGAATCTAATGACAAATTTCCTAAGAAAACATATACTTTCGATGTTACTAAATGTGATGAAATATTTGATTTGTTAGTAAAGGATGGACAGATAATAGTACCTGCTGGTGCTAAAATGCCACCTTTAAAACAAAGAAAGAAAAAAGGCTTTTGTAAGTACCACAATTTTTTGGGTCATAAAACTTCTCAATGTTTTCTTTTCATGGATTTGGTGCAAGATACTATCCAAGAAGGAAGGCTGAAGTTTGGGGACAAAGCCCAAATGAAGATTGAATCTGACCCATTACAAACTGTAGAGGCTCTCTATGTAGAGCCTGAAGAGGTCCAGATGGTCAAAGCCATTGAAGGTTCCAATTTTTCAGTTAATGTGGTGGAGGTTCCTGAAGAGTTCGCCACAAAGCTTGTAATGGTCAAAGCAAATGAGTGTTTAGACTAAAATGACAAACACAAATTGAGAGATGAAGCTTTTGAAGGCTCTAACAAGACTGCAGACAGTCCAAATAGAGGCAGTGTTGATGATAGTGGTTTTGATATTGATAACCAAGAAAACTGCAAATAGGCTTATTGAGCTGGATAGAGCTGCCAAGGGAATAGACATGGCATTAAGGGGATTGGAAATGAATGCTACTGAGGGAATTAACATGGTTGAATTAAGTGAGAAATCTGATGCTAGCTCAGGTAGTATCAACACCAATGAGTTGTTGGGCAGAAACGTCTCCAAAGTCGAAGTCGTCAGAGAAATGGAGAACAACATGATGTTGGTAGGAGAAATTATGGAGATGGATGGTTGTTTGTTAAAGAATTGGATATGCATGGCAGCAGAACAATACTTCAAAACATCTCCTAACATTGAAAGGTTTAATGCTGAAACGGTGGTCGAAGCTGAAGATTCCACCTGGAAGGAGGTAACAAAGAAAGTAGACGGTAAGCATATGAAAAAAAACAACTGAAAATCTGAAGGTTCACTTTTCTAAGATGGAGCTGGAAGATAAGGTTGGTATTAACATGGTCGAGATCACAGATCGAAAGGTTGAAGAGAAGAATGAGACAGAAGAACAAGAGGAACATAACAAAGTGGTGTACCCCAAGCAAGAGGAAACCATTGTTGATTTTCTGCATCGTTGTCAAAAGAATGGATCGGGAGTGATGTTGTGTCCTAGGTGTAGCGCCATTTTTGATGAAAAAGTTTCTCAGAATCTAGAAGGAATCAGAAAAGCCAATGGAAATTGGGGGCATAAAGTAAACCTGGGCCCAGGAGGTATTAACTCCAGAAGATCCTCGACGGGAGTGAAAACCCAAGCTAGGCCAAACACGTTTAAACCAGTTGGGAATATACAAACAGGAAGCTAGATAAAACCTGTCGAAGGGAGAGGGCAGAAGAAATGGCAGAATTTTGGCGTTGAAAGGGGTTCTTCTTTTGAATATCGAAAGGAAAACCATACAACCAATAAGTCAGCATATATCTCTCAGAACTACAAGGGTAAGAACCCTATACCAGGTCACAGTGGCGAAGAGAACAGCGTAGGTGAAAGGCCCTCAGGGAAGCTCAAGTGCCAAGACAAGGAGAGTCAAGTACCAATGTGGGAAATCACATGGGAATAGCTGAGAAAATGCATATAAGGCAAAAGTTGTTTGAGGTTCAAAGGTACCAGCCAGAAAAAGAAGTCGAAGATGATGAAAACATGACTGATAACTTCGACAATGAATCAGCAGCCTCCCTAGACATCATAGTGAATGTTGTATCTGTCATGCCCAAAGAATTTGACCATGTGACAGAAGTTAAAGATTTCGATCAGAATACTGAGATGGAAATGCTTGCACATAAACCTGTGCGTTATTGTATAATGAACAATGGGTGCATAGAGGAGAAAAACACCCTCTTTGAACGCCCCACAGATGCTATGAAGGGTCATTTGAAGCCTCTTTACATTACTGGAAAAGTGAAGAATGTACTTGTCAATAAAATATTGGTGGATTGTGGCGCAACTGTGAATTTGATGCCCCGGTTTTTGCTAAGTAAGATTGGGAAGTATGACGATGATACTAAGCCCCATAGCATGGTTCTGTCGAACTATAAAGGGAAAGTGGGCTCCACTTTAGGGGTAATCCAAGTTGATCTTACTATGGGAACTATCACGAGACCCACAGTTTTCATGGTTTTCGAAACTAGACCAAATTATAATATACTCCTGGGAAGAGACTGGATTCATGGCATAGGTGTTGTGCTTTCTTCATTGCATCAGAGAATTACCATTTGGATTCCAGATGGTATAGTGAAAAGCATTGAAGCTGATCCAGGATACTTTAAAATCCTTATCAATCATGTTGATGGGAGACAGTTTGATAAGCACTTGGCGAACATTGCTCTAAGTCCTCCAGCAGATTTTGAGTTCGCCCTAGACAAAGAGACATTCCATTCGTTGTATTTGCATCTTGTCAAAGGTTTTAGATGGGACAGTGAGACAACAGGAGGAAGGCTTCCATGTTTAGGCCTGCCCCCAGTAGACCCTACAGGGTGGGGAAGTGAATTCAGTGACCATGGCTGAATTTGAAGCATTGAAGAAAATTTTGGCCTATGTGGCTGAAATAAAGTTACAAGCGGCTCTAGAAGCTGCTAATAACCACATGGCTGGCAAAGCCATTTCTGAGTTTCACCAAGAAGGGCCTGATAAGGACTTCGACCCAAAACCTCCAAATAAGGTCCAAACTGGATAGTAAAATAAGAGGTTTGACGCCATTTATGAGGATGAGCCTTTGGGGTTTGAAAAAGATCCGCTGGAAAATAACGTCAAAATGCTAGCACATAATCCTTTAGAAGAAATTGACCTCAGTGAGGGGGCAGTTAAAAGGCCTACTTACATCAGTGCCAATTTAAACCCTCAACTGAAGTTTGAGGTAGTTCAGATATTGAAAGAGTTCAAAGACTGCTTCGCCTGGGATTATGATGAAATGCCAGGTTTGAGCAAGGAGTTGGTTGAACATAGGTTGCCTATGACATCTGGAAAAAAAAACAGTCAAGCAAGGTCCAAGATGGTTTGCACCTGAAATACTTTCAAAGATCAAATAGGAGGTCGAAAGACTGCTTCGTTGCAAATTCATCCGCACTGCCAGGTATGTCGAATGGTTGGCTAATATAGTGCCTATTATAAAAAAGATCTTTAAGGGTTTGCACAGATTTTAAAGATTTAAATGCTGCAAATCCAAAAGATGAGTATTCAATGCCAGTAACAGAAATGTTAGTAGATTCTGCAACAGGACATGAATACCTTAGCATGTTAGATGGATATTCTGGTTATAACCATATATTCATTGCTGAGGAAGATGTTCCTAAAACTGCTTTTAGATGTCCTGGAGCTTTAGGCACTTATGAATGGATAGTGATGTCTTTTGGTCTTAAAAATGATGGTGCCACTTATCAAAGGGCGATGAATTTAACCTTCCATGATTTTATAGAAACTTTCATGCAAATTTACATTGATGATATTGTTATAAAGCCTATTTCTGGGAAGAGTCATATTGACCATCTTCGACAGTTCTTCTTAAGGATGAGAAAATTTGGTCTTAAAATGAACCCTCTTAAATGTGCTTTCTGTGTACAGACAGGAGATTTTCTAGGCTTTGTGGTCCACAAGAAAGGGATCAAAATAAATTAAAATAAAACCAAAGTCATAATGGAAGCGAAAGCGCCATCGACCAAGAAGGAGTTGTAGTCATTATTGGGCAAGATCAATTTCTTAAGAAGGTTTATATCCAACCTGAGTGGAAAAACACAAGATTTTTCACCATTGTTGAATTTCAACAAAGATGGTTTTGAATGGGGACAATTACAACAGGAAGCCTTCAGCAAGATCAAGGACTACCTAAGTCGCCCTTCAATTCTGGTACCACCTTGTTGAAATAAAAGTATGAGATTGTATATAGTTGCATCAGATAAAACTTTAGGGAGCATGTCAGCTCAAGAAGATGAAAATGGAGTCGAAAGAGACATTTATTATCTTAGTAGAGTTTTGAATGATGCAGAAACTAGGTATATCATAATTGAAAAGTTATGTTTATGCTTGTATTTCTCTTGTACTAAATCAAAGCAATATATAAAGCCTGTTGATGTGTATGTTTCGTCTTGTTTTGATGTTATAAAACATATGTTATCTAAACCTATTTTACATAATCGAACTGGCAAATGGGCATTAGCATTAACAAAATATTTGTTAACATATCAACCTTTAAAGGCCGTGAAAGGGTAAATAGTGGCAGACTTTATAGTTGACCATTCTATAATCGAAAGTGATTTAAATTATGTTGAACTGAACTCCTGGAAGTTATACTTTGATGGATCAAGCCATAAAATGGAGCAGGAGTGGGTATATTCATTGTTTCTCCTGACAAAATTCCAACAAAATTTAAGTACAAGATCGAAGGGCCTTGCTCTAACAATGAGGCTGAATATGAAACATTGATTGCTGGCCTTGAAATTTTGTTAGAATTGAGGGCAACCAGAGTCGAAATAATGGGAGATTCAGAGTTGATTGTAAAATAAATCAAAAAGGAATATAAATGTGTTAAAAAAAATCTCATTATGTACTTTGTGATGGCAAATAGGCTACTAAAGAAATTTAAAGTAGTGGCCATCCAACATATACCCACAATAGAAAATCAAGTTGCTAATGACTTAGCTTAGATTGCTTCTGGATACAAAGTGTCGAAGGAAAACCTTCAGGAAGTAATAAAAGCAAGAGGGGAAGTAATGGATGTTGGATTATGCCCGTCATATTTAGAAACAACCAAACTGGGGTGCATAGATGGCGAAAGTTTTGAAATTTTTACTATCAATGGGCTAACAGAGAAAGATTGGAGAAAGCCTATAGTCGAGTATCTGCAAAATCCAACGGGTTCGACGGAGCGAAAAGTCAGGTATCAAGCCTTAAGTTATATACTTATAGGTAATGAATTGTTCAAGAAGACCCTTGAAGGACTCTTGTTAAAATGCCTTAATGAAACAGAGGCATATTTGGCTCTTTCGACAATTCATAGTGGGGCCTGTGGAGCACACCAAGTTGGCCATAAAATGAAATGGTTGTTGTTTCGACAAGGCATGTATTGGCCTACTATGCTGAAGGATTGCATAGAGTTTGTCAAAGGTTGTCAAGAGTGTCAGATTCATTCTGGCATACAACATATCCCTGCAAGTGAATTGCACTCCGTAGTGAAACCATGGCCTTTCAGAGGATGGGCTTTGGATATAGTGGGAGAGATTCGACCAGCATCTTCAAAGAACCAAATATATATTTTGGTGGGTATTGAATACTTCACTAAATGGATTGAAGCAATACCATTGGAAAATATAGGTCGGGAAGATGCCATCGAATTCATCCAAAACTACATTATCTACAGATTTGGTATTCTAGAAACAATTACCACAGATCAAGGATCAGTGTTCACCGGTCCAAAGATGCGGGAATTTGCTAAAGAAATAGGTTTTAAACTGTTAACTTCTATGCCTTATTATGCCCAGGCGAATGGGCAAGTCAAAGCTGCCAACAAGGTGGTGATTGGACTGATTAAGAGGCATGTTGGAAATAAGTCTAGGAATTGGCATAAGACATTAGACCAAATACTTTGGGCATGTCGAACTTCCCCTAAAGAGGCTACTAATACTACTCCATTTCGACTTACCTTTGGTCATCGTGCAATATTGTCTGTTGAGATATGTTTGCAATCTGTAAGGATCCAAAGACATCGTGAGATCCCTGCTGAATCTTATTGGGCAATGATGATGGACGAACTAGTGGATTTGGATGAAGAAAGGCTTAGAGCCTTAAAGTTGTTAAAGAGACAAAAGAGAAGGGTCGAAGAATCCTACAACCAAATGGTTAAGTCTAAATCCTTTCTATGTGGGGATTTGGTATGGAAAGTAACTTTGTCTATGGATGAAAAGACAGAACATTAGGCAAATGGTCTCCTAAATGGGAAAGATCATTTCAAGTCATACAAGTATTCTCCAATGGGGCTTATGAAGTTGAAGAATTAGACAAAGATAAAAGAATCTTGAAAGTAAATGGCAAGTATTTGAAAAAATATAGGCCTATCTTGCAAGAGGTTCATATCAAAACATAAGTTTCATTAAAGGGCATAGAAGCCAAAATGGGCCAAACAAGGCTAACATGGCGTACAAAGTAAAAAGGGAATCAATACAATAATCCATAAATCAAGCAAAGATCAGTCAAAGTCCCTCAAATAAATGAACTTGAGGAACTCCATGTAGTCTTCATCAGCTTCATCTTCAGAGTTGTTGGTGTTGGAACGCCTTTTTTTAGGGATTTTCATCCTTGTTTCGTGCCTCTTTGCACGAGAGGATACTCTGGAGGAGGCTTCAGGTTTCTGGGTTTCCTTAGCCTTTGTTGTCACCTCAGGCTTCTTTGAATCATCAACTTGTTCCTTGATGATGGTTTTTTCTGAGTTGATATTCATGCTTGCTTTTGTGAATGCAAGACGTGGTTCAGGAGAAAGAAGGTTTTATAGAGGAGAAACTTGATCCAGAATGGCTAGTCAAACGGTGGAAACACAAAGATTGGGCTTGGAAGTAAGCCTAAGGGGCTACGCCATAAATATGGTTGTAAAGCTATGTGTTGATGCCGTTGGAGCATTAAGTAGAGCAAAAAATTGTATGTTTTCTAAAAAAGAGGTAGAATGCCTTAATTGTGAAGTTGACTCAAAATTAAGGCCATGAATAAAATACATCATAATGCGTTCCATAGAGTTGTGAGTCGAAAACATTAATATGGTGCAAATGATTAATTAAAAATGCCAGAAAGCAGAAAATTGTCATTACATAGAAGGATTGAAAAGGCCCAGAAATAAATGATGATTAAACAATATTACAAATAGAGGTCATGAAGATATTAGAAGGGAAGCTTCAAATTCAACTGAGCAAAGGTCTTCATATGATGACTGAGGCGAACCTCACACAGAGATTTGTCAAGCCTGACTATTGCAAGCTCTTTTTCAAACCTTTGAGCTGCATCAATAAGGTCGATGGCGCTCTTCAGCTCTTTGGCCATTTCAGGGTCGTCGAAATGTTGCAACTCAAGGTTGCTTTTTTCAGCAATAGAATTTTTTTTTGAAGTTCCTTGATGTTGCACCCTAAAATTTGCCCAACCTTATTCCTTGGTTTATGTTTCAATGTCATTAGCATTTGCATATAGGGTCATGTACATAGTCTAACCATCTGCATAGCATAAGCATAGCAAGTCATTCAACAGGGGACCAATCATTATTATCATCTCTAGAAGCCTATCAAGAGGTTATTATCCCAATTCAATCTCATACAAGTCATCAGGAAAGAATTTGAAAGCAAAGAGTTCAGCAGATCAAGCCTTGGGTCCATCTCCTAGCTGAGGGTATCTGAGGGTCAACAAAAGGGTTGTGAGCTGTGAGTTGAAGGCATGGAGAGCATCTAGACATTATGAGAGACTTAGAAAGTCATTTGGAGAAGGAGACAAGTCATTGATGAGAGCACAAGAGCTATAGCTGAAGGCAGTCAACTAGGGTTTCATCTGGGTCAACCCTAGGTCAACCCCAGGTCAATTGACTGATTTAAAGGGCATTCAAGTCTATTGGAGAGATGTGGGGTTCATCATTGAACATATAAAGAAGGATATGGAGATATGCCAAGGAGAATTCAAGAGAAATCAAGGAGAAGAGGAGTTTCTAAATTAGGGTTTCTGTGTAAAATCCCCTAGTTTAGGTCAAATTTCCAAGCAAGATAAGTCAAAATGCTAGCTTCAAATGGCTTCTTGGCCAACATGAAACTTGTATAGGATCTCAAGACCTTTAATTTGAGTGGTGGAAGACATCAAGGAGATTTATAGAACTCAAGTTATGGTCCTTGCAAGTTACAGGTCATCTGAGGTATCTGAAATTTTGTCTGTGAAAGTGACTTGACTTCCAAGCAATTTTTACCCCTCAAGGAGATTTCAAATGAATTCTTGGTCAACATAATAATTGTTCCTCATTGTCTTAGCTTTCTATAATGGTATAGTATGCCTTCATATGATGTGTGGAACTCAACTTATGGCCTTGGCAAGTAAAGGGTATTTTGGGCATTTGTGAATTACAGGTCATTTTAACCTATGTCCAAAACTCATACAAGGAGGCCTCAAATGGAAAAACTTACAACATCAAACTTGCTCCAAATGGGATTTTGAGTCTAGAAAGAAGGTCACAAATTGTTGGAAAAGCTCATAACATGAAGTTGCATGATTGGTCCAAATTTGAACTAAAATGGCTTATAATTTGAATAAAGTCAAGATGAAAAATGGTTTGGGAGATTTCTAAGTCCAAATGGAGACTTCCAATATATGATTTTGAATGGAAAAGACATTCTAAAGACAATGGTTCAAGCACTTTTTTGAGTTTAGTGGAAGATTTCAAAGTTATCCTTGGTTGCTTGCATTTTAAGAAACATAGCCAAAATGAATCAAAGTTGGAAGGCAAGGGAATGTGTAAGATGGATCTAGAATGTTCATGTGAGCCCTATATATTCATGAAATGAAGATTGATCAAGGGTTGGCTTCATTTTTCACCAAGAATTTCACAAACCCTCTCATTCTTTCCCTTTGCAATTTCACTTCAATCTCTCAAATTCTTCACCAATTATCATCAAAATCAACTTCATTATACTGATTCATCATCATAGATCAGAATTCAACCAAGATCCAAGTGTGATCAATCCATTTTCGAGCACTTCCATCATCAACATCAAAATTGAAGTTTCAAGTTGACAGCACAATTCAAGCCAAGTTTCATTCAAGTGTTGCAAACAGAATCGAGCATTGAGTTTGTAGATCAAGATCCAAGCCTCAAAAGCCTCAGATCCACAAGTTTCATCATCATCCACAAGATTTCACACCAGGTGCATTTTCTCTGCCACAGCTTGATTCAATTAGTTTAGCATAGATTTGTTAGTTTAGATATGATGTAGGATGTTAGTAGAGCAATTAGGTTGAGTTTGGAGAGGTTTGGTGATGTTTGTTAGCAGGTGTACAAAACTGTTAGGGCTTGGAACTTGCAGCATAGTGCATTAGAACCTTAGGTTGTTAGCGCAGGATAATCACCATTAGTTGTAGATTAGATTAGTGCAAGTTTGATGGAGAATTATGTTGATGAGTTGCAGAGGATTTCCATGGTGACCAGAACTTGTTGTTATCGGGTTGAGTGATTTAGTGAATTTCAGATTGAACTAGTGCCATAGACGTGTAGAGGGAGGAATTTAGAGCGTTTTTCATGTTTACATCGTGGCGTTTCATGCATTGTGGAGTGAGAACAGATTGGTGTAAGTTTGGTTCGTGCATGGACATTCATGGCAGAAACCCTAATTCATTTGATCCATTGGAGAAGATGAAATCGTGTCCGTCCCTTTCATGTTGGACTTTTGACTCAGAGAGTGATCCTATGGCTCTTATTCAATTCAGATTTGGAGGGAAGTGTGTTGGTGCCAAACGCACCGTTTCATTAATTGAAACGGGCGGGCCTGAATGTGATGTGTTATTCCCACCCCCAGTTAGTGAGCCCAATCAGTTTTAACGTGATTCTATTTCTTTTCTCACCCCCTGCGCCTTTTTTAGTTTTCCTTGTTTCTGAATGATGCTGGGCCTTAACCAATTCGCTAGTCACACCCCACCACTGCTTGGCCCATCCTGAAATCAACTAGGGCGCCTGCTAACTACACCCCTCCCCCATTTATTTCTTTCATCTTGATTTTTTAATTTCCCTTAATATTTTCTGATTTTCATTAATTCATAATAAATACATAAAAATTCATTTTTAATTCATTCTTTTTACACTATTTTCTTTAGGATGTGTAGAAAATTTTCATTAAATAAAATTGCATTTTTATTTTTATTTCATATTTTTTCCATATTTTCTAAATAAATGTCATTTTAAATAGCTTCATTTCATGCATGATTTTAGTAATTTTTGTTCTATTAAATGCTTTCATATTTTTTGTTCATTCTTTTTATGTTGTTTAGATTAGATGTTGAACTTGCAGAAACAATTTAGTTCCCATTTTTAGGATTTAGTTTTAGGTGCTTAATGTAGGCTTGAACAACATGAACAAAGTAGGGTTTTTTAGGTGATGACTTAGGAAGTTTGATTCTTTCCCTTAGGACTTAGGGTTTGACTAGGTTAGCTATGGGACTATAGGGGCTATGGGTAGTTATTAGATCCCCTTAGAAAAAGTCAGGATTCCCCTACTGCTATTAATACTGTCTGTATATCTGATTGACTGGTGTGGTGTGCCCTCTGGGGATTATTGCTTGCTTGTTTGGGTATTGGGTTTGTCTGGGGACCTGGGGAAGCTGAAGACTTGAGGTGATGAAGACCATTGGAGATCCAAAGATTGAAGATCAACTGCCAGAGAAGAGAAGGTTCTTGCTAGCAGCTGCTGAGGAACTAGGGTTTAGGAGCTAGGCAGAGCTCTAGGTTAGAAAGTTTGTTTCTCAAACATGGATTGCCTTGTCTGCATCCATTCTTCTCTGTGATTCAGAGTCTCTCTAGGACACTCACCCCCTTCCTTTGGAAGGCTTGGTGATAGTGTCTATGAGATAGAACTCTTGAGAGAAAATGTCTCTTGTGTTAGAAGCAGTCTGTTCACCACCCTTGGTAGTCAACTGATTGCTTAACACCCAATTCACTCTTGTGACTAATCCCTCATCCTGGAGGTTTGAGCTTGAAGAAAAGCCATTGCAGATGGAAGAATGATGATCAAAGCCCTTGCCTGAAGGTCATGAAGATGGAGATTGATGCTTGTTGAAGCCTGTAGCTGATTGGAGATTACTTGAAGTCAGATGGTGATTCAGAGCTGCTGATGCTGTTTCTTTTTACTGTATTTCATTTCTTGATGTATTGATTGGTTTTCCTGACTGTATTGTTTGCTGTTTACCCTGTTGGGTTGAAAGTGAATGCTGTTCACTTTTGCCTATTGTTTTCTAGGTTCGAGGTTGAGTGGGACTCCCTTGCCTCGCTTGTACTGTTGCATCCATGCATTTTACTGCTTTATTATATCTGTTATTGTTTCTGTTTCTGCCTATCCCGTAGGATCTCTGTTTCTCTCTGTGCAAGAGAGGAGCATGATAGACACTAGGTCTTAACCCATGCATGATAACATTAGGTTAGTTTGATTCCCTTCGCAACCATAGGTTAGAGTTCTGTCTCTTTCTTTCTCAAAACAAACAGAAAAACACATAAAGATTTCAAACACAATAAAAGACACTTCTTTCGTAAAAGAATGTGAACTCATCAAAACGTCATTTTTGTCCGCTTGGACTGCTAATCAGAAAAACCTTTTTCAGAAGGAATAAAATCAACCAAGACAAGCTTGTGTCGTACGTGGCCCGAACTACGTTTGCTCTGATCTTTCATGCTGTATGAAAGTACGTAGGCATAGGATGCGATATCCTAGCGAGCAACCTTCCCCTCCTTTCCCGTAGGTAGGCGAACTACGTTGACTCTGATTTCTCGTTCCAGACGGGAATACGTAGGCATAAAGTGCGATACTTTGCCGAGTCATTTTTATTTTCATTTTATTTTCTTTTTCACCCTTGACCTTTAGCGTAGATAGAATAACAATCCATACCCGAAAACAAGCGTGGATCCCGTCGAGTACGACGGACGTGAGGGGTGCTAATACCTTCCCCTTGCGTAACCGACTCCCGAATCCAGGTTTTGGTTGCGATGACCATACCTTTCCCGTGTTGTGCGAGGTTTACTCTGAGCGTTTCCTTTCCCTCCCGTGGGATAAATAACGCACGGTGGCGACTCTTCTGTTCAGCCGGCGCCGATTTTCGCAGTAGCGACAGCTGGCGACTCTGCTGGGGATCCAACGTCCCCTGGCTGCTAAGAACTGCGATGGTTCTTATGCATTTGGGATCCAACGTCCCTTAAGAGAGTCAATCCTAACGCTTGTTTTCCCGTCGAGGACTTTGTATGGAGTTATTGTATATTTCTAACCTTGTATTTTCAGCTTTGTATATTGATTATTATTGCTGTATCTTGGGGTATGACGGGTGTTCTGATATTGAGTGAGAAGCCGGACCTGGGCTTGAGTGCACCTAGAATTAGAGTAGAAATTAGTGGGCGCCCGCTTGCTTTGCTTGCTTTGGTGTCCCATGAAATCTACACTCAGACGAGGTTCCTCTGGTTGGCCTCCTGCCCCTTCCTTTGGTTGGCGTGGGTTGCTGGTTAGTTGGATTGTCGACTCTGGGGACCGATCATTTGGAAGTTGGCTAAGTGAGGCCTCTTCAGGAATTGATGATGCCACTCCTTCTGGGAATCGTATCATCAACCCTGAAAGTCTGTGACGCCGACGACCGCATAGGATGCCGTACCTTGTGCCAGTTATAGGGCCACCCACCTGTGAGGGGATTCAGGGTTATGCAGGTAACTAGACCTTCAGACCACCGGTTTGTTTCTTGATCAGGATCCTGGACATTTATGGAGGGTTCTAAGGTCTGTCAGAGACCAGTTGGTGTGTTCTGAGGTCTGTCAGGGACCATTTGGAGATGTGTTCTGAGGTCTGCCAGAGACCAGTTGGAGAGTTCTGAGGTCTGTCAGAGACCAATTAGAGATGTGATTTGAGGTCTATCAGAGACCAGTTGGAGTTATGGTTTGAGGTCTGTCAGAGACCAGTGTTGGAGTTTATTTTAGGTCTATCTGAGACCAGGGTTTGATGACTTCTGGATGGTCTATCTGAGACCTTTCTTGATTGGGTTCAGGCTATTCAGCTACAGCTTTGGTCCTTGTTGCATGTTGCTTGCATTGCATTGCCTGCATATCCATTACCATTTGCATTTCACTAAAGTGTGTCTGTGCTGCAGGTGCATTTGCATTTCCCTAGTTCTAGTGCCCAGACTTCTGAGTGTTTGATCATGACTAGCTTAAGGAGAACAGTTGCCTACAAATTGCCTACGCCTGATATTGTTCCTTTACTTGGGTTGATCTCTCTTGCTGATGAGGGTGTTCGTAGGAGTTTCCGGATGAGCTATGGTAGACTACTGAGATTGGTGTGCAAACCTACAGAGGTAGAGTTAGATGGGCTGTATGCTTTGATGCAATTCTACGACCCTGCTTTGAGGTGCTTTACGTTCTCTGACTTTATTATGGGACCAACCCTGGAGGAATACGCTGAGTATGTTGAGCTGCCCGTGCAGAATCAGGTTCCATTCATTCATTATGGCGCCAAACCCAAGCCTGAGGAATTGGCAAAAGCCTTGCATATTGATGCTTCTGAACTTGTGACTACTGTTTCCCGTGGAGTTCCAGGCTTCTCACTCCAGTTCTTAGTTGGTAAAGCCCAAGAGTACGCCAAGAGCGGGTGCTGGGTTGCTTTCAATGCTGTGTTGGCTCTGTGCATTTATGGCATAGTATTGTTCCCCAATATACCGGATTTTGTGGACTTTGATGCTTTCTACTTGTTTGCCGCTGGTAATCCTGTACCTACCTTACTCGGAGATCTCTACCACTCACTGCATTACAAGAATGAGAAGGGAAGAGGGAAGAATGTTCACCTGTGTGTGCCCTTGTTGAGTATGTGGTTTGAGAGTCACCTTCCTAAGAGAGGATCCGTTGCAGAGACTACAGTCCCAGTTGGTTGGCCGGAGCGCCTGATGAGGCTATCGTCGGAAGACATGGAGTGGTTTGATAGAGATTTGTTGGGATCCGAGCTCATATTCAGCTGTTCTGGGTACCCTAATGTGCCGTTGATAGGAAGAAAAGGGTGTATCAATTACAACCCTTCTCTATTCATTCGTCAGTTCGGATATGCGCTGAAGAATCCACCTCAGGAGGAAGAAGTACAGGAATCTCTGTACTTCACAGGAGACGTGAAAGGGGAGTTACTAGCCAAGCTGCAACATGCCTGGACGCGTATTAACCGCAAAGGGAAGCCGTTGTTAGGAAAGAATGACTGTCAGGCCTATGTGTTGCACCCTAAAATTTGCCCAACCTTATTCCTTGGTTTATGTTTCATCATCATTAGCATTTGTATGTAGAGTCATGTACATAGACTAACCATCTGCATAGCATAAGCATAGCAAGTCATTCAACAGGGGACCAATCATTATTTTCATCTCTAGAGGCCTAGCAAGAGGTTATTATTCCAATTCAATCATATTCAAGTCATCAGGAAAGAATTTGAAAGCAAAGAGTTCAGCAGATCAAGCCTTGAGTCCATCTCCTAGCTGAGGATATCTGAGGATCAACAAGAGGGTTGTGGGATGTGAAATGAAAGCATGGAGAGCATCTAGACATCTTGAGGGACTTATAAAGTCATTTGGAGAAGAAAGCAAGTCATTGATGAAAGCACAAGAGCTACAGTTGAAGACAGTCAACTAGGGTTTCATCTGGGTCAACCCTAGGTCAACCCTAGGTCAATTGACTGACTTAAGAGGGCATTCAAGTCTATTGGAGAGATGTGGGGATCAACATTTGACATGGAGAAGAAGAATATGGAGATATAACAAGGAGAATTCAAGAAAAATCAAGGAGAAGAGGAGTTGCTAAATTAGGGTTTCTCTGTAAAATCCCCTAGTTTAGGTCAAATTTCCAAGCAAGATAAGTCAAAATGCTAGCTTCAAATGGCTCCTTGGCCAACATGAAACTTGTAGAGGATCTCAATACCTTTAATTTGAGTGGTGGAAGACCTCAAGGAGATTTATAGAACTCAAGTTATGGTCCTTACAAGTTACAGGTCATTTGGGGTGTCTGAACTTTTGTCTGTGAAAGTGACTTGACTTCCAAGCTAGTTTTACCCCTCAAGGAGATTTCAAATGAATTCTTGGTCAACATAAGAATTGTTCCTCATTGTCTTAGCTTTCTAGAATGGTATGGCATGCCTTCATATGATGTGGAGAACTCAACTTATGGTCTTGACAAGCAAAGGGTATTTTGGGCATTTGTGAATTACAGGTCATTTTAACCTATACCCAAAACTCATACAAGGAGGCCTCAAATGGAAAAACTTACAACATCAAACTTGCTCCAAATGGGATTTTAAGTCTAGAAAGAAGGTCACAAGTTATTGGAGAAGCTCATAGCATGGAGTTGCATGATAGGTCAAAATATGAACTAAAAAGGCTTATAAAGTGAATAATTTCAAGTTGGAAAATGGTTTGGGAGATTTACAAGTCCAAATGGAGACTTCCAATATATGATTTTGAATGGAAAAACAATTCTAAGAACAATGGTTCACACACTTTTTTGAGTTTAGAAGGAAAAAATGAAGTTATCCATGGTTGCTTATCATTTAAGAAACATAATCAAAAATGAGCCAAAGTTTGAAAACAAGGGAATGTGCAAGATGGATCTAGAATGTTCATTTGGGGTCTATATATTCATGAAAGGAGAATTTGGCAAGGGTTGGCCTCATTTGCACCAAGAATTCCACAAAATTTCTCATACTTTTTCATAAGAGTTTCATTACAATTCTCTCAAAACCTTCACCAACTTTCATCAAAATCAACTCAATCTGACTCCATCATCATCATAGATCATAATTGAAGCAAAGTTTTGGTGTGAATCATCCATTTTCGAGCACTTTTTTTCAAGAGCATCAAGATTGAAGTTGCAAGTGGACAGCATAATTCAAGCAAAGAATCATCACAACACTGCATACAGAATCTATACCTGAGTAATTGGATCAAGATTCAAGCCTTGGAAGCCTCAAATCATCAATCTCCATAGCTGTTTGCAAGATTTTGCACAAGGTAAGTTTTCATTCAAACTGTTTGATCCAGTTAGTTAGACCTGATTTTGTTAGTGTAGAATTGATCTAGGTGGTTAGGAGAGTAAGCTAGATGATTTTGGAACGATTTGGTGATGGTTAGTGACAGGTGCCACAAACTGTTTGTGTTCGAATCTCTTGGATGAATGTGTTATAATTGCAACTTGATAGCATATGTTAATCTCCATTAGATGTAGTTTAATTTAGGCTAAGTTTGGGGAAGATTGGTGAGGGTCCACATCAGTGCATTTCAATGGTGGCCAGTATGTGATTCAACCGTGTTTGTGGTTGTGGTGAATTTCAAGACGAATTGATGCCCTAAGCTTGTAGAGGGAGAGATTTGGAACAGATTTCATGTTTACAGCATGTGGATTAGGTGCGTGTGGGATGAGAACAGAGAAGGAGAAAGTAGCTCGTGCATGAGCTCGCATGGAGTTGAAACCCTAGTTGCAGGTCGTTTTGGAGAAGAAACAATCATGGCCGTTCATGGTAGATTGGACTTTTGACTTAGGGTAGGATCGGATGGCTGATGTTTGATCTGAGCGTTTGGAGGGAAGTTGAACCCTGGCCAAAACGCACCGTTTCATTAATTGAAACGGGCGGGCCTGAGTTGATGTGTGCTATTCCCACCCCAGAGTTAGGCCCAATTCCAGTTTCAACGTGGTTTTGTTTCTTTTCTCACCCCCCTGGCGTTTTATTTCTCATTTATTTCTGAGCTTGTTCTGGGCCTTGGTAAGGATGCTAAGCGCACCCCTGTCTGTGTGGCCCATTCTGATTTGAACTGGGGCGAGTTACTCTTCATACCCCCTCCCTCATTTAATTCATTTTATTTTTCTTAATTCCATTTTATTTTACCAATTTTCATAAAATCATAAATAATTCATAAAAAATGCTTTTTAATCCATTCTTTTTACCACATCTCCATTAAAATGTCTAGAATATTATAGGAAAATAAATTTTCATTTTTAGTTTTATTTCATATTTTTTACATATTTTCTAAATAAATGTTATATTAAATAGATTCATTTCATGCATTATTTTTATGATTTTTGTTCTCTCACATGCTTTAATATTTTTTGATCATTCTTTTCATATTGTTTAGATGAGATATTAGGCTTATAGAAATATTTTAGTTCCCATTTTTAGGAGTTAATTTTAGGTGATTAATAAATGCTTGAATATCATGAACAAAACTAGGGTTTTTTAGGTGACAACTTAGGAAGTTCAATTTTCTCCCTTAGGACTTAGGGTTTGAATAGATTAGTTATGGGACTATAGGGGCTATGGGTAGCTATTAGATCCCTTAGAAAGAGTTAGGATTCCCCTACTGCTATTATTACTGTCTGTATATCTGCTGTCTGGTGTGGTGTGCCCTCTGGGGTTTATTGATTGTTTGTTTGGGTATTGGGTTTGTCTGGGGCCCTGGGGAAGCTGAAGATTTGTGGAGATGAAGCCATTGAAGACTCAAAAGATTGAAGATCAACTGTCAGAGTTGAGGAGGAGTTTCTTGCTAGCAGATGCTGAGGAGATTAGGGTTTAGGAGCTAGGCAGAGCTCTAGATTAGAAATTTTGTTTCTCAAACATGGATTGCCTTGTCTGCATCCATTCTTCTCTGTGATTCAGAGTCTCTCTAAGACACTCACCCCCTTCCTTTGGAAGGCTTGGTGATAGTGTCTATGAGATAGAACTCTTGAGAGAAAATGTCTCTTGTGTTAGAAGCAGTCTGTTCACCACCTTTGGTAGTCAGCTGATTGCTTAACACCCAATTCACTCTTGTGACTGATCCCTCATCCTGGAGGTTTGAGCATGAAGAAAAGCCATTGCAGATAGAAGATTGATGATCAAAGCCCTTGTCTGAAGGCCATGAAGATGGATATTGATGCTTGTTGAAGCCTGTAGCTGATTGGAGATTGCTTGAAGCCAGTTGTTGATTCAGAGCTGCTGAGGCTGTTTCTTTTGCTGTATTTCATTTGTTGATGTATTGATTGGTTTTCTGAACTGTATTGTTTGCTGTTTACCCTGTTGGGTTGAAAGTGAAGCCTGTTCACTTTCGCCTATTGTTTTCTAGGTTCGAGGTTGAGTGGGACTCCCTTGCCTCGCTTGTATTGTTGCATCCATGCATTTTACTGTTTTACTGTATATATCTGATATTGTTTCTGTTTCTGCCTATCCCGTAGGATCTCTGTTTCTCTCTGTGCAAGAGAGGAGCATGATAGACACTAGGTCTTAACCCATGCATGATAACATTAGGTTAGTTTGTTTCCCTTCGCAACCGTAGGTTAGAGTTCTGTCTCTTTCTTTCTCAAAACAAACAGAAAACACAGAAAGATTTCAAACACAATAAAAGACACTTCTTCCGTAAAAGAATGTGAACTCATCAAAGCGTCATTTTTGTCCTCTTGGACTGTTAATCAGGAAAACCTTTTTCAGAAGGAATAAAATCAATCAAAACAGACTTGTGTCGTACGTGGCCCGAACTACGTTTGCTCTGATCTTCCATGCTGTGTGGAAGTACGTAGGCATAGGATGCGATATCCTAGCGAGCAACCTTCCCCTCCTTTCCCGTAGGTAGGCGAACTACGTTGACTCTGATTTCTCGTTCCAGACGGGAATACGTAGGCATAAAGTGCGATACTTTGCCGAGTCATTTTTATTTTCATTCTCTTTTCTTTTTCACCCTTGACCTTTAGCGTAGATAGAATAACAATCCATACCTGAAAACAAGCGTGGATCCCGTCGAGTACGACGGACGTGAGGGGTGCTAATACCTTCCCCTTGCGTAACCGACTCCCGAACCCCGGTTTTGGTTGCGACGACCATACCTTTCCCGTGTTGTGCGAGGTTTACTCTGAGCGTTTCCTTTCCCTCCCGTGGGATAAATAACGCACGGTGGCGACTCTTCTGTTCAGCCGGCGCCGATTTTCGCAGTAGCGACAGCTGGCGACTCTGCTGGGGATCCAACGTCCCCTGGCTGCTAAGGACTGCGATGGTTCTTATGCATTTGGGATCCAACGTCCCTTGAGAGAGTCAATCCTAACGCTTGTTTTCCCGTCGAGGATTTTGTATGGAGTTATTGTATATTTCTAACCCTGTATTTTTCAGCTTTATATATACTGTTTATTATTGCTGTATCTGGGGTGTGACGGGTGTTCTGATATTGAGAGATAAGCCGGACCTGGGCTTGAGTGCACCTAGAATTAGAGTAGAAATTAGTGGGCGCCCGCTTGCTTTGCTTGCTTTGGTGTCCCATGAAATCTACACTCAGACGAGGTTCCTCTGGTTGGCCTCCTGCCCCTTCCTTTGGTTGGCGTGGGTTGCTGGTTAGTTGGATTGTCGACTCTGGGGACCGATCATTTGGAAGTTGGCTGAGTGAGGCCTCTTCAGGAATTGATGATGCCACTCCTTCTGGGAATCGTATCATCAACCCTGAAAGTCTGTGACGCCGACGACCGCATAGGATGCCGTACCTTGTGCCAGTTATAGGGCCACCCACCTGTGAGGGGATTTGGGGTTATGCAGGTAACTAGACCTCCAGATTACCGGTTATTTCTTGATCAGAGATCCGGGTTATTTATGGAGAGTTATGAGGTCTGCCAGAGACCATGTGGAGATTTGTTCTGAGGTCTGTCAGAGACCACTTGGAGATTTATTCTGAGGTCTGTCAGAGACCAGTGGGAGAGTCATGAGGTCTGTCAGAGACCAGTTATAGATGGGATTTGAGGTCTATCAGAGACCAGTGAGTTATGATTTGAGGTCTGTCAGAGACCAGTGTTGGAGTTCTATTTTAGGTCTATCTGAGACCAGGGTTGATGACTTCTGGATGGTCTATCTGAGACCTTTCTTGATTGGGTTTAGGCTATTCAGCTGCAGCTTTGGTCCCCGTTGAATGTTACTTGCATTGCATCCCTGCATATCCATTATCATTTGCATTTCACTAACGTGTGTCTGTGCTGCAGGTGCATTTGCATTTCCCTAGTTCTAGTGCCCGGACTTCTGAGTGTTTGATCATGACTAGCTTAAGGAGAACGGTTGCTTACAAATTGCCTATGCCTGATATTGTTCCTCTACTGGGGTTGATCTCTCTTGCTGATGAGGGTGTTCGTAGGAGTTTCCGGATGAGTTATGGTAGATTATTGAGATTGGTGTGCAAACCTACAGAGGTAGAGTTAGATGGGTTGTATGCTCTGATGCAATTCTACGACCCTGCTTTGAGGTGCTTTACGTTCTCTGACTTTATTATGGGACCAACCCTGGAGGAATACGCTGAGTATGTTGAGCTGCCCGTGCAGAACCAGGTTCCATTCATTCATTATGACGCCAAACCCAAGCCGGAGGAATTGGCAAAAGCCTTGCATGTTGATGCTTCTGAACTTGTGACTACTGTTTCCCGTGGAGTTCCAGGCTTCTCATTTCAGTTCTTAGTTGGTAAAGCCCAAGAGTACGCCAAGAATGGGTGCTGGGTTGCTTTCAATGCTGTGTTGGCTTTGTGCATTTATGGCATAGTACTATTCCCCAATATACCGGATTTTGTGGATTTCGATGCTTTCTACTTGTTTGCCGCTGGTAATCCCGTACCTACCTTACTCGGAGATCTCTACCACTCGCTGCATTACAAGAATGAGAAGGGAAGAGGGAAGAATGTTCATCTGTGTGTACCCTTGTTGAGTATGTGGTTTGAGAGTCATCTTCCTAAGAGAGGATCTGCTGCAGAGACTACAGTTCCAGTTGGTTGGCCGGAGCGTTTGATGAGGTTATCGTCGGAAGATATGGAGTGGTTTGATAGAGATCTGTTGGGATCGGAGCTCATCTTCAGTTGTTCTGGTTACCCTAATGTGCCATTGATAGGAAGAAAAGGGTGTATCAATTACAACCCTTCTCTATTCATTCGCCAGTTCGGATATGCGCTGAAGAATCCACCTCAAGAGGAAGAAGTACAGGAATCTCTGTACTTCACCGGTGACGTGAAGGGGGAGTTATTAGCCAAGTTGCGACATGCCTGGACGAGTATTAACCACAAAGGGAAGCCGTTGTTAGGAAAGAATGACTGTCAGGCCTATGCATCTTATAGAGCTTGGATTCAAGAGAGGGCTAGTCAGCTGAAGATGCCGTTTCCAGATGCACCAATTCTTGATCCTATTCCGGTAGAAGAACCGACTACTGTTTCTAGAGAAGCATATGAACAGGTTGTGAGGGAGAAAGAAGCCTTAATGAAGATTAATGAAGGGTTAGAGCAAGAGCTAGCCCAGGCACGCAGTGAGAAGAACAAGGCCGTATATGCTTTCCAACAACAGATTGAGCTGGTAAACAGGTTAGGAGCTGAGTTGACCGAGGAAAAGAAGAAGCGTGAACGTCTGGGGCAAGAGTTCAGAAGCTCCCATGACATGCTGGAAGCCAAAAAGAAGGCGCTTGACGCAGCACACCGAGAGATATCTTCTTGCAATAAGACTTGGAATGCTACACTCACCAACAACAAGAAGAGGGAAGATAAGCTGAAGCAGCAAATTTCCGACCTCGAAGAGAAGTTGAAGTCTAGCATCAAGAAATGTGAGGAGGAAGTGATGAACCGGTATAGTGTCCAGCATGCACTGAACAAGGCGATCAAATCTAGAGATGAAGCAGTGTCCCAGAAGCGAAAGTTAGAAGATTGCTTCGGAGAAGCAGCATGGGAAGAAACTGCTGAAGACGTACGCCGTGTCCTTAAGAAGAGAAACCAGCTTGTTGAAGGGCTGCTTGATCGACCAAGCCATCCGGAGACCAAGAAGTTGATAGAGGAGTACCAAACTTTTGGGAGGATTTGATCGTTCCATTATTTGTATGCTTTACTTGCATAGTGCTGACCATCACCAGGATTGTTGGTTGAGGTCATGCCATCTTTGTACTCTCAGTGATATTGTACCCTGGGCTTATTGATTCTCTCTGATATGTATGAGGCTTTCTATGATTCAGCTCCGATATTCCTATTGTCAACACTGTCACTGCACCGGCACCTTCGCACTAGAACTGGGGGAATGAACTTCCCTAATGCACAGACACATTGCATTGCATTCATATTCATATTGCATAACAGGTAATCTTTGAATGGTGTCTTATCTCCTGCTTTGATTCAGGTACTTAACAGGATTCCAGATCAACATCCGCACCGCTATTCTACACGATCCAACTGTCGGAAAGTCATGGACCAGATTCAGAACGAGATGCAGGATGTACGCGAGAAGCTCGCCCTCTTCATGCAAACCATGGAGGCTATAGCAAAAGGGCAAGAGAACTTGCAGGCCATGGTCCAGCCTCTATTGGCTCGCAACGCTGGTCATGGTAACGAAGATCATCAGTCTGTCCGGGTTGATACTGCTCATGGAGATGGCACTCCAACGCCAGTGGCTCCGCCTGTCGTCAATGTGAATGCTGCTAACGTCAACAACGCTACCGCTGCTGTGAATGGTAACGTCGGAGTTGGAAATGAAACTGCTGTCCATAACGCTGGGCTGGGTGATGTCAATGTGGGAGATAATCTCGGAGGCAATGGTTTTATCAACGCTGGGTTCGGATTCAACGATCAGGGATTCGACAATACTGGCAAGTATGGCTTTAATGCTCAAGGCTTTGGGCAAGATGGTTATGGTATGGTCAATCAGGGCTACGGAGGTTTTGGAAACGGAAACGGTGCTGGTTTTATGGCTGGAGGTCCTGCTGGAGGTGTTCAAGGGTATGGCAACAGAGGCCGAGTTCCGGGGATGAATCAGGTCAGAGCTGGACGTAATAATGCATATGATGGCTACGGGGCTGGAAACGGTATGTGGCAAGAGGATCAGCAGGAAGACGCCTTCTCTGGAGGGGGTTTTGAAGGGCCGATGGATGATTCTCAAAAGATTAGAATGCTGGAAGAGCAAATGAAGGGAGTCCTAAACCAGAGTGCTGTGGGTCTGGACATGGCAACTATGGGCTTGGTACCTGGGCTGAGGGTGCCAATCAAGTTCAAAGCGCCTGCGTTCGATAAGTACAAAGGAGATACATGTCCGAAGGTTCATGTACGAGCTTATTACAGAAAGATGTCTGCATACTCCACTGACGAAAGAATGCTCATGCATTTCTTTCAGGATAGTCTATCGGGTCCTTCCTTAGAGTGGTACATGGGGTTGGAGCCCACTGATATCAAGACTTGGAAGCAATTAGCGGAGGCGTTCGTAGCCCATTACAAATATAACAGTGACCTGGCACCCAATCGGGTCCAGTTGGCCGGGCTTTCGCAGAAGAAGGGGGAGAGTTTTAAAGAATACGCGCAAAGGTGGCGCGATATGGCTGCCAGGGTTCGTCCTCCTGTGGAAGATAAAGAAATGAACGATATGTTTGTCGGCACATTCACCGGGCTGTTTCATGATATGCTGTTTCATACGTCTCTGGCTAGTTTTTCAGATCTGATTCTGATGGGTGAAAAGATTGAGCGGAACATTAAGCAAGGAAAGTTCCAAGTTGACGAGTCAGCTGCACCTGGCAGTAATAGGAAAGCTTATGGTGGGCGCCGTCAGGGCGAAGCTAGTGCTGTATTTGGAGGCCGAGGCCGAGGCAGGGGAAGAAATCAATATCGTCAGCAGCAGCAAGTGTCGAGTGTCACCATCCCGTATCAACAGCAGCCAATCCAGCAACAACAACAGGTTCAGCAGCAACCAATGCCACAGCAGCAGCAGCCTCAGCAGGGGGCACAGCAAGCTCAGAGAAAATTCCAGGGTGGTAAGCCGAGAAGGGTGTTCGAGAAGCCTCCCTCTAACTATGCTGATTTATTGCAGACCTTGTTGGGATTGAATCTGGTAGAGAAAAGAACCTTGGCACCGATAACGGGAACTCCCCCGTTCGGCTATGATGCGAATAGACGCTGTGAGTTTCATTCTGGGGCCCCGGGCCATGATATAGAAGGTTGTCATGCTTTTAAGCACGTTGTGCAGGATCTCTTGGACAACAAGTCTATCAACTTCGGAACGACCGGTGCGAATATAGTCCAGAAACCCATGCCTAATCATGGGGCAAACGCTGTGCTGACTGAGGAAGGTCTGAATCTGATTATGAATGTTGAGGATTTAAAGACGCCGCTGAGCGAAATAAAAAGCCGACTGTTGCAGGGGGGTGTTTACCCGGGTTGTAATGAGTACTGCTTAGATTGTTGGGCCCTGTCTGGGGGGTGTGAGGATCTGAAGAAAGGCATTCAGGCCTTAATTGATGATGGTATATTGCAGTTTGATAGAACAGCAACTGATGAGCCGGCAGGGGCAGTAGTGGATAATCGGAGTGATGTTGCCACAGTGACAATTCCTAGGAAGACGATCACTATTTCAGCACCAGCTCAGCGACCACCGATTACTATAACTAAAGCCGGGCCAATCCCGTATGAGAACACGAAAGCAGTCCCATGGTCATATGGGCTAGAGGTGTATTGTGACGGGATTAAAATCGATGTTAACAAGCAGTCAGCGGAGGTTGTGGATAACGTTGTGGGCTCGGGAGGCATGACAAGAAGCGGCAGGATCTTTATATCTCCTGAAGTAGAGGCCGAAAGGCTAGCGAAAGGAAAGGGGAAAGCGGTGGAGAATGTCCCGATACAAGCAAATGAAAAAGAAGCAGCATCGAAAGATGTGGAAGAATTCATGCGCTTAATTCGGAAAAGCGACTATAAAATCGTGGAGCATCTGCAGCAAACGCCATCCAAAATATCTATATTGTCATTGCTGTTGTGTTCAGAGGCTCACCGAAATGCTTTGCTGAAAGTCCTGGACACTTCTTTTGTACCACAGGATGTCTCCGTAAACCAGCTAGAAGGAGTATTGGCACATGTAAATGCGGGCCACAGTCTGGGCTTTACTGATTTCGACTTGACTCCGAAAGGAAGGGATCATAATATGGCATTACATGTATCTGTTGAGTGCAGAGGGTCGACAATGTCGCACGTATTGGTTGACACCGGGTCGTCTTTGAATGTGCTGCCTAAGAAGGCTATGATGAAGCTGGATGTTCGAGGAATTTTGTGCACACCAAGTGATTTGGTAGTCAGAGCGTTTGACGGCACGCGGAGAACAGTCTTCGGATCGATCACATTGCCTCTGCAAGTGGGGCCGGAAGTGTTTGCCACGGAGTTTTATATCATGGATATACAGCCTGCGTACAGCTGCTTGCTGGGAAGACCTTGGATTCACGGGGCAGGGGCAGTCACGTCAACCCTGCATCAGAAGTTAAAGTATATGGTCGGAGACAGTGTAGTCACCGTGTGCGGAGAAGAAGACATCCTGGTCAGCCATCTTTCTTCGTTTAAATATGTGGAAGTCGACGGGGAGATCCACGAGACGCCATGCCAGGCATTCGAAGGTTTGCGCATAAAGGACAAGAGTCCCGGGCCAAGCAAAGCGCCAGAGATAGCTGTTTCTTCGTATAAAGAGGCTCAAGCGCTAGTGAAGGCAGGAGAAGCCAAAGGCTGGGGCAAAGTATTGGACATTCCGGTGAAAATGGACCGGTTCGGACTGGGGTACCGACCGTCGTCATCAACTCCTTCTGTGGGGGCCCCTCGTTTCAGAAAGTCAATCACCATCTCTGCCAGTGGAGTATGCCATGAATCTGTCAATGCTGCTTCAGAATCCGATGAAGGGGACAGCGACTGTGATATGAATGCCTGGATTCAGCCAAGCACGCCAGGACAAGGACTATGCAACTGGTCTATTCAGGAGCTTGTTCCTGTGACTTTTAAACAGTAATGCTTTGCTTTATTAATTGTTGAATAATCTGATGTCTTGCCCGGGGCATCGGGATTTGCTTAGGGCTGTGTTGTTATAAACATTGCTTTGTTAATCATTAAATAAATGGCGTTTTTTTCATGTGTAAATACCGTAATCCCTGTCTTTCTTGTTTTGTATTTTTCAATAAAATGGCAATGTGGTTATCCGCTGTATACGCATTTTGAAGCACTTAACCCTCTCTTTTGCAGGATAACATTTTCAGATGACATCCTTGAACCACCTATGACTCGTCCCGACTTCGAGCACCCGGTATTCCAGACCGAAGAAGAGGTTGTCGAAGATAGCGATGTTCCTGAAGAACTGTCTTGGTTGGTGAAGCAAGAGGAAAGAGCCATTCTGCCTCACGAAGAGGTTATCGAGATTATCAATTTGGGGTCGGAAGGGGTTGAGAAAAATATTCGTATCGGAGCCGCACTGCAGAGTGATATCAAGCGAAAACTGGTTGAAATGCTCCGAGAGTATAATGATGTATTCGCTTGGTCGTATCAAGATATGCCAGGGCTCGATACAGATATGGTTGTGCATCGTCTGCCACTGAAAGAAGACTGCCCGCCTGTCAAACAAAAACTTCGCAGAACTCGTCCAGATATGGCAATGAAGATCAAAGAGGAGGTTCAGAAACAGTGGGACGCTGGGTTCCTGGCTGTGACGAAGTATCCTTCATGGGTTGCTAACATCGTACCAGTGCCAAAGAAAGATGGCAAGGTTCGAATGTGCGTGGATTATAGAGATTTGAATAAAGCAAGCCCAAAAGACGATTTTCCACTTCCTCATATTGACGTATTAGTCGATAATACCGCTCAATACTCTGTATTCTCCTTCATGGATGGCTTTTCAGGCTATAATCAAATTAAAATGGCGCCAGAGGATATGGAGAAGACTACTTTCATAACGCCTTGGGGAACATTTTGCTACAAAGTGATGCCCTTTGGTTTGAAAAATGCTGGGGCAACATATCAGCGTGCGATGACGACTCTTTTTCATGATATGATGCATAAAGAGATCGAAGTTTATGTTGACGATATGATTGCCAAATCCCAGACGGAGGAAGAGCATCTGGTGAATCTGTTGAAGTTGTTTAAAAGGCTTAGGAAGTTCAGGCTGAGGCTGAACCCTAACAAATGCACCTTCGGGGTGAGATCGGGTAAGCTCCTGGGGTTTATCGTAAGCGAAAGAGGAATAGAGGTCGATCCTGCTAAAATAAAAGCGATTCAAGAAATGCCGACGCCTAAAACAGAGAAAGAGGTGCGCGGGTTTTTAGGGAGATTGAACTACATTGCTCGGTTCATATCTCACCTAACGGCCACGTGTGAACCATTATTCAAGCTGTTGAAGAAAGATCAAGCTGTAACGTGGAACGATAATTGTCAAAAGGCATTCGATAAAATAAAGAAGTATCTGCAGGAGCCTCCTATTTTGATACCCCCAGTGGCAGGGAGACCCTTGATAATGTATTTGACGGTTCTTGAGAACAGTATGGGTTGTGTTCTCGGTCAACACGACGAGACGGGGAGAAAAGAGCATGCAATCTATTATCTGAGTAAGAAATTTACCGACTGTGAATCTCGATACTCAATGCTGGAGAAAACTTGTTGCGCGCTAGCCTGGGCCGCCAAGCGTTTGAGGCAGTACATGCTGAATCATACAACCAGGCTCATCTCGAAGATGGATCCGATCAAATATATATTCGAAAAGCAGGCGTTGTCAGGTAGAATTGCCAGGTGGCAGATGATCTTGACTGAATACGATATTCAATACGTCTCGCAAAAGGCAATAAAGGGGAGTGTGTTGTCTGAGTATCTGGCGGAGCAGCCTATTGAAGAGTATCAATCGATGAGATTTGACTTTCCTGACGAGGATATCATGTATCTCAAGATGAAGGATTGCGAAGAGCCGTTGCCAGACGAAGGACCAGAGCCGGGGTCCAAATGGCAGATGATATTTGACGGAGCTGTGAATGCTTACGGTAGCGGAATAGGGGCAATTATCACTACGCCACACGGGTCGCACATCCCGTTTACTGCCCGATTGACCTTCGCCGTTACCAACAATGAGGCCGAATACGAAGCTTGTATAATGGGGCTTGAAGAAGCCATTGATTTGCGAATCAAACATTTAGACGTATACGGAGACTCAGCTCTGGTGGTGAATCAGATCAAAGGGGAATGGGAGACACGGCAGCCCAATTTGATACATTATATGAATTATGCAAGGAGATTGTTGCCTTTCTTCGACAAAGTTGAATTGCATCACGTGCCGCGGGCAGAAAATCAAATGGCTGACGCCCTTGCCACCTTGTCTTCCATGTACAAGGTCAATTTCTGGAACGAAGCTCCCCAAATCACTATCTCTCGGTTAGACAGGCCAGCTTATGTATTTGCTATTGATGAAGCGTCTGATGGCAAACCGTGGTATTTTGACATCCTTAATTTCCTGAAGAATAAAGAGTATCCGGCTGGGGCATCCAGTCAAGATCAGAAGACTCTCAGGAGATTAGCGGGTAATTTCTATTTGAACCCGGATGGCGTCTTATACAGAAGAAACCACGACCTGGTGTTGTTGCGTTGTGTAGACGAAAAAGAGGCAAAGCTTCTCATGGAGGAAATTCACGAAGGTGCCTTTGGTACGCATGCTGGTGGGCATGCTATGACGAGAAAACTGCTGCGGGCAGGTTACTTTTGGCTGACGATGGAAACTGATTGTTTCAAATTTACAAGAAAGTGCCACAAGTGCCAAATATATGCTGACAAAATACATGTGCCTCCGAGTCCTCTAAATGTGATGTCATCTCCATGGCCATTCTCGATGTGGGGAATCGATATGATTGGAAAGATCGAGCCGACGGCTTCTAACGGGCATCGGTTCATCCTCGTAGCAATCGATTATTTCACCAAATGGGTGGAAGCAGCGTCTTATGCAAATGTAACGAAGCAAGTGGTGGCTAGATTCATCAAAAGAGATATCATTTGCCGATACGGAATTCCCGAGCGGATAATCACGGATAATGGTTCTAATCTGAACAACAAAATGATGAAGGAGCTCTGTCAGAATTTCAAGATCGAACATCACAACTCCTCCCCTTACCGACCCAAGATGAATGGCGCTGTCGAAGCGGCCAATAAGAATATCAAGAAGATCGTCCAGAAAATGGTGGTGACGTATAAAGATTGGCATGAAATGCTACCTTTCGCTTTGCACGGTTATCGTACGACGGTACGCACATCAACCGGGGCAACTCCGTTCTCGTTGGTATACGGAATGGAAGCGGTATTACCATTGGAAGTCGAGATCCCTTCTTTGAGGGTATTGCGAGACGTTCAGCTGGACGAGGCAGAATGGGTAACGAACAGGTTGAACCAACTGAGTTTGATGGATGAGAAGAGGCTAGCTTCTCTGGCATACGGTCGTTTGTACCAAAGACGAATGAAGAAAGCGTACGACAAGAAGATACTTCCGCGAAGCTTTCAGACGGGCGACCTTGTGCTGAAAAGGATTCTCCCGCCGCAAGCAGATCACAGGGGCAAGTGGACCCCCAATTACGAAGGGCCATACGTTGTCAGTAAGGTCTTTTCAGGAGGAGCTTTATTGTTGTCCACCATGGACGGGGAAGACTTTGCATCACCTGTGAATTCGGACGCAGTTAAAAAATACTTTGCTTAAAATAGACCCGCTGGACAGAAAAAAGAGAGTCCAGGCAAAAATGGGGCATCCTGGCGAACCAAAAACAGAATGAAAGGTTCGGGCAAAAGTTAGGGATAAAATTGAAAAAATGTACACCCGCGAAGTTGAAAACCTACACTGGGCGGCTTCGGCAAAAAAGGGTATCCCGGTAAACTGAAAACCCGTAAAGGGCGGTTCACGCAAAAGTTAGGGATTTGAAAAGCAAATGACTGCGGTCCGAATTTGGTATTCAATGAGCATCAGTGCGGGAGAATATGTTTGAGGAATTAGTTATCGGATACAACCTCTTCAGAAGACGGATACCGGGAAAGCATTAGAGTCGGACGAGTCATGGGAGGATCAGTTCGTGATGTTCATCTGCATCCAGTTGCCGACATGTGTACAAAATTTAATTTGTCAATATTTATGCTTCTTGTGAATACTTGCATACTTGTATATTTGCTTTGCGTAGCTTCCTCTTTGCAGGAGTTACATCCCGTGTACAAAAACTCCGCCCATTCAGGGGCCCAATCAATGAAAATGTGTTATTCAGTACTTGATGCCTGTTCTTTACTGTTTTGCGCATGATAAAACGCCTAAGTTTATTGAAGCTAGCATGAGTATAACATTACTGGCCCTTGCCAACAATCGTTAAAGCTTTGAATTAACTGAGTGTAACGTCACTAACCTGAATTGATTTGATTGCATAGGCTTGTCGTGTCTTGTTTGTGTTGTTGCAGGTTTCATAACTGTACGAGGAAGGTGATCAAAAGATTGCAATAGTGAAAGGCTTGATCCTCACGCAGGTCATGCATGTTCTTCCTGAAGAAGGATAGAATTCTCCAGCTCGCCGTAGCTTATCCAAAGGACGTGCTCCAGAAAAGTTACTCGTCCTCAGCAGAGTTTGGTGATTCCGAGATCGTAAAGCTGTATTCAGACAGGTTCATCTCCCCCCGCAGGGTCATGCATTCTCCCCCAGCGAAGTCAGTTAATTTTCCCCAAGAGAATCCGGCCATCCCCAGCGGAGTTCTCTTTTCAGCAAGTGTTCTTTCCTTCCAGTGGAATTCGAAGGTCAAGACTCTCCAAAGCAGAGTTGATGGCGGTTCCTGTCATTTCTTTTATCAGAGACACCTGTGTGATATCAGTTCACTCTCCAGCAGGAAGTCCAATCATACTACGCACATCTGCTATTCCCCAGCAGAGTTATATTCCCCAGCAGGGGGTTACCTCCGCAAGGTATTTGGTTGGAGTTATATTCCCCAGCAGGGGGTTACTTCAACAAGACGTGTGGTTTGAGTTCCCAACTTCCCAGCAGGGTCGACTTCACTCTTCCGGCATTTATTTTGCCGGAATAATTTTGTAGCATCAGGCTATTCCCGGCGAGTCGACGTTATCCTCCCAGCATTTATTTTGCTGAAGCAGCTTTTGTATTCTAGTAGTTCAGGTGGAGA
This sequence comes from Lathyrus sativus, assembly GCA_963859935.3. Classification (NCBI taxonomy): domain Eukaryota; kingdom Viridiplantae; phylum Streptophyta; class Magnoliopsida; order Fabales; family Fabaceae; genus Lathyrus; species Lathyrus sativus. The sequence goes on along the minus strand of OZ012740.1, from coordinate 444,728,491 downwards.
GAGCTCTTGCTCAAATAAATTACCAAACAGTCAAGATCTCGGCAGGAGATATTCAATGACAATGTCAGTTTCGGCGGTATTCCCCACAGAGTCAGCATGATGAGAGCCTCTTTGTCTCCAGCAAAGTCATTTATGCAAATGTCTCTTATTTTCCCCAGCCAGAGTGGCCAGGATAAGAATCTCCTTATCCCCAAGCAGAGTTTGTTTGTCATCAACGGGTCGCATGAATCAGAATTTCAGAGGCCACCGCCGATTGTCAGAACAGGCGTTCTATGGTGGGTTTCCAGACATCCCCAGTAGAGTTCATCTCAAAGTCGCTGTCGCGTCAGCGCTAAGAAGTTTGTGGGTGAGGATCATTGAAGAACTAAGTCCTGACGTGGACCATTTACTCCTAGAATGACGGGATTTCTTCAGAAGTGGGCGTCCTAACGTGGACAGGTTTGTTTTACCGGATTGGTAAGGTGCGTTAATCCTGACGTGGATAGATTCGGTCTCTCGAAATTTGGAGAAAGGGAGGTCATGACGTTGACAAAAAGATTGGTTACTCTTCGTGTTGGTATTCTGACGTGGATCATTTTGTGTTCAGCGGATATCTTTATTCGTAATGGTGAAATGTGCGTCCTGACATGGACAAGTTTGTAGTTCTTTGTGATGACAAGATACAAGAATCCTGACGTGGACAAATTTATCCTTCTTCGTGTTGTTGACAAGGTGTAAGTCCTGACGCGGGTATTTCCCCAGCAAGTCGAAGACGTGTGAGTCCTTACGTGGACAAATCTTATTTCCTCAGCGAGTCGAAGACGCCTGAGTCCTAACGTGGACGAATCAAGACGAGATCAGTGTCCTAATGCGGACAGATCAAAGAGATTATTATTCCTAACGTGGAAAGATGTAGTCCTTACGCGGACGTATCAGAAGATAGTTTCCTTACGCGGAAATGACAGTATTCCTAACGTGGAAAAAGAGAGTCCTTACGTGGACAGGTTAAGATGGCATTCCTTACGTGGAAAAATGAGTCCTGACGCGGACAAATTGAGAAAGAATTGATTCCTAACGTGGAAAGATCGGAGTCCTTACGTGGACATATTAAGAGCCTTCCTTATGTGGAAGAAAAATGGTTTCCTTACGTGGAAAGACGAGCTTGTTCCTTACGTGGAAAGATTGAGTCCTCACGCGGACATATCAAGATTGATTCCTGACGGGGAAAGAAATGGATCATTCCTGACGTGGAAAGAGAGAGTCCTGACGCGGACAGATCGAAGAAGATATTCCCAATGTGGAAGAAAGAATTAGTCCTTACGTGGACAGATTCAAGAAAAGTGGAATTCCTTACGTGGAAAGATTGGAGTCCTGACGCGGACATGTCAAATGGCATTGGAGTCCTTGCGTGGACAGATTGATATAGTTTCCTAACGTGGAAAGAAGATTGCTTCCTAACGTGGAAAGATAGAAGTGTTACTCCTAACGTGGAAGAGTGTTATTCCTAACGTGGGCGATTCAGTTTACGGAAATGCAGGTGAATTATCCCCAGCGGAGTTGCCGAGATTTTCCTGGGTTGACAGTAAGTGGAGTCCTAACGTGGACAAGTTCTAGTTGAGATTTCTTCGTATCGACGACAGACAGAGTCCTCACGTGGACAAGCAAGCAATCTGTTATGACAGAATCCTCTTCAGAGCGATGAAGACAATCCCCAGCACGGTCGCGCAAGATCAGCGGGTTGCTCTAACAGTCAGATTCAGCTGACGAATGTCATTCATCAAGCAGGAGCGCAGTGTATTTCTGCGGTTGGCAAATTTCTGGTTTCACTAGTATTCAACCGTCTCGTACCGCGAATGTCTGAAGGCTCCGGGCTCTTCATCCAATCGGGTCCAAGTCGCTTGAATAGGGGCAGCTGTTGCACCCTAAAATTTGCCCAACCTTATTCCTTGGTTTATGTTTCATCATCATTAGCATTTGTATGTAGAGTCATGTACATAGACTAACCATCTGCATAGCATAAGCATAGCAAGTCATTCAACAGGGGACCAATCATTATTTTCATCTCTAGAGGCCTAGCAAGAGGTTATTATTCCAATTCAATCATATTCAAGTCATCAGGAAAGAATTTGAAAGCAAAGAGTTCAGCAGATCAAGCCTTGAGTCCATCTCCTAGCTGAGGATATCTGAGGATCAACAAGAGGGTTGTGGGATGTGAAATGAAAGCATGGAGAGCATCTAGACATCTTGAGGGACTTATAAAGTCATTTGGAGAAGAAAGCAAGTCATTGATGAAAGCACAAGAGCTACAGTTGAAGACAGTCAACTAGGGTTTCATCTGGGTCAACCCTAGGTCAACCCTAGGTCAATTGACTGACTTAAGAGGGCATTCAAGTCTATTGGAGAGATGTGGGGATCAACATTTGACATGGAGAAGAAGAATATGGAGATATAACAAGGAGAATTCAAGAAAAATCAAGGAGAAGAGGAGTTGCTAAATTAGGGTTTCTCTGTAAAATCCCCTAGTTTAGGTCAAATTTCCAAGCAAGATAAGTCAAAATGCTAGCTTCAAATGGCTCCTTGGCCAACATGAAACTTGTAGAGGATCTCAATACCTTTAATTTGAGTGGTGGAAGACCTCAAGGAGATTTATAGAACTCAAGTTATGGTCCTTACAAGTTACAGGTCATTTGGGGTGTCTGAACTTTTGTCTGTGAAAGTGACTTGACTTCCAAGCTAGTTTTACCCCTCAAGGAGATTTCAAATGAATTCTTGGTCAACATAAGAATTGTTCCTCATTGTCTTAGCTTTCTAGAATGGTATGGCATGCCTTCATATGATGTGGAGAACTCAACTTATGGTCTTGACAAGCAAAGGGTATTTTGGGCATTTGTGAATTACAGGTCATTTTAACCTATACCCAAAACTCATACAAGGAGGCCTCAAATGGAAAAACTTACAACATCAAACTTGCTCCAAATGGGATTTTAAGTCTAGAAAGAAGGTCACAAGTTATTGGAGAAGCTCATAGCATGGAGTTGCATGATAGGTCAAAATATGAACTAAAAAGGCTTATAAAGTGAATAATTTCAAGTTGGAAAATGGTTTGGGAGATTTACAAGTCCAAATGGAGACTTCCAATATATGATTTTGAATGGAAAAACAATTCTAAGAACAATGGTTCACACACTTTTTTGAGTTTAGAAGGAAAAAATGAAGTTATCCATGGTTGCTTATCATTTAAGAAACATAATCAAAAATGAGCCAAAGTTTGAAAACAAGGGAATGTGCAAGATGGATCTAGAATGTTCATTTGGGGTCTATATATTCATGAAAGGAGAATTTGGCAAGGGTTGGCCTCATTTGCACCAAGAATTCCACAAAATTTCTCATACTTTTTCATAAGAGTTTCATTACAATTCTCTCAAAACCTTCACCAACTTTCATCAAAATCAACTCAATCTGACTCCATCATCATCATAGATCATAATTGAAGCAAAGTTTTGGTGTGAATCATCCATTTTCGAGCACTTTTTTTCAAGAGCATCAAGATTGAAGTTGCAAGTGGACAGCATAATTCAAGCAAAGAATCATCACAACACTGCATACAGAATCTATACCTGAGTAATTGGATCAAGATTCAAGCCTTGGAAGCCTCAAATCATCAATCTCCATAGCTGTTTGCAAGATTTTGCACAAGGTAAGTTTTCATTCAAACTGTTTGATCCAGTTAGTTAGACCTGATTTTGTTAGTGTAGAATTGATCTAGGTGGTTAGGAGAGTAAGCTAGATGATTTTGGAACGATTTGGTGATGGTTAGTGACAGGTGCCACAAACTGTTTGTGTTCGAATCTCTTGGATGAATGTGTTATAATTGCAACTTGATAGCATATGTTAATCTCCATTAGATGTAGTTTAATTTAGGCTAAGTTTGGGGAAGATTGGTGAGGGTCCACATCAGTGCATTTCAATGGTGGCCAGTATGTGATTCAACCGTGTTTGTGGTTGTGGTGAATTTCAAGACGAATTGATGCCCTAAGCTTGTAGAGGGAGAGATTTGGAACAGATTTCATGTTTACAGCATGTGGATTAGGTGCGTGTGGGATGAGAACAGAGAAGGAGAAAGTAGCTCGTGCATGAGCTCGCATGGAGTTGAAACCCTAGTTGCAGGTCGTTTTGGAGAAGAAACAATCATGGCTGTTCATGGTAGATTGGACTTTTGACTTAGGGTAGGATCGGATGGCTGATGTTTGATCTGAGCGTTTGGAGGGAAGTTGAACCCTGGCCAAAACGCACCGTTTCATTAATTGAAACGGGCGGGCCTGAGTTGATGTGTGCTATTCCCACCCCAGAGTTAGGCCCAATTCCAGTTTCAACGTGGTTTTGTTTCTTTTCTCACCCCCCTGGCGTTTTATTTCTCATTTATTTCTGAGCTTGTTCTGGGCCTTGGTAAGGATGCTAAGCGCACCCCTGTCTGTGTGGCCCATTCTGATTTGAACTGGGGCGAGTTACTCTTCATACCCCCTCCCTCATTTAATTCATTTTATTTTTCTTAATTCCATTTTATTTTACCAATTTTCATAAAATCATAAATAATTCATAAAAAATGCTTTTTAATCCATTCTTTTTACCACATCTCCATTAAAATGTCTAGAATATTATAGGAAAATAAATTTTCATTTTTAGTTTTATTTCATATTTTTTACATATTTTCTAAATAAATGTTATATTAAATAGATTCATTTCATGCATTATTTTTATGATTTTTGTTCTCTCACATGCTTTAATATTTTTTGATCATTCTTTTCATATTGTTTAGATGAGATATTAGGCTTATAGAAATATTTTAGTTCCCATTTTTAGGAGTTAATTTTAGGTGATTAATAAATGCTTGAATATCATGAACAAAACTAGGGTTTTTTAGGTGACAACTTAGGAAGTTCAATTTTCTCCCTTAGGACTTAGGGTTTGAATAGATTAGTTATGGGACTATAGGGGCTATGGGTAGCTATTAGATCCCTTAGAAAGAGTTAGGATTCCCCTACTGCTATTATTACTGTCTGTATATCTGCTGTCTGGTGTGGTGTGCCCTCTGGGGTTTATTGATTGTTTGTTTGGGTATTGGGTTTGTCTGGGGCCCTGGGGAAGCTGAAGATTTGTGGAGATGAAGCCATTGAAGACTCAAAAGATTGAAGATCAACTGTCAGAGTTGAGGAGGAGTTTCTTGCTAGCAGATGCTGAGGAGATTAGGGTTTAGGAGCTAGGCAGAGCTCTAGATTAGAAATTTTGTTTCTCAAACATGGATTGCCTTGTCTGCATCCATTCTTCTCTGTGATTCAGAGTCTCTCTAAGACACTCACCCCCTTCCTTTGGAAGGCTTGGTGATAGTGTCTATGAGATAGAACTCTTGAGAGAAAATGTCTCTTGTGTTAGAAGCAGTCTGTTCACCACCTTTGGTAGTCAGCTGATTGCTTAACACCCAATTCACTCTTGTGACTGATCCCTCATCCTGGAGGTTTGAGCATGAAGAAAAGCCATTGCAGATAGAAGATTGATGATCAAAGCCCTTGTCTGAAGGCCATGAAGATGGATATTGATGCTTGTTGAAGCCTGTAGCTGATTGGAGATTGCTTGAAGCCAGTTGTTGATTCAGAGCTGCTGAGGCTGTTTCTTTTGCTGTATTTCATTTGTTGATGTATTGATTGGTTTTCTGAACTGTATTGTTTGCTGTTTACCCTGTTGGGTTGAAAGTGAAGCCTGTTCACTTTCGCCTATTGTTTTCTAGGTTCGAGGTTGAGTGGGACTCCCTTGCCTCGCTTGTATTGTTGCATCCATGCATTTTACTGTTTTACTGTATATATCTGATATTGTTTCTGTTTCTGCCTATCCCGTAGGATCTCTGTTTCTCTCTGTGCAAGAGAGGAGCATGATAGACACTAGGTCTTAACCCATGCATGATAACATTAGGTTAGTTTGTTTCCCTTCGCAACCGTAGGTTAGAGTTCTGTCTCTTTCTTTCTCAAAACAAACAGAAAACACAGAAAGATTTCAAACACAATAAAAGACACTTCTTCCGTAAAAGAATGTGAACTCATCAAAGCGTCATTTTTGTCCTCTTGGACTGTTAATCAGGAAAACCTTTTTCAGAAGGAATAAAATCAATCAAAACAGACTTGTGTCGTACGTGGCCCGAACTACGTTTGCTCTGATCTTCCATGCTGTGTGGAAGTACGTAGGCATAGGATGCGATATCCTAGCGAGCAACCTTCCCCTCCTTTCCCGTAGGTAGGCGAACTACGTTGACTCTGATTTCTCGTTCCAGACGGGAATACGTAGGCATAAAGTGCGATACTTTGCCGAGTCATTTTTATTTTCATTCTCTTTTCTTTTTCACCCTTGACCTTTAGCGTAGATAGAATAACAATCCATACCTGAAAACAAGCGTGGATCCCGTCGAGTACGACGGACGTGAGGGGTGCTAATACCTTCCCCTTGCGTAACCGACTCCCGAACCCCGGTTTTGGTTGCGACGACCATACCTTTCCCGTGTTGTGCGAGGTTTACTCTGAGCGTTTCCTTTCCCTCCCGTGGGATAAATAACGCACGGTGGCGACTCTTCTGTTCAGCCGGCGCCGATTTTCGCAGTAGCGACACTATGCACCTTATAGAGTTTGGATTCAGGAGAGAGCAAGTCAGTTGAAGATGCCGTTTCCAGAGGCACCAATTCTTGTTCCCGTTCCGGTAGCAGAGCCGACTACTGTTTCTAGAGACGTCTATGAACAAGTTGTGAGAGAAAAAGAAGCCTTGATGAAGATTAATGAAGGGTTAGAACAAGAGTTAGCCCAGGCACGCAGCGAGAAAAACAAGGCCGTATATGCTTTCCAACAACAGATCGAGCTAGTAAATAGACTAGGGGCTGAGTTGACCGAGGAAAAGAAAAAGCGTGAACGTCTGGGGCAAGAGTTCAGAAGCTCCCATGACATGCTTGAAGCCAAAAAGAAGGCGCTCGACGCAGCACACCGAGAGATATCCTCTTGCAATAGGACTTGGAATGCTACACTCACTAACAATAAGAAGAGGGAAGATAAGCTGAAGCAGCAAATTTCCGACCTCGAAGAGAAGTTGAAGTCTAGCATCAAGAAGTGTGAGGAGGAAGTAATGACCCGGTGTAGTGTTCAGCATGCACTGAACAAGGCAATCAAGTCCAGAGATGAAGCAGTGTCTCAGAAGCGAAAGTTAGAAGATAGCTTCGGGGAAGCAACCTGGGAAGAAACTGCTGAAGACGTACGCCGTGTCCTTAAGAGGAGAAACCAGCTTGTTGAAGGACTGCTTGATCGACCAAGCCATCCGGAGACCAAGAAGTTGATAGAGGAGTACCAGACTTTTGGGAGGATTTGATCGTTTCATGTAATAATTTGTATGCTTTATTTGCATAGTGCTGACCATCACCAGGATTGTTGGTTGAGGTCATGCCTTCTTTGTACTCTCAGCGGTATTGTACCCTGGGCTTATTGATTCTCCCTGCAATATATGAGGCTTTCTATGATTCAGCTCCGACATTCCTGTTGTCAGCACTGTCACTGCACCGGCACCTTCGCACTAGAACTGGGGGAATGAACTTCCCTAACGCACAGACACATTGCATTGCATTCATATTCATATTGCATTACAGGTAATCTTTGAATGGTGTCTTATTTCCTGCTCTGTACCAGGTACTTAACAGGATTCCAGATCAACATCCGCACCGCTATTCTACACGCTCCAATTGTCGAAAAATCATGGACCAGATGCAAAACGAGATGCAAGATGTGCGCGAGAAGCTCGCTCTCTTCATGCAGACCATGGAAGCTATAGCAAAAGGGCAGGAGAATTTGCAGGCCATGGTCCAGCCTCTGTTGGCTCGCAACGCTGGTCATGGTAATGAAGATCATCAGTCTGTCCGGGTTGATACTGCTCATGGAGACGGCACTCCCACGCCAGTGGCTCCGCCTGTGGTCAATATACCTGCTGCTAATGTCAACAACGCTACCGCTGCTGTGAATGGTAACGTCGGAGTGGGGAATGAGACTGCTGTCCATAATGTTGGGCTGGGTGATGTCAATTTGGGAGATAATCTAGGAGGCAATGGCTTTGTCAATACTGGGTTCGGATTCAACGATCAAGGATTCGATAACACTGGGAAGTATGGCTTTAATGCTCAAGGCTTTGGGCAAGATGGTTATGGTATGGTCAATCAGGGTTACGGAGGCTTTGGAAACGGAAATGGTACTGGATTTATGGCTTTTGGTCCTGCTGGAGGTGTTCAAGGGTATGGCAACAGAGGCCGAGGTCCGGGGATGAATCAGATCAGAGCTGGACGTAATAATGCGTACGATGGGTACGGGGCTGGAAACGGTATGTGGCAAGAAGATCAGCAGGAAGACGCCTTCTCCGGAGGAGGTTTTGAAGGGCCAATGGATGATTCCCAAAAGATTAGAATGCTGGAAGAGCAGATGAAGGGAGTCTTAAATCAAAGTGCTGTGGGATTGGACATGGCAACCATGGGCTTGGTACCTGGCTTGAGGGTGCCAATTAAATTCAAAGCGCCTGCGTTCGATAAGTACAAAGGAGACACATGTCCGAAAGTGCATGTACGAGCTTATTACAGAAAGATGTCTGCATACTCCACTGATGAAAGAATGCTAATGCATTTCTTTCAGGATAGTCTGTCGGGCCCTTCCCTAGAGTGGTACATGGGGTTGGAGCCAACTGATATCAAGACATGGAAGCAATTGGCGGAAGCGTTCGTAGCCCATTACAAGTATAATAGCGACCTAGCACCCAATCGGGTCCAGTTGGCCGGGCTTTCGCAGAAGAAGGGGGAGAGTTTTAAAGAATACGCGCAAAGGTGGCGCGATATGGCTGCCAGGGTCCGTCCTCCTGTGGAAGATAAGGAAATGAATGATATGTTTGTCGGCACATTCACAGGGCTGTTTCATGACATGCTATTTCATACATCTCTGGCCAGTTTTTCAGACCTGATTTTGATGGGGGAAAAGATTGAGCGTAATATTAAGCAAGGAAAGTTCCAAGTCGAGGAATCAACTGCATCTGGCAGTAATAGGAAAGCTTATGGTGGGCGCCGTCAGGGCGAGGCAAGCGCGGTATTTGGAGGCCGAGGCCGAGGCCGAGGCAGGGGACGAGGTCAATATCGTCAGCCGCAGCAGGTGTCGAGTGTTACTATCCCATATCAACAACAACCACTCCAGCAACAACAACCGGTTCAGCAGCAGCCAATGCCACAGCAGCAGCAGCTTCAGCAGGGGGCACAGCAAGCTCAACGAAGATTCCAGGGTAGTAAACCGAGAAGAGTGTTTGAGAAACCTCCCTCTACCTATGCCGATTTGTTGCAGACATTGTTGGGATTGAATCTGGTAGAGAAAAGAACTCTGGCGCCGATAACGGGAGCTCCCCCGTTCGGCTACGATGCAAGCAGGCACTGTGAGTTTCATTCTGGAGCCCCGGGTCACGATATAGAAGGTTGCCATGCTTTTAAGCACGTTGTGCAGGATCTTTTGGACAACAAGACTATCAATTTCGGAACGGCAGGTCCGAATATAGTCCAGAAACCCATGCCTAATCATGGGGCGAACGCCGTGCTGACTGAGGAAGGTCTGAATCTTATTATGAATGTTGAAGATTTAAAGACGCCGCTGAGCGAGATAAAGAGCCGACTGTTACAAGGAGGTGTTTACCCAGGATGTAACGAGTATTGCTTAGATTGTTGGACCCTAGCTGGGGGGTGTGAAGATTTGAAGAAAGGCATTCAGGCTTTAATTGATGAAGGTATATTGCAGTTTGATCGAGCGGCAACTGATGAGCCTGCAGGGGCAGTAGTGGATAATCGGAGTGATGTGGCCACGGTAACGATTCCGCGGAAGACGATCACTATTGCAGCACCAGCTCAGCGACCATCTATCACCATAACTAAGGCCGGGCCAATCCCGTATGAGAACACGAAAGCAGTCCCATGGTCATATGGGTTAGAGGTGTATTGTGATGGGATAAAGATCGATGTTAACAAGCAGCCAGTGGAGATTGTGGATAATGTTGTTGGCTCAGGAGGCATGACGAGGAGTGGCAGGATCTTTATATCTCCTGAAGTGGAGGCTGAAAGGCTAGCGAAAGGAAAAGGGAAAGCGGTTGAAAATGTTCCGGTACAAGCAAGTGAAAAAGAAGCAGCATCGAAGGATGTAGAAGAATTCATGCGCTTAATTCGGAAAAGTGATTATAAGATTGTGGAGCATCTGCAGCAGACACCGTCCAAAATATCTATCCTGTCTTTGCTCTTATGTTCGGAAGCTCACAGAAACGCTTTGCTGAAAGTCTTGGACACTTCTTTTGTACCCCAAGACGTCTCCGTAAATCAGCTAGAAGGAGTATTGGCACATGTGAATGCAGGCCACAGTCTGGGTTTCACCGATTTCGACTTGACTCCGAAAGGGAGAGATCATAATATGGCATTGCACGTATCTGTTGAGTGTAGAGGATCGGTAATGTCGCACGTATTGGTTGACACCGGATCGTCTTTGAATGTGCTGCCCAAGAAGGCGATGATGAAGCTGGATGTTCGAGGAATTTTGTGTACACCCAGTGATTTGGTAGTCAGAGCATTTGACGGCACGCGGAGAACAGTCTTCGGATCGATTACCTTGCCTCTGCAAGTGGGGCCGGAAGTGTTTGCAACGGAGTTTTATATCATGGATATACAGCCTGCGTACAGCTGCTTGCTTGGAAGACCCTGGATTCATGGGGCAGGGGCCGTTACGTCAACCCTGCATCAGAAGTTAAAGTATATGGTCGGAGACAGCGTAGTCACCGTGTGCGGAGAAGAAGACATCCTGGTCAGCCATCTATCTTCATTTAAATATGTGGAAGTCGACGGAGAGATCCACGAGACACCATGCCAGGCATTCGAAGGTTTGCGCATCAAGGACCAAGGTCCCGGGCCGAGCAAAGTGCCAGAGATAGCTGTCTCATCGTATAAGGAAGCTCAAGCTCTAGTGGAAGCAGGAGAAGCCAAGGGCTGGGGCAAAGTGCTGGACATTCCTGTGAAGATGGACCGGTTCGGGCTGGGGTACCGACCGTCGTCATCAACTCCTTCCGTGGGGGCCCCCCGTTTCAGAAAGTCAATTACCATCTCTGCCAGTGGAGTATGTCATGAAACTGTCAATGCTGCTTCAGAGTCTGATGAAGGAGACGGCGACTGTGATATGGATGCCTGGATTCAGCCAAGCACGCCAGGACAAGGACTGTGCAACTGGTCTATTCAGGAGCTTGTTCCTGTGACTTTTAAACAGTAATGCTTTGCTTTATTAATTGTTGAACAATCTGATGTCTTGCCCGGGGCATCAGGATTTGCTTAGGGCTGTGTTGTTATAAACATTGCGTGTTAATCATTAAATAAATGGCGTTTTTTCATGTGCAAATACTGTAATCCCTGTCTTTCTTGTTTTATATTTTTCAATAAAATGGCAACGTGGTTATTCGCTTTATACGCATTTTGAAGCACTTAACCATTCCTTTTGCAGGATAACATTTTCAGATGACATCCTTGCACCACCTATGACTCGTCCCGACTTCGATCACCCGGTATTCCAGACCGAAGAAGAGGTTGTCGAAGATAGCGACGTTCCTGAAGAACTGTCTTGGTTAGTGAAGCAAGAGGAAAGAGCCATTCTGCCTCACGACGAGGTCATCGAAATTATCAATTTGGGGTCGGAAGGGGTTGAGAAAAATATTCGTATCGGAGCCGCACTGCAGAGTGATATCAAGCGAAAACTGGTTGGAATGCTCCGAGAGTATAATGATGTATTCGCTTGGTCATATCAAGATATGCCGGGGCTCGATACTGATATGGTTGTGCACCGCCTGCCACTGAAAGAAGACTGCCCGCCGGTCAAACAAAAGCTTCGCAGAACTCGACCAGATATGGCAATGAAGATCAAAGAGGAGGTTCAGAAACAGTGGGACGCTGGTTTCCTGGCTGTGACGAAGTATCCCTCATGGGTTGCCAACATCGTACCAGTGCCAAAGAAAGATGGCAAGGTTCGGATGTGCGTGGATTATAGAGATTTGAACAAAGCAAGCCCAAAAGACGATTTTCCACTTCCTCATATCGACGTGTTAGTTGATAATACTGCTCAATATTCCGTATTCTCCTTCATGGATGGCTTTTCAGGTTATAATCAAATTAAGATGGCGCCAGAGGATATGGAGAAGACTACTTTCATAACACCATGGGGAACATTTTGCTACAAAGTGATGCCCTTTGGTTTGAAAAATGCTGGGGCAACATATCAGCGTGCGATGACGACTCTTTTTCATGACATGATGCATAAAGAGATCGAAGTTTATGTTGACGATATGATTGCCAAATCCCAGACGGAGGAAGAGCATCTGGTGAATCTGCTGAAGTTGTTTAAAAGGCTTAGGAAGTTCAGGCTGAGGCTGAACCCTAATAAATGCACCTTTGGGGTGAGATCGGGTAAACTGCTGGGGTTTATCGTAAGCGAAAGAGGAATAGAGGTCGATCCTGCTAAAATAAAAGCGATTCAAGAAATGCCGACGCCTAAAACAGAGAAAGAGGTGTGCGGGTTTTTAGGGAGGTTGAACTACATCGCCCGGTTCATATCTCACCTAACGGCCACGTGTGAACCATTATTCAAGCTGTTGAAGAAAGATCAAGCTGTAACGTGGAACGAAAATTGTCAAAAGGCGTTCGATAAAATAAAGAAGTATCTGCAGGAGCCTCCTATTTTGATACCCCCAGTGGCAGGGAGACCCTTGATAATGTATTTGACGGTTCTTGAGGGAAGCATGGGTTGTGTTCTCGGTCAACATGACGAGACAGGGAGAAAAGAGCATGCGATCTATTACTTGAGTAAGAAGTTTACAGACTGTGAATCTCGATACACAATGCTGGAGAAAACTTGTTGCGCGCTAGCCTGGGCCGCCAAGCGTTTGAGGCAGTACATGCTGAATCATACAACCATGCTCATCTCGAAGATGGATCCTATCAAATATGTATTCGAAAAGCAGGCATTGTCAGGTAGAATTGCCCGTTGGCAGATGGTCTTGACTGAATATGATATCCAATACGTCTCGCAAAAGGCTATAAAGGGGAGTGTGTTGTCGGAGTATCTGGCGGAGCAGCCTATTGAAGAGTACCAATCGATGAGATTTGATTTTCCTGACGAGGATATCATGTACTTAAAGATGAAGGACTGTGAAGAACCATTGCCAGACGAGGGACCAGAGTTGGGTTCCCAATGGAAGATGATATTTGACGGAGCTGTGAACGCTTACGGTAGCGGAATAGGGGCAATCATCACGACGCCACACGGGTCGCACATCCCGTTTACTGCCCGATTGACCTTTGCCGTTACCAACAATGAGGCCGAATACGAAGCTTGTATAATGGGGCTTGAAGAAGCCATTGATTTGCGAATCAAACATTTAGACGTATACGGAGACTCAGCTCTGGTGGTGAATCAGATCAAAGGGGAATGGGAGACACGGCAGCCTAATTTGATACATTACATGAATTATGCAAGGAGATTGTTGCCTTTCTTCGACAAGGTTGAATTGCATCACGTGCCGCGGGCAGAAAATCAAATGGCTGACGCCCTTGCCACTTTGTCTTCCATGTACAAAGTCAATTTCTGGAACGAAGCTCCCCAAATCACTATCTCTCGGTTGGACAGGCCAGCTTATGTATTTGCTATCGATGAAGCCTCTGATGACAAACCGTGGTATTTCGATATCCTTAATTTCCTGAAGAATAAAGAGTATCCGGCTGGGGCATCCAGTCAAGATCAGAAGACTCTCAGGAGATTAGCGGGTAATTTCTATTTGAATCCGGATGGCGTCTTATACAGAAGAAACCACGATTTGGTGTTGTTGCGTTGTGTAGACGAGAAAGAGGCAAAGCTTCTCATGGAGGAAATTCACGAAGGTGCCTTTGGTACGCATGCTGGTGGGCATGCTATGACGAGAAAGCTGCTGCGGGCAGGTTACTTTTGGCTGACGATGGAAACTGATTGTTTCAAGTTCGCGAGGAAGTGCCACAAGTGCCAAATCTATGCTGACAAGATACACGTGCCTCCAAGTCCTCTGAATGTGATGTCATCTCCATGGCCATTTTCAATGTGGGGAATCGATATGATTGGAAAGATCGAGCCGACAGCTTCTAACGGGCATCGGTTCATCCTAGTAGCAATCGATTATTTCACCAAGTGGGTGGAAGCGGCGTCTTACGCGAATGTAACGAAGCAAGTGGTGGCTAGATTCATCAAGAGAGATATCATTTGCCGATATGGGATTCCCGAGCGGATAATCACGGATAACGGTTCTAACCTGAACAACAAAATGATGAAGGAGCTCTGTCAGAATTTCAAGATCGAACATCACAATTCCTCCCCTTACCGACCCAAGATGAATGGCGCTGTTGAGGCGGCCAATAAGAATATCAAGAAAATCGTCCAGAAAATGGTGATGACTTATAAAGATTGGCATGAAATGCTACCTTTCGCTTTGCACGGTTATCGTACGACGGTACGCACATCAACCGGAGCAACTCCGTTCTCGTTGGTATACGGAATGGAAGCGGTATTACCATTGGAAGTTGAGATCCCTTCTCTGAGGGTATTGCGAGACGTTCAGCTGGACGAGGCAGAATGGGTAACGAATAGATTGAACCAATTGAGTTTGATGGATGAGAAGAGGCTAGCTTCTCTGGCATACGGTCGTTTGTACCAAAGACGAATGAAGAAAGCGTACGACAAGAAGATACTTCCGCGAAGCTTTCAGACGGGCGACCTTGTGCTGAAAAGGATTCTCCCGCCGCAAGCAGATCACAGGGGCAAGTGGACCCCCAACTACGAAGGGCCATACGTTGTCAGTAAAGTCTTTTCAGGAGGAGCTTTGTTGTTGTCCACCATGGACGGAGAAGACTTTGCGTCACCTGTGAATTCGGACGCAGTTAAAAAATACTTTGCTTAAAATAGACCCGCTGGACAGAAAAAGAGAGTCCAGGCAAAAATGGGGCATCCTGGCGAACCAAAAAACAGAATGAAAGGTTCGGGCAAAAGTTAGGGATAAAATTGAAAGAATGTACACCCGCGAAGTTGAAAACCTACACTGGGCGGCTTCGGCAAAAAAGGGTATCCCGGTGAACTGAAAACCCGTAAAGGGCGGTTCACGCAAAAGTTAGGGATTTGAAAAGCAAATGACTGCGGTCCGAATTTGATATTGCAATGAGCATTAATGCGGGAGAATATATTTGAGGAGCCCGTTATCAGATACAATCTCTTCAGAAGTGGGGATACCGGGAAAGCATTAGAGTCGGACGAGTCATGGGAGGATCAGTTCGTGGTGTTCATCTGCATCCCGTTGCCGACATGTGTACAAAATTTAATTTGTCAAAATATTCATGCTTCTTGTGCATACTTATGTATTTGCTTTGCGTAGCTTCCTCATTTCAGGAGTTACATCCCGTGTACAAAAAACTCCGCCCATTCAGGGGCCCAATCAATGAAAATATGTTATTCAGTACTTGATGCTGGTTCTTTACTGTTTTGTGCATGAATAACGCCTAAGTTTGATGAAACTAACATGAGTATAACATCACTGGCCCTTGCCAATAATTGTTAAAGCTCTGGATTAACTGAGTGTAACGTCACTAACCTGAATTGATTTGATTGCATAGGCTTGTCGTGTCTTGTTTGTGTTGTTGCAGGTTTCATAACCATACGAAGAAGGTGATCAAAAGATTGCGATAACGAAAGACTCGGTCTTCACGCAGGTCGCGCATGTTCTTCCTGAAGAAGGATAGAATTCCCCAGCTAGCCGTAGCTTATCCAAAGGACGTGCTCCAGAAAAGTTATTCGTCCTCAATAGAGTTTGGTGATTCCAAGATCGTAAGGCTGTATTCAGACAGGTTCATCTTTCCCCGCAGGGTCATGCACTCTCCCCAGTGGAGTCAGTTAATTTTTCCCAAGAGAATCATCCTAGCCCCAGCGGAATTCTCTTTGCAAGTGTTTTCATTCCTTCCAGTGGAACTCGAAGATCAAGACTCTCCAAAGCAGAGTTGATGGTGGGTCCTGTCATTTATTTTGCCAGAGATACTGTGTAATGTCAGTTCACGTTCCAGCAGAAAGTCCGATCGCGCTATGCACATCTGATATTCCCCAGCAAGGTTATTTTCCCCAGCAGGGGGTTACCTCAACAGGGTGTTTGGTTTGAGTTCCCAATTTCCCAGCAGGGTTGACTTCACCCTTCCAGCATTTATTTTGCTAGAATAATTCTGTAGCATCTGGCTATCCCCGGCGGAGTCGGCATTATCCTTCCAGTATTTATTTTGCTGAAGAAATTTCTGTACTCTAATAGTTCAGGTGGAGAGAGTTCTTGCTCAAATGAACAATCAAACATTCAAGATCTCGGCATGAGACATCCAATGATAATGTCAGTTTCGGCAGTATTCCCCCACAGAGTTAGCATGATGGGATTCTCTTTGTCTCTAACAGAGTTATTTATGCAAATGTCTCTTATTTTCCCCGCCAGAGTTGCCAGGATAAGTTTCTCTTTGTTCCCAGGCAGAATCAGTTGTCATCAAGGGTTCCATGAATCAGGATTTCAGAGGCCACCGCCGGTTATCAGAACAGGCGTCCGATAGTTTGGGTTCCAGACATCCCCAGTAGAGTTCATCTCAAAGTCGCTGACACGTCAGTGCTAAGAAGTTTGTGGGTGAGGATCATTGGAGAACTAAGTCCTGACGTGGACAATTTATTCCTATATTGACAGGATTTCTTCAGAAGTGGGCGTCCTAACGTGGACAGGTTTATTTCCCTGGATTGGTGAGTTGTGTCAGTCCTATCGTGGGCAGATCCGGTTTGTCGAAATTAGTGGAATGGGAGGTCATGACGTTGACAAAAGTGATTACTCTTTGTGTTGGTGTCCTGACGCGTACCAGTTACTCTCAGCAGTTATCTTTTTTTCGTGTTGGCAAATCATGGGTCCTGACGTGGACAGATCAGACCAGCGTGTGAGTCCTTACGTGGACAAGTCTTATTTCCTCAGCGGGTCGAAGACGCCTGAGTCCTAACATGGACAAATCAAGACGAGATCAGTGTCCTTACGTGGACAAATCAAGGGAGTTATTATTCCTAACGTGGAGAAATGGGTCCTAACGTGGACGATGTAGTCCTTACGCGGACATATCAAAAGAGGTGATTCCTAACGTGGAAAGAGCGGAGTCCTTACGTGGATAGATTAAGATGGCATTCCTTACGTGGAAAAATGTAGTCCTGACGCGGACAAATCGGAAGACAATGTTTCCTGACGTGGAAAGAAGTTGGTATTCCTTACGTGGAAAGATCAGAGTCCTTACGTGGACATATCAAGAGCATCCCTTACGTGGAAGAAAAATGGTTTCCTTGCGTGGAAAGAAAGAGATTATTCCTGACGTGGAAGAGTTTAGTCCTGGCGCGGACAGATCAAAGAAGATATTCCTAACGTGGAAGAAGAAGGTTTACTCCTTACGTGGAAAGATTGGGGTCCTTACGTGGACAGATTCAAGAAAAGTTGATTCCTGACGTGGAAGAATGATGCACACTTACGTGGAAAGTTGAGTCCTGACGTGGACAGGTTCAGAATCAAAGTTGGATTCCTTACGTGGAAAGATTGGAGTCCTGACGCGGACATGTCAAGTATTGGAGTCCTTACGTGGACAGATTGATATAGTTCTCCTTATGTGGAAAGAAGATTGCTTCCTGACGTGGAAAGATGGAAGGGTAGTCCTGACGTGGACAGATGCAGAAGAGATGATTCCTAACGTGGATAGATGTTACTCCTAACGTGGACGATGTTACTCCTAACGTGGACGATGATTCCTAACGTGGATAGATGTTACTCCTAACGTGGACGATGTTACTCCTAACGTGGACGATGTTATTCCTGACGTGGACAGGTGTTATTCCTAACGTGGATGATGTTATTCCTAACGCGGACAGGTGTTACTCCTAACGTGGAAGGGTTTATTCCTAACGTGGACGATTCAGTTTATGGAAATGCAGACGAATTATCCCCAGCGGGGTTGCCGAGATTTTTCTGGGTTAACAGCAAGTGGAGTCCTAACGTGGACAGGTTCTAGTTGAGGGTTCTTCGTATTGATGACAGACGGAGTCCTAACGTGGACAAGCAAGCAATCTGTTATGACAAAATCCTCTTCAGAGCGATGAAGACAATCCCCAGCTCGGTCGCGCGAGATCAGTAGGTTGCTGTAACAGTCAGATTCAGCTGATGAATGTCGTTCCTCAAGCAGGAGCGCAATCTAGTTTGCGGTTGGCAAATTTCTGGTTTCACTAGTATTCAACCGTTTCGTACCGCGAATGTCTGAAGGCTCCGGGCTCTTCACCCAATCGGGTCCAAGTCGCTTGAATAGGGGCAGCTGTTGCACCCTAAAATTTGCCCAACCTTATTCCTTGGTTTATGTTTCAATGTCATTAGCATTTGCATATAGGGTCATGTACATAGTCTAACCATCTGCATAGCATAAGCATAGCAAGTCATTCAACAGGGGACCAATCATTATTATCATCTCTAGAAGCCTATCAAGAGGTTATTATCCCAATTCAATCTCATACAAGTCATCAGGAAAGAATTTGAAAGCAAAGAGTTCAGCAGATCAAGCCTTGGGTCCATCTCCTAGCTGAGGGTATCTGAGGGTCAACAAAAGGGTTGTGAGCTGTGAGTTGAAGGCATGGAGAGCATCTAGACATTATGAGAGACTTAGAAAGTCATTTGGAGAAGGAGACAAGTCATTGATGAGAGCACAAGAGCTATAGCTGAAGGCAGTCAACTAGGGTTTCATCTGGGTCAACCCTAGGTCAACCCCAGGTCAATTGACTGATTTAAAGGGCATTCAAGTCTATTGGAGAGATGTGGGGTTCATCATTGAACATATAAAGAAGGATATGGAGATATTCCAAGGAGAATTCAAGAGAAATCAAGGAGAAGAGGAGTTTCTAAATTAGGGTTTCTGTGTAAAATCCCCTAGTTTAGGTCAAATTTCCAAGCAAGATAAGTCAAAATGCTAGCTTCAAATGGCTTCTTGGCCAACATGAAACTTGTAGAGGATCTCAAGACCTTTAATTTGAGTGGTGGAAGACATCAAGGAGATTTATAGAACTCAAGTTATGGTCCTTGCAAGTTACAGGTCATCTGAGGTATCTGAAATTTTGTCTGTGAAAGTGACTTGACTTCCAAGCAATTTTTACCCCTCAAGGAGATTTCAAATGAATTCTTGGTCAACATAAGAATTGTTCCTCATTGTCTTAGCTTTCTATAATGGTATAGTATGCCTTCATATGATGTGTGGAACTCAACTTATGGCCTTGGCAAGCAAAGGGTATTTTGGGCATTTGTGAATTACAGGTCATTTTAACCTATGTCCAAAACTCATACAAGGAGGCCTCAAATGGAAAAACTTACAACATCAAACTTGCTCCAAATGGGATTTTGAGTCTAGAAATAAGGTCACAAATTGTTGGAAAAGCTCATAACATGAAGTTGCATGATTGGTCCAAATTTGAACTAAAATGGCTTATAATTTGAATAAAGTCAAGATGAAAAATGGTTTGGGAGATTTCTAAGTCCAAATGGAGACTTCCAATATATGATTTTGAATGGAAAAGACATTCTAAAGACAATGGTTCAAGCACTTTTTTGAGTTTAGTGGAAGATTTCAAAGTTATCCTTGGTTGCTTGCATTTTAAGAAACATAGCCAAAATGAATCAAAGTTGGAAGGCAAGGGAATGTGTAAGATGGATCTAGAATGTTCATGTGAGCCCTATATATTCATGAAATGAAGATTGATCAAGGGTTGGCTTCATTTTTCACCAAGAATTTCACAAACCCTCTCATTCTTTCCCTTTGCAATTTCACTTCAATCTCTCAAATTCTTCACCAATTATCATCAAAATCAACTTCATTATACTGATTCATCATCATAGATCAGAATTCAACCAAGATCCAAGTGTGATCAATCCATTTTCGAGCACTTCCATCATCAACATCAAAATTGAAGTTTCAAGTTGACAGCACAATTCAAGCCAAGTTTCATTCAAGTGTTGCAAACAGAATCGAGCATTGAGTTTGTAGATCAAGATCCAAGCCTCAAAAGCCTCAGATCCACAAGTTTCATCATCATCCACAAGATTTCACACCAGGTGCATTTTCTCTGCCACAGCTTGATTCAGTTAGTTTAGCATAGATTTGTTAGTTTAGATATGATGTAGGATGTTAGTAGAGCAATTAGGTTGAGTTTGGAGAGGTTTGGTGATGTTTGTTAGCAGGTGTACAAAACTGTTAGGGCTTGGAACTTGCAGCATAGTGCATTAGAACCTTAGGTTGTTAGCGCAGGATAATCACCATTAGTTGTAGATTAGATTAGTGCAAGTTTGATGGAGAATTATGTTGATGAGTTGCAGAGGATTTCCATGGTGACCAGAACTTGTTGTTATCGGGTTGAGTGATTTAGTGAATTTCAGATTGAACTAGTGCCATAGACGTGTAGAGGGAGGAATTTAGAGCGTTTTTCATGTTTACATCGTGGCGTTTCATGCATTGTGGAGTGAGAACAGATTGGTGTAAGTTTGGTTCGTGCATGGACATTCATGGCAGAAACCCTAATTCATTTGATCCATTGGAGAAGATGAAATCGTGTCCGTCCCTTTCATGTTGGACTTTTGACTCAGAGAGTGATCCTATGGCTCTTATTCAATTCAGATTTGGAGGGAAGTGTGTTGGTGCCAAACGCACCGTTTCATTAATTGAAACGGGCGGGCCTGAATGTGATGTGTTATTCCCACCCCCAGTTAGTGAGCCCAATCAGTTTTAACGTGATTCTATTTCTTTTCTCACCCCCTGCGCCTTTTTTAGTTTTCCTTGTTTCTGAATGATGCTGGGCCTTAACCAATTCGCTAGTCACACCCCACCACTGCTTGGCCCATCCTGAAATCAACTAGGGCGCCTGCTAACTACACCCCTCCCCCATTTATTTCTTTCATCTTGATTTTTTAATTTCCCTTAATATTTTCTGATTTTCATTAATTCATAATAAATACATAAAAATTCATTTTTAATTCATTCTTTTTACACTATTTTCTTTAGGATGTGTAGAAAATTTTCATTAAATAAAATTGCATTTTTATTTTTATTTCATATTTTTTCCATATTTTCTAAATAAATGTCATTTTAAATAGCTTCATTTCATGCATGATTTTAGTAATTTTTGTTCTATTAAATGCTTTCATATTTTTTGTTCATTCTTTTTATGTTGTTTAGATTAGATGTTGAACTTGCAGAAACAATTTAGTTCCCATTTTTAGGATTTAGTTTTAGGTGCTTAATGTAGGCTTGAACAACATGAACAAAGTAGGGTTTTTTAGGTGATGACTTAGGAAGTTTGATTCTTTCCCTTAGGACTTAGGGTTTGACTAGGTTAGCTATGGGACTATAGGGGCTATGGGTAGTTATTAGATCCCCTTAGAAAAAGTCAGGATTCCCCTACTGCTATTAATACTGTCTGTATATCTGATTGACTGGTGTGGTGTGCCCTCTGGGGATTATTGCTTGCTTGTTTGGGTATTGGGTTTGTCTGGGGACCTGGGGAAGCTGAAGACTTGAGGTGATGAAGACCATTGGAGATCCAAAGATTGAAGATCAACTGCCAGAGAAGAGAAGGTTCTTGCTAGCAGCTGCTGAGGAACTAGGGTTTAGGAGCTAGGCAGAGCTCTAGGTTAGAAAGTTTGTTTCTCAAACATGGATTGCCTTGTCTGCATCCATTCTTCTCTGTGATTCAGAGTCTCTCTAGGACACTCACCCCCTTCCTTTGGAAGGCTTGGTGATAGTGTCTATGAGATAGAACTCTTGAGAGAAAATGTCTCTTGTGTTAGAAGCAGTCTGTTCACCACCCTTGGTAGTCAACTGATTGCTTAACACCCAATTCACTCTTGTGACTAATCCCTCATCCTGGAGGTTTGAGCTTGAAGAAAAGCCATTGCAGATGGAAGAATGATGATCAAAGCCCTTGCCTGAAGGTCATGAAGATGGAGATTGATGCTTGTTGAAGCCTGTAGCTGATTGGAGATTACTTGAAGTCAGATGGTGATTCAGAGCTGCTGATGCTGTTTCTTTTTACTGTATTTCATTTCTTGATGTATTGATTGGTTTTCCTGACTGTATTGTTTGCTGTTTACCCTGTTGGGTTGAAAGTGAATGCTGTTCACTTTTGCCTATTGTTTTCTAGGTTCGAGGTTGAGTGGGACTCCCTTGCCTCGCTTGTACTGTTGCATCCATGCATTTTACTGCTTTATTATATCTGTTATTGTTTCTGTTTCTGCCTATCCCGTAGGATCTCTGTTTCTCTCTGTGCAAGAGAGGAGCATGATAGACACTAGGTCTTAACCCATGCATGATAACATTAGGTTAGTTTGATTCCCTTCGCAACCATAGGTTAGAGTTCTGTCTCTTTCTTTCTCAAAACAAACAGAAAAACACATAAAGATTTCAAACACAATAAAAGACACTTCTTTCGTAAAAGAATGTGAACTCATCAAAACGTCATTTTTGTCCGCTTGGACTGCTAATCAGAAAAACCTTTTTCAGAAGGAATAAAATCAACCAAGACAAGCTTGTGTCGTACGTGGCCCGAACTACGTTTGCTCTGATCTTTCATGCTGTATGAAAGTACGTAGGCATAGGATGCGATATCCTAGCGAGCAACCTTCCCCTCCTTTCCCGTAGGTAGGCGAACTACGTTGACTCTGATTTCTCGTTCCAGACGGGAATACGTAGGCATAAAGAGCGATACTTTGCCGAGTCATTTTTATTTTCATTTTATTTTCTTTTTCACCCTTGACCTTTAGCGTAGATAGAATAACAATCCATACCCGAAAACAAGCGTGGATCCCGTCGAGTACGACGGACGTGAGGGGTGCTAATACCTTCCCCTTGCGTAACCGACTCCCGAATCCAGGTTTTGGTTGCGATGACCATACCTTTCCCGTGTTGTGCGAGGTTTACTCTGAGCGTTTCCTTTCCCTCCCGTGGGATAAATAACGCACGGTGGCGACTCTTCTGTTCAGCCGGCGCCGATTTTCGCAGTAGCGACACTTGAGTTGCTTCTTCCATGCCTCAATGTCCTTCTGATTGCAGGCTATTTCTTCTTGTCATCGTTTTTGAGCAGCCTCCAATTGTTCAACCTTGGCATTTGATTCTTGTGCACCAGTCTAAGCTGTACTCTCACGACCTGCTGTTACCATGATAGTTTTCTGGATAGAGGGGAGCCGTTTGATTTCTGAAGACAAGTCATCCACCACAACAGTCAAGTCAATCAAGAAACCAGAAATTTCTGGATTAAGAGTGGTAAGGTCAAGTTTCTTGGGATTGTCCTTTAAAAAGAGACGGGCAGTTGGGTCTGAAGCCAAGACGCTGTGGATATCTCCCGTGAAGAATAGGACTAACAAAGTCATCTGATGCCGGATGACCAAAAGTAGTCGAAGAGCCAGAAGAGGAACCACATTTCTGCCCAAGGATCGGTTTTGCATATTCCCTAGGGTTCAACCACTTAAGTGTCGCCAAAGGGTCTGCTGGAGTTGGGATGGGAGCTGGAGTTTTCTCCACCACAGGCGAAGAAGTCTGGCGAATTTTAGGACCTTCCCGATCTTCTCTTTCCTCTTCTTCTTCTCATTCCCCTTCCTCTTGTTCTTCCTCCTCTCTTTCTTCTTCTTCTTTTTCTTCCTCTTCTACTTCTTCAATCACAACCACTTCACCTCCATCACTGATGGATGGATTGTCATCTTGGTTGTGAGCTGGTTCAGGATGTAGTTCCCTTGGTTCCTCATGAACAGCTTGATTTAGATTGGCATTGGTTAGTTGGTCTGTAGGAATGCTTGCAAGTTCGACAACCACCTCCTCAATAACCATGGGTTTAGCTTGATTAAGAGGTGGGGGACTTGAAGCATTGTCATCCCCAGAATTAGAGCCATCAGCCTGAGCATGTTGTGTAGTGGTTTGAACCAAAGGAGGATTGTTTTTTATGGAAGGAAAAACATGTTGATTTACCTCACTCAAACTAGAGCCAATATCAGAAGAAGGATGATAAGTTGGCTCACCTAGGTTGTTGAGGAGGGTGGTGGCGAAACTGCCTGAAGCTTGAAGAGGAATAGGGATAATGGTATCAGCCTGATAACACAAGTGAGGAAGATAAGGCTAAGCAAGTTAGGTGAAAGATGTAAACATAATAAAGGTGGTATGCGTACCTGAGCAAGTGTAGCACCAGGACTTGAGTTGTCACTCCCTTAGTCACCATAAGTTGGCTTCGAAGCCACCATGGAAGGTTGTCTGTCGACACCACTTGTAGTGGGTGTCTTCTCGAGAATTTTGGCCACCTTTGAGGGAGGTGGGCCAGTAGATCCAGATACCTTTGCAAGTTTTCTTCTCTTTTTGTAAGAATTTCCTCAGGAGACTCATCAGCATCTGAGGCAATAAGAATTAGAGCGTCCTTCTTGCCTTTCTTGGAAGGTGTTGGAGGTTTTCGCCCAGTCTAGAAAAAATGGGCAGTACAAGTGTGGGAAAAGAATCACATAATAAGAAAATAGGCAAAGGATGTGAAATATACCTGTTTTCCTTCTGGTTCCTTGCCACTTTGTGAAGTAGCATCCCTAGTAGAAGAGGTTTTCCTAGGCACAACTGAAAGACAAAAGATGATTACAAGTTAAATATTGAATGATTGGTTACAGGTGTATTCACTTGCACATATTGGTGTTTAATATATCTCATTGTTTTGATGATAACATAAATGAAATTTTGTATAAAAGAAATATATACTCTAATTCTGTTCAAGTGTTTATTTGTTTCAGATATCAAAATTAATATTATTCTGGAAGCAAGAACGCCTCTTAACACCATAGAACGATACAGCTCTGAGCGTCAGAAGAAACATATCAGTAGACTCTGATCTGCTACAGTGACTCTGAGCGAAGCCGAGAAGAATGTGAGCAAAGCTACACATGTAAAGCTGCAGAAGACTCTAAATGTAAAGAACATACAGTAAAGCTTCAGAAGACTCTGAAGTACTTAACGCTGCAAGTACAGAGGCTCTGACAAGCAAATATGCTCTGATAAATAATTTCACGCTTAAAGCACTTTGCTGCAAACTCTGATAGAGAAACCCTGATTGAGTTAACTCTGATCTAAAGAACTAGGAACATCGTCAGAAGTTCTGATACAAGACGTTCCAAAGTTGTTGAAGAAGATGTTGTTCAAATAAAGATCCGTTGGCATATTCCTTATACTTATCCAAACGAATCTTTCCTCATTTGTGCTTGACACAGGAATTAAGACAAAAAGATTTGTCTGAACATTCCCTTTCTGGGAAAGGAAAAGTCAATAGAAGACAAAAAGCAACAGAATGCTCAGCATTGCACAGTCTTTGAGAAATGGACTTCTAGTACTATAAAAGCATGTCTCAGCATCACTTCAACATTGACGGAATTATTGACAAATCACTTGACAAATTATCCAACAAGAACCTCATACAAACATTCTTCAAGCAGAATAGTTCTTATTTTGTTCTTAACCTTGTGTAAAAATCACTGTTGTGATATAGTCTGTTAGAAGCATTTCTTAAACACATTGTTAGTTTATCTTTTGTAAAAGATTCCTTAAGAGACCAAGTGTGGTCAGATTTCTTGAGAAGACTAAGACAGTTGTCTTATTGGTTTACACTGTAATCAAGTTTGATTTAGTGGATTAAGTCCTTATTGAGAAAGGAAAATCACCTGGGTAGGGTGAACTGGAGTAGTTTGAGTTCAAACGAACCAGGATAAAAATACCTTGTCATTTTTCTATCATCCTAATTGTTTTTAAAACCCTTATTCAACCCCCCCCCCCCTTCTAAGTGTTTTTCCTACCTTCAACAGGACCATAAGTACAGGGCATCAAACTTTCATATATATCAGATTCGACACGAACATCCTGAATCCCTATATGAAGGTGTCCTTTGAAACTATCTAAGGTATGCTTAGTCGGAACCACTCGTCGAGCTTTTGGTTGAAACTGCTTTCGAAGGAGTTTTAGATCCTTGGTTAGTCTAGAGAAGCTCTTTTGCCCTAACGACCTGGATCTCCGGTAAGAAGGAAGAAACTCACTTAGTTTTTCGTCAGAAGTTCCAACCTGAGCTAGAGGACCAGAGAGTGCATATGGTTTATCTGAAACAACTAAAGGAATCATTACCTGAGACAGGTAGATGCTCCGTGCCGCTTCAGTGGTGGGTTCGGGCATACAATGACGATTCTCCACTAGTTAGGGGACATGAATATTTGCTAAGGGAGGAATATATTTCTTGAACTGAGTGACTCTACCCTTTTGGGTTTTCTTTTCATGAACGTTGGTTTGGGAAGATGCCATTGTTGAGGGAAGTAAAAGGAAATGGTGTTTTTCTGGGTTTTATGAAGAAAACCTAAGAAAAGAGACAGGATGCTTGAGATTCTGAGAAGTGTAAAAAGTTCACAAAATGGTGAAGGAAGGTATATATAGACATTTAGGAATCCTAAAAGTTTTAAATCCATCGTTGAAGTTAATCAGATAGTGGGACGCATGTCTTTTCCTTGATAAATGATGAGTGCTGGCAGTTATGGTCAGACGACAAAACATATGTTTTTAAGGAAAAGTGATGATGGATACGGTTGAAAAGACGTTTAAGGATTTGTCATGATGGCATGACGTCATAAGCGTGGGATAAAAGAAATTGAACAGTTAGCCACTAAATAAGTAGTGGATTGTTCAGTCAAGGCCATGCAAATTCATACGCGTCGAAACGGTTATAAAAAATGACCTTCCCACCAAGGCTGGCGAAAGGAAATTTCTTGGGGGAAATTTGTTAGCTCTCATTTTCGACGCCAGCAAAATCAGAATTATATCAAGTCAGAATGTTATTTTAAAACATAAGAAGGCTTCGATACAATTTTGATGAAGCCTGAGTCGAAGAGAGGTTGGGAAAGTTTCTAGAAAAATGCTAAGTGTTGAAAAAGCCTTCGACCAAGATCCTGTTGGAAGAAACGTGTGGCAGTTACCATTAAGGCTGGAGGGATTCTTAATATTTAAGTTTCAAATTGGTAATGGGCGAACGTGGAAACAATTGAAGTTGGGAAAAAAGCGCCAAAAGGACACATTGAGAAGCAATAACCGTCATTTAGTAGTTATTTGCTAGCATTATAAATAGGAGTTACTTTTATAGAATAAGGGTTTTCATTCATCTTGTACAAGTTGCTCCAAATTACTCAAAGTACCCGCGAGTAAAGAAACGAGTTAGCGAGAATGTACGTGATGCAACACCATCCCTTTCATTAATGCAATTTACATATCTTTACCATTTGTATGCTGTCATTTATTCTGCATTTTCCTTCGCATGTTATTCTTTAACCTTCATCTTTTGTATTTAACTGCCTTTTATGCCTTTCTTGAAACTTTATTTTCGTCTACACTATATGCTATTTAACTTTATGCACTTTACCTTAACCTGCAATTTAACCTTCTGCATTTTCCTTTAAACTTGTCATTTTCGAAACCTTTTTAATTCCTTTCGACAGTTACTTTCCTGCACTTTTACACTATTGTTTTACTTTCGACGACGCACACGTTTACACTACTGTCTTTAATTTCAAAGTCATTTACATTATTGTCTTTAATTTCAAAGTCATTTACATTATTGTCTTTAATTTCAAAGTCATTTATATTATTGTATTTAATTTCAAAGTCATTTACATTATCGTCTTTAATTTCAAAGTCTTTTACGTTTTCCTTTTAACTTTCGACGCATTAAGAGTTACGCTCATTGTTTTACAGCCTTATTAATTTCCAAGTTATTTATACTTTACAAGTCTTTCATAGTCGACTATGGAGTTCAAATTAGATTTTCTTTTAAACTTAGCACATGTCCTAGGATTTGTTTGGTCGATCCTGCAAGCTACTCAATTAGACCCAAGATTGATAGACCAACGGTTGTTTACCAAATTTCACAGTAAACAAATACATGGTTTCATTTAGGTGGTAATTTATATTAAGGGTTGTTTTATATAATACTCTAAGCTAAGGTTTTAGAATGTGGAAGTTTATACATTCATTGGAAAAGATCCTGATTTCTAATACTATTTTGAAGCTTGTAATTTAATCAAGGGGATGGAATCGTAGTTTGATGTTGAGGCTGTGAAAATATGGTGGAAACATTATAGTGGTAGTTTAGAAGAATATCTAAAACTATTTAGTGATGATGAAGGTGAAACTAAGTAATTCACATTTGTTGAGAGAAATAATTATGAAGTTGAAATGTTCATTGAGCCCGAATCATTTAAAGGTGAGGCGACATTTATTCAACACACACATTCAATTTTCAAAAGGGCTTTGAAGGTGAATATGTGATGGTTTGAGAATAATTGAGGTTTTTTGCTTGAGGTGGCAGTCACCTACCTTTGTTTGTAGTCACAGAATTTTGTTTTTGTTAAGAATTTGGGTGACCCTTTGATTCTTGATATGGTGGTCACCTAATCTTGTTTTTTTAGGATTTTAGTAACCTCTTTTGATTTTTGTTTTTTATCCTTATTTTTTGCATGGACCACTCTTTTGAGTTTTTGGTCCACCCAAATACCCTAATTTTTTCTTAAGTCATTTTTTAGGCTCTCGTCTTATCAGACTTTTCTTTCTTTTCTTCTCTTTTTATTTTTGTTAAAAGGTTGTGACTGCCTTGTTAATTGTTGGTGAGGAAGAACAATTTTTGAAAATTTTCCCGATCTCTTCGACACTACATAATGGGTGCATGGAATAAGGTGTGGTTATTCCTCAGATGAGATTTTCTCTCTTGAAATTTGAATGCACAATCAAATTAAGTAAAAACTATTATGCTCCTAGTTACAATTAAAGTTTTTTTTGTATATAAATAAACACCAAGTTCTATGCTTAAATGGGTTGACTAGGGATTAACTCCTTAACTCTTCGATGTTTGGAAATTAAAACAATGTCTTACATCATCAACAAAGTTTTATTCGAAAGCATTCCGTAGAAATTATAGGTATTTAGTTTTCATCATTCTCCCTCTGATATTTGCTTAGAAAAAAGTTTGGACAAAAACAAATGAATGGGAGAAGTATTGGTATATTTTTCATTTTTATGTGATAAAATAAATGAGTGAATGCGAAAGGATTAATTCAAAACATTCATGTTCATTTCATCATTTTTACCATTAAAATACAACAAGTTTAAAAGTAAATAACACTTAGAAAGCAAGAAGAATTACAAATGAAAATGATGAAACTGCCTAATGATCGCCAGCATTAAGGAAATTCTCTCATGATTAACTCATTGTTTGATTGTCCTTTTTACCCACTCCAAAGATTAAAGTCGATAGGTTTGCTGAGGTTGAGAAAGTGCTTCAAGCTTCATCGTGATTTGACATTGAATCCTCAAAGTCTCCTTCTTCTTTATACTTCTCTATTATCAGGTTCTCAACTTTTGCTGCATCTGGGAGGTTGTCGTTAATTCTTTTTGTTTTTAGTTTTTAGTTTGGAGCAGGCTCGCGTGTCGTAGTCTTTTTACCTTTTTTGAAAATATCTGACATTTTCCTAGACCACTCTTTCAATTTTAGTGCTTCAGAGTTCACTGAAATTGGGAACTCCTCTCGATTCATTTTCATAAGAACCAATGCTCCTCTAGAGAAGGCTTTTTTTTCATAACATATGGGCAAGATCTTCTTAATCACTAGGTCTTCTTCCTTGAATTCTTGAGGAAGAATAGTTTTGTGAAATGTCTTTTTAAGCCTCTTTTGATACAACTGGCCATGACATAGGCTAACACTTCTTACTTTCTTGGTTCCATCGAACCTTAAGGGTGATGAAGAGAATTAAGCTTTTACAGTTGAGAAATAACATTATTATGCCCCAAATTTCTAGCCACATGTTCTTGATCTTCTCTTTTTTCCATCTGAGATTGCAAGACTATCAGAATCTTACCCACTTCGTCTTCCAATTTATCAACGTCTCCTTTTTGTAATTCTTAGCCTTGTTCTAACTTGTCCATAACTTTTATGGACAAAATGTGAATTTTTTGTTTTTGAGGAGAAATATGGCATGCATGCAAAGAAAACTGTTAGATGCCAAATTTTACTTATTTGATCTATCAAAAGTTGGCATCTTTCACTCAATTTCGTCAAGAAAGTGTTGAAAACCACTCTTATTTTGGTTGGTTTGCAACATTATGAGAAAATCTCTTGGTACCTTTGATTTGTGTGTTATTGTGCAGGAATTAGGCACAAAACAAGTGAAAAGTAAGACACAAGAAATGGGTAAGGAAACCAAGACAACATGCAAAAACCACCAAAATACTGTCATGCTCGCTGGGCGAATAGGTAGCGAATAACTCGCTAGCTTGCTCGCTAGGCGAGCAGGTAGCGAACGCGCCCAGAATTGGACAGAGCCAAAAGTGCCAAACTTCGCTGGAGCGAATAAAGAAGCGAACGCTCGCTAGCTGTTCGCTAGGAGAGCAGGTAGCAAAGGCGCCCAGAATTGGACAGAGCCAAAAGTGCCAAACTTCGCTGGAGCGAATAAAGAAGCGAACGCTCACTAGCTGTTCGCTAGGCGAGCAGGTAGCGAACGCTCCCAGACTGAGTGGGGTATTTAAGTGTTTTTAGTGTTTTTTAGGTCATAACTTCCATAACTTGTATTTTTTCCATTTGAGACATCAGAACTTATCTCTCTTCATTTCTTCTAGAGAGAGAAACTCAAAACCCTAAGAGGGAGGAGGTAAGATCCTTGATCTCTTGTTGTGGTTTGGATTGTAATCTTTTGATACCTTATGTATTTCATCTAATATATGTTTGTGAACTTATTTTGGATTCTCTATTGATTGAATATCTTTGAATATGTATTTGTGGGTCTTGACAAAACCTTTTCACATCTTTGATCTCAGATTTTCTTCTATCAATGAACAAACTTTTGACATGGTTTCGAAGTTGATATTCATTTTATCCTCTATGGTGTTGTGTTGAATAAGTAGCATGGGTAGCATGGGTAGGATCAATATGATATTGTGTGGGTATGTGATAATAGTGATGAAGAACGATGTTCACCGACATTTGGCGGATTAGATGAATACATGTAAAAAGGGTTAAGCGTGTGTACGTATTCTGATCATTGTATTTTATGCAAAACAATTGTTTATCCTATATGGGTGTTATCTTTGCTTTCCTGTTTATCTTTGATTTGAACCGTGATAGAGATATACTCTTCAGATCTGGATCTAGGATGATTACCTGTTAGGTCCTAAATGCTAGAGATAGTTTTAGGCTTAGCATTTGCTTGAGTATCAGATCTTAATGCTCTGTGTTGTGTTTTTGTTGGGTGAGAGATCACCAATGAGACAACACGATTGTTCTCTCGACGCCGCGTTAGAAATAAGTCATGTCGTGAGTGATACGTGAGGATATTAGACGAATGATTGCGCTGTGTTTAATTTGATCAGAAGAATGCATGTGTTATCGATTGATGAAATTCAATCCCAACAAGGCTCCGTTTATATTTCAGCCTTTATTTTATATTTTCTGTTTTTATTTATGGTTCCTTGAACCCTTTTAAACCAAACCTTTTGAACAATAAGCTTAGAAATGTAGAAATCGTTGAATGGCGTTCATATCGCACTGATCCCTGTGGAGACGACAAAACTGGATACTTAATATTTTTTGCTTGCTGCTTTACCGCACCAACAAAAACTCTTAAAGAAAAAAATATGGTCATCACAACCAAATTCGGGTTTGAGAGTCAGTTATGTGAGGGAAAGATATTAGTACCCAATGCAACAGTTGTACTCAATTATAACCTTCTAGTTAGTTTTGTGAAAGTGTTTAGTTTTAAAATGTTTGAAGTTATTTTGTTTAATAAAAGACATATTACAAAAAAAAAGAAGGGAAAATATTAGTTTTTTTATTAGGGTGTTTGACAAGATATTGAATCCTGCTCCTATGTATTCCCAAGTGTGATAAGAAACTCAAAGCTACGTAGTTATTTGTAGAAAATGTTTGTTTGTTGGTTGATTTTAAGGAATAATATTTAGGTCGCATTAAATGCGGTTAAACATTGCTTGTTGCTCGTGCATTTCGAAGATTGTAGTGTTTGTTTGTATTTCGTGTTGCAATGGATAAAACATTATTTTTTTAATGAAAAATTTTGTTTTGATTGCACAAGAAAAAAATAAATTTGATTGGTTGAGATTGATTTTAGATGGAAGACGAGTAACCAATTCTATCAAAATACACTAAGCCTCTAATACTCGAGAAACAAACAAATATACATTCCCCTACTTCCTTTTTAATCCAAATTAAAAATGTTTTTGCAGGATACGAATAATGGGTTCGAGAAAAGTATACACCAAGCCTCGGATTCTCTCTTCTTCATCTTTCTCTTATGTCCTCACCCTCTCTTAATGTTTCCATGCTTAAACACAAAACCTTAACACATAGAAAAAAAACATTGCTCTTCCCTCTCGACAAATCAGGATCATAATATCTCTTCATATTCACAACATAAACAAGAGAAACAAACCAACCACATGTAATTAAAAGTATTGAAGAAATGAGAAATATCGAGCCCGAAAATGGTGACACAGTGGATGAGAAACTCCGGTGACGGAAGACGATTGAAGATGCATGGAGATAACTAGACCTGTAACCGACACAATGATGGTTGCATTCGTCGGAAAGAGTTCTTCGTGGGTGTGCGCGAATGGTGTTTTCGGGCATCTTAAAAATGTTCGTGTTTGAAGGAGGTGTTATGTTATGGAGGGTGAGGAACGTGTGAGTTTTAATATGGAAAGGAAGATGAAGGGAAGTTTAGTGAAAGATGAAAGTTCAGATTGAAATGATGAGAGAAGTGGTGAAATGGTGAGATTGGATTTTGGTGAGAGAGGTTACTGTAACATGTATTCTTTCCAAGTTTTTTCAAAATTGCTCATTTCTTTTTAACTTTATTTTTTGACTTAATTTATAGATTTACATTAGGTTTAAGACTTAATAGGAATTTAAAGAAAAATGATGATGATACTAAATGCAAATTAAAAGGAAATAGTTGCATTGAGTCTTGCAAATTATGGATTTTTTAATTAATTAAATAATAAAATATTTATTTGATTTTTATACTAAGATTTTAAATGAAAACAAAACCAAAATTAAATATGTTCATTGACTTCAATTTTGTAGATTTTTCGTGATTTAAATGTAAAATAAAATAACATAAAAAAAAGAAAATAAAAATAAATATAAAATAATTATTAAAAAACAATTGCAAATTATTACTGTCACTAAATGATTTGGATAAAAATGATTTAAACCGAATGGAATGCAAATACATGTAAAATGCACGAACAATAAACACACCAAATCCACCGGTGCACAATACCGTTTATTAAAACATACATTCACAGATCATTTATTGTAATAAAAAATTATGACTGGCAGAAATCGATGACGCGCGAGTGCGAAAAATCAAGTGAGCACACCAAACTCACATGTGCATAATATTGTTCGATAAAATATACAGTCTCATATCATTTATCGCAGTAAAAGTACTCGATTAAAAGGACTCAAATTGAATAAAATATGAATGTGTGTGAGTGCAAAAAAATAAAAATGAGCACACCAAACTAACATATGTGTAATATCGTTCAATAAAACATACAGTCGCATGCATAAATTCAAAATTTTATGTTCGTTGATTTTAGAAGCGATTGAAAATTGCTTCAACCGATTTGTCTGCAAAACTATACTATTATTTTGAGCACAACAAAAGAACGATGTCTGCTTAAAAAATTCTCAAAATAAATTGGGGTATGACAGTTGCCCTTATTTAAATACTTTTAACTCGAGAGTATAAATGACAACGGTCTTCATACATTTGTGGTGGAAGATAATTAAATACAAAAGGACCTCAGTTTTTTCCATTGAGGTATGAAAAGAAACAACAAGAAAATAATAACACATCTAAATCAAGATATGGCATAAAATCGTCGTCAACTTGAGGGTTGATGCTTAGATCAAGGTAAAGAGATCGTCGTCAACTCGAGAGTAGATGCTTAGATTAAGACAGAACAAGACCATCATCAACTCAAGAGTTGATGCTTAGATCAAGGTAATGAGATCTTCTTCAAATTGATAGTCGATGCTTAGATCAAGGGAAAAAAGATTGTTGTCAACTCGAGAGTTGATACTTAGATCAAAGGTAGAAGAATCGCTGTCGAGTCAAAAGTTGATGCTTATATCAAACTAAGATGATCACTGTCAACTCGAGAGTTAATGCGTAGATCAAAGTAAGAAGATCTTCTTCAACTAGAGATTTGATGCTTAGATCAAGGGAAAAAAGATCATCTTCAACTCGAGAGTTGATGCTTAGATCAAGGGAATAAAGATCGTCGTTAACTTGAGAGTTGTTGTTTAGATCAAGGTAAGAAGACCATCGTCAAGTTGAGAGTTGATGCTTAGATCACATGTGAGAAGATCATTGTCAACTCGAAGGTCGGTGTTTAGATCAAGACAAATTGATTATCGTCAATGCGAGAGTTGAATGTTAGATCAAGGATAAGGAAATCATCGTCAACTCGAGAGTTGATGCTTAGGCCAAATGTGAAAAGAACTTCGTCAACTCGTAAGTTGATGCTTCGATCAAACGGGAAAATATTGTCGTCAACTCGAGAGTTGATGCTTATATCAAACATGACAAGATCGTCATCAACTCGAAAGTTGATACTTAGATCAAATAGGACAAGATCGTTGTCAACTCGAGAGTTGATGCTTAGATCAAGACAAACTCATTGGAGATATGAGAGGTCTGTCGCTACTGCGAAAATCGGCGGCGGCTGACAGAAGAGTCGCCACCGTGCGTTATTTATCCCAATGGAGGGAAAGGAAACGCTCGAAGTAAACCTCGCAAAAAACGGGAAAAGGTATGGTCATCGCAACCAAAACCTGGGTTCGGGAGTCGGTTACGCAAGGGGAAGGTATTAGCACCCCTCACGTCCATCGTACTCGATGGGATCCACGCTTGCTTGGGTTGTCTAAAGGATGCAAAAACAATCTATCTACGGCTGCTAAATCTAAACGGAAGGGAATTGACTCGATAGAGCGTCGCACTCTATGCCTACGTATTCTCAAGAGAGAAAGTCAGAGTCAGCGTAGTTCGGGACTACAGGGAAATTGGCTCGCCATGACCTCGCATCTTGTGCCTACGTACTTCCACACTGCATAGAAGATCAGAGCTTACGTAGTTCAGGCTAACTACAGCTAAACAGGGTATTCTCACACAGCAGTGAGAAATTCAACTGGTTTCAAAGGTTCGGGGACCTATGGGAAAAACTATGGTCTGGTCTCAAATGCACTCGGGCAAGAGAGAAAAAGGGTAACAATTAGTCGTCAGCGGGAAAGTCTCGATCGCACAGCAACGAGAGAACACAAGGATTAGTTGTTAGTGTGCTCGCTAGGATATCGCATCCTATGCCTACATATTCTCGTCTGGTACGAGAAATCAGAGCAGCTGTAGTTCGGCTACTTCGGGACCACAACTCAAATCTCGTTTTATTAACATTCTGAAAAATGATTACAATGATTGAATACTGAAAATAAACCCCTAGGAAATACTATCCTATCCTATCCTGAAAAATCAAATGGAAAATAGTCCCCTAACAAGTGGACTTCTAAAATTATCCCTAAAAGGAAAATAAACTCTATGAAAAAATACACTCTAAAAAATATTACCTCTAATATTTTTTTTCTCAATATTTCTTTATTCCTTTTCAACTATTTTCTTCTTTTTTTTTCCATATATTTCTTTCACTATTTTTCTCTATTTTTCTCACTATTTTTCCACATTCTTTTTTAATATTTCTTTTTCACTTTTCTTTATTTCTTTTTCACTTTTCTTTTTCAACAATTCTTTTATTTTTTATATTTCTTTTTTCTCAAATATTTTCTTTTTCTTTATTTTCTTCAAATATAATATTTTCTTTTTCTATTTTTTTGCTTCTAAAAACTAAACAAGATAAAGAAAAGAAACAAAAAGTGGAGGGGGTATACTGCAGTTACAGGGGTGTTAAGCATCAGAAATCATAAACAAACTGGGCCCAGCCCAGTATACAGCAAAAACGAGGGGAGGGGGTGTTGGAAGTGGATCAGGGTGTGCCAGCAAAAATCACGTGGGCTCAGGCCCAATCCAGACACCAACGAACACATGGAGGGGGGGTGGGAAGAGAGAAAACGCAGGTGTACATTACACAAAAAAAACCAATGGGCCTTTGAGCCCAATTCACCATACAGCCACGTATCACTTCTCCCTCTTCAGAAATCCAAAACCCTAAGTGCCTCTACCGTTCACTGTTCACACAAGAAAACCTAACGCCGTTTCATTCTCTTGTTCAACTCTCTCTCAAACTTTCGTTTCAAACCAACCTCCACCTCACCGTCATCTACCTTCTTTCTCCTCTCAGATCAACACCTCCATCATACCTCCTCAAAATCAACCTTGCTTCGAATCCTACAAAACAAATGAAACAACAAGCAACAACAAAACTACTATAGTTATGGAAAAGCTGGTTCATCCTTGACATTCTTGAAGGCAATATGTTGATGAAGGTTGATAGATCCTGAGTCTGATGATGGATCCGAAGCTATACGCAACAATTGGAGTTGGTTGTTGTTCGCATGTGGAGGTTTGAAGATCGATGGCGAAACATGGTGAACATCATACGAGTTCTTGAACATCCTGGAAACGTTTGAAGGATCTGGAGATTTTGGATGAGCGATAATGAAGTTTGTTGACGATCGTTGTTGAATCTTGAACGGGTCTAAATGTTGAACTGTCGATGAATAAGTTGATGAACGATAAATGTTCTTTGATGACGTTCTGGAGAGTATGAAGAATCTGGAGGCGAAATCTGGAAGTTCTTGACGAACTCGATTGCGAGGATTGAAAATCTTGGATCTTTGAAGTTGCATGTGGATGATGAAGTTCTAGGGCGTTCTGACTTAGAGAGATTCGCGAAGGTCCCAACGCTCGATGAAGATTTGATTGAGGATCGTTTGAGGTGTTCTTGAGGGTTGATCGGAGGGGATGAAGATTGATCGGAAGGGATGAAGATTGAAGGAAATCTGGGCTTGAGATGATGCAAATTAGAGGAGAACGATGAATTTCTGGCGTTTTTTGGGTGGATTTGATTTCTCCGGCGGTAGTTGCGGTGGCCGGATGTAGTTAGGGCTGCCGGCGACGTTCTGGTGCGGTGGTTGCATGGCCGCCGGCCATGCAACCGGTGACTCTCAGATGTTGCCAAGTGGCACTGGTAGTGGAGAGGGTTGTGGCATGCGTGCCAAGTGGCAAAGGCGTGGCAGAGAGAGAATGTGATGTGTCTGTGTGTGAAGTGTGATATGTGGACCCTCCCTGACGTTTACACGTGTAGCTCTGAACTTATAGTGCTGGCAATTCTGGACCTTGCTGAATGGGCCTTGCGTGAACGAACTTGGATATTGGCCCACAATGAAATCTGAAAAATTAAAATGAATAATGATGGATTAAATGAATAATATGGAATTAATTGGTAAGACTAATGCAATTAGTAGATTTAACCTGACTATTGAAACGAAAGTGATTAATGCTCAACAATTAATGAAAGATTAAAGCTAAATCCAATTAAAGCTAATTAACAAGACTATTCAATTAATACCCCAAACTATCTAATTTCTACAAAGAAACTATTAATATCTAATATTCTAAAACTCTATTAAAATTCTATAATATCTATTAAAAACTATTAAAAGAAATATCTATCCATTTATTAAAATAAAAAATCTATATTCTATATTAAGAGAAAAGAAATCTATTCTATTAAAATTCTATTTAAAAGAAAATCTAATAAAACCTAATATTCTATTAAATTTCTATTAAAAAAACAACTATATTATTTCTATATTAAAATAAAATCTATATTAAACCTATTATTCTATTTAATATGCTAAAAGATTTTAAAATCTATTAAACTATTAAAAAAAAACTATTAATATTCTAAAAAATTCTATATTATCCTAAAATGATTAAAAAATCTAATAAAACCCTAATAATGCCTAATAAAATCCAGAAAAAATCACAATAATTCCCGAAGGAACAAAAATAGCACAGAACGGCAAATAACACTGCGAGAGCGCACTGAAATAGCCGGCAAAAATAAACGGGCACCGAAATATCCCTAAAAACAACAGCGCGAGCTGAAAACACCGGGAATAGCAGGACTTCCCAAAAAATACGATTCTACTTATCTAAACTGATTAAAAAACACCTGAAACACGAGACGAGAGCTGTGATCCCGATAAAATCAAAACAAATGAAAAATGCACTGTATGCGGTCATGCATCGAAACATAGGACCAAACACGGGACCCGGTTGGTCAAATTTTAGGGTGCAACAAGGTCAATACCCACTTACAGGCTAGCATATTACTTTCAAATGACGGGGGAGACATATGAACTTCTCCCCTTCTAAGGACTACAATGATCCCACCTTTGCTAGACCTTTTACAAATATAATACTATGCGTCCATAATAGAGTTTGAATTGAGGAAACTCCATACAATATTGAAGGTCAATCCTCTAAGGAGAGGAGGCCCAATTATAAAAAAAAAAAAAATACTTTTTAAGTGTAGCCATTAAAGCACCATAGTTATTTTAATCGTACTGATAATTATATATTTGCTTAATAATTTCATATATTAAATTTGCCAAATATCAAAATTTACAAACAACTTTAACTATAATTAGTTTAAAACTCATTTATTTAAATGGAAGAAAAAATTTATCCATTATTCGCTTTATGATTTTCACTTTAAAAAAATTAAAATGGTCTTACAACTGAGAAGAAAAAATAGGGTCAAACCCAAATATTAATTTAACTTTTTGTAAATTTTGTATGGATTTTAAAATTCAATTCTGAAATAAACCATACAAATGTTTATTGGTGAAGAGAAAAAGTAGGAGTTTTTCCTAACAATGAAAAACTAGTTTGATCTTTTGAATGGGAGACCGTAAATATTGCATTTCAAGAATAATTTTTGATCTCACTCACACGTGTAACATTTGCTTCCAATAAATTGTTTTTCCAAAATATTTAGTCCTTTTAATTAGTGATAGCTTCTCTAAATTTATAATACATATAAATATTCAAAACCTTATTGTCACACATGACAATCTCCAAACAATCTTAACTCTTAGATATCAATACTCTTTCAAGAACTCTCTTCTTTCTAGATTTTGGAGGAGGAGAGAAATTTACTAATTTAATTTTCATTACAAAAATTTGGTATTCAAAGAAGCAAACAATGTCAAAGGGAATAAGAAACATAAGTTCTTGGATGGAGGTTGCTCCTTTACCTATTATTTTTCCATCAAAACCTTCAAATTATCCCACTTTGGCGACAATCAAAGAAGTTGCTGAGGAATACGATGATATACAATCAACCATAAATAATGAATCTATGAAGTAACAAATGTTGGAAGAGAGTTTGTTGGTAATTATGTAGTTTTGTTTATACAATGACGTCCATGATTTAACATGGGTGATCAATATTTCTTTTTATCTTTATTATTAAAAATATTTACTTTTTTAATTTATTGTATAACTAAGGTATGTGGTCTATATAATAGACTCAATACATTCGTTATTTAATATTTTTTAAAAATTTATTATAATAAAAATAAAAGAGAATAATAGTTAAGTTGGGTTTGGCAACTCTTCAAAGTAATATATATCTGATAGATACATTGTTGAATGTTCATCAAGAGAATTGATATGATGTGTGATTTTTTCTTTATTAATTTAGAAGGTATAAGTAATATATAATCTAGTCTATATATTTTTGCTATTATTTAATAAATAAATAATAGATATTCTTTAGTCATTTGATAAATTTAAAAATTCATTTAATATTTATTTTTGGTTATGACTAAAGTGAAACCTCAATTAAATTTCTTACCAGTGATACCCTAAAATCATACCATTTAATATAATATATGGTTTAGATTCGATAAAAATAAAGAGTAAAGCATTTAGACATTTACGTCTTTTCATTTTCATTTCAGTATTTTCTTTTTTACAAAATTGCTTATCCCTCGGTATTATTCTTTCCATTAAATACTACAACATATGCAATCTTGGCATCAAAATAATATTCTGTCAAAGAAATTTCTCTAAAGACTGATTATGTTTCTTATTAATAACACTTTGTCCCCTCGATCTCACTGGTGATGGACTTAATTGAGTCCTCACCTTAGACGCCGTTTTTATTCTTATATTCTTCTTTTTATATAATAAGTTTTATACATAACTCACAATAATACTAGTTAAATATATATTATATATGATTTGTAAAGTTATGCGTAAGTCTTGATCTCTTGCAAGACATTCTAAACAAAGTAAGAAATTCTCTTGTTAGATAAATATTGTAAGTTAAATGGATCAATGTTAGAAATGTGCATGTATTCACTTTTTTAATAGTATTTCAAACATTTTGTATATGTCTTTGTTTTCCTTGAAAATCGGAAAATAACCGCTGATCTTCTAAATTTAACTTTGGTGTGACTCACAGGATCGATCAGATTGATCCTAGGACATGTGATAAAAGGTTTCGTTTTTTAGAATCTGCCTAAGTTACACACTTCGACAATATTGGGTGAAAAGTCTTAATGGTAGAATTGCTTATTAGACTGAAGAGAGGAAGAAGATAGAAATTTGGATAGAAAGAAATAGAAATCTTTAGAGGAAGAAAATGGTCAAAGTAAGAATGCATAAAAACTGGAAAGTATGGTGAGAAGGTAAAGAAAACTTTAATAAAAGTAAAAGGACAAAGTAAACTTCATTGAAAAGTAAAACATGATGTGTTTACATCACGTACATTCTCCTTGATACTCTCTTTCTCTACACTCGGATACTTGGAGTAATTTTAGGAGTGACTTGTACAAAAGTAAATTACAACACACTTAATTCAACCTCTAAAACTCCTATTTATAATAGCAGAAATAACTAACAATAACTTCCCAAAACCATCATCTTCCGACACATGTTGTGATGCATGGAGTTCTTCGCCCACCGGGTGCCATGTGTCCTCTTAGTCATTAACGAATGAAACTACTCCCTCCAATTTATTTGAATTTCAAATCTCTAAGATAATCATCAAGCAACGTCTCGGTCGAAGCATGACCCTTCGAAGTTTCATGATTTTCCCAAAGTCGTCCAAATGTTTCGACTCTTCTTCTTCGTAGACCTTGAACTCTTTGACCAGCTTTTATCTCCAGCGAGATTTTGATGCTTTCTCTTAAATATCTTAACTTGCAAGAGGTGTCGAATTTAGGAGCTAACAAATTGCCCCCCAAAAAATATCTTTTTCGACCCCTATGTAGAAAAAGCGCATTTTTTTGACAACATCTAATTTGATGCCGCTATTTCGACTTACACATGTCAATCAATGTGCTTTAGCCGACTAATGCTTGGGAAGATGAAAGGGGAAGAGAGAAAAGGGAAATAGAAGAAACCCGCAAGAAACTGCTCCGTCACCTTTGTGCACGTTCCTGACGTCATGAGTCATCATGGAAAATTTCTTGGAACTCACAAAAATCATAAATCATCATCATTCTTTTAGAGCCTAGGGGATGGAGGTTACAACTACCACCCCTATTTCTCCACCTCAGGACACACACGTGGCCCACTAACTCTAGCCACTTATGACGAAAACTCTTGATTTCCAATAATTTATATAAATAACTTCCTTAGGCATTATTTGTAACCTCTTCAATTTCTAGTAAAAACTCTTGCATTTTTTCTTTCCAAATATCCTTTTCTTCCTAAGAACACTTCCTTCCCTAACTTCAACAATGGTTGAGCATCAGAATCAGAAGAAAAAGACACAACCCAAAGGGCAATCCTCTACATCGGTCCTCCCTCCTTTCACCACCTTGAGTGGCCCCAAAGTCGTGAAGAACCAATAATTCATTCGCGAACCCTTGTTGGAGGAAAAACGTCACATCTACGAATCCTAGGTAATCATCCTTGTCACTGTTGCAAGTAAACCCTTAGCAATGTCTGGCCCACTGTCTCCCTTAGGTCTTGATTATTCTAGTTTAAGCAACTTCTTCCCTTCTTACAGAACAACCAAACCCTTAGGGCAAAAGGATTCTAGAAAGATTCCTGCCGATGGTCCTGATAGTCTAGCTTCCTACAACATAGACCTTAAGTACCTCCATGATGGAGCTAGGTTGTTTAGAGTCACCCCTTATTTTAAGGACTCCGAACTTTACCTTAACTGGTTAGCAAAAGTGGAGAAGGTAAAAGCCCAGGACTAGAAAGAGACTGGCATCTATGACCTCATAATGATGTCGAAGGTCAGGCTCAGTTATTGTCCCCTCATGTTGGCTTCCTCTTTGTTTTTCTGGGACAACACCTATTACACTTTCCACCTTCCGTGTGGGATGATGACACCTACACTTTTTGATATAGCTGCCATCATAGGGCTGAAACCCCATGGATTAGTTTATGACCCTGAAATTAACTGTCAAGATACCATAGGATTTTCGAATACAAAGTATACCTACACCCACTTTGTCTACCACTATCACAATAAGGACACTACTATTGTCGAGGATGAAGAACATATAGCCTTCATGGTCATGTGGTTGTCTCGTTGTGTCATCTGTACTAAATCTTTGCAGGTGGCGCAAAAATACCTCATTTTGGCAAATCAACTACACCTAAAAAGAGGCATTTGCTTGAGCGAGATGATCCTGGCTAGTCTTTATGAGGCCTTGAGCGAAGGCGCTGGTAAGCTGAAGGACCCTGAAAGTCATGGAAACCTACTAATGTCAGGTCCCTTCTGGCTACTCCAGTTGTGTCTCAATGCCACTTTCGAAGGAAGCCTTCCCAACAAAGGAGAAGTCGATGAGGGTTCCCCTTCTGTTCATGAAAGACAAGTCGAATGGCCCCGCTTGGTTCAACTTACTCCAAGCGAAGAAGGACACACGCTTCGAGCCAACCTTTCAAATTTCATCCATATGTTCGCCAAACGTCATGAGTTCACCCCAAGAATGGCTCCATCTGCAGAAAGGAAATACGGCCCTGAGTGGTTCACCAGACCTTTCCCTCCTCCGCTAAAGAAACATGAATACGAATCGAAGCTGATATGGGAGAGATTTCTCACACCTCGACTGTTAGTTCACAAACTTAATCTCGTCAGGGGACAAGCCACTTTAGTAGCCTATCAGCCAAACTTGGTATCACGGCAATTTAGGCTAATACAAGCTTTACCCAAAGGTTTGTACGATAAGAATTCACACATTATACTCCCTCTCACCGTTGTCAACCCCATAGAATGCTCAACACAACTGGCACGACATGCCCACAAGTCTCTTCTTACACCCATTTATTTTGAACCTTCCTACTTCTGCTCCCTATAATTCTACAACTGGTGGTCCATACATTATGCCTCAGAGTTTCTTGATGTTTCGAGCTTTACTCGCTTGATTGAACAGGCTTTCGTTGATGTGTAGGAGAAAATCAAGAAAGGTACGTCTGCCCATATCAAAGAGATTCAAGCCTTCCAGAAGTACTTTGAAACCGCCTATCGACCAGATGATGTTAGTCGAACCATCTGCGAGGCTGTTGTCACTTTAAGGGAAAAGTTTTCTAAGAAAATGGAAAATTTAAAAATTCCCTCATTTGTTCCTCGTGAGAAACGGTATGAGGTTGCTTTTAAACTATTCCCTCCAAAAATTCCTCGATTACCAACTGCTGATTTTGGCGTGACTCTTGCCCCTCCATTTCCAAATTGGTTCATCTGTGGAGATTCTATAAAAATCCTTAAACAGCAGTCAAAACCCAAAGCGCAACCGGTGGTTCCGACTATACATACGCTCGATACTTTTAAAGAGCACCTTCATGTTAGTATCGAAGATGTTCGCATCGAATCTGACATTCTTGAAGGTCATCTCCCTTCGATTTAGACTTTTAAAACTGAGCTTTATTGTTACTGACTGGTAGCGGCATGATTTGTTTTGCAGCTGCTCCTAAAAGAAATGCTTATATCAAACATGACAAGATCGTCATCAACTCGAGAGTTGATGCTTATATCAAACATGACAAGATCGTCATCAACTCGAAAGTTGATGCTTAGATCAAATAGGACAAGATCGTTATCAACTCGAGAGTTGATGCTTAGATCAAGACAAACTCATTGGAGATATGAGAGGTCAATACCCACTTACAAGCTAGCATATTACTTTCAAATGACGGGGGCGACATATGAACTTCACCCCTTCTAAGGACTACAATGATCCCACCTTTGCTAGACCTTTTACAAATATAATACTATGCGTCCATAATAGAGTTTGAATTGAGGAAACTCCATGGTCAATCCTCTAAGGAGAGGAGGCCCAATTATAAAAAAAAAATACTTTTTAAGTGTAGCCATTAAAGCACTATAATTATTTTAATCAATAAAAAGTACTGATAATTATATATTTGCTTAATAATTTCATATTTTAAATTTGCCAAATATCAAAATTTACAAACAACTTTAACTATAATTAGTTTAAAACTCATTTCTTTAAATGGAAGAAAAAATTTATCCATTATTCGCTTTATGATTCTCACTTTA
Organism: Lathyrus sativus; assembly: GCA_963859935.3. NCBI lineage: Eukaryota > Viridiplantae > Streptophyta > Magnoliopsida > Fabales > Fabaceae > Lathyrus > Lathyrus sativus. The sequence continues at coordinate 444,683,703 of OZ012740.1, read as the reverse complement.
AAAAAAATTAAAATGGTCTTACAACTGAGAAGAAAAAACAGGGTCAAACCTAATTATTAATTTAACTTTTTGTAAATTTTGTATGGATTTTAAAATTCAATTCTGAAATAAACCATACGAATGTTTATTGGTGAAGAGAAAAAGTAGGAGTTTTTCTTAACAATGAACAAATAGTTTGATCTTTTGAATGGGAGACCGTAAATATTGCATTTCAAGAATAATTTTTGATCTCACTCACACGTGTAACATTTGCTTCCAATAAATTGTTTATTCCAAATATTTAGTCCTTTTAATTAGTGATAGCTTCTCTAAATTTATAATACATATAAATATTCAAAACCTTATTGTCACACATGACAATCTCCAAACAATCTTAACTCTTAGATATCAATACTCTTTCAAGAACTCTCTTCTTTCTAGATTTTGGAGGAGGAGAGAAATTTACTAATTTATTTTTCATTACAAAAATTTGGTATTCAAAGAAGCAAACAATGTCAAAGGGAATAAGAAACATAAGTTCTTGGATGGAGGTTGCTCCTTTACCTATTATTTTTCCATCAAAACCTTCAAATTATCCCACTTTGGCGACAATCAAAGAAGTTGCTGAGGAATACGATGATATACAATCAACCATAAATAATGAATCTATGAAGTAACAAATGTTGGAAGAGATTTTGTTGGTAATTATGTAGTTTTGTTTATACAATGACGTCCATGATTTAACATGGGTGATCAATATTTCTTTTTATCTTTATTATTAAAAATATTTACTTTTTTAATTTATTATATAATTAAGGTATGTGGTCTATATAATAGACTGAATACATTCGTTATTTAATATTTTTTAAAAATTTATTATAATAAAAATAAAAGAGAATAATAGTTAAGTTGGATTTGGCAACTCTACATATTGATAATATCTGATATGATGTGTGATTTTTTCTTTATTAATTTAGAAGGTATAAGTAATATATAATCTAGTCTATATATTTTTGCAATTATTTAATAAATAAATAATAGATATTCTTTAGTCATTTGATAAATTTAAAGATTCATTTAATATTTATTCTTGGTTATGATTAAAGTGAGAGCTTAATTAAATTCCTCACCAGTGATATTCTAAAATCATACCATGGAATCTAATATATGGTTTTTTTTTTGTTGACAAAATTGCTTCTCCCTAAGTATTATTCTTTCTATTAAATACTACAATCTTGATATCAAAACAATATTTTGTCAAAATAATTCCGCTAAAGGCTAATTATGTTTCTTATTAATAACACGTTGTTCCCTCGATCTCATAAAACACAGCAAAAATATTTTGTTAAATAATTAAAAAAAACATAAACTTTCATCTTTACAAATTCACATATATGAACTACACAAATAAGATGCATTTTCCATCCAAAGGTAAAGATGCAAACAACAATAGTATTTTGTTTAAGAAATTTATTTTAACTTTACATGTCCATTTTGTCGATAACAACAAAGTATAGGTATGGAGAGAGGAGGTATAATAGATATCATTTGAAAGAGATATGAAAGTAGCAAGCAATGAAAATTAAAAAAAAAAAAAAAAAACTCAAATGGTTTACCAAAACTTGACAGTGTCTATATATTCTATTTTCTTACCTATTAAATATAGATCATTAATTAAATCAAACGGTAAAATTTGAAAGTTTCACCGGTGAAGGAGCCCTCACCTTAGACGCCGTCTTTATTCTTATGTTCTTCTTTTTATGTAATAAATTTTATACATGACTCTCAATAATACTAGTTAAATATTATATATGACTTATAAGGTTATGTGTAAGGCTTAATCTCTTGCAAGACATTCTAAACAAAGTAAGAGATTTTCCTGTTAGATAAATATTGTAAGTTAAATAGATCAATGTTAGAAATGTGCATGTATTCACTTTTTTAATAGTATTTCAAACATTTTGTATGTCTTATAATTTGCGAGCAGAAATACTTAAAATAATTTAGTATATATTCGAGTTTGCACAAGAAAAATGAAAACTTAAAATAAGAAAGATGAAAATCTTGAATTTACATGAAGAGGAGAGTTATATATGTTATGTTTTCCTAAATCCAAAATGCCTTATTGAAAGGTTAAATGATGTTGTTTCACAAAGTTGTAACCCTTGATGAAACATACCCTTTAACCAAATGTTGTAAGACTTCACACACAAAATGTTGCAAAGTATTGTGACACTTCACTTTAAGCGTTGCAAAATTCGAATTTAAAAAATAACAATATGAAGCAACAACCACTACCACTATACAAGCCACCATTAGTGGTTCTACGCCCACCACCCTAGTCCAAGTCCTAGATGGCAACACCGATGAGGGAGAGTGTGAAGGTGACAAGTTGCATAACACTTAGGACCACCACACTTATCCATGTGACACTTTCTCTTCTTTAATTCTTTGATGAGTTAATAAATGCAACTCTATATAAGAAACATTAAAATGAGTTAAACTTTCAATGTGAGACTATCTCTCATACATTCAATGCTCAATTACTCATTTGTTAGTTTTCTTGTTATTATTGGGACACGCCATTGGTCATTAATATTTTCATTAATTACAACATCTCCTTCCACTAAAATATATCACTAGTCGAGAGATATCCTTGCAACTTATTCACCTCACACATATCATTTCACCATACTTTAGGGCAAGGGTGTGCAAACTAACCGATTTAATGACTAAACTCACGTTCATATCCAAAATGATATCCATTTAAATAGATTTGGATTATATGAAATTTAGGTGGATATCCAAATCGTGTCCATTGTCTGACAGTAACAAATTTTCCCGTTGCAAATTTGAATTTCATATTGAACAAAAAAGAAAATGAAGAGGTAAATAAGGGAAATTTCATATTTAACCAGTTTGGTATTTTGTGCTCTCTCTCTCTCTCTCTCTCTCTCTCTCTCTCTCTCTCTCTCTCTCTCTCTCTCTCTCTCTCTCTCTCTCTCTCTCTCTCTCTCTTAATCTTTCCATCACCAAAAAAACATAATTTATAAACCAATTTTTAGCCATATGAGGAATGGGTGATTAACTCTGATGGATGCTGCTCCGATGGAGAAATTAGAAACAAACCCGACTCGAAGTAGCAAAAGAAGTTATGCATAGTGGTTAAAAGATCGAAATGCCAACAATAGTAGATCAAAAATCCATATCTAGGCTCATGAGAACATGTTGAAAGAATATATACTACACAAGACGAATAAATAATCTCTATGCACGACAGTTATGTAAAATTTTGACGCTCAACTGATATAGATTACAATTCTAGATCAAAAATACATACTACAATCACATCAACAAAATCTATGATCGAACAAAGACAACATTGATTGAACATACGTGCATAATCGACAATGACATTTTCTGCAAGTGGTGCTATCAACGTGTTTGCTTTGACACTTTGTTTTTTCCTTCTCTTCTCTTATCCTTTGTAAACTAGTTTAGAGGTTCTAAGTGTTGAAAATCAGATTTTGATATTTTAATAAATTTTAAAATTGCTATATTTTACATCCAACTATTTTAGCAATTTTTATGGGGATATTGATTGGATATAAGAAATGAACAAGACCTCCTATATGAAGAGAAATATACACAATACCCTATTTTATTGCAAGAACTAATATAAAAAAGCACGATATATATTAGTTACAAATAAAATTTTAAATTGATTTTATACCCAATTATTAATAATTAATATAATATTTCATTTTTAAGTTTGTTTTAATAAACTTTAAAATTTTGAGATAAGTGAGGTTACCCAATTTAAAAGCTTTTTATTTTATCAAATAACCTTGTATTTTTAGTGGCAAATTATACTATGTAAAAAAAGAGTGAGAAATTTCTAAAGAGTTACAATGATAGTCTCAAAGCACAAGAAGTCACATAAAACAACTAAAAAGCAAAAAGACACACAAAAGAGCAACATACAACAAAAAAGTTCCAACCAACTCTACTGATCAAAGGGTCCCCATAGAAAGGTTGGGGCTACTAAAAATCCACCTCGATGATATTAATTAGTCTCATTTATTAAAGTGTGGTTATGCGTAATTATGTTTTGAATTATACTTATAGACGAGAGACATAAAACAAGCTAGATGCGGACATGCTTTTTTGAACACTGCTCAGTGTCACATAGGATCATTCCCCGTCCAAGAGTGAAGGATCCCCTTCCCTCTCCCTGAGGTTCTAGCTTGGTTCTAGGTGGACGTCTCAAGACACCATCACTCACGTCCCTTAGAATGGCTAGATCCAAAAGGGAGAGTAGGTGCGCCAGCTACGCATGATTGCATGTAGATCTTTGACAAGGGGTATTTGAATGTTGTATTTTTATGTGCAAAGTGTCTTTCCAATCATAATTATATTTCTTTTCATCATCATCCGTCCATTGTGCTTCGGGCTTAGGCACAATCTTATTATTTTCATTGGTCATGGTTATTTCCATTGGACCATTGATAATAACAATCCACACTTTTCTATCTATGGAATTTATGTGCACCCGCATACAGTCCTTCCAATAACTATAATTTTCTCCATTAAAAACGGGAGCTCTATTATAAGCCCCTTTAGGTTTGTTTTCCATTTTCTATCAAAGTTATATTTGAAGCACGGAGTGAAACGGTGCTCCTGATACCACTTGTTAGACGATGATTAGGATCTAGAAGGGGGGGGTTGAATAGATCCCAATTAAAAATTCAGTCGGCGTTACCAATTAAAAATTGGTTTTAAAAATATTTGATTTGCGGAAGCGGTCGTGGAAAAATTATCGTCTAAAACGAACCATTATTAGAAGACCGATATGCGTCTAGCCTTATGGAAATGATAATGAACCAAAAATAGATTCAACACACTAGTCACACTTATCAATTGATTTTACCACTAAAAAGTAGGACTAGTTCCAATGCTCCACAATCACCACAGAATATGCAAATAATCCAAGTGAATTTTGGTTTAGCCAATTTATCAAACACTTGGTGTGCGAGACACTCCAAGTTAACTTTGACTTGAGTAAGTAACTCTAAATTCCTTGTACAATATACTATTGTACTAGAGTTCAAAACAGTGGAAAAACACTTACTCAACTCAATGCAAATTTTGATAGAATTGCTTACACTAAAATTACTCAAATTCTAAAGCCAAAATGAAAGTGCAGAAAAATAAAGGAGACAAAGATTTGTTGAGGCAGTTCCCCCGCCGTCCTCAGTTCGGGGTACGTCTGCCCTCAATTCTAAATCTAGAATTGAGATCAATATAATAGATATCACCTGTAGAGTTGAAATGTTTATACTAGGATAGATAAGAAAAATATACAAACAAGCTCTCTTGATGTTGATGATGCTTTCTCTCCTTGTTCCTTGATTCGAGTCGAATCAAGTTCTTCGATTGTTGTGAGTAGACCTCCGATTCCAGCCCCTTTGTTGAACAACCTTCCGTTCTTCAAACCCTCGACCCGGATAATCTCAAACACACATAAATAGAGCCCGAAACTCTCTTGCAAACTTCACCTATTCCCGCTACTAGATTGACGAAACCTTCCGCTTCTCAATCACCTTTGCTCAGCTGAAGTTGGTAGAGACGATCCGTACCAAACCCCCCCCAAATTCAACAAATCTTAGAGGGCAACACCTTCAAGGTTTTATTCAAGAAAAACCTGCTACAAACTCAACCCAAACCGAATTCCCAATCGACGGCTTCGGACCTTATCACCTTGAACGAGACACAAACCACAACAAGAATTATTGTGTGTAATTGTTGTGTTGTGAATTGTTGAGGATAAAGATGAAGAGATTTGGTAGCACCTATTTCACTTTTCTTGTTCTTGCATAATTGACTCAAAATTTCAATTGTTGTTGTGAAAAGAACATAAAACAACTATATATAGTAACCAACAAGCCAACAAACATAACAGCTTTTCACCCAAAGTGGAAAGCCTTCAAAAACAGCATAAACGAGCGAACGGTCAACCATCGCAGGACTATGCGTCGATGCATAGCCTGCAGATTTAGACAGATTGAAAAGTCTTCATAGTATGCGTCGACCATAGGTTGGCGTGCGCCGACCCGTGGGCTTTTTCATTGATTCATGCGCCGACCATGCATCGACCTGTGGTCGACTCAAACCCTACAAAACTGCAAAAAAAACATATTTTTGTGGTTTTTATCCATTTAGTCATGATCACTGATCTCCCATATATATTTAATTTAATATGACACTTTAGATGGATATAAGAAGGATATGAGAGGTGAAATATTGCATTTGTTGTAGAGGTAGAATCGAGAAAAACCGATTCATTCATGATCGCATTTTGTTATCATCGAAACTCAAGTATGTATGCTATATGAGGGTTTGTCTTCACATACTCCCCCTTTTTTATGATGGCAAAACGCGCAAAGCCAACGAGAGCAACGTGCAATATTGATAACATAATCTCCCCCTTGCTTTTGCAATTCTATACTTAAAGAACAACTGATGTGATCTTCTTGGCTTGGCTTTGGCACACTCCAACTCTCTTATCCCCCTTTGACAACATCAAAAAGAGAAAGAGATAGGTTAAGAATAATATGTTCAATTCCAAAATGCTCAACAGGTAATAAATATCATCAACCAATATCCACATAAAATATTGTCAATGAAAAGAGAAAGAAACTGATAATCATATTATAGATTAAGAGATAACATACAATACGAAACTCAAAAAGACATATAAATAAAAGAAAACCACACAATTGGCATTAGTACAATGAAAGAAACAGAATAACATAACAACAACACAAATATTGAGAAAATGCAAACACAATCTAATGTCCTCGTCCCCTCCCAGGGTAATGTGGATTGCGGTATGGGTCAGTCAGGTCGGTAATCGATTCCACAACACTGGTCAAGTACCGCATGCTGCGAGTTATGGCTGTTTCCTGAACTTCATTTGATGCAGCCAGAGCCTCAAACCGTGCATCCATCCATGTTGAAAAGGAATTTAACCGTTCATTTTGTGTCTGGAGCTCTCTTTGAATTTGACCAAACCGCTCGTCTTGAGCCCGCATAAAATTATGCTAGTCCAACTGCATAAACTACATCATGGAGAGAATTTCAGAAGTATTTAACTGTGGAGGAGATGGAGGTGCTTCAGAACCACCTTGATACGGCTGATAATACTCTCTCAATATGGACCATCCAGTGTATTGTCATTCACCCCAACCTTGATAATTGGTTTCTTCTTCTTCTTCATCTGCATTGTTGTATTGAGCCCAATTGTTATTGGTATACACATCAGTATCCATCTGTTGGTGAGTTTCATGTTCCTCATGCGCTGGTGCTTCTTCTTCTTCTTCACTGCCTCTTCTTCTCCTTCTTCACATTCTTCACCTTCTTCACTGTCATTAGATGCTACCTCATTCCTACGAGTAGTTGCCTTGCCAACAAATTTGTATCGCCTTTGTTCTTCGGACCAAAAGTAACCCATCATGGAAAATGTCTTCTGACAGAATTCTTGGTCAGACGTGAGTGATGTGTAGTGAAAATTTGGATAAACAACTTCAGCATCTGTAAGAATTTCTTGTATGAATGAACCATAAGCAAGAGCGATTCCCCTACCGGAATCCCTTAGAGCATACATTCGACTGGCAATGTAATAGGGCCAGTTTATCTTGATTCTATTTTTCAAAAGATACATGAGATGAACTTTTGCTTGCTCGACGCGAGAAAAACCTCCCTTCTTGGGCCGCAGGATGCGCGCCACAATCCATTGTAAAATCCTGTCACCTGTTTTCAATTTTCCTGCAGTGGCGGTTCTTGGGAACGCATCACTCGCCACAATTTGTGGTGGATATGGCCGTTTCAACATTGAATTTAACGCAATTTTGAAATCATAACCAGTCATAGTGCGAGAATCAATTACCTCATACAAAGGATGACCATCATCATCATGTTCCAAGTTAAAGTATTTGCTCCAAGTAGCAGAATTTAAACTGACTTTTGTATTACCAATATAAGTATGAAACAGAGAACCCCTGAACTGATCATTGATGCATGTGTAGAAGACTCTCACAAGATCTTCACTGTATTTTGAGTTACACTCCAAGAAGTTGTTGATACCTTGGAAGTCTAGCAGAGAGATAACGTGAGAGAGATGCATGCGCTCAGCAGTGTTCCTATAGTATGCATGTTGTTTTAGCACTGCATGTTTGCTGAAATTATTGTTGAAGTTGTCTGTGAATGATGGTGGAACAAGCGAGACAGCAGTCACCGAAACAGAGCTAGAGGATGATGCTCTTGATGTTCTCATACCGGTAACCCTTCTGGAAGCCATTGATGGTGGTTTGTAGGAGATGATAGAGAGAGGTTTGCTGAGATTAGTGAGCAAGAGTGCTAAGAAGATTATGGAGTGAGTTGAAGGAATAGGATTTGCCCCCTTTTTATAGATGCAATTTAGGGTTTTGGGAAGAGGAGAAAACAAGAATCATTAGGCATTAGGTAGATGCAATTTTCAATGAATCTAGATAAATGCACAATCAAATGAGAAGATACTTTTAAATGCACAAGAAGCTTGAACAATTTTGAAAAAAATCTGATTTTCACGCGAGTCGTCGACCATATCCTCAGCATGCGTCGACGCATACTGTTTGAATTTTGATAAATGAAAAATTAATAAGTGTGCGTCGACCGTTGTCCTGTTATGGTCGACTCATACAGGAAAAATGTGCAGATTTTCAATTTTATGTACATATGAGCAGATAATTGATGCATAAATACAATGCCACATAATAATAAGCAACCAAACATATATGATACATAGAAAATGTCATATTTAGAATATTTATCATGCGATACAACTTTTGAACACGAGATATTAGAGAGAGATAGAGAGAAGAGGAACAACATCACCTTAATACCAAGGATAGCTTGATGACTTATACAATTGTACTTATAACAACCTTGAATTGTTGCAATGATTTTACTGGAATTAACAATACAGACACACACACACACACACACACACATAATTCAACAAATAATCACCAACACAGTATCACCATGCAAGATCACAATTCATCAATTAAATTGCTCAACCAACACACACACACACACACACACACACACACACACACACACACACACACACACGCGTGCACGCGCGCGCACACACACACACACACACACACACACACAATTGCAACAATTTAATAAATTAATCACAACATAGAGAGAAAAGATAACCAAGCACATGGAGATAGAACCCACCCACATATTATCATGCAAAACCCTATATGAATGGAAATCTCACCCTTACCTTAGATTATGAGCTTGCAACTTCTCTAATGGAGGTTCCTCTTCCTATGCCTTAGCACTCTTCCTCCTTTCTTCACTTTTCTCCAATTTCACGTGTACTGTAACGCCCCAATTCTGAATTTCCCATTTTTATTGAGTCCTTTTTAATTTATTTGGATAATTAGTATTTTAATTGTGAAATTTATGTGTTGATATGTTTAATTTCAATATTGTGCTATTTTACCGATTCGAAGAGTTTTCGGGGAAAATAGAGTAAAGGGTATTTTAGACATTTAGTATTAAGTGTTAAGTAAATTATTGTGGGAGAATTAATTAGTAAGTGTTTGGAAGGAAATGAAGAGGAAAGAAAATAGAAAAATGAGATAAGAAAGAAAAGGAGATAGATAGAAACATTAGTGGAAAAACAAGGGAAAGAAAGAAGAGAGAAGAGAAAGAAGAAGATAACCTAGAATTTCATCAAGGATCAACATCCAAGCTTTCAATCGATCGGGTAAGGGTGTGAAACTCTATTATACTGTTAATGTGTATGATTATGTATGCTTTTGGTTATTTGATGTTGGATTGAGAAGAGTTTCGACTCATTTTCATCTTAGGGCAATATTAGGATTTAATCGGTAGAATATGGTTTTAACCGGTTAGAATCGAGGAATGGATTGAGTAGGATAGTCGGGTGTTATTGGGTTGAACTTACTGGGGTGGGTTAGTTTTAGAATCGGTCGGTTTGTGAGGTTTGGGCTTTTGGACAGCCATGGGAGTTCTGAGTTCGCAAGTTCGCCAGGCGAACGGCAGCGAAGCTTCGCCAGGCGAAGCCCAGCGAGCAGCAGCGAACCAAGTCAGAAGCATCCACCCTGTTTTTATTGGCAAGTTCGCCAGGCGAATGAGAGTGGCGAAGGTTCGCTAGGCGAGTGTGCTAGCGAGTAATTCCAGAATAACTCCCAGTGGTCTTCGCTGGCAAGTTCGCCAGGCGAATGAGAGTGGCGAAGGTTCGCCAGGCGAAGGTTGGCGAATGCGACAACATTTTCCTATTCTCTGTGTTTTTCCTTTCCATGCGGATTTCTTTGTTCGGTTATGTTTAATCCTTATCGAATTGAATAGTTTTGTGTGTCGTGTGGTACGTTGTGCTGTGGGTAGCCGCAAGGCGTGAATCCTAGGGTGTGGAATTTTGATCGTGAAAGTATATGCCTTATATGGAATGGTATGTGTTGAAATGAAGAGTATATATGTATTATGGAGTATAAGTATATTGTGAATGTACATAGATTGTATGTGCTTGTATGAGATGAATATGCATAGTGATATATTTGCGAATATGTATGCATGTAGAGTAATGTTGTGAGTCATTTTGCATAAAAGGCATCATGATGTACATCCTAGCGATGTTGATTCCTTGGAGAATCTGCTGAACATTTGATTCCTCGGAGAATCTGCTGAGTATTTGATTCCTCGGAGAATCTGCTGAATATTCGATTCCTCGGAGAATCTGATGAATGTTTGATTCCTTGGAGAATCTGCTGAATACTTGATTCCTTGGAGAATCTGCTGAATTGAGTCGGTACCGCATTTGCATCTGCATAGAGTCGTGAGTCGGTCTCTATGAGTTTCATTGGTCATCTTTATATGATGCATGGAGTGAATCGAACATAATTCTAGATGTTTATGTGGAAATGATGAGTATGCATAGAAGCATGATTTGATGAATATGCTTGATTGTGTGAATATGCATTATGATATATATGATGAATTGTGATAAGTGTGGTGAGAATTTGAGTTGTATAAATCCCATGTATGTATATAGATATATAATTATATGTATTGACTTTTATGATATCTTTTCTCACCCTTTTGCTGTTTTATAATGCTCTATGAGGCATTGCAGAGTAGGATTGCTGGAGGTCCTTTTTGGGAAGCAGGTCTTCATTATTTTTGGTCGATGGCTCTGATATGTAACATCTGGGTAGTTAGGAAGCCTTTGGCTCTTTTTGGAGATACATTTTGTTTTGATTTCTTTTGTGATACATCTGCGTATGTATTTGATGATGGATGTTTATACATATGAATTAACTGAATGGTGTATATATGTTTATATGAATGTATTGATTCAATGTTTAGATGTTTCCGCTGTATTCTAAATATTGAGATGTGGGTTTTAGAACTATGTTCTTCAGTTATGAATTGCCCATTGTTGCATATCTATTTGAGTAGATGTTGTATGTATTTAATTTCATGTTAATGTGACACACCTCTTTTATATCATGTATTAATTAAACTCTGATGAAACTTTTATCGAGTGCCTAAATGATTTAATTGTTTATTAGGGGGTATAGAAAGGGGGTGTTACATAAAGTGGTATCAGAGCCAGCGTTGAGTCAGTTGTGTCTGTCTTATTGTTGTGTTGGTTGATCGGTTGTTTAATCTTGTTATTTTTGGGAATCCTCAGAATATGGATGGTCGTAATGACAATGCTATGGCTGCGGCGTTGGAGGCTATGGCTAGGGCGGTGCAAGGCGCACCGAATGTGAATGCGAACGATGAGTTTAGAAAGAACCAACCACCGATATTCAAAGGGAGGGTTGATCCGGACGGTGCTCAGATTTGGTTAAAGGAGATCTAGAGGATCTTTAGAGTCATGAATTGTGCTGAAGGCAACAAGGTGAGACTTGGGACTCACATGCTGAGAGAGGAAGCCGATGACTGGTGGGTCGGTATGAGACAAGTTCTTGAAGTAGACGCTGAGGAAATCACTTGGAATGTATTTCGCACCGAATTTTTGAGAAAGTATTATTCGGAGAGTGTGAAGGGAAAGAAGGAGATGAAGTTCCTGGAATTGAAACAAGGCAATATGTCTGTGATAGACTACACGGCCAAGTTCACAGAGTTAGTGAAGTTTCATCTTCGCTATGATGCGGTGACGACGGAATTTTCGAAATGTGTTAAGTATGAGAACGGCTTGCGCCCTGAGATCAAGCAAGCGGTGGGTTATCAGAGGATTATGAGATTTTCGGACTTGACCGAATGCGGTAGAATTTTTGAAGAAGAGAGTAAAGCTCATTCCACTCACTATAAGAGTTTGAATGAGAAGAGAGGTAAGCAACCGGTGAGGAGTGGACCTTATGTGACGCCTGCTGATAAAGGCAAGCATAGGGAAAACTTTGATATGAAGCCCGGAGGAGGTTCTAGTGCGATTAAATGTTTCAAGTGTGGCGTAATAGGCCACAAGTCTTTTGACTGTGGAAAATCTGTGGATAAGTGTGCTAACTGTGGGATTCCTGGACATGCCATTTCTGATTGTAGAAAGAATGTGGTGAAATGCTACAACTGTGGCGAAGTGGGTCACATTAAGCCCAATTGTACTAAACCGAAGCAAGCTCCAGTGGGCGGAAAGGTATTTGCATTAGCGGGTGCGGACACTACTAATGCAGATCGTTTGATTAAAGGTACATGCTTTATTAATAATGTGCCTTTAGTTGCTATTATTGATACTGGAGCGACTCATTCGTTCATTTCTCTTGAGTGTGCCAAACATTTGGGTTTGTGCATGGTTTCTTTGAGTGGTGGCATGGTTATTGAGACTCCCGCTTCGGGGTCAGTAACTACTTCCTTGATATGCATAAGTTGTCCTTTGACCATGTATGGTAAAGACTTCGTTATGAATTTAATGTGTTTGTCGTTGGACGGTTTGGATGTGATTTTGGGTATGAATTGGTTGCAATATAATAAGGTTCATCTGGATTGCTATCACAAGTTGGTAAGATTTCCTTATTTGGAAGATGATGGAAGTGAGAGTTTTCTATCCACTAAAGAGTTGAAGAAACTTTTAGTGGACGAAGCTCAGTTGTTTGGTTTGTTTGCATCCTTGTCGGAAGAGAGTAAGGTTGAACTGGATATGGTTCCAGTGGTGTGCGACTTTCCAGAAGTATTTTCGGAGGACATTGCGGACGTACCGCCGGAAAGAGAAGTTGAGTTTTCAATTGATCTAGTTTCGGGTGCTAGACCGATTTCGATGGCGCCGTATCGCATGTCGGCATCAGAGTTGATGGAATTGAAGAAACGATTGAATGAATTATTGGAAAAGAGGTTTGTCAGGCCGAGTGTTTCTCCTTGGGGTGCACCGGTATTGTTAGTAAAGAAGAAAGATGGGAGTATGCGGTTGTATATTGATTATCAGCAGTTGAACAAGGTAACTATTAAGAACAAGTATCCGCTTCCTAGAATCGATGATTTGATGGACCAATTGGTTGGTGCCCGTGTTTTTAGTAAGATTGATTTGAAGTCGGGTTACCACCAGATTCGTGTTAAAGATGAGGATATTCAAAAGACGGCTTTTAGGACACGATATGGTCATTATGAATTTTCAGTGATGCCATTCGGAGTTTCTAATGCGCCAGGTGTGTTCATGGAATATATGAATCGTATTTTTCATGAGAAGTTGGATCATTTTGTGGTGGTGTTCATCGACGACATCTTGATTTATTCTAAGTCTCAAGAAGAGCATGAGGAGCATTTGAGAATTGTGTTGAAGATTTTGAAAGAGAAACAATTGTATGCCAAGTTGTCGAAGTGCGAGTTTTGGTTATCGGAGGTGAGTTTTCTTGGACATATTATTTCTGGAAATGGTATTAGTGTTGACCCATCCAAGATTGATGCAGTAATGCAGTGGGAAGTCCCTAAGTCAGTTACGGAGATTCGAAGCTTCTTGGGATTAACCGGTTATTATCGGAGGTTTATTGAAGGATTTTCGAAGTTGGCACTTCCGTTGACTCAATTGACTTGTAAAGGAAAGGCTTTTGTTTAGGATATTGATTGTGAGAAGAGTTTTGTTGAGCTTAAGAGAAGGTTGACAACGGCGCCGGTTTTGATTTTACCGAATCCGACTGAGTCGTTTGTGGTTTATTGTGATGCTTCTTTATCCGGTTTAGATGGTGTTTTAATGCAAGAATGGAAAGTTGTGGCTTATGCTTCTAGGCAATTGAGAGTGCATGAAAAGAATTATCCTACCCATGATTTAGAATTAGCGGTCGTGGTATTTGTTTTGAAAATTTGGAGACATTATCTTTATGGTGCAAGATTTGAGGTTTTTAGTGACCACAAGAGTTTAAAGTATTTATTTGACCAGAAAGAGTTGAACATGAGACAAAGGAGATGGTTAGAGCTTTTGAAATACTACGATTTCGGTTTGAATTATCATCCGAGTAAGGCAAACATGGTGGCTGATACCTTAAGTCGGAAGTCGTTGTACATGTCTACAATGATGATGAAAGAGTGGGAACTTTTGGAAAGCTTTAGAGATTTGAGTTTGGTTTGTGAAGTGACACCGAGAAGTGTGAGACTTGGTATGCTTCATATTACGAATGATTTTCTTGCGACCGTTTGTGAAAAACAAATATTGGATTTAAAGTTCGTTTATTTGATGATGAATGAGAATGAAGATTTTAAGGTTGATGAATTTGGTGTTTTGAAATTTTGTAGTCGTATTTGCATTCCCGACGATGCGGAGTTGAAAAAGATGATATTGGAATAAGGATATCGGAGTAACTTGAGTATTCATCCGGGAGCGAATAAGATGTACCAAGATTTGAAGAAGATCTTTTGGTGGTACGGATTAAAGCGAGATGTTGCTCATTTTGTGTATTCGTGTTTGACGTGTCAAAAGTCGAAAGTGGAACATCAGAAGCCTAGTGGATTGATGCAACCGTTGGATATTCCAGAATGGAAATGGGATAGCATATCAATGGATTTTGTTACGGGATTTCCGAATACGCAGGTCATAATGCTATTTGGGTGATCGTTGATAGACTTACTAAATCTGCTCACTTCATTCCGATTGATATTAGTTATCCTTTGGAGAAATTAGTCGAGATTTATGTTCGTGTGATTGTAAAGTTGCACGGAGTTCCTAAGAGTATTGTATCGGATAGAGATCCTAGATTTACTTCAAGATTTTGGGAAATTTTGCAAGGTGCCTTGGGTTCTAAGTTGAGATTGAGTTTGGCTTACCATCCGCAGACGGACGATCAAACCGAAAGGACAATTCAGTCGTTGGAAGATTTGTTGCGTGCTTGTGTGCTAGAGCAAGGTGGTGCTTGTGATAGTTATTTGGCGTTGATTGAATTCACCTATAATAAAAGTTTTCATTCGAGCATTGGTATGGCACCATTCGAGGCTTTATACGGTCGGAGATGTCGAACACCTTTGTGTTGGCATGAGACGGGTGAGAGGTTGGTAGTTGGACCGGAAATGGTACAACAAACGACGGAGAAGGTGAAGTTTATTCGGGAGGAGATGAGAGCTTCTCAGAGTAGGCAGAAGAGTTACCATGATAAGAGAAGGAAGGACCTTGAGTTTCAAGAAGGAGACCATGTCTTTCTGAGAGTTACACCAGTTACGGGTGTAGGTCGTGCCTTGAAGTCGAAGAAGTTGACTTCTCGTTTTATTGGCCCATATCAGATTATTGCACGTGTGGGTGCTGTGGCGTATCATGTGGCGTTGCCTCCGAACCTTTCGAATTTGCATGATGTGTTCCATGTTTCGCAAATTCGGAAGTATGTTTCGAATCCGTCACATGTTATTCCTATGGATGAGGTCGAAGTAAGAGATAACCTGACGGTTGAGGTTTTACCGGTTAGTATTTTGGATCGTGAAGTTAAGAAGCTAAGAGGCAAGGATATTGCGCTTGTGAAAGTAGCCTGGGGAGGTGCTGCAGAAGGCAATATGACTTGGGAATTAGAGGGCAGGATGCGAGAGTCGCATCCAGAATTGTTTGGATCAGGTAATATTTTCGAGGACGAAAATTTCTAAAGTGGGGGAGAGTTGTGACGCCCCGATTCTGAATTTCCCATTTTTATTGAGTCCTTTTCTAATTTATTTGGATAATTAGTATTTTAATTGTGGAATTTATGTGTTGATATGTTTAATTTCAATATTGTGCTATTTTACCGATTCGAAGAGTTTTCGGGGAAAATAGAGTAAAGGGTATTTTAGACATTTAATATTAAGTGTTAAGTGAATTATTGTGGGAGAATTAATTAGTAAGTGCTTGGAAGGAAATGAAGAGGAAAGAAAATAGAAAAATGAGATAAGAAAGAAAAGGAGATAGATAGAAACATTAGTGGAAAAACAAGGGAAAGAAAGAAGAGAGAAGAAAAATAGGAGAAAGAAGAAGAAAACCTAGAATTTTATCAAGGATCAACATCCAAGCTTTCAATCGATCGGGTAAGGGTGTGAAACTCTATTATACTGTTAATGTGTATGGTTATGTATGCTTTTGGTTATTTGATGTTGGATTGAGAAGAGTTTCGACTCATTTTCATCTTAGGGAAATATTAGGATTTAATCGGTAGAATGTGGTTTTAACCGGTTAGAATCGAGGAATGGATGAAGTAGGATAGTCGGGTGTTATTAGGTTGAACTTACTGGGGTGGTTTAGTTTTAGAATCGGTCGGTTTGTGAGGTTTGGGCTTTTGGACAGCCATGGGAGTTCTGAGTTCGCAGGTTCGCCAGGCGAACGGCTGCGAAGCTTCGCCAGGCGAAGCCCAGCGAGCAGTAGCGAACCAAGTCAGAAGCATCCACCCTGTTTTCGTTGGCAAGTTCGCCAGGCGAATGAGAGTGGCGAAGGTTCGCCAGGCGAGTGTGCTAGCGAGTAATTCCAGAATAACGCCCAGTGGTCTTCGCTGGCAAGTTCGCCAGGCGAATGAGAGTGGCAAAGGTTCGCCAGGCGAAGGTTGGTGAATGCGACAACATTTTCCTATTCTCTGTGTTTTTCCTTTCCATGCGGATTTCTTTGTTCGGTTATGTTTAATCCTTATCGAATTGAATAGTTTTGTGTGCTGTGTGGTACGTTGTGCTATGGGTAGCCGCAATGCGTGAATCCTAGGGTGTGGAATTTTGATCGTGAAAGTATATGCCTTATATGGAATGGTATGTGTTGAAATGAAGAGTATATATGTATTATGGAGTATAAGTATATTGTGAATGTACATAGATTGTATGTGCTTGTATGAGATGAATATGCATAGTGATATATTTGCGAATATGTATGCATGTAGAGTAATGTTGTGAGTCATTTTGCATAAAAGGCATCATGATGTACATCCTAGCGATGTTGATTCCTTGGAGAATCTGCTGAACATTTGATTCCTTGGAGAATCTGCTGAGTATTTGATTCCTCGGAGAATCTGCTGAATATTCGATTCTTCGGAGAATCTGATGAATATTTGATTCCTTGGAGAATCTGCTGAATACTTGATTCCTTGGAGAATCTGCTGAATTGAGTCGGTACCGCATTTGCATCTGCATAGAGTCGTGAGTCGGTCTCTATGAGTTGCATTGGTCATCTTTATATGATGCATGGAGTGAATTGAACATAATTCTAGATGTTTATGTGGAAATGATGAGTATGCATAGAAGCATGATTTGATGAATATGCTTGATTGTGTGAATATGCATTATGATGTATATGATGAATTGTGATAAGTGTGGTGAGAATTTGAGTTGTATAAATCCCATGTATGTATATAGATATATAATTATATGTATTGACTGTTATGATATCGTTTCTCACCCTTCTGCTGTTTTATAATGCTCTATGAGGCATTGCAGAGTAGGATTGCTGGAGGTCCTTTTTGGGAAGCAGGTCTTCATTATTTTTGGTCGATGGCTCTGATATGTAACATCTGGGTAGTTAGGAAGCCTTTGGCTCTTTTTGGAGATACATTTTGTTTTGATTTCTTTTGTGATACATCTGCGTATGTATCTGATGATGGATGTTTATACATATGAATTAACTGAATGATGTATATATGTTTATATGAATGTATTGATTCAATGTTTAGATGTTTCCGCTGTATTCTAAATATTGAGATGTGGGTTTTAGAACTATGTTCTTCAGTTATGAATTGCCCATTGTTGCATATCTATTTGAGCAGATGCTGTATGTATTTAATTTCATGTTAATGTGACACACCTCTTTTATATCATGTATTAATTAAACTCTGATGAAACTTTTATCGAGTGCCTAAATGATTTAATTGTTTATTAGGGGGTATAGAAAGAGGGTGTTACATGTACTGACCACTTCCCTTTCTAACCCTTGTACTCTTATTTTTACATTGATACCGACCAAAACTGCAAAAGCTTTTACATGACCCTGAGATGATCACAATTGTTTATATATATATATATATATATATATATATATATATATATATATATATATATATATATATATATATATATATATATATATATATATATATATATATATATATATATATATATATATATATATATATATATATATATATATATATATATATATATATATATATATATATATATATGTATATATATATATATATATATATATGTCATGATCAAATGACACCAAGGTGTCAAACTTAGTAACATGACACCTCCTACAACTCTTCACTGCATGCTCGTATAACAAAATTCACTGTTGGATTGAAAGATACTATCTTATAGATAACGCCTATGGGTGGATAGGAACCGAAGGTCCGACCCAACCCATGAATAAAGGGAAAAAATGTAAATGGGTGGGTCCAAATGGTCCAGCGGGTCTAACAAGTGAGAATTGCATATTCAGTTGGTTTTAAATTGGCGGGTCGGGTAACAATTAGTAGGTTGTGGGTACCTTGACCTGCCCAAAACCTATATATCAAACGACCTCGTTTTCATTACTGAGGGGAGGGTTAATACCTAGGACTAACAGGAAAAAATATAAATGGGTGGGTTCAAACGGTCCAACAGATCTAACGGGTGAGAATTGCAGATTCAGTTGGTTTTAAATGGGCGAGTCGGGTAACAATTACTAGACTATGGGTACCCTGACCTGCACGAAACCTATATACCAAACGACCTCGTTTTCATTACTGAGGAGGGGGTAATACCTAGCACAAGCTCTTATTTCCTTTATTCCATATGTCAATCTCTCTCTCTCACTCTCTCTCTCTCTCTCTTTCTCTCTCTCTCTCTCTCTCTCTCTCTCTCACACACACACACACACACACACACACACATACGCACACACACACAAAAATAAAAATAAACCATAGGTGAGCTCACCCTCACCACCTTTTGTATTCTCCTATCATCAATCATACGTTTTTTCACCCTCATCTTTACCACCTTCACGATGAACACCCATTCCACCACCATCACTCACCTTTACTCACTCTCACCACCACTACTTGAACACGAAGAATACCTTCTTATTTTTCTCACTGACGAACATCATTTGAGGTTATGATCTTCGTTGTTCTACCATTGTTCTTTTCTAGTTTGTAAGGTTGGTTATTTTGATTCAGTTTTAGTGTTTTGATTTGTTAGATTTTGCTATTTTGGGTTTTGAACTGAGTTTGGTTTTGATTCATTTGAGAATAGCGATTGGTTTTTATTCAGATACTACAGTTCATGAAGAGGGATTGTATTCAAGTGGTTTGCTGAAGAGAAGGCCAATTGGGCTGAGATTATTGTGACAAACTTATATTGTGCATATGTGACTCTTTCTTTTACAGTTAGATTAAGCTCAACCATTAATTTTGCATCAAAACTTTGCTTCAACAACCTCTTTTTAATGATACTTAATATAACTGCATTTGCGTATGATGTAAATCTATCTTAGTCTCTTTTCTTAAGCTCCTTGTTTCAGTTATGTGACATTTGTTCAAAAGAGTGTTATTAGGTGAAACTTGCTTTTTTGCTTTTGGTGGCATCCTCCTTTTCTGCTGGAATGATTGCTATTCATATAAGATGAATTTTTGCTTTGGAATTGGAAATGCAAATCATGTTATGGGAGTGTGGTTACTATCACACCCTTATGGAGTTAGTGTTGTGAAGGTGTGCAACACAATTAAGAAATATGGAGAAATAAATGTAACTAATCTTGCTAGTTGTTATTTTCTTAATATTTTAAGCTTGTCTAATACAAGCGTGATGAGTGATAACAAAAGGTAAATGTTGTTCATTGATTTTTTGATGCACAATGAACTTGAAACTTCTATGAGAGTGTCGCAACTGCGAAGAAGACTGGTGGAAACAAACAGAAGAGTCGCCGCCCAATGTTATTTATCCCAAAGGAGGGAAAGAAAATGATCGAAGAAAACCTAAAAGAAAAGAGAAGACAAGGTCATCGCAACCAAATCTTTGGTTCGGGAGTCGGTTACGCAAGGGAAAGGTATGAGCACCCCTCACGTTCGTTGTACTCAACGGGATCCATGCTTGTTGTCGAATCAAAGGGTGTGTTATCTAAAAGCTACTGCTAAATAGGGAAGGGAAAAGAAAAAAGATACTCAATAGGACATCCTCGCCCTATGCCTACGTATTCCTTCGTGCAATGGGAAAGTTAGAGTCAACGTAGTTTAGGAAACTACGGGTGAATGAGGGAGGTTGCTCGCCAAAACATCATCGTCTTATGCCTACGTATCCTCATCAGGTATGAGAAATCAGAGTAAACATAGTTTGGGAAACTAAACCACTGGTTGGTTAAGTGTTTTTTTATGAGTGACATCAAGTTTCCATACTAGCAGTTAGAGTCGTTGCCTGTTTGCGGTAGAACGGATAGGTAACGTGCTCTTTTCTAAAAATGATTTTGAAACAAATCCCGAAGGATAAAAAAGGTTTGAATTTTGTTTGTGAGTTTTAATGAAGTGAATTGAATTTGTTGGAAATTCACGTTACACTAAAGACTATGATATAGGAGCGAATGCATCGCATATCCCAAAGGGCATACACTAAAAACTCTAGACAATTGAGGAGAAACCCCCCCACTAATCATTTTCCATATACTTAAGGCTCGTGGCGCACACCGTTGAACAAATAAAAACAAAGATAGCACTTGAACAAGTCTCACAGAAAGAGAGAAGATGAAGAAGAAAGTAAGAGGGGGAGGAAGATACAATCAAAAAGAACAAGCATGAAAGTTCAAATGACAAAGAAGTATCAGACGTACACAATCGCATATAAGGTGAGAAATTACATCATGTTAAGAATAACAAAGAGCAATCACCATATCAAACCAAAACAAAAGATTTGAAAACCAAAACACAATGGCAAAACAAAGTGCCCACACACATCCAAGTGAGCTAAACAACTTACAAGAAGCATCATCAATCACAAAGCAAAGTGAAATGAAGTTAAATGAGACAAGAAACATGGTAGGGCAGTAGCACAACATATCATACTCAAGTTAGGCCAATGATCATAGAGAGAGCACAAAGAATCAAGTCATGCATCACATTCATAAACAAGTCAAAAGCCAAACAAAATGAGCATGCAAAAGATAACCCTAAAGGAAAAGGCGTGTGATTATGACATAAAATCAACATGAAGCCACAATATCAACATGATCAACAAGTTAACATCTATTCATGAACATGCAAAATAGATCACACAAGTTGAATTCAAAACAAGTCTCAAGAAAAAATCATACATCAAAATCATCCACAAAAGGAAAGGAATATCAAGAAAGCACATAAGTCTCAAATAACTTGAGGAAGATCAGAATACCACCCAAAATAGATTAGAAACAAGTTTACATCATTTTGCAACTTAAACCTAATTAAAAAGTTCAAATAAAACCTATAAAAAGGATAGAAATTAGTTAAAACACAAATAAGAATCCAAGAAAATCATCATAGGTCAGAGACCATCATAGGATCATATACTATTTTTCTCACAATTTTAAAATGGCTAAAAACAATTTTAAACTAATTAAAATCAAGCAAGTAACTCAAAAATTCATGAAAAATAGCAAAACTAGAAATAAAAATTAAAGAAAGTCACCATAGGTCAAAGACCATCATAAGATCATATGATATTTTTATCATAATTTTAAAAGGCCTAAAAGTAATTTTAAACCAATTAAAATTAACCCAAACAAATAAAAATCAAGAAAAATAGCAAAAAGAAAAATAAAAAAGCAAAAAAATAAGAATCAGAAAGAGAAAAATAAAAGGAAATTTTAGAAAATATCTTGGTACTTTTCTGATGAAAAGTGAATTTTCTATGAATTTCTGAAAATAAAATGAATTTAAAACAAATTTTGAAAAAGAAAATAAAACAGAAAAACTGTGGCGCGTTGGATCTCCATTCATTAAATGGCGTGGCCGATCTAATGGCATAGGAGCGCACATCTATGGTGGACCTGAGTCAAACTCATCACATCCAACCATTAAAAGTCGAAAGCGCAAGATTAAAACAAGTGTTAGGCATGAAAGGTCAGATGATGCAGAAATTCTTCAACCTCTAGCCATCTGAAATCAACAGATATTTGCAGAAATTCGTGGTTTCATCAAACCATAACTATTGGTGCTCATAGTGGTATCATTGGATGCGTCTTTTCAAGACGATCTCAACCATATCATCACGCCAAATTTCTTTTACACACAACTCACTCAATTTGGAAAAAACTAGATGGAAAAAAAACACGGATTTGAAAATAGACATGCTAAACTCAACAACAATTAAAATCTAAAATCCTAACAGCATCAGTGCATCAAGGACTACATCTTAACAACAAATTTGAAGCAAAATGGTTGAGAATTGTACCTGTTGAAGCTCAACTCTGGAGCTCTGAAAAATGGAGTCACCAAGCTTGATTCAGGCCACAATCCTCTAGTTCTTAAGCTGGTTAGCTTCATTGAATGTAGGTGAAGCTAACTAACTGAGTGGAGATTTTGAGTGATTAGGGGTTGGAAATGAAGAAACGAATTTCAATCTTAAGATTTCAAATGGGATCTCAGCAGGGTGATTCTGACTATTAAAACTTGTAAAAAAGGGTGGAATGAAACCCTTATTTATAGGAGAGAAGTTTGGAATGCTGAGGGAGGGTAAACGATGCAATTTTAGATGAATTCGTGCACACCTATGTCATGAGCAAAATGTGACTTACAACATGCCAAAACTCATCAAAAACCTGCGTTTCAAGGATCTAATAACTCAGATAAGTTTGTTAATTATGCTTAGATTGAATTTGCGTCTTAATTTGGTGATTATTGGCCACATTGGTCCAATTCAATTCTGACTTCAACAACCAAATCAGTTTTAAAATTCAAATTTTGCAGCCATGGTTCTCATAATGTAGGAGGCTTTATGAACTGATTCTTCTTGCATTGGATAGAGGAAGATGCAAGCTTTACAATATGAAAAGAAAGTATTGATTTGAAAATCTGAGATGAGAGATTTGGATCTTCAAAGTTGCTTGCATCAAAGGAATCAAATTCACAAAACACTTAGAAAAATTTCAGGTCTTTTAAAGGAACAAGAATGACCTATAATGTTTTGATAAAATTCAAGGTCTTCCATAGGTTTTTGGAACTTTCATGTTGAATAGAAGTTGTAGAGGATATCTTCAAGTTCATTTCAGTAAAAGAATGAGCTTCAAATGATGAAAATTGACCAAGTTATAACCTTTGGAAGTTGGCAAGAAAATCTTTTAAAACTCAAAATGACCTATAATGTCTCCATATTTTTGATGATTTTCCAAGCACAACTGGACCTTTCTATACAAAGAGAGTTTGTTGGGGATGATGAGAAGAGTTCATTAGAAAAAGAACCACCTCAAGATGTTAAAAAGTGAAGGAGTTATGCCCATTTGACCATAGCATCCACAATTTGTTAAATTAGGTCAAACACCTTGAACCAACTTTGAATCTTTTGAACATTTCTTACAAATTAAGACATGGTGAGTCAAATATGACCTTGAAATGATATTGTCTTGAATCACACTGATGAGGAGGGGCCCTTGGGGCTTGAGAATGCCACAAAGTCAAGAAGAAAATCTTGCTTGAGGTTGAAGAATCATGTTCTCCTTCTTGAGAATCAAACCATGATACTTTGATCCCTTATCTAGAACTATGCTATGCATAAATGAATATGAAAATGAAATGAAACATAAGACAAGATACAAGAAAAGAGATGGAAAAAATTTTGGGGTGCTACATAGAGGATTTTATAAGATAAATGTATGCGTGTAGTGAAGTTCTCTAATATCAAATGGCATTGTGTCTATACTTATGCATATTGTGTCTATATCAATTGTCATTGTGTCTATACTTTTTATAACGTTGGCTAAATTTATGCAGATCGTGGGCACTATTTAATAGAGACTGTTTCACTTTTGGTGGCACTGAAAGTGCGTTATAGAGATAAAATTACAATTCTCAAAGGGAATCATGAGAGCCATCATATTGTTCAAGTGTAAGAACACTTTCTTCTTGAATTATTCATTTCATTGGGTTGGTGTTATAGAACTTTACTCATTTTCTTCATTTATCTCATTGCAAAATTCAATAGGGGTTAGGTCAGGAGCCACAACTTGATTAGTGTAATCATATTATGACATTCTTATTTTTTTATATCTTTCCCACTATTCTAAGTGATGTTGTGGATTGAGTTTTAGTTTTATCACACTTTAGTGAAATAGAAGAGTTGTTAAGTGTGTCATGACTATACTCAATGGCAGCATGGGGTGCATAAGAAATTTGGTGTAAACATCATATTTATACTTTCCAGTTTCATATCGGTTATTCAATGAACCGGAAAAGTGGATTTTAATTTATAATAGTGATGGGAGAGAGTATATTATTATTGGTTTAACTAACGGTTATTAAATTCCTCGACTAAATGTATGTCATACGCTGTTAATAGCCTATAATATTTTAAGAGAATGCATGTTTATGCAGGTTGACTATAGCTCAGATCCAGGATTAACTGGAAAGCTAGAGACATCTACTAATGTGATCCAAGGTTTTGTTGGCATTGTTATTTCGTAAATTAAAATCTACTTGTTTTCTTGATCAACTTTGAGTGATTGTTTAATTTGGTTGAAAAGCAAACCCCACTCTCAAGCAACTTCTTTGTTTCATCAGTGATCTAGATGTATAAATCAATAATTCCAATTGTACAAAACTAAATAGGATGAAAAAAGTAATGCATGTGGAAACTAGTTGGCAAATTAAGAGTCTAAAAGTCAGTGGCCCATCAAGCAAAATAAAATGTTGATATGAATGATATCCTCTAAAACATGGTATAAGAACTTTGTTTTTGTTTATTTTTAGTGGACTAGAATTTGATTTATGTATGTCTAAAACCATGTTGTAGAGGTTGACTGGATATCTTGCTTGACAAGTGAAAACTATACTTGTGCAATATATGTTCCGCATGAAGGACTGAAGTGTGATCTTGTGGATTGATCTCGATGAAGGTTCTGCAGGAACGATCCCCTTGAAATAGAATTTTTACATGTTTTCTACATTAGGTCTTGATGAACATTGCAAATTAATGTTGTAAACCTGCTGAAATATGTAAACCTGCTGTAATAGTTCTTGTAAACTTTGTTAAAATTGATACTGTAAACTTGTTGTATATGTTTGAGTTGCTTAAACTTGCAGTAAACTTGTTATACATGTTTTAGTTGTTTAAATTTGTTGATTTGG
This sequence comes from Lathyrus sativus, assembly GCA_963859935.3. Lineage (NCBI taxonomy): Eukaryota > Viridiplantae > Streptophyta > Magnoliopsida > Fabales > Fabaceae > Lathyrus > Lathyrus sativus. Next base: position 444,657,937 of record OZ012740.1, on the reverse strand, counting down.
ACTTGACTATTTTTTTTAAAGCCTAAAATGTGTTACTGGAGAAAAAAACAGTCCAATAACCCGATTAAATCGGTTGAATTGCGACCCGTCCTAACCCAGTCCGTCTAAACCGATTAAGAAAATGGATGGAAATGGGCTTATATGGCTCAACCGCGAGTTGGGATGGGTGAGACTTTTAGGTCCAAAACCGTCCAACCCGGCCCGTTGTCCAGTCCTAATCATGCTTATAAAATTTCACATCAATCAGAAATAATTTGACATGTCAACAAGATGCATTAAAACTAACGTCTTACAAAATTTTATGAAAATCGTTAATTTTTATCATTCTCTTTAACATATCAATTTATTTTTTATTAATGTGAAATTTTATAGGCGTGATCTATATGATAATAGTTTTTAATCCAACGGTGAATTTTGTTATACAGACCTGAGATGAAGAGTTATCTGTGAATTTTGTTATACAGACCTGAGATGAAGAGTTATCTGAGTTGTAACGATACTAATTTTTACACCTTGGTGTATACATATATCAATCAGCTCATTATGTTAGTATACTTACCCTCTTGTTTAGCTTCTATAGTGGATTTCCATCTCATTTCCTCTACCTCACATTTAAAACGCGTTGGCATTAATAAATTATAAGAGTTATGTTACATGACAATGAATTCAATTTATAGTAGGTGGGTAATGATGCTCATGTTGCCTTGCATTGAGTGGCCATTGTCCCCAAAAAGCACTCGTGGCATAAAGGACACCACTATACAATGATATTTTATTTGTGGTTTCAACCTACTCACGTGAATTTTAATACTCTTCAACTAAATTTATATTATGTATTTTTGGCTCAACCACCTTAAACATCACTACTAGCCGTGAAATTTCCCCGAATCTAACCACTACACTCCAAAACTTAAAGACTTTCCTCCTAGTGTTCGCATTTGGCACTTATAAAAGGACAAGCCGCACGCACATAATTCTCGACACTTTTGCTAGCTCTAGTTAATTACTTCTATTCCATATGGCAAAGGAAATGAAGTTGTTTGCATCATTTGTTGATGAGTTTGCACCAGCACCTATGATTCCACCTAAAAAGGTTTCACATGCTCCACTGTTAGAAACTATTGCAGAAGAAAAAGAGCCTGAAGATCATTAAATTAACTAGCAGCTTTACTGTTTTGTTAAGTAATGTTATTTAACTTTCATTTCTTGTACAAAATTTATGCAGTTCTACAATCGACTAAGAATTGTTGTTGTGGAAGCAGTAGTGCAGTGGTATAATAAAGGTTTTGTTTCTTGATTATTGATCTATTTGTTTGATTTTATTAGTTGTGTAATCAAATTTTTGTTAGATAATCTCTCATTATTCTATTTGTTGTGTAATTGAGCATTCATAATGAATTTGAGAATGGGGAAAAGCTTCCATTCATTCTAATATAGTATCAATCGCCTTAACGATTCACTTTTGCTCCGCTAACTAACTTATGTTATGTATATAACAATTTTCTATTACTCCTAACAACTTCATGGTCATTCGTCTTCTCTGCCAGTGGTCTTCTTAGTCGTGGAAATAGAATCTTGATTCTCTTAGCCATGACCGGAGTCGTGGTAGAGGACGCAACTCAGCCGGAAGTCGTTCTACTTGTCAACTTTGGGGCAAATATCGTCATTTTATCAATGATTATTGACACATGTTTGATGAATCCTTTGTGCCTTCCAACTCTAAATCTAATGCATCAAGAAACCAGCATAACAATAGTCATAAGCACGATGCCTATACTTAGACTCAAGTTATGGCCATGATATCTACAACACACCAACCTTATGCCTATACACATATGTATTATGTGCCTTCTGAACTTTAATATAAAGCATCGTTTGTTTATTCATGTGCTTTTTGAAATTGCTCATAGGGTGTATCCTTGAGTTTTTAGGATTTTGGTGCTTGCCTATTTAATTGCTTTTCTAGTAATTGAGTCGCTCATGCATAAAATATTCATTTGACCAAAAGTAAAATGATTCAAGTAAGAAATGTTTACGACATGAATCAAGAAATTTTTACATGCATGATTCAAGTCATAGAAATGCATGACTCGAAACACTGCATGCATAATTCATGTTAGGGAAATGCTTGACTCAAATCATTCAGGTGTGATTCAAGTTAGGATTTTGCTTGACTTAAATCATGATAAAGTTTTTCATTTTAGATTTGGATTTGGAAAATGTGATTCAAGTCAGAGAATTGCTTGACTCGAATCACATTACTCAAGTAATTACTCAAATCAAACACGTTAAATCTGAATTTTACCATCTTGGTTCAAGTCATTCTCTCACTTGACTCGAATCATTCTTCTTTCTTTTGACTCGAATCAACGTGTTATTTTTACTCAATTTTAGTGTTCTATCTCTAGCACATATAAAAGTAAAATTTTCTCTCAAATAATTTTGCAAACACTTTCATATTCTTTGAAAAACATTTTCTCTCTAATTAACCTTGAAGAAAAACTTTGGATTTTTAATTTTGTGATATTTGAACAAGTGTTATGTGAGATTCTTCTGAAGCATCATCTTAAAGTTCTAGCAAAAACACCATTGTGGGAGAACCTTCAATGAATGTGAACTTTGTATCACTCCCAGAACTATTTTACAATGAGGAAGGATACTTCATCATTCGATTTCGATCAAAATCTGATAGGGCTCTAGTTCTCATGGGGGAGGGGAGACTTTTACCATATTTCACACTAAAATAAGATGTATTGCGTGTGCTATCAATTTGGGTTATGTTTTCCCAACTACCACTAATCTATTGGGGAGAAAAGAGAATCGAAAAAATTGCAAGAGCAATTGAAAAACCTATGGTAGCCGATGAATACACAACCAAAAAACTAAGTCTTATATGCATGAGTCCTTATTGAAATTGATGTAATAACTGAACTGAATGATTAAATTGCAATCAGAGGTCCAAAAGTGACAAGTGACATAATTAATAATGAGTATATCCAAGAAGTTAAACATTTGACTGATGAGATCATCTAAGCAACTAAATTAGAGGGAAAAAATTATGATCCAAAAATCAAAGATCGCATGGATGAAATCAGGGGATGGAAATAATGCCTACTTTAGACTGATATTTACAAGCTAGAAGACACCAATGATAGAGTTCTAACTGATTTCAAGGAACAATGAAGGAGATGAGACCTATTACTTGTTGTACTACGATATACAAAGTTATTTAAAAAATTATAACAATATACTTATTGTTGTAAATATTAGACTGTAAATAGTAATTAATAGTATTAGTAATGAGGCTCATTAGTCAAAACCCATTAGGTTTTCTATTCTCTCTTATTTAAAGCATGTAGTTGCAACATTGTAAGCAGAATTTTTAATTTCATCAGTGAAATATTTTACAACATGGTTTCAGAGCTCCTGTTTTTTGGGGGTCTCGCTTCCGCATAAACCCTAGCTGCCGTTGTAACGGAGTTTTTTTTCTTTCTTTCACTGTCGGTCATCCTTGCAGTTTGTTTTTTTGGGTGTTTGGATCATTGTTGTTCTGTGTTGCAGCACATTCTATTTTTTGGCTTTGCTTCACATCTCTGTTCACTCATCTTTGCAACCATACACTGCTTGTTTTTTGTGATATTTTGTGTTTTTTCTTTGTGATTCAATACATATCTGCTGTTTGTTCTTCTCGATTGTCCCTTCAATGGTCGAGATTAATAACGAACAGCCACCTCCGCCTCCACCTCCCACAAATCCACCAGTCTCATTTAATGCTAAGGATTTTGTCGTTCAAAAAGGTTACTGGCTTACCGGAAAAAATTATTTTCAATGGTTTCAGTTCATCAGACACACTCTAAAATGTTGTGACATGTTAGATCATATTGAAGGCAATCCTCCTCTGGTTACTGCTCCTAATTTCCCTTCCTGGGATAAAGATGATTCTGCTATTATTACTTGTCTTTGGAACTCCATATCTCCAGAAATTAGTAGAAATTGCATGTATCTCTCAAGTGAAAAGGCAGTTTGGGATTATCTTCGTCGAAGTTATTCCATGAAACAAGATATGTCTGCTTGTTATGATTTAAAGAGGAAAATCTTCAACACTAAGCAGGGAAGTCTTTCGGTCAACGATTACTTTGGAGTTCTCAATGGTTTTTGGGCTGAGTTGGATCAATATCAGAATTTGAAGATGGAGTGCAGCAAGGATACTGCCACCTTGAATACTGTTGTTGAGCGGGATAGGATCTTTGATTTCTTAGCAGGCCTTAATGTTGAATTTGACCCTATTCGGGTGCAGATTTTGGGTAAGGAAAAATTTCTTGATCTTAATGAAGTTTTTTACACTATTCGTAGTGAGGAGACCCGTCGTCAAGCTATGCTTCATGAACAGCCCCCGGATGTGTCATCACTAGTAGTTAGCAAAACAACAAGACAAGGACCATCATCTAAGAATGGCCGTGAAAAATTCTATTGTGAGCATTGCAACCGATCAGGGCATACAAAGGATAGGTATTTCAAACTACATGGGAGGGAACAAGTTCTTAGCCGAGGAGGTAGTTCTCGCAACATGCACCAACATCGGGCACATGTTGCCACACATGCCCATGATACTGAAAGATTTGGAAAAGGGGGAACTGATCTTTCCTCCTTCAGTCAGAATGACGTGGAACGGTTGAAGTCTATGCTTGACTCCATGAGTAAGCCTTCTGGTTCTGGGTCTCTAGCAGTTACTGGTAAGAGTTAGTGTTCCCGATCTTTTACTGTTTGTGGTAATATCCCTAAGAATGCGTGGATTCTTGACTCTGGTGCTACTAATCATATGACATTTGATTCCACATTATTATGCTCTTATACCACACCTTCGAGTAATCCTTATATCACTGTTGCTGATGCCTCTCATGCTTGTGTTGTTGGCACTGGAAATATTGACTTGCAACCTCCATTTCAGTTGCAATCTGTGCTCCATGTTCCCACATTTTCCCACAATTTGATTTCCATCCATAAGCTTACCCGTGATCTAAATTGTAAAGTAATGTTTTTTACGTCCCATTGTGTTTTTCAGGACATTACCACGGGGAAGACGATTGGAATTGCTAAGGAAAAGGAAGGGTTATACTACTTCTTTGATGACCATCCAAAGGTGTTGTCCTCCTGTCTCCAGTCTCAGTCTTCCTTTTCAACCTCACAAATTTGGCTTCAGCACAAGCGTCTCGGTCACCCTCCATTTTATATAATTAAGTCTATGTTTCTGTCATTGTTCTTAAACCATTCTGTTGAGTCTTTTAAGTGTGATGTTTGTCAGTTGGCAAAACACAATCGTGTAACTTTTCCTTCCAGTTTTAATAAACGTGTTGAACCTTTTGATGTGATTCATTCTGATGTTTGGGGACTTGCCCCTACCTCTAATATTTTTGGTGCAAAATGGTTTGTTTCATTTATTGATGATTGTACTCGGGTAACTTGGATTTTCTTGATGAATACTAAATCCGAAGTACCACAAATATTTATCCAATTTTATAATATGGTACAAACACAATTTGGGAAATGTATAAAAAGAATTCGTTCTGAAAATGGGAAAGAATATGTCAATCATACCTTCTCCAACTTCACTAGTAAACATGGCATTCTTCATGAATTCACATGTGTTGACACCCCACAACAAAATGGTGTTGCAGAAAGAAAAAATCGTCATTTACTTGAAGTTGCTCGATCTCTCCTTTTTCAAATGTCTGTTCCCACCTCTTATTGGGGGGAGGCAGTTCTTACTGCTTCCTATCTGATTAATCGGGTCCCATCTCGAGTGTTAGGTAATATTAGTCCTGCTCAATTTATGCTCTCACATTTTCCCTCTATTCCTATCTTACATAATCTTGAGTCTCGCGTGTTTGGTTGTGTTTCTTTTGTTCATGTTCACAAACAATATCGCAACAAGTTGGATCCCCGTGCTGTCAGATGTATCTTTCTGGGTTATGCACCCAATAAAAGAGGGTACAAATGTTATCATCCTCCGAGTCGGAAATTCTTTGTCTCCAAAGATGTCACCTTTCATGAAAATGTGTCATACTTCACTCATTCTCAGTCTCAAGGGGAGAACATGAGTGATTTAGAGTCTGAGTCCGAGTTTCTGATCCTTGGTCCTAGCCTCCCGAGAACACCTGTCAGTGTTCCCTCTCTTGAACCCGAGTTGTCACCTAGTTTGAGTTTGAGTCTTAGTTCAACACCTGAATCTGAGTCAGTAATTGTTCCTGGTCCTTCAATGCCTTATGTTCCACAGGAATCAGCACCTTCAGCACCAACTATAGTGTATCAAAGAAGAAGTAAATCTGACCTTCTCCAGAAACAAATTCAATCGTCTGAACCGGAGGTAAGTACTGAAAATGATTCCTCAAATGATGATTGTTCTATTTCTGATACTTATGACACTAATCCAGTTGATTTACCCATTGCTTTGAGGAAGGATAAAAGATCTTGTCCCTCCGTATATCGACACCCTATCTCTCAATAAGTCTACACTAAACATCTTTCCACACAATATCAAAGTTTTATTGCAGCTGTTGATTCTGTGAAAATCCCATTATCAGTTGAAGAAGCATTGCAAAATAGAAATTGGGTCCAAGCTATGGATGAGGAAATGAGAGCACTTGAAAAAAATGGTACTTGGGAGATTATTGAAAGGCAAAGAGACAAAAAGCTGGTTGGATGCAGATGGATCTATACTGTAAAGTATAAATTTGATGGCACACTTGATTGGTACAAGACAAGACTAGTGGCAAAAGGTTATACTCAGACATATGGTATTGATTATGAGGAGACATTTGCCCCAGTGGCAAAAATGAACACTGTTCGAATTTTACTATCTCTTGTTGCTTCATGTGGATGGGAATTGTAACAGTTTAATGTTAAAAAATGCATTCTTTCATGGAGACTTAGAGGAAGAAGTGTATATGGAGATTCCACCGGGTGTTGGCATAACAAATGAAGCTAACAAGGTGTGTAAATTGAAGAAAGCCTTATATGGACTAAAGCAGTCCCCTCGGGCATGGTTTGGAAGATTCACAAAGGCAATGGTGTGTTTGGGCTATAAGCAAAGTCAAGGAGACCACACTTTATTTTTTAAACATTCACAGGAAGGAAAATTGGCTGTACTTCTTGTTTATGTTGATGATATTATTGTTACAAGAGATGATTTGACTGACAGACATTTGCTCAAAGAGAAATTATCGGCAGAGTTTGAGATGAAAGACCTTGGACAACTCAAGTATTTCTTGAGAATTGAGGTAGCCTACTCAAAGCAAGGCATCTTTATCTCTCAAAGGAAGTATGTACTTGACCTTTTGCAAGAAACTGGCAAACTTGAATGCAAACCTGCAAGTGTTCCCATTGAACAAAATCACAGGATAAGCTTTGAGGAGGAAAGTGACAAAGTTGACAAGGGTCAATATCAGAGATTAGTGGGAAAATTGATTTACTTGGCACACACTAGACCAGATTTAGCATATGCAGTCAGTGGGTGAGTCAATTCTTGCATGATCCGAGGGTGAGACATTTGCAGGCTGTAGACCGCGTTCTACAATATCTTAAAGCAACTCCAGGGAGAGGACTTTTGTTTAAAAGAGGTGAGAATTTAGCTATGAAGACTTACACTGATGCGGATTATGCCGGCTCAGTGAGTGACAGAAGATCTACGTCAGACTATTGTACTTTTTTGTGTGGTAACCTTGTAGCTTGGAAGAGTAAGAAGCAAAGTGTAGTTGCTCGATCAAGCGCTGAGCCAGAATTTCACTACGCCAGAGTTGACTTTTAGCAGTGCATACAAAGACAACGCTTTTTAAAAAAGCGCTGCTAATGAGTCATTAAAAAAAAAGAAAAAAAATTGCCTACCAAAGACAACGCTTTTTGATAAGCGCTGCTACATTGTCATTAAAAAAAATATTGCCTACCAAAGACAACGCTTTTTAATAAGCGCTGTGATCTGCTGTCGCGCGCGGATCAAAAACGAGTAATTTTAGGAAAATGCAGTATAGTGACAGTGACTCGAAATATCGTTCTCAAAAAGATTCTTGTAGTGATTGACCAATAAAGTAATAATTTATGGGGGTTTGAATTTTGATTAAGAGAAAAAATACTGAAAATAAGTGATTATAAAAAAAATGATTATTAAAATAAGATAAAACGGCTAATCCTACTGATTCGGGTTCCGACTTATCATCGACTATTATAACATCAATCCCTAAACGGCTCCAATCCTATTCGATTATGATATTAATCAGACAAACGCTTACCAACATCAAATGAATTATGTTCCTGTTTACCGAATTAAGCAAACGGTTAAGAATATGACGAATTAACGAATTAAGCAAACGATAACACGCAATTAAATTTAGGAACATGCATACAATCGAATTTAATCAATTCTATCCTATGAACAACAATTGAATTAAGCAAACAATTGCAATCAAATTAAGCAAATGACTTCATAGAAAAGGATTGAAAGGAATCCGATTTAAATTGATATTATAATAACCTCAAAGTGTTGAAACCATACACAGCAGGATTTGCCCGGAGGTATTAGTTTTCCATGAGTTCTTCTCAAAGGTTTTTTTTTTATTTTTTCGTGAATAGTGAATAGGGTTTTTTTTTGGCTGTACGGCCAGACCTAGACTAAAGAGGATAAAAACCAGAATTCGGGTCATAACCCAACTGGGTTGAAAATATAACTCAGACCCAAAACATGACCCAAAACTAAAACAAATTCCTAATGCTGTAACTTGAAACGGAATTCTGGAATTTTGAGCTCCGAATCTGATTTCGGCTCCAACACGAAAGTCGTAGCTCTCTCTCTTAGCTTTCTGGAGATTTTTAGAACGCCTCAAACGGATTCCCGGAGCTCCAGTTATGATCGTTTCCGTGCAGACTGCTAAAGCTGAAAAATAAGTGCGAAAATTAAATTAAACCAAAAATAAAATAAAATATGAAAACATAATAAAATATAATAATAAGCAAAATAAAGTAAAGAAATTCCTAAGTAAAAATATAGGAGAATGTGCATAAATATGCACTGATCAAATTCCCCCGGACTTGAACTTTTGCACTCCGAGCAAAATTAAAATAAAACACAACAAAGAAAACACAAACACATCAACAAATACTCATTCCAGGCTGTAAGTCTTCTTCGGTTAAGTTTGCATTGATAGGTACTAATATTACACATTAAGGATATCGTAGGAACACTAATCCACAATTTTTCAAACATAAGCCTCCTGGATACAGAAATCAACTCAAATCATATTATTATGTTAAAGCCTAACTTACTCTTCCTCCTTTTTGCTCTTTTTCATTCAGGCGCAATCACATTAAGCCCGTTATCTCCACACACTCATAGCAAGGCGACCGGTTAGTGACTCTGATCCTTTTTGTTTTGGGTTCTGGTACTTACGTGGCATAACCCATTGCTCACTTAGTTGTAGTTGCGGGGGATCGGACCGTAATCCGCCCTACCAAGTTCAGCACCAGAAACCGCTGAACCAACTAACGAGTAATAAAAAATTTTTCAACTTTTTCTTTTCTTTTCTTTTTCTTTTTTTCTTCTTCTTATTTTTTTTTCTTTTCAATTTGATCACTCACTTATATTCATCGGCTTCCCTGCGTAGAGTGTGTATGAGATGGTGCTGACTGCTAAAATAAACTACTCAAGAGCTGTTAGAGAATCAAAATTCAAGGCTAAACCATAATAAGAATTCAAATCAATTTCCATATGAGGAGACTTACGGTGTTAAGACGATACCGATCTTGTGAATTTTTCCCAAGTCTCCGCAAACTAATCCCAAATTAGTCTTTAGCCTAGAACTTTCAAAAAGATGCAATTTTTATTTTATTTTATTATTATAACTGAAAACAAACCAAAACAAAATAGTAAAATAAGCAAATAAAATAAAGGTTTCCCTCCCCCACACTTAAATCATACATTATCCTCAATGAAAGAACATAAATATAAATAAGAGTGAGAGAAAGGAAAGAACACACCCGATGAGTCAAGGTGGATAAGTGATCATATAAGCAGCCTTTCCCAAAGAGGGATCTTCTACAGGCTCCTCTCCCAAAGTGGGGATGTTATAAAGTAACTTTGCATAGTATCCATTGACCTTGAAATATTTATTAGTGCCTTCACCTTTTATTCCAGGATCAAATAAGAATCTTCGATAAATAAAAGTGTCGAATGGGCACGTGAATTTGATATCCTTTTCCACAACATCAGAGATCAATGGGTTAAGGGGTTGCTTCACTGCTTTTCTTCCCACTTCCATCGAGGTCCATCCAATTCCCTTCTTATGTTTCTTCAAAACCTGTAAAAGTTTATTATCTTCATCAAAATCAAGGTTAGAAGAAATTATAACTGGAAGCTTTTTATCCATATCTGAATAAGCATAATTCAGATTGGTATGAAGTGGTTTAAGCTCCAAGGGAGGAGGTTGTTCAATGGATGGTGAGGTTGGGGCAGCCGTGATGTTAAGAGTTTTAGCTTCATAAACAACTTCATCTGCATGAAAAACATCACCCTGTACGGCAGCATTAATCTCAACACAAACAGAGCAAATGTTAGTGTCGGTACATGAATCACAAGAGTAAGTATCATCAAAATCTGCTAATGTTGGAAAATCAAAACACAATTCAGAATAAGTATCATCAACTAAATTAGAAGGAAACTCTTTTGGATTCACTACTGTTTCGGCAGATGGTTGGTTTGAATCTTGAGCTTGCTGCATGACATTCACTATAGTGGCAAGCTGTTCAATCTGTGTCTGCAAAGCTTGAAGACTTGAATCCGTTTGTTGCTGAAACTGAAGATCATTTATAGCCATTTGCTTGACAAGGTCCTCTAGTGAAGGTTCAGAAGGTGTATAGCACACAATTTGGAATTCATTCATATGCTTATTCAGATCCTCACCTGCAATTCCATTAAACCTTGACAACAAGTGTATTACACCAGATTCCGATTCGAAAGGAACAACAACATCATCATATTCAATACACAAGTTATTATAACTTACATCAGGGGCAACTAATTGTCTTAAGGTTCTATTATCAGCCATTTCAAAATCAAGTTCAGTATCCGAAGCAAACAAGTTATGCAGATAGTCAGACTCAGACTCAGACTCAAACACAATGATGGAAAACAATGAATTAAATTTCAAAAAAATAAAGTAACACCAGAATTAAACTAATTAAGCAAAATAACAATTATGAGAATTTTTTCGATTTTTTTCGACTCTATAAAAACAGTAAAAAAATTCATTAAAAATAGAAAAAAGGATTTTTTTGCGATTCTGAGGTAAAACAGTTTTATGATCGGACGATTTTTCTGCTTCTCGTAGGTAAAACAGTTTTATGATCGGACACAATTTTTCCAAAAACAGATTTTTTACGATTTGGACTGTAAAACGCGAATTGGACGAAACCGCGAGGAAACTAAGGTCTAGACTCGAGGATACTAACTAACCCTATGACTCTAAAATTGATTAATAACGACAAGAGTCCCCGGCAACAGCGCCAATTTGATCTGCTGTCGCGCGCGGATCAAAAACGAGTAATTTTAGGAAAATGCAGTATAGCGACAGTGACTCGAAATATCGTTCTCAAAGGGATTCTTGTAGTGATTGACCAATAAAGTAATAATTTATGGGGGTTTGAATTTTGATTAAGAGAAAAAATACTGAAAATAAGTGATTATAAAAAAATGATTATTAAAATAAGATAAAACGGCTAATCCTACTGATTCGGGTTCCGATTTATCATCGACTATTATAACATCAATCCCTAAACGGCTCCAATCCTATTCGATTATGATATTAATCAGACAAGCGCTTACCAACATCAAATGAATTATGTTCCTGTTTACCGAATTAAGCAAACGGTTAAGAATATGACGAATTAACGAATTAAGCAAACGATAACACGCAATTAAATTTAGGAACATGCATACAATCGAATTTAATCAATTTTATCCTATGAACAACAATTGAATTAAGCAAACAATTGCAATCAAATTAAGCAAATGACTTCATAGAAAAGGATTGAAAGGAATCCGATTTAAATTGATATTATAATAACCTCAAAGTGTTGAAACCATACACAGCAGGATTTGCCCGGAGGTATTAGTTTTCCATGAGTTCTTCTCAAAGGTTTTTTTTTATTTTTTCGTGAATAGTGAATAGGTTTTTTTTTGGCTGTACGGCCAGACCTAGACTAAAGAGGATAAAAACCAGAATTCGGGTCATAACCCAACTGGGTCGAAAATATAACCCAGACCCAAAACATGACCCAAAACTAAAACAAATTCCTAATGCTGTAATTTGAAACGGAATTTTGAGCTCCGAATCTGATTTCGGCTCCAACACGAAAGTCGTAGCTCTCTCTCTTATCTTTCCGGAGATTTTTAGAACGCCTCAAACGGATTCCCGGAGCTCCAGTTATGATCGTTTCCGTGCAGACTGCTAAAGCTGAAAAATAAGTGCGAAAATTAAATTAAACCAAAAATAAAATAAAATATGAAAACATAATAAAATATAATAATAAGCAAAATAAAGTAAAGAAATGCCTAAGTAAAAATATAGGAGAATGTGCATAAATATGCACTGATCACGCTGCTAAAGGGGTGTCCTATGAAAGCGCTTTTCTAAAGCGCTGCTGTAGGTGGTACATAAGAAATAAAATTTCCTACCTACGAGAGCGCTTTTCTGTAAAGCGCTGCTATATGGGGGTACATAAGAAAGCGCATTAGAAAGCGCTGCTATTTGTCATTCCTAAGGCACACATTTGAGAGCACTTTCCTAAAGCACTGCTAAAGCCATTAAAAAGCGTTGTTGTAGGTTTAGTTAGAATTAAATTTAAAATACCCACCAGAATTTTTAAAAGAAATAGAACAGTCATCGTATTTCTTTCCTTCTCCTCTGGCGAACGTTAACGTTGCCCTACCCAATCCGTCTGTCGCCCTCCTCCGTTGCATTTCGCCGCCGTTCACCGTCCGTTAACGACAGCCTCCTCCGTTGCATTTCGCCGCTGTTCACCATCCGTTTACGACAGCCTTCGTCTGTCTGCATTGCATTTCCCCCATTGTTACGGTATTTGAAGTTTTACTCTGGTTTTCTTTCTTACTTAACTTTTCACCATTGTTATTGTATAAAAACTTCTGTATGCATTGCATGTTATATATTTTTATGTTTTAGATTGACAAATAAGAGTTTGGATTGAAACCAATGAATTGCCCTGGGAACTGTTTGGTGTTTATATATTTTGATTCAACTGATAAATTCAGAACAAGAGTAAAATTAAAAACCAGGTGAATAGAACCAATAAATTACGATAGTGAGAGATTGAAGGTTAGTCGATAGTGAGAGATGAATAGTATCAAAAAAGTGAAGTTAGTGTGTAAAAGTTGTACAAATATGGTGATGGTTGTAAGGAAAGGATTTTATGGCGAAAGAGTTATGTTTGATTTTCGCTGTAAGTTGTAGTTTGTTGTGTGTTCATGTTCATGTAATGGAAGAGAGTAAGACCATGAAAATTAGTGATGAGTTTAAATGAGGATGAATGTTAGTGTTGTTAAGTGATGGCTTGGTGGTAGATAGTTTTGCAAGGTAAATAAAGAATGGAAGAGATTGATAAAAGTTGTACAAATGTAGAATGAATACAATCAAAAAAGGAAGTGAGAGACCCATGTTAAACATTTTAATATGATTTGTTTTGGTGGATTATCTAGTATTTTTGTTTTGGTTAATTATTAATATGATTTTAATAAATTTTATATTTTGTCTGTTATAGGGGTTACTTGTGAAGAGCAAGGTTGTGATCGTTTCCAAGCATCCTACTGTGTAGCTTTCTTAGAAGTTAGTGATTTCTTTACAGGTATTCTCTGTTTTTGTTTAACTTTCATAGTTTAGTTTAGACTACTCAATTAGTATGGATAAAAAATGGATGTCTTCTAGTCGATTGTCAAAAGAGTACGAGAATGGGGTATCGAAATTCTTTAAGTTTACATATTTGCATGTCATTCATTTGATACTTTGGTTTTTCTGAATTACAAGTATTATGGCCAACAATGAGGAAACATCACATGATGGAAACGAAACAACAAAAGACATTGAAGGCGATATCAAAAGAGGAATAACGATTATGAAAAAAATCATCCGTGTGAGAGATAAGGGTGTTAAGTATGATGTGCATTGGAATGAAAGAGATCAATTAGTTGAGCCTAACGGTGCGATGCTGACAAGTTACATTGGAGCACTTGTACGTTCACAAACTCCGATTACTTGCGATAATTGGAGAATTCAGTCGCTACAACCGGCTAAAGACAAAATTTGGAGCGAGATACAGGTATGATACTTGATTATTTTTAATTATATTGACGGTTACATCTTTAAATTAATTATACTGACATGTTATATGTATGTGTATTTGTTTGCAGAGATCTTTTAATATTGATGATTGTAGAAGAAAATATTATCTTCAATTGGCCGGTAAACGACTGAAGGGATTCAAAGTGTTTTTAACGAACAAGTTTCTCAAAGATTCTGATGGAAACTTTGTTGACTCGGAGCGTCCAAAGAAGTACGCTGATCTGATTTCGGAAGAAGAATGGGAGACATTTGTTGCAAAGCGAAGAACCAAAGAATTTTTAGTAAGTACAACTTATCATGAATAATATATAGTATATATACTTCTTCCCCAAGAGTTCTGATATGACTTAAACTTGTTTTTTCAGGTTGTGAGTGGCGTTAATCGGCAACGGGAATCAAAACCCGCGTATCCATACAAAAAAGGGAGTTTGGGATATGCACGCTTAAAATAAAAAATAGTAAGTATATACAAATGCTTTAATATGATATAGTTACCAAAATTAGTAAGTATATATAATAGGATATGAATGGTTTATTATCCGTCTTAATGTACAGATAGAAGAGGAGAAAAGTGACGCGACATCTCTTCCGGACCATGTTGTGTGGAAGGCTGCCCATGTGGGAAGAGATGGAGTCGTTCAGGAAGAAGTTCAACAAGTGTTTGAACGATGTGTAAGTATAACATTAGTTTTGTCAGTTACTGATCAAAAGTGTATAATATATTTATATATGCTTTTATCTATATTTCAGGAGACGCTATCCCATAGTATAACTCCAGCTGAGGACGAGGATTGCAGGAGCATACTGAGTCGGGTGTTAAATATCCCTGAATATTCTGGGCGTGTAAGGGGTAAGGGGTTTGGCGTCACTCCATCACAGCTGTATAAGAAGCTAACGAAAAAAAAATCCTACCAATAAAGAAGTGATGGATACGTTGGAGGAATTGAAAGCCCAGATTCGGAAATTACAGAAGGACGAAGAAAGATACATGTCGGAAAGGCGCGGTCCAAAGGGTAAAAATGCTAGTGAAAAAGATAGTATTGGTTGTCCGCATAAGCTTCCAGAGGTAATTGTATATATTACATTGAATTTAATTTAGCACAATTTTCTTAATTGACACATTAATTGGCATCATTATTTGTTTAGGGCATTTCACCTTGTCGGCTATATTTATCGTCACCGACTTATCGCTTGGTTGGCAAGGAAAAGATGCATAACAATGTAGGAGAATTACTTCACCATAAACCGCTCCCTCCTGGATTTTTAAAAGTATCGGTTGGTATTTGCATTAGAGAGGGGTGCATTGTTGCCTATACTAGATGAAGTTTCAGACGCAACAGTGGTGGGAGACGCAATAGGAGTGTATGTTGCATGGCCGACAAATCTCATTCACATAGATGATGAGGTATGTTGAACACCATTATGAACCTAGCTTGTAATATTCAAATGTGAAGACGACCCATAGATGAAATTTATTCATACATTTACATTTTCTTATTTACATGATGATCTTAGAATCCTACAAAATCCAAATCAAAATATGATAGAATTATTGTGCGGGATACCGATTCAGCTGCATCAAAGAAACAAGTACTAATACAGTTACATGGTTATCTTATTATACAATAATTACTGAACTTATATATGACTTTTAGGTTCATGATCAGCAGTTGCAACAAGTCAGCAAGGGTAAGATGCCTGAAACTTCCAAGGTGCCCAACAAAAAAAAGACCGAGTCAAAAAAAGCATTTGTTCCTCAATTTAGGATGTGCCTTGAAACATATTTAGGAACAAACGGATGTGACTGAGGGTGGCATCCGTCAAATACCTATGGAGGAAGGCATTTTCGTTTTTGAATATCCCGAAACACTTGCTAAGGAGAAATTTGACCAGGTTTTCCAACATTCTTAATTGGGCGTCGGTGTTATGCATTCCTACATCAGGTACTCCGATCCATTTTAATTAAATAATTGAACATTTTGAAATTTGCTCATTTAACTGAATATTCTAATGTTGATTATGTTTTTCTTTTAGGCTCCTGTATGACAAGTTGTTGGTCCCGCGTGATTTGACTTCCATATTCACATTCTTATCTGCTAGCTGTATCAATGCACGGACAATAGAGCACACACCAGATACAGTCAAAGATTACATGATCCAAAGATTTATGGCCGCGACTACAGAGAAGTTGTTCTTGTTGCCATATAATATTGGCCATGGGTTAGATTTTATTCTAAATTCATTTATTATAATTATTCGATTTTTGCCATTAATCTATATAACATTTCCGTCTAAACTGTTGTCTTATTTTATAGTGGACACTGGTTGTTGGTCGCGATTAATCTAATGAAAGAAATAGTGTATTATATAGATTCATTGGATGGCGATACAACAAAATATCCTGATCTGAAGAAAATGGTTGATACGTAAGTGATGAGATATATTGTTCTGAATAGTTATATATCTTTATTTATTATGTGACATTGTTCTAAATATGCGTTTATATTATGTTAGAGTTATACAAATATTAAAAGCACAAAGAGATGTAACAGTGCCAAAAAGCAAGGCTAACAACATCAGCTGGATCAGAGTGGAGGTATATTTTCCCATGTTTGACTGTTATAGTGGTTCTACTTGATAAAAATATTTAAACTATATATCCTGGTAAATGTTCATTTGTTTTTTCCATTTACAGTGTCCTCGTCAGCGCAATGGAATTGACTGCGGATATTTTGTATTGCGCTTTATCAAGGAAATTATTCTTTCAGGTCAAATAGAGATCCAATCATGGTATGGATCAATTCATAAGTTATATGACTCATTTTGATAATTAACCGATATTTCATCTGAGTAATTAGTTTTAAAATTAAATCGTGCATGTTCTGTTATATTATGTAGTACTTTGATGAATACAAGTGTGGTACTTACTCGAAAGCAAGATTGGAAGAAATTAAGGAGGACTAGTGTCAATTTATTCTTGAGTTGAGAATTGTATAACGTATCTATTTGTAAAGTTATCGAATTTGTAATTATAGTAAATTGAATGTATTTGTGATGTTGTAAATTGAATGTATTTGTGATGTTGTAATATATTTAAGCAGGTTTATGTGTATTAAAATGGTTATGGCAAAGTGATGAATACACATAAATAAGGCCAAAGTAATTGTTATATATAAGGCCAAAGTAATTGTTATATATAAGGCTAAACTGTTGAATTAAAGGCCTGAATTATAAGCAGGGAATATAATTGTTATAAGCAGGTTTATCGAAAAATATATAAAAAATGTGATTATTTAAAAAAAAAAATTAAATCGTGAAGAATAGACAGCGCTTTTAAAAAAAGCGCTGCTAAAGGGGGAAAAGAGAGGCCAAAAAAGTGATGCTATAGGTTGGAAAAGGGGGGGTCTACGAAAGCACTTTAAAAAAACGCTACTATAGGGGGGTCAAAGAAAGCGCTTTAGAAAGCGCTGCTATAGGGGGGAGGGTAAAGCGCTGCTATAGGGTGAAAAAAGCGCTGCTAAAAGCGTTGCTGAAGGGAGGAGAAGGGGGAATAGGCAGCACTTTAGAAGCGCTGCTATAGGGTAACAAAAGCGCTGCTAAAAGCGTTGCTGAAGGGAGCCTTTAGCAGCACTTTTTCCATAAAAGAAGCGCTGCCTTTACCTTTAGCATCGCCACTTTTAGCAGCGCTTTTAAGCACTGCTAAAGGCCAAAAAAACACTGTTAAAGGTCTTTTTTGGCATAGTGTTTAGAGCTATGGCACTAGGAATTTGTGAACTATTATGGATGAAACAAGTTCTAGAAGACTTTAAGATACAGTGTGAAGGCCCTATGGAATTGTTTGTTGACAATAAATCGGCTATTAGTATTGCTCATAATCCTGTTCAGCATGACAAGACTAAACACATTGAGATTGACCGACATTTTATCAAAGAGAAGTTGGATAGTGGGCTAATAACTACATCTTACGTTCCTTCTGGGCATCAGCTCGCAGATGTGTTAACAAAAGGCTTACCAACAGAAAGATTCAGGCAACTTACTTGCAAGCTGGGAATGATAGATATCCATTCACCAGCTTGAGGGGGAGTGTTGTAAATATTAGACTGTAAATAGTAATTAGTGGTATTAGTAATGAGGCCCATTAGTCAAAACCCATTAGGTTTTCTATTCTCTCTTATTTAAAGCATGTAGTTGCAACATTGTAAGCAGAACTTTTAATTTCATCAGTGAAATATTTTACAACACTTATGAAGTGTGAAGAGAGAGAATTGAAATGATTTTTTTTCCAAAATCATATTGAGCCTCATTTGAAATAAACGATAATACATACTATTTTTATGAGATGTATTTGCATAGGAAGTTAAATACACATATAAATGCTACCAACTTATGCATAGAGGAGGTAACTAGATTGCTTGGTTGTTTTCCTAGATTTTTTGGATCAGATGTTTTAACTGTATTTGGATAATGAGAAAGTAATGATTTAATTAAAAAAAACACCATTGTTTAGTGTTTCTCAATTCCAAGAGATAGTGTGAAAACTTGTAGTGAAGGGGTTCATTAGATGATATAATGTTCTTGTGAAACTTTTTGTTTTTGAAGAATCATATTGTAATTGTGTTTTCTAGATATTGAAATATAATGAAAAAAAATAAGAGTTACTTCTCTAAAATAATTTTGGTAGGATCGAGTGAAGATTGTTATCGAAACAATCTTGGAGTTTCTAGCTCCTTTAACAAGATGAAAGACTCGGACAAGGGATTTTTGAGAGGATTAAGTGAAGATCGTTGGAGAAAAAATCTTGAAGTTTTTTGGATTCAAGATTGAATATCTTTAAAGATTTGCAACATAGTGATTTATGTACAATAGAATGAGAATCAAGATTTAGATTTGTGTTTCTTAGTTGTTGTCTTTAAGTTTTTAGATTCTCTATGATTATATGTCGTATCAAAACACACTTGTAAATTTTAAATGGGTAATGCTAACTTGTGTACTTGTTAAGAAACCCACTTATAGTAAATTTGTATTGGAAAAAAATTAAAAATTGATCTTATATTTTAATTAAAGTTTGTACACAATTTTCAAGATAATGTTTCTTAATTTAGTTCTTAACTTGTGTCCTTGGAGCACAAGTTAGCATTACCCATTTTAAATTAGTGAAAGACTAACTAATTTCTAGTGGCTTGTCATTAGATACTGGAGTAGGTGCAAGCAAGGATGACGCATTGAACCAGTATAAATCCACGTGTACATTTTTGTTATCTCTTGCTCTTTTAATTTCTGCATTGTTTGTATATGTTATTAGCTTTTAATCACTTTATAGTTTTCATGTGGTTAGGGTTTTATTGCTCATAATATTTTAATATTTAAGTTTAGGTATGTGTTATATCTTTTATGCTAACATTTCGTTTTGGTGATTATTTTAGAAAATTATAATTCTTGGTTGTTATATCAATTAATCAAATTCTATTCAAATGTCTTCTTTGAATTAAATTGGATTAATAATTATATTTATGTTTAATTGATTCTATTGTGAATAGAATGCTTTGAAACAAAATATAAACGATTTCTTTATATTCAAGAAACACACAAGGGTTAGGGTTAACAAAGAAAACAAATAAAAAGAACAAGAAGAAACAACAAGGATTGGTTATAAACTGTTATTATTTTCTTTATCTATCAAATAAGATTACAAGTATACAAGATTAACAAATAATCTCTCTCTCTCTCTCTTGAATTAGGATTTTATCTTCCTATTTTTCCTTATACAAGATGAGAGACTAGCATGCTATTTATAAGAAAAATAGTACATTAACCTAATAGGCTTTTTAACAATTACCCATTACAAACTAACATAGGGTACAAGTTAACTTAAACAAATGTGCTTACAATCAAGTCCCAATTCTACATGTTAACAAACCTAGCAATATTGACTAATGCATATTAGAACAAACTTCGACTACAACACGCATTATTCCGACAGCATACTAGAGTTCGATCCAATATCTCACAAATCTCCACCTTGGATCTAACTCTATAACATCAAGAAACTAGATTTCTTCATGCAGCTTTATCAAATGCATACAGTGGAAAAATTTGCAACTGAGCAACATATTGGTGATCATATCAGCAACATTATAATCTGCCAAAACCTTCAGCACTTGGACTTCTCCGTGCTCGATTACCCCTCTGACGAAATGCAGCCTCACATCAATGTGCTTGGTTCGCTCATGATAGGTTGAATTCTTCGACAGGTGTATTGGACTTTGACTATCACATTTAATAGTGATAACTCAACCTTGAAATTTCAGCTCTTTTGCAAAACCTTCAAGCCACAATGCTTCCTTCACAGCTTCAGTTAGGGCAATATATTTCGCTTTAGTGGTAGATAAGGCAACAACCTTCTGAAGTGTTGCTTTCCAACTGATTTTTATCCCAAACATAGTGAACACATATCCAGAAATAGATTTTTTGGAATCCATAAAAGCTACATAATCAGAGTCGACATATCCTTCAATTGCTGCTTTACTATCTTCACCCAAGGCTCCACCATAAATTAGGACTCTATTCAGAGACTCATTTATGTAACTTAGAATCCACTTCAATGCTTGCCAGTGAGCCTTTCCAGGATTCGCCATGTACCTGCTTACAAGACTTACTGCATATGTTATGTCGGGTATAGTACATACCACAACATACATCAAAGAACCCACTACATTAGCATATGGAATGCTATTCATATAAGCTTTTTCGACATCAGTATTGGGACACTGATCTATACTCAGCTTGAATTGAGGGTTTGTCAGAGTCACAACAGGTTTTGAATTCGACATACCAAACTTTTCGAGAATCTTCTGTAGGAATGTCTCTTGAGAGAATTAAGCATACTTTTGACTGCTTTCTATCTCTTCGGATGTCAATCCCAAGAATTCTAGAAGTAGCTCTCAGACCCTTCATGTCGAACTCCTTATTGAGTTCAGCCTTCACCCTCATTACATCTTCAACATTGTTGCTTTCTATTAGAATATCATCCACAAAAAGCAACAGAATAACAAATGAATTACAAGGTCGAAATCTGAAGTAAACACAATGTTCGAACTGACTTCTAATGAAACTTATGCATGTTCTGACTTCTAATGAAACTTATGTGTGTCATGAACTTGTCAAATCTCATATTCCACTAACAAGAGATTGTTTTAGTACATATAAAGATCTATTCAGTTTGCACACATAATATTCCTTCCTTTTTTCGACATATCCTTCAGGTTGCCTCATAAGGATTGTTTCATATAGATCACCATAAAAGAACGCAGTCTTCACATCCATCTGTTCCAATTCAAGGTTGAACTATGTCACTATGGCAAGAAACATTCGAATGGATTTGTGCTTCACAACAGGAGAGAACACATCATTGAAGTCGACACCTTCTTTCTGAGTGAACCCCCTAGCGACCAATCTTGCCTTGTATCTCTTTGACGCCACTCCTTCAATCCCTTCCTTAACTTTGAAAATCCATTTGCAGCTGACTAATCTGGCTCCAGTAGGTTTCTTGATCAGTTCCCAGGTTTTGTCATCTTGAAGAGATTTCATCTCATCATCCATGGCCTTCAGCCATTCAATCTTCTTTTGACTCCTCATAACTTCCTTATAGTCTCTAGGTTCTTCGTCTAGAACCTCACTTGCAGAGATTAAGGCATAAGCTATAAGATTTGCATACCAAGTCTTTGAGGTGGCTTAATGACTCTCCTCGACCTGTCTCTTGCTAGCAGGTAGTCATTATCAGTCTCCTCATCTTCGACACCATCTTCTTCGTCTTCTCCGACTTCATCTGGGATACGCAATCCAACATCAACATGCTTCACCTCAACAGGAATCTCTCCCTGTTCCAGCTTTCCGTCAACATCATCAGTTTTCTTGAAAGTCATTTCTGCTTCATTAAAAACTACATATCGACTGGTGATACACCTCCTGTGACCTGGCTTTAGGAACCATAGCCTATAAGCTTTGAGTCCTTCAGGGTATTCCATGAACATCCATTTCAGAGCTCTAGATTCGACCTTGTCTTGCATAATATGAGAATAGGCCACACAGCCAAATACTCTCAGCCTATCGAGACTAGGTGGATGTCCCGATCAAACTTCTTCAGGTGTCTTCATTCCCAAGGCAGTCGAGGGACATCTATTTATCATATAGGATGTTGTTGAAACATCTTCCGCCCATAACACCTTCTTCAATCCAGCACTAACCAACATGCATCTAACCCTTTCAAGGATTGTTCGATTGAATCTCTCAGCTAAACCATTTTGTTGAGAAGTACCTGCTACAGTCTTATGCCTTGCAATCTCAAACTCAACACAGTAACTGTCGAACACTTCGTTGCAGAACTCAAGCCCATTGTCGGTTCTCAACCTCTTAAACTTTATGCCAGTTTGAGTTTCGACCAGAACCTTCCAACTTTTGAAATTCTCAAAAGTTTATGGAGTAGTCATTAACGATGGATAGAAAATATCTTGCACCTGAGTGTGAAAGATTCCTTGTAGGCTCCCAAAGATCAGCATGCATGTAATCCAGAGATCCATGTGTTCTTTTCTTTCCTTTGTTAAACTTTGCCCTACAGGATTTACCAAATGCACAAGATTCATAAAACTCCAACTTTTCGACTTTGTCACCTCCTACAGGTTCTGCTTCTCCAATTCAACTAGGCCTCTTTCACTGACATAGCCTAATCTCATGTGCCATAATTCTGTCTTCGACACGGGTTTCGTGGATGCAACATTTTTCAAACCACTTACAACCTCAGCCTCAAGGGTATACAAGTCTTGTTTCTTCACGCCTCTTAAGACTTCCTTCGACCCCTTCATGACTCTTACGATACTTTTATCTCCTTGAAAAACATATCCCATCCTGTCGAATTCACCAAGAGAAATCAAATTTCTCTTCAAATTAGGTACATACCTGACTTCAGTCAATAACCTTATTGACTCATCATGGAGCTTGAATCTCACAGATCTAATACCTGCAATTTTGCAAGATTTTTTGTTTCCCAGCAGCACCGATCCATCATCTTAATCACATTGTTCCTCGAACAATTCTCTGTTTGGAGTCATGTGATAAGTGCAACATGAATCCATAATCCACTCTTTTCTTGAGTCTCCACTTGAAGCCACAAGAACATCAGATGAGTCAAAATCATCTTGAACAATAGTTGCGTTGCCATTATCCTTACCTCCATATTCTTTCAGGTGTTCAGGGCACACTTTTCTTGTATGACCCTCTTTCTTACAGTGATAACATCGAATACAAGATGTTTTGCCACTATAAGACTTTTGCTAACTTTTACATTTCTTCTTGTTGAACTTACCATCCTTTCGCAAGAATTTTTCCTTAACGGTCAAACCTTCATCCATCGTCAAAGGTTTATGCTCCTTTCATTCGTTCAAGTCCTTAGAATACAAGGTTGATTGAACTTCTTCAAAGTTCAAGGACTCCCTTCCATACAAGAGAGTTTCTTTGAAGTGAGCATGTGTTATGGGAAAATCACACAACAACAACAATGTTTGGTCTTCATCATCGATCTTCACATCAATATTTTCAAGATCAAGAATCAGCTTGTCGAACATATCCAACTGCTCAACCAATACTTTGTCTTCACTCATCTTGAATGAATACAAAACTTGCTTCAGGTAGAATCGATTCACTAGAAATTTGGTCGTGTATAAACTTTCAAGTTTAACTCATAACTCCGGCGTTGTAATCTCCTTTGATACTTGTCGAAGAACCTTATCACCAAGGCTCAACAATGTTGCATTGTGGGCTTTCTCAATCATGGTCGTCTTCTCTTTTACCGTTAACGCAAAGTCCATGGCTTCCTCTCCCTTCAACGCTTCCAAACAATCCTGCTGAACCAGTCGGGCTTTCATCTTCAAGCGCCACAGACTAAAGTCGTTCACTCCGTTGAACTTTTCAATCTCATACTTTGTTGAAGACACCTTCTTCACGCTCACCGCACCAATTTGTTATGAATAGAATACCTTGAAACAAAATAGAAATGGTTTCTTTACATTCAAGGAACACACAAGGATTACGGTTAACAAAGAAAACAAGCAAGAAGAACAAGAAGAAACAACAAGGATTGGTTATAAACTGATATTCTTTCCTTTATCTATCAAACAAGATTACAAGTATACAAGAATAACAAATAACCTCTCTCTCTCTCTCTCTCTCTCTCTCTCTCTCTCTCTCTCTCTCTCTCTCTCTCTCTCTCTCTCTCTCTCTCTCTCTCTCTCTCTTGAATTAAGATTTTATCTTCTTATTTTTCTTTATACAAGATGAGAGACTAGCATGTTATTTATAAGAAAAAACACATGCTAACCTAATGGGTTTTTTTAACAATTACCCATTACAAGCTAACTTAAACAACTGGGCTTACAAGTAAGACTCAATTCAACATGCTAACGAAACTAGCAATATTGACTAATGCATGTTATAACAAACTTCGACTACAACACGCATTACTCTGACAGCATACTAGAGTTCGATCCAATATCTCACATATTCATTATCATTTTATTATTATGGAATCCATATGTACATTTATTTAACTGCATAATTTCTTTTTTGCTCTCGCGCATTTTAAATTCTAATTTTAGAAAATCATTTGAAAACATTTTTATTAGGGAAGAGCCTATTCAATCTTTTTTTAGACCATTCTAGACTCATATTCAATCCAATATTTTTCGTTACGTAAAACTCTATGACTATTATTTTCATAACAAAAAATCATCTGTAGGTCATAGTAGATGAGTGTTGATAATAATCAAACCTTAGACATTCATTCCATAGCATCTTTCAATTTTTCTTATAAGTTTAATTATAATAAAAACCTTAATCCTTTACAATATATTACATGTGCCTTCTGTTACTCTAAATTTGTTGTCTATTTCCATGTTTTCAAAGGATACTGAGGTTTTTTTTTTCTTTTTCATTTTGACAAATACATGTGAAATCTCGAGATACATGTGAAATCTTGATATTAGAAGCCTTAAGGTCTGGTTCAATATCTACTAGTCATGGTTTGTCTTCTACTATTCACAAACTTGTTATGGGGCCTACCATATCCATTTAGTTTTGGCAATTACTACTACATTGCATCTGTATATGCCTATGCTAGCTATAATGGATATATTTTTTGAAACAAAAATGCCTTTAAACTATTTCATGCTTTTGTCAAAACTACGTTCATCACCACCATGAAGGCAATTTAATCTGATTATGTGGGAGAATCCAAACCATTCATGTACTACAAACTCTCAAACTGCAAATCTATTGGAGTTTAAGGATCACAAACTAACTTCATGTTTATGTTATCTTAATGGTGTTATAACAATAAGGCTATGAAGCACTAATTGCTAATTCAAAGTTATTGATCAACTTAAAACTTTATATATATATATATATATATATATATATATATATATATATATATATATATATATATATATATATATATATATATATATATATATATATATATATATATATATATATATATATATATATATATATATATATATATATTAAGTTTACTGTTATATAATCACTTTGCATATGGTTTCAATAGTCAATGTTGCAAGTGTAAAATCACATAGTTACACTCTCTTCTTACCATCTTTGTTTGCAAAGCATTTTACAACAACTCAATAACAAAACTTTCAACAAACACTTTGTGGCATTGTGTATTCTTGTTCTATCAAATTGGTATCGCAGAGCCCGGTTCGATAGTTGCTGCCAGAAGATTCTTGAAGAATGGGAAACCACAGCAACAACATCTCTACACAGCTGCCAATATTTGAAGGCAAAAACTTTGATCAATGGATCGTGAAGATGAAGGTGATTTTCAAGTTTCAAGAGGTTCTTGAAGTGGTGAATGAAGCAATACCAGTCTTAGCAGCCAATGCAATCGAGGAACAACAAACTGCTCACAAAGAACTGAAGAAGAAGGATGGGAAAGTCATGTTCTTGATACATCAAAGTGTAAGCAATGAAATCTTTGAGACGATCATGCATTATGAAAGTGCAAAGGAAACATGGGATGCAATGGAGAAACCGTATGCTGGTGATGGAAAGTTGAAGAAGGTGAGTCTTCAAGCACTAAGAAGGCAGTATGAAGTGCTGAGAATGGAAGAAGAGGAGACCATCAGCCAATATCTAGACAAAGTGATCACTCTCACAAACCAAATGACAAGGAATGGTGAAACTTTCACTGATGTGATGAAGGTTGAAAAGGTCCTCAGAACTGTAACACCAAGATTTGATCACATTGTCGTTGCATTGGAGGAGTCGAAGGATCTAGACTCCATGAAGATAGAAGAATTGCAGGCAAGCCTGGAGACACATGAACTGAGGCTGACTGACAAGATCAAAGAAAGAGGCAAAGGTGCATCTTTGGATCAAGCATTGCAGGCCCAGTATGTGAAGAAAGGAAAATCCAAGAAAGAGATTCAGTGCTATAATTGCCAGAAGTGGGGGCATTATGCATCTGAATGCAAATAGCAAAGATGAGCCTCAATTTGCTCAGAATGATGGTTCAAACTCGAATGAAGTGTTGCTGATGGTAATAGTTAAGCATGAAGAAGAAAGAAGTGATGAATGGTACCTAGATACTGGGTGCTCAAATCACATGACAGGCAAGAAATCTTGGTTTTCTGAATTAGATTAATCAGTAAACATAAATATAAGATTTGCAGGCAACAACATAGTATGTGCAGCTGGTGTAACACCCTGTTTCCCAAAATAACTTAAATGCAATTAAATCAAACAATTAAATATCAGAGTTAGCACACCAACGGGATGTCACAGATGAAAACTCCACAAAATATTTCATTAAATACTTTTTCAAAATATATACAGCGGAATTCGTCATGTAGATACATATATACATCATATACACCATAATCGGTCAAGTCAAAATATACAAACATATCCACCAAAAAGGATTCATCGGACACGATACGCCACAGGGGCACACAAAATCATCAGATAGACATAAAACTCCCCAAAGCCCCGGTGTTACGTATCAGAGCATCCCTATGACTCGCCTTAAACCAAGCTAGCTACACACCTGGATTATCTGTACTTCCGAAGAAGCACAAACCACAACAAAAGCAAGGGGTGAGAAATCACGATCAAAATATAACGGTAATAACGTACATGAATAAAAGGCAGTAAATCACACAATTATCATTCACATACATAGACCCGGACCTACTGTCCCACACCAACACAGCATATAAGACAATGCAACACATGCAACTCAACCCATGATATGCGGTACCGACTCAACAACAACACCGATGGGCACCAGGCCATCAACCTTTCCCGAAGGAACATATCATCATCACCGATGGGCACCAGGCCATCACCCTCCACACAGGAGCACATTATAAACAGGATAGATCACTTATGCTCCCCTGAGACAGGATCTATCCCTCACAATCACCGATGGGCACCTGGCCATCACCCTCCACACAGGAGCACATCATCGCTACCGATGGACACTAAGCCATCACCCTCCACACAGGAGCACATCATCACACCATGATATGCATAACCCCAATGCACAACATACAACATCAAATATATATATATATATATATATATATATATATATATATATATATATATATATATATATATATATATATATATATATATATATATATATATATATATATATATATATATATATATATATATATATATATATATATATATATATATATATATATATATATATATATATATATATATATATATATATATATATATATATATATATATATATATATGTATGTATGTATGTATGTATGTATCACACATCACCACATCCATACGCAATCACATACACCGATTTTCAATCATTCAAATTAAACGAATATCAAGGGAATCATATTCCACACCACACATATACTCCCCATAGTTCAATAACAATATCATAATCAACCATAACCAACAAGGGTCCAACATCACAAGAGAACCCAACAACACAGCTCAAAACACAAACATTCTGTCACGCTTGCTGGCTCATTCGCCTGGCGAGGCCCCACAGCAAAGACTCGCTACCCGTTCGCTCGGCGAATCCCCCAGCGAAGACTCGCTAATAGCTCGCACAGCGAACTCCCTAGCGAATGCAGACAGTGGCTACTGGAAGCACTCGCTGCCCAGTTCGCCTGGCGAAACCCTGGCGAAGGTTCGCCCCTAGTTCGCTCAGCGAAGGTGCTGGCGAACGCCTGCGAATTCAGAAAAATAATACTGCTCAAAGTCGGCAAAACGCTCCGAAATCAGCCGATTCTACTCAAACCAGTCCCCATCATATCATACCGATTAAATGTCATCTCTACTCATTTAATCAACTTCGGCATAAAACTTCGAACTACCCGGAAACCCCAAAATCGAGCAAACAACACATGCAATGGATTCAACATATCAGTATCAAACTCAGAACCACAACATCATATAAAACATAATCATCAAACCTATGGGGTTAAGGAAAATCCCCTTTCTACCTAGTATTCATGCAACATACCAATTTTAACCGATTCTTCCCCCCCCCCCCCCCCCCTTGCCTCAAATGCAGCTTTGATCGAAGAAACTTCAAGAATCCAAAGCCTAGCTCCCTCCTTCTTCTTCCTCAAGCTTGCTTTATTTGATTCGTGTTCTTCTCCTTGACCGTGTTCTTCTTTCTCTAATTCTCCCCAAATGCCACTTCTACCCTTAATCCCAAATAAATCCTCATTTTCTTTTAATTTCAAAAATTAATATAAAACTTCATAATATTAATATTAATAATAATAATAATAATAATATCAATATTAATATTAATTATCAATTATTATCATTCTCAATTATATGATATTAATATTATGTTCCTTATTTCTCAACGCTTCCACACAAAGCACGCTGATAAGTAAAAATAACACCGGAAAAACTCAAATAATTAAAATAGGCGTTACAGCTGGCATTGGGAAAATTTTGATCAACAGGAAGGATGGCAAGAAAGCTTGCATTATTGATGTGTTATATGTGCCAAACATGAAGACCAACCTAATTAGTATTGGCCAATTATTACAAAAGGGATACACTATGAAGATGGAAGCACAAGCTATGAATGTCTTTGATCACAAAAATAAGTTGATTATTAAAGCTCCATTGTCAAAGAAAAGAACCTTCAGGATTAACATGAATGTGATTGAAGACCAGTGCTTGTTGTTTGAGACTAAGGATGAAAACTGGTTATGGCATCAAAGATATGGGCACATCAACTTTAGAAATTTGAATATGTTGCATGAAAGGAAGATGGTGCAAGGCCTGCCAAAGTTAAAATTGCTTGAAGAAGTATGTGAAATATGTTGCACTGGAAAGCAAGCCAGAAATTCATATAATGCAGAGGTACCACTCAAGACAACCAAAAAACTAGAGGTAATTCACTCAGATGTCTGTGGACCTTTTGAAGTAAGGTCAATAGGGGGAAATAGCTACTTTGCAACATTCATAGATGAATTCACTAGGAAAATATGGATTTACTTGTTAGCTAAGAAAAGTAAAGTGTTGGGTGTGTTTAAGAAGTTTAGACTGCTAGTTCAAAATGAAAGTGGTGAAGTAATTAGTAGATTAAGAACTGATGGAGGAGGTAAGTACAACTCCACTGAATTTCATGAGTTTTGCTCATCAAATGGCATAAGTCATGAAGTCACTGCACCATACACACCTCAACACAATGGGATCTCAAAGAGGAAAAACGGAACTTTGGTAAATATGATAAGAAGTATGTTGAAGCAAAAGAAGATGCCTTATTACTTGTGGGGTGAAGCAGTTGCTACTACAGCATATCTCATAAACAGAAGTCCTACAAAGAAGCTGCAAGATAAGACACCAGAGGAAGCATGGAGTGGAGTCAAACCAAGTGTTCAGCATTTAAGGATCTTTGGCTCATTATGTTTCAGACATGTACATGATCAACTAAGGAGGAAATTGGATGATAAACCCCAAGTAATGGTTATGGTTGGTTATCACCAAACCGGTGCGTACAAACTGTATGATCCAAGTAATAAGAAAATAGTGTTCAGCAAAGATGTAAATTTTGATGAATCAAAGGATTGGAACTGGAAATAAAAGGTATCATACAAATGTGACAGCCATTTACACCTATCTGACTCAGAGACAGGAGTATGTGAGACTGAGGAACAAGAAGAAATTGGTGAAGATACAAATGGAGGAGGTGTAGAAGTGACCAATAGACCAACAAGTAATACTCAACCACCAGCCAGGTTGAGAGACTATGAGAGATTTCCTGATCAAGCAGTTACAGATGAAGGTGACATAGTGCAACTAGCAATGCTTGCTGAAACTGAACCAATGTCTTTTGAAGAAGCTCTAAAATAAAAACATTGGAAGATAGCAATGATTGAAGAACTAAACTCCATAGAGAAGAATGAAACATGGAAGTTAGTTCAACTACCTGCTGACAAGAAGTGTATTGATGTTAAGTGGGTTTTTAAGACAAAACTGAAGTCAGATGGGCAGGTGGCAAAATACAAGGCTAGACTAGTAGCAAGGGTATTCCTACATAGGTATGGACAAGATTACTATGAAGTCTATGCTCCAGTAGCAAGAATGGAAAAAATAAGATTGCTTGTGGCAATAGCATTCAAGAACAATTAGTTTATGTACCAGCTAGATGTAAAATCAACTTTCCTTAATGGTGAGCTAGAAAAAGAAGTATATGTGAATCAGCCACCAAGATTTGACATAGAAGGGACAGAAGAACATGTCTATAAGCTAAACAAAGCTTTGTATGGGCTGAAGCAAGCCCCAAGGGCTTGGAACAAAAGAATAGACAATTTTCTTGTCCAGCAAGGTTTCATGAAGTGTGTAAATGTACATGGAATTTATAGCAGAAATACCACAGGTAAGCTCATTGTGTGCCTATATGTAGATGATATGATAGTTACTAGAAACAATGAAGTTGAGATGAAGAATTTTAAGGAAAATATGATGAAGGTGTTTGAGATGTCTAATTTAGGCAGGCTCACATATTTCCTAGGAATTGAGTTTGAAAGGAATGGCCATTCATCAAAGGAAGTATGCTCAAGATGTGTTTAAAAGGTTTAACATGATGAATTGTAAGCCAGCTCCAACTCCTGTTGATACAGGAGCAAAGGTATCCTTGGTAAATGATGAAGAAGAAGTAAATCCTACTATGTTCAAACAGCTTGTTGGCTCTTTGAGATACTTGTGCCATACAAGACCTGATATTACTTATGGTGTAGGGTTGATCAGTAGATACATGGTGAAACCAACCACCTCTCATTTAATTGCAGCTGAAAGAATCCTGAGATATGTGAAGGGTATTGTTGCACCCTAAAATTTGCTCAACCTATTTCACTTGGTTTATGTTTCAATTGCATTGTCATTTGCATACTAAGTCATGTACATAGTCTAATCATTTGCATAACATAGCATAAAAAGGCATCTAACAAGGGATCAAATGCCATTTTCATCAGAAATAGGCCCATCAAGGGGTTTTATTCAAGATCAAGACCATCCAAGTAATCAAGAAATGAGTTAAAGCTTTGAGAAGTTTGAAGGTCAACCAGTAGATTTCTCTCCCAATCTGGGGGATATGTTGAAGATCATCGATGAGTGTGTGAGCCATGGAAGGTGTACAAAGATCATGGAAGACCTAGAGGGTCATTTTGAAGATGAGACAAATCATTAATACAAGTACTAGAGCTACAGTTGAATGCAGTCAACTAGGGTTTCATCTGGGTCAACCCTAGGTCAAATGGTTGATTGGAGGGCATCAAGGCCTACTTGGAGTATGTGGAATTCATGAATTGGTATGTGGATGCATGTGTGGTGTTGTGCCAAGGAGAAATCAAAAGGAATCAAGAAGAAGAGGAGTTACTAGATTAGGGTTTCAGTGTAAAAAAACCCTAATTTAGGCCTAACTTCCAAGCCAGATAAGTCAAAATGCAAGTTTCAAATGAATTCTTGGTCAACATGAAACTTGTAGAGATTCTCAATAGCTTTAATTTTAGTACTAGAAGTCTTCAAGGAGATTTATAAAACTCAAGTTATGGTTCTTGCAAGTTATGGGTCCTCAGAGGATACGGAAATTTATCTATGAAAGTCACTTGACTTCCAAGCAACTTTTTCCCATCAAGGAGTTTTCAAATGGATTCTTGGCCAACATAAGAGTTGTAGATCTTGATCTTAGCTTTAATTTTAGTACTAGGAGTCCTCAAGAGTATTTGTAGAATTCAAGTTATGGTCTTGGCAATCCAGGGGTATTTTGGGAAAGTTGAATTACAGGTCATTTTTGAGCATAAGTCAATATCTCCATGTTCCACTTCTCAAATGAAAGATTGTTCAACATGGAATGTGCTTAAAATGATGTTTTTAGGTCAATTAAGTCATCATGGTGGATTGATCGGCTTATTTCAAAAAAGTCACTTAAAATGGCCTAAAAAAATGGAATAAGTCAAATAAAGTTTGGTGGAAAAAATCAAATTTTGGGTTAGAGGTCACAAACAAGCCATATGACATACCAATTTGATTGTAAAATGCATTTTAAAGACAATGGCATTGCCACAATTTTGAATTGAGGGTTATTTCAAGGACTTGCTTTGTAAATGGGCTACTTGCATCATAAGGCACATATGCAAAACCACACTTCCAAGCAAATGCAAGGCTCCTTTCCATCCATACACCTCCAATATCTCATTTGGAGAGAATTTAAACTCATAACCAAGTGAATTGCAAGCAAAAACATGAGATGGTATGTGCATAGCATAAGAAGAGATTTTTATGACATGAGAAGTTGATTTTCTCATTGGATCAATCTAGAACTTTCTAGGGTCTTCAAATACATTCTATATATACTTGTGAAGAGGTTCAGAGCAAGAGTTGGTGATTCATTTGTGCAAAAAACCATAGATTAACATTGGAGTTTGGAAGAGAAAAAGTGAGAGATCAAAGTTGGATTCAAGGCATTTTCAAGAGTTATCAAGAATTTAATCTTCTCCAACAAACTTCAACAAAGGTTTTCCGCACTTTTTAGCAAGAAAAGACGAGCTCCAACTACTCTGTTTCGACGCTCCGAAGCCGGTATGTGAAATTCACTTTTTCTATGATTTTAGGACGAATTACATTAGATTATTCATGTGGTTAGGATCTGGAAAATGTATAGATGAAATTAGGATCAAGAAATTAAGGATTAGAGACTTTTTTGGATGTGTATGTTTTCTTAATGATGATATATCTCTTTGATCATGGAGTTTTGATGGAATCCAAGAGCATATTTGGAATCCTTGATTTTTTTCCTTCAAGTTTGACTAAAATTTCGTGCGAAACGGTTAAGAATCGATGGTGTTATGTTGCTCGGAAGTTACCGAAAAAATGTCACCGCCAGAACAGCTACAGTACCGCGCGGGTACTGTTCCCACCCCCACTCGCGAGGCCCACACGGACATTGCTTTGGAATTCTGTTGTTCGCACCCCTGGCCCAATGCACATTAACTTAGTTTAATTCATTTTCGTTCTTTTTTTCTATTTTAATAGCTGTTTGGATTAATTGCGTTAAAAATAGTAAAAATGATCAAAAAATTATGAAATTTTTTTCTGTAGATCTTGTTTGTCTTAAGAAACTGTAGGAGTTGAGTTTGCATTTTTAGGATTTTATTTGAATTAGTTATGAATTTCCTTTTGTGCTAATATCCATTGTTATGCATAATTGATATTGCTGTTTGTTTAATTTTGTTCTCTTTGATGCTTTATGCTTCTGAGCTGATTCTTTCGATATGATTTAGAGGAGATACATAGGTTTCCCCTGGAATTTTCTTAGATCTTTTAAATTTTATAGATTCTGTTTTAGGTGTGTAGTTTAGAGCCTTCCCAAATAATGGTTTCGCATGACCAAATTTCACTTAGTAATTGTTTAGATGACCTAGAAATTGATTTAGGTCCTGATTCTGGAATTCTAGAATGTTCAAACATGCATATTCACATAGGAATTTTATTAGAATTTTACAATTTAGTTTGCTATTTTTTTTGGGTTTTGCAAATGATTGTTGCTTTCGGTGTTCTCTCTTGAGTGTTTTGCCTTGTTTGGAGCGTTTGGTGGACTTGGAGCTTGAAGACTTTGGATTCCTTTTTAGAGGAGCTTTTGGACATGATGAAGATGCTTTGGCTAGAAGAGTGGGGCTTGGAGTGGAGCTTTCTTTCTCTTTTAAGTTTGTTTTAGGAGTTGGTAGAATTAGGCTTTTAGGGAGAGCTTTTGTAGAATTAGTTCATTTCTTCCATCAAACATAGAATGCATTGTTTGCTTCTATTCTATCCTATGATGCAAAGTCCTCTTAGGGAAGTTCCATCTCTCCTTAGGAGGGAAGTGGGGCATACCCTAGAGAGTAGAACTTTTGAGGATACACTTCCACTTCGATGTTGGTTCTTGTTGAATTCCTTTGGTTTTCAGCAAGTATGCCAACATTGCAACTTGATCTTGATGACAAATATCTTCTTGGAGTGTGCTTGCTAAAGCTTGGAGATGAAGATTGAAGAAGCTTGAAGATGGAATCTAGCTCAAAGATAAGACCTTTGCTATCATTTCAACTTTGCTGTTCGGAGCGTGTTGTTGCTGTTTGTTGTAGGAGTTTGTTGCTGCTGCTTGGGTTGCCTCCTCTGTATCTTTTGTTTTTCTCTGTATTGTCTGTTGGCTTGTGCTGCTTGCCCTTTAGGCTTGAAGTGAAGTTGATTCACTTTGCTTGTTGCTTTCTTAGGTTCGAGGTTGAGTGGGACTCCCTTGCCTTGCTTGTTTTGCTGCATCTCATGCATACTTACTGTTTACTGTATATCTGTTGTTTCTTTTCCGTTTATCCCCTAGGATCTCTGATTCCCTCTGCGCAGGAGGGAATTATGACAGACATTAGGTGTTAATCCATGCATGACAACATTAGGGTAGTTTTGATTCCCCTTTCAAACCCTAAGATTTTTTAGACTTCTTTCTCTTCTATCTCAGAACAACTCAAAACACAGTAATAAGGACGATCGATGTCGTACGCTACGAGCCTTAAGCTATTTGAGAAAGGTTGCTGGAGGGTCACTCTTCAGTAATCTGATTACTTAGTGTGTTACCCTTAGGGTGACATACGACGTAGTCACCCTCAAATCATAGTCTCTAGTGCGTCAGAGATTGCTAACCTCATGAAAAAACAGTTCTTGCGTAAAAGACTGAAAACAAACATCAAAGTGTCATTTTTGTCCGCTTGGACTCTTAATCAAGAAAAACCCTTTCATAAGGAGATAAAAAACAGTCAGACAAGCTTGTGTCTTCCGTGGCCCGAACTACGTTTGCTCTGATCTTTCATGCTGTATGAAAGTACGTAGGCACGGGATGCGATATCCTAGTGTTGCACCCCAAAATTTGCCCAACATTTCTTTGCCTAGCTTATGTTTCATTTCATTCACATTAGCATTATCATTTGCACTTCATTGACATGTATGCAGGAGATCAAGAGGTATGAGTACCAATCAAGGGCTACACAAGGCTATGAAGATAGCTAAGAAGGTTATTCAAGTGTTTAAGGGTTGATATCCTTGCCAGAGAAGTTAAAAGATCCCCAGAGAGACTGGTTGAAACCAAGAGTGTGTGCCTCCTAGCTTGAGAGTTGTGGGAAGTCATCAGATGATTCTGAGACCATGAAGTTAGACTTGAGGTCTTGAGAGATCTCATGAGAAGTTTTGAAGATCACTTTGAGGCCTAGACAGGTCATTGTGCAAGATTAAGAAGGCTCAGCCATGAGTGGTGCCATTAGGGTTTTGACTGGGTCAACCCTAGGTCAACTGATGATTTGGAGAAGGTTGAGACCTAACCCAAGATCCATGTGATCATGGATTGATGCATTGAGATGTTATAAGGATGATTCCAAGGTTAACTCATCATGATTGGAGAGTTTGAGAAGTTTCAAGCTAGGGTTTCTAAGGCTTGACAGTGTAAAATCCCCTAGTTTGACCCCTATCTTCAAGGCAGTTTAGCTCAAGATGTGATTGTCATCTCATCTTGCCCCCAACATGAATGTTATAGAGCTTGATCTTAGCTTTAATTTGAGTGTTAGAAGTACTTTATAGGATTTGTAGAACTCAAGTTATGACTTTGACAAGTTACAAGTCATCTGAGGTATGTGAATTTGGGGGCTTGAAAGTTGTCCAAATTGCATGAAACTTTTGCCCTAGAAGGATGATTCCTATGAACTTTTGGTCAACATGAATGTTGTTCCTTATCCTCTTAGCTTTTTAGAGAGTACTAGAAGTCCTTGATAGGATTTGTAGAACTCAAGTTATGGCTTTGACAAGTCAAGGGCATTTTGGTCATTTGGAGATTATAGGTCATTTCAACCATAAGGCCATAACTCCTATTTCCAAGCTTCAAATGGGAAAATGTTCAACATCAAACTTGTTCAAAATGATGATTTAAGGCTAGTCAAGAGGTCATGAGATGTTGAAAATGCTTGTAACTCAAAGTTGCAAAAATGACCTAAAATGAGGGTATAAGTTAAATGAACCAAAGTTGGAAATTGACACTTTTGATCTACACATCCAAACCAAGGCATGTAATAGGTAATTTTGACTCTAAAAAGCATTTTAAGAACATTGGTTTAGCCACATTTTTGAATTGAAGTTTAATTTGTGGACTTGCTTTGAAAAGTAGTTACTTACATCTTAAGTAACATTTGCAAAACCTAGAATCAAGGCATAACCAAGGTCCCTTGCAAGCCAAACACTTTCAAAATGTCATGAGGGGAGAAATTGGAAGGGAATGGGATTGATTTCAAGCTGTTAGCAGGGTTGTGCACACCATGGCATGTAAGTGAACTTCTCATGTCATGAGAGATTGAATTTCTCCTTGGAAGGATCTAGAGGGTTCTAGATCATCCCTACATACTCTATATATGGAATAGAAGTGGTTCAGATCATTTTTTGGTGATGATTGAAGGAGAGAGCAGAGATTGAGATTGAAACTTCATTGCTTGCAACTGAATTCGGTTACATCATTTCACTCACTTTCCATCCATTTTCTTGATTGCAATCTCTTCCATGGATGTTACGGAATGATTCCAGATCATAATCAAAGGGAATTCGTGGCTGATTGGTATTCTTGAGCTCAGATTTCTCCACCTGCAACTCAGATTCACATCCAAGAATTGAAGCCATTTCAATCAATTTTATTGCATATAGAAGCTTGGGAGTGATTCATTGAAGGAGTCTGGAGCATTTGAGGGCTTGATTTGAGGTCTTGCTACTTCTGTGCACACAAAATTTTCAGGTTGGTAACCTTTGATCTCTGGCTTGTTTTAGTTAGAATCAATAGGAATTAGGATGATAGATGCATTGTAGAACGGTGTATGAAGGATTTCAGATCATTAATTTGAGAATTATTGACCAATTAAGGATGTTACCATTTTCGGTTGAGAGTTGGTTCTTGCGAATCTTGAGGATTTAGGTTGAATTAATGGTATGAGTGAGTTCCTTGTGAGATTTGGGACAAGTTTCATGTGTAAACCACTTGGAATGGAGGCCTGTGGAGAGAGTTAGGGTTGGGGACGATGACCGGAGCACCACCGGCGGTGGCCGTGATTGCGCGCGAGGTTCAGAGTTTCAAAAGGTTGAAGATGATCCCAGAGCCCTTGGATCAGGGTAGGACCTTTGACCAGATGAAGATCCAATGGCCACGAATGGATTTCAGCTTGTGAAGATTTTTGAGTGATGAAACGCAACGTTTCATTTAAGTTGTGTTTTGGGCCTTGTGAAATAATTGATAATCACACCCCCCTGATGGCCCAATCCATGAATTGAACTGGATTTTACTACTATCTGCACCGTGCATTTATTATTTTACTTGAATTTTCTTTAATTTTTCATTTTATACATGGTTCATGATTAAATCATAAAAAATGGAAAAATGATTCAATTGACCCCATTCTTTTTGCATTAGATTCATGATAGGGTTTAGTACTTTTTAGATAAAGAATATTTTTATTTCATGCATTTTCTGATTTTGTGGGAATTTTTACCTTTTAATTGATATTAAAATAGTCATGTTTGATACTTGATTTTGTGGAATTTTGTGTGATCATGTGATGAGGATTTTGATCTTGATTTTTTGTATGTGGCTAGAATAGATATGCATGATCCCTATAGATTTATCTCACATTTTTGTGATGAGCATAAGTGGTAGTTTAGGTTGAAACCTTTAGAAGCTCCATTTTTAGGGTTTATGGTTGATACCTTTGGATTTAGGACTTAATTTTAGAACTTAATAGATGATTTAGTCCATGGTTTTTGTATGAGGCATTCTTAATTGAATTAGGATCCCTTAGGAATTTTTGTAGAAATTTATAAGATAGTTTGCTATTTTTGATTGATTTTAGTTTAAGTGCTAGTTTTAGATGATTCTAAGGCACTAACTCAACTAGATTAACATCTTTAGTTCCCTTAGATTAGGGTTTTGTTTCTCTTGTTCTTGGATGAGGATGAAGACAAGTTGAAGATGCATTGGATTGCTTGAAGAGGCTTGGATGTGAAGATCTTCCCTTCTTATGGTGTAGTTTTGATTAGGTGTTAAGATTAGGGTTTGTAGGCAGAGCTTCTAGATAGATTCTCTTCCTTCATAAACATGGAATATGTTGATCAATTCCATTCTTCCCTATGATGTAAGGTCCCTTGTAAAGGCCTCATCCCTCCTTTGGTAGGATGTGTGGCCCTTTGCAAATTGGTAGAACCTTTGAGGGTCCCTTTCTCTGATGATAGGATGCTCAGTGGTGACCTTTGGTCTTCACTCTGCTACCAGTCATCCCAACTTTGCTCTTGATAGATGAATCTTTCTCCCTTGTCAGAGGATGGAGTTCCTTGCTTGAAGAAGATTGAAGGATGGAGTTGATACTTCTGTGTGATTGAAGATTACTCTGAGGAGCTGAAGCTTGTAGGAGAAGAGAACCAAGTTGATACTGGTAAAGCAAAGAAAGCTGAAGCAAGAAGAACAAGTTGACACTTGTGAAGAAGATCAAATTGAAATTGAGTGAAAAGCTGAGGCTTGAGGAATAAAGGATAAGTTGACACTTACATTGATACATTGAGAGCCTGAAGGAATCAAGTTGATACTTGTAGTTAGGAGTAAAGCCTGGAGGTGGGATTTACTGTAAAGTTGAGGCTTGAGGAAGAGAGAATGAGTTGATACTTATGTTTGATGGGTTGAAACCTTGGAGGAGCAAGTTGATACTTGCTATTGAAGATGATAGCCTTAAAGGGTGATTGAAGTCTGAAGACTGAGCTGCTGTCAGAAGGTTGCTTTGCTTTGAAGTTGTAGGGGTGGTTGATCTGCTTTCTTTTCTGTATTGATGTGGCTTGTTTGATTTGCTTGATGCATTAGAATAAGTCCATATCTAGACTGATGTAAGCTAGGAGCATGATTGCACTAGAGGTTGAGTTGCTCCCTCTGCTTGTATTTTTACTGTATGGCTTTGCTTGCGGGTATTCGGTAGAGCCCAGCTCCCTTGCCCATGTGGTTTGTGTTTTCTTGATAGCACTTCATTTCATTTCCTATGTATGATTGCAGTCACTGATATCTTGCTTGATAGCACTTTATTTTATTTCTTCTGTATGATTGCAGTTATTCATATCTGGCTTGAGGTTGAGATGAGCTTGTGGAGGCTGATGCCCCACACACATTTCCTCCCTCACTTGCATTGCATGCATTTTACAGTTGTTTTCTGTACTGTTTACTGTTTACTGTTTAAGCTGATGCTTTATCTGTTTCTGTTCATCATTGACATGATCCCCTAGGAATCTCACTTCCTTTGATAAGGAAGTGATGATAGAACTTTAGGTTGAAACCTATGCATGATAACTTCTAGGAGTTCCCTGTTTCAAACCTCAACCATAGGATGAATCCTTGGCATGACAACATTAGGACTTGATAGTCTCCCCGTAGTTGTCCCCTCTCTCTTCTCATCTCGAAACAAATCAAAATACAGTAATAAAGGTTAACTGTTGACGTACGTTACGAGCCTTAAGTTACTTGGGAAATGATTGTTGAAGGGTCACTCTTCAATAGTCAGGGTGTTTAGTATGGTACCCTTAGGGTGACATGCGACACATTCACTCTCAGGTCATAGTCTCTAGTGCGATATTAGTTGCAAACATCCATAAAATACAGTTCTTTCGTAAAAGATAGAAAACAAACTTCAAACATTTTTTGCCCCGTGGGCCCATAAGTCAAAGGAAAGCTTTTCTGAAGAAAAGAGTGTCGTTAACTCCCAGTTCTATCGCAAACGGTAACGCCTAAGTCTCCAAGGGTCGAGCTGTGTACACCAAACTACTGAAACTGTTTGTTAACCCTACTCGATAAAACAGATGAATATGAATTCTCGTAATTCGTATTATCCCGAACTACGTAAGCTCTGATCTCTCAAGCCCGTTGAGAGTACGTAGGCACAATACTGATGTATTGGCGAGCAACCTTCCCCGTAACCCGTAGTAGGTCGAACTACGTTGACTCTGATTTCTCATTCTCTGATGAGAGTACATAGGCATAAAGCGCGATGCTTTGCCGAGTCATTTTCTTTTCTGTTTAAGCCAGCCTTGATAGGTAGATAGATAAAACCAACCCGTCATATAAACACAACAAGCGTGGATCCCATCGAGTACGATGGACGTGAGGGGTGCTAATACCTTCTCCTTGCGTAACCGACTCCCGAACCCAGACAATGGTTGCGATGACCTTGTCTTATACCTTTTCGTCAGGTTTTTCCGATCGTTTCCTTTCCCGCTCTGAGGGATAAATAACGAAAGGTGGCGACTCTTCTGTTTTGCCGGCACCTTATTTTCGCGGAAGCGACAGCTGACGACTCTGCTGGGGACTTGATAGTTTCCTGGGATCCAACGTCCCTTATGTGAGTCAGTTTGGGGATCCAGCGTCCCCTGCGAGAGTCAATCCTAGCGCTTGTATGATTACTTGTTGGGTTGTATTTATTTATTGCATTTTATTTCCCGCACTTTATTTTCAGTATGATATGATTATCTGTGCTGTTGTGGGAGGAGCATTTTGATGAGTGAGAAGCCAGACCCAGGCTTGAGTGAACATAGCATTAGTTGTGGAAATTAGTGGGCGCGTGCTTGCTTGGCAGGCACTAGTGTCTCATGAAATCCACGCTCAGACGAGGTTCTCCCGGTTGACTTCTTTTTCAACCCTTTGGGTTGAGGGGGTTGTTGGTTTGGAGGATTGTCGACTCTGGGGACCGATCATTTGGGATTCAGCCGAGTGAGGCCGCTTCATGAGCTGGTGATGCCACACCTTCTGGGTATCGTATCACCCCTCTTGAATGTCTGTGACGCTGATGACCGCATAGGATGCCGAACTTGAGCCAGTTTAGGTCAATACCTGTGAGTAGGGTTGGGTTTGTTGCAGGAAACCTTAACTTTCATACTTCCTGGTTTTCTTGATAGTGAATCAGTTTTGTCGGGATCAGAGGATCTCATCAGCAGATGTATGGTTGTTCTTGACAGAGCAGAGTTTTGGTCCTGTATCAGAGGACCTTATCTTCAGAGATGTACGTTTGTTCTTGACAGAGCAGGTTTTTGATTGGGATCAGAGGATCTCATCAGCAGATGTATGGTTGTTCTTGACAGAGCAGAGTTTTGGTCCTGTATCAGAGGACCTTATCTTTAGAGATGTACGTTTGTTCTTGACAGAGCAGGTTTTTGATTGGGATTAGAGGATCTCATCAGCAGATGTATGTGTGGTCTTGACAGAGCAGAGTTTCGGTCCTGTATCAGAGGTCCTTATTATCAGATGTGTGTTCTTGACAGAGCAGATTTGTGGTCCGATACTAGGGTTTTCTTCTTATTAGATCTATGGTTGTTCTTGACAGAGCAGTATTATGGTTTTGTTGATACAGAATCTCCACAGCACAGTTGCCTTGATCTCCTGCTGCATGATTGCATTTTTGCATTGCTTTGCATACCCATTTGCATTTCATTAACGTGTGTCTGTGTTGCAGGTACCGTTTCCCCCGATCCAGGATTTCTTGCCTTCTATTGTGCTATCATGGGTTCTCTGAGGAAGACCGTGGCTTACAAGCTCCCTGCTCCTGATGTTGTTCAGCTGACTGGTTTGATTGCTTTAGCAGATGATTCTATGAGAGATGAGTTCAGAAAGTCTTACGGCAAACTGCTCAGTCTGGTTCGTAAACCTTCTGCATTTGAGTTGAATGGGTTGCATGCCTTGTTGCAGTTCTAGGATCCTCCGTTGAGATGCTTTACTTTCCAGGATTTTGCTCTCGCACCTACGCTAGAGGAGTATCTTGATTTGTTAGGTGTGCCTATCAAGAGTCAGATGCCCTTCGTTCATAAGGAGGCTGAGCCTAATCTGGCTAGTCTAGCTCCGTCACTTCATCTGGATGCCTCCGAGTTGGTCTTGTCTAGTTGGAACAAGGTTCACGGTTTCTCCTTGCAGTTCTTAGTGGGAAAGGCTCAGAAGTGCGCCAAAGACGGATGTTGGGTCGTGTTCAACGCCATTCTCGCTCTGTGCATATATGGCATCATTCTGTTCCCCAATATGCCCGACTTTGTGGACTTCGACGCCTTCCACATCTTTGCTTCAGGGAATCCAGTCCCTACCTTGATAGGAGATATCTACCATTCCATCCACTACAAAAACGAGAACAGAAGGGGTAAGAATGTCTCGTGCTGTGTGCCCTTGCTCTATAAATGGCTTTATAGTCATCTACCCAAGAGGGGTCCCTTTGCTTCGTCTGCAGCCACAGCTGAGTGGTCTGAGCGTTTGATGAGTCTATCGACGGAGGGTATTGACTGGTTTGATAGAGATAGGTTGGGTACCGAGATTATCTTCAGCTGCAGCGGGTTTCCGAACGTGCCTTAGATAGGCAGGAAAGGCTGTATAAACTATAATCCGTCTCTGCTGGTCCGGCAGTTTGCTTACGTTTTGAGAGCTCCGCCGAAGGATGAAGAGGTGCAGGAATCTCTGTACCTCACTGGTCTTCTAGAGGGGGATATGTTATCTAAGCTTCAGCGCGCTTGGAATGGTATTAGTAAGCGGGGAAAACCATTGCTGGGGAAAAGCAATAGCCAGGCCTACACTCCGTATGTGACTTGGATCAGAGCAAGAGCAGATGCTATAGGGATGTCGTTTCCTCCCGCCAAGCCAGAAAGTTCTCCAGTGGTTGAAGAGCCTACCACCGTGCCTATTCAGCAGCATAATCAGGTGTTAGCTGAGAGAGATGAGCTGAAGAGGGCAAATGAAGAACTGGAGAAAGAATTGGCTCAACTCAGAAGCGAGAGAAGCGAAGTTGTTCATTCCTTCAAGAGGCAGACAGAGCTGGTGAACCAGCTAGGTACAGACTTGACTAAGCAGATAGCTGAGCGCGAGCGCATGGGTCGAGACTTCAAAGCTGTCAACGATGTACTGACCACGAAGAAGCAGCACTTGGACGAAGCGTATCGGAGGATATCCAAGTTTAACCAGCATTGGAAGGCCACCCTAGCCAACAGGAAAGAGCGGGAGGATAAGCTGATGTAACAGATCTCCAAGCTGAAAGCCCAGGTGAAGGCCAGTGAGAAGAGGTTTGATGAAGAAACCGCTCGCCGATATGCCGCTGAAGGCCAGCTCAACAGGGCTCTTGCTAACCTGAAGGAGCGCAAACTGACGTTTGAGTCCAAGAAGCGGAAGCTAGAAGATTGTTTCGGTGAAGGAGCATGGGAAGATTCGGTCGAAGGTCTTCAATACACCATTATGTAGAGGGAGTTACTCGTCGAAGGGTTACTCACTCGGCCTGGTCATCCGGAAACGAAGGGGTTGTTAAAAGAGTTTCGCGCCCGTGGTCGTGCTTGACTATTTGTATTCCTTTTGTTTGATCATTGTTGTATGCTGACCATCACCAGGCTTGTTGGTCGAGGTCATGCTATTGATTCTGCTTGTACTCAGTGACGTTGTGTACTTCCTTGATGGGCTTTCTTCATATATATGAGATGTTATTTCCATGACTGGACTCGGACTTCTTATTATCAGCACTGGCACTCAGGCACTAGGATCGGGGAAAATCTCC
The DNA here is from genome assembly GCA_963859935.3 of Lathyrus sativus. Taxonomy (NCBI): domain Eukaryota; kingdom Viridiplantae; phylum Streptophyta; class Magnoliopsida; order Fabales; family Fabaceae; genus Lathyrus; species Lathyrus sativus. The sequence goes on along the minus strand of OZ012740.1, from coordinate 444,613,371 downwards.
CTAACACACAGACACATGTTTGCATTTGCATGAAGCATCTGCATAACGAGCACTTTGTCATTTTTTTTCCTAACCCTTTTGTGTTTTCAGGTTGTTTCAGGTTGTTCCAGGATTGACCAGAGACCAATCCACCGCTATCCGACCAGAGAAAATCAAACCAGAATCATGGAGCAAGTGCAAATTGATGTTCAAGAACTCCGTGAAAGAATAGACCGCTTCATGGAGCTCATGTAAGCGGTCGCCAATGGCCAGGATCAGCTCAGAACCTTGGTTCAGCCTCTGATTTCAAGAGTCGATAGCAATGGCGTACTCCATGGTGGGACCGTGCCTACCCCTCTGTCGCTTGCGCGAAAATAAGGTGTCGGCACAACAGAAGAGTCACCACCTTTCGTTATTTATCCCTCAGAGCGGGAAAGGAAACGATCGGAAAAACCTGACGAAAAAGGGTAAGACAAGGTCATCGCAACCGTTGTTTGGATTCGGGAGTCAGTTACGCAAGGGGAAGGTATTAGCACCCCTCACGTCCGTCGTACTCGACGGGATCCTCGCTTGTTGTGTTTACTTGGACGGGTTGGTTTTATTCTATCTACCTATCAAGGCTGGCTTAAAAAGAAAAGAAAATGACTCGGCAAAGCGTCGCACTTTATGCCTACGTATTCTCATCAGAGAAAGAGAAATCAGAGTCAACGTAGTTCGGCCTACGACAGGTTATGGGGGAAGGTAGCTCGCCAATACATCAGTATTGTGCCTACGTACTCTCAACAGGTATGAGAGATCAGAGCTTACGTAGTTCGGGAAACTACGGTTTATTTCCTTTCTTTTACGAAAGAAGTGTTTTTTATTGTGTTTGCGATTTCAATCGCACTAGAGACTATGACCTGAGAGTGAATGCGTCGCATGTCACCCAAAGGGTACCATACTAAACATCCAGACTGTGGAAAAGAAACTCTCCCACAATCCTTTCTCAGATAGCTTAAGGCTCGTAACGTACGAAAGAAATCATTCATGATCACTGTATCTTAAACTGTTTTGAGATGAGAAGAGAACAGGCCCAACTAGGAGGGAGACTATCAAGTCCTACTGTTGTCATGCCATGGATTCATCCTATGGTTGAGGTTTGAACAGGGATCTCCTAGAAGTTGTCATGCATAGGTTTCAACCTAAAGTTCTATCATCAATTCCTTATCAAAGGAAATGAGAGTCCTAAGGGATCATGTCAATGATACACCAAAACAGACAAAGCATCAGCTTAACAGTAAAATGCATGCAATGCAAGTGAGGGAGGAAATGTGTGTGGGGCTTCAGCCTCCACAAGCTCATCTCAACCTCAAGCCAGAATGGATAACAGTAATCATACTGAAATGTAAAACCTCATGCTATCAAGCAATAACAGTAAACTACAATCATACAGAAGAAAGAAATAACATGCCATCAGGCAAACAAACCACATGGGCAAGGGAGCTGGGCTCTACCGAATACCCGCAAGCAAAGCCACACAGTAACAATACAAGCAGAGGGAGCAACTCAACCTCTAGTGCAATCATGCTCCTAGATTCTACTTATTCTAAATATGGACTTATTCTAATGCATCAAGCAAATCAAACAAAACATGCCAATACAGAAAAGAAAAAGAAAAGAAAGCAGATCAACTCCTCTCTCAACTTCAAGCTTCAGCTCTTCTAACAGCAACCCAGTCTTCAGACTTCCATCACTCTTGACAAATATCAATTTGCTTTTCCAGGTTTCAACCCTTCAACATAAGTTTCAACTTATCTTCTCTTCTCTAAGCTTCAGCTTCTTGATCAGTTCCACCTTCAGGCTTCACCTAACCACAAGTATCAACTTGATCTCCTTCAGGATCTCCAGGTATCAAAGTAAGTATCAACTTCCTTTATTCTTCAAACTTCAGCTCTTAATGCCCTATATGTCCCATAGTCTAATTTGTCCTGAAAACCCAAAATTCTAGTGTTATTGTGGACCTATGTTGAAGTTTGACCTAATTCTACACAACCTAATTCCATCTAATCAAAACTATCCTAAAAATCATCACAAAATTATGGAATAAATCCAGGGGGAAGCTAAAAGCATATATCTAACTATCCTAAAAAGAATGGCCTAAAAATGTTAAGGGAACTACCTAAACAAAATTCTACAAATTCATGTATCAATATAAAAGAAATAAAAAGCAATTAAAATGAAAAATATGCGAAAAATACTAAAAATGCATGAAAGGAAAATATTTTTATTTTATATTTTTCTAGACATGAATATGAAATGGGAGCAAAAATTCCCATTAAAAAATATTTAATTTTCAAATTGATATGATTTTTTAAAGATTGAAATAAAATGGAAGAAATTAAAATGAATCATGAAGGGATGGGGTGCAGCTAGCAAGGCAATGCAGTTCAATTCACGCGTGGGCCCAGACTGGGGGTACAAAAAGCAAGTGCGCTAGGCCCAATTCTTAATCAGAAATTAATTAAGAAAATGAAAAGAAAAAGACAAATCCACGGTGCAAATAGTCATGATATTCAGTTTAAAATTGAAGTGGGCCTTGATTGGGGGTGGGAATAGTCATTATTCACTTAAGCCCAGAACTCAGTTTTTTAATGAAACGCATCGTTTCATGCTAGCTCAGGATTCCCTCCAAAATGAAATTAAACACGGGCCGTTGGATTAGACGAGGGTCAAAGGGTCTTGCTTGATCTAATGGCTGAGAGGTTGTCTTCAACCTTCAGCTAGGGTTTGCTGAAACTCCATGGAAATGCAGAACCATAAGCTTCATCTTCCTCACCTCGTGCTCTCTCATTTCTCCATCAAAACTCAAAGTTTAAAACCCTAACATGCTCCATTTTTCATGCTGAACACAATCATAATCTCAAATTCCATTGAAACTTCCTCTAACACGAAACCCGATAGCAACTTCAAATTATTGATCAAGAACCAATCTTAACAATTCTCAAAATTAATGGTCCTAATCTCATCCTCATGCTTCCCTGAACATTTCTTGCTATTAAACTAGACTTATCTCTCAAGATTCAGCAAGATATAAGGTCAAACAGAAATGGTGTCCATAATCCAATCTTCACCAATTCTCTTCAAACTCTCCAAAATCCATCACCTATGTGTCTCTAACCTTTCTACACTAACAAACTAACCTAATTATGCATAAAACATGGTGTAGGGAAGAATTTGCAAACCTGGTTAATCTTGATGAACAGATGATGAAATCCACCAATTCAGACCTTGAAACTCTTCAGAAAGTTTCCCTAGATGCCAATCTTGCTACTGTTTGCAACAATTTTGATGGAGAAAGCCTCAATCTCAGAATTCGATTCTGACTTGCCACCTTGAAATATCAATCACCAACTCTTCAATTCACCATGGATTTGATCTCAAATCAATCTGCACAGCTTCACTATGATGTATAGAATGTGTTTGTGTGGAAAGAATGAATGGAAATGAAGAAGAATGAAGAAATGAAACTTGACTTGCAATGGAAGATTCTTGATCTCACTCTCTCTTCTCTGCACCAATTCTCACCAACCTTGCATCTGAGCAAGTTATACATGTTATATAGAGTGGTTTAGAATCATCTAGAACCATCTAGGATCATCCAATGAGTATTTGGAAATCTCATGTCATGACATTTTGATTTCAATTCTCCTTATGTGCTATCTCATGCCATGGTCCTTGTAACCTTCAATTCTGACTTGAATTTCTCCCCACATGAGATTTATGATGAGTTACAATGCATAACCAACTTGTACATTGAGTTCTTTTGAGTTTTGCTTTGGTACCTTAATATGCAAGTAAGCCATTTCCAAGGCATCCCTATGATCCAAGCCCCAAATCAAAATTATGGATGAACCATTGTTCTTAGAATGTCATTTGGAGTCAAAATGACCTATTATATGACATGGTTTGGATTTATAGCTTGTGATTTCCAATTTTCAATTTCACCTTAATTAACTTATGCCTCCATTTTAGGTCATTTTCATCACTTTTTGATACAAGTCTTTTCAACATCTCATGACCTCCCTACTAGCCCTAAAACATCATTCTAAGCAAGTTTTATGTTGAAGATTTTTCCATTTGAAGCTTGGAAATAGGAGATATGGCCTTATGCTTGAAATGACCTATAATATCCAAATGACCAAAATGCCCTTGACTTGTCAAAGCCATAAGTTGAGTTCTACAAATCCTATCAAGGACTTCTAGTAGTCTCTATAAAGATAAGAAGATGCTCTACAACATTTATGTTGACCAAGAGTTCATAGGAATCATCCTACTAGGGCAAAAGTTGGATGCAAGTTGGGTGACTTTCAAGGACCCATATTCACATACCTCAGATGACCTGTAATTTGTCAAAGTCATAACTTGAGCTCTACAAATCCTATCAAGGACTTCTAGTACTCAAATTAAAGCTAAGAACAAGCTCTATAACATTCATGTTATGGGGAAGATGAGATGACAATAACATCTTGAGCTAAACTGCCTGGAAGATAGGGATCAAACTAGGGGATTTTACACTATCAATCCTTAGAAACCCTAGCTTAAAACTTCTCAAACTCCTCAATCATGATGAGTTGGTCTAGGAATAATCCTTATAGCATCTCAATACATCATTCCATGATCACATGGCTCTTGGATTAGGTCTCAACCCTCTCCAAATCATCATTTGACCTAGGGTTGACCCAGTCAAACCCTAATTCCACCACTCATGGCTGAATCTTCTGAATTCTTGTACAATGACCTCTATAGGCTTCATGATGGCTTTCAAGACATCTCATAAGCTTTCTCAAAGCTTCAAGTCCATCCTCATAGTCTCAAAATCATCTGAGGAGCACCCACAACTCTCAAGTTATGAGACACACAACCTTGGTTTCAACCAATCTCTCTGAGGATCTCTTGAGTTCTCTGACAAGGATATCAATCTTTGAACATTTGAATAACTCTCTTGGCTAGCTTCATAGTCTTGATGGGTACTCATACCTCTAGAAGTGTTGGTCAAATTTTGGGGTGCAACAGCTGCCCATATTCAAACGGCTTGAACCTGACTGGGTGAGGAGCGAACGGCTCTCAGCCAATCAAGGTGCGAGACGGTTGAATACCGATAAACCCAGAAATTTGTCAACTGCACAAGCACACGGTACTCTGATGGGAACAAATCTTCGAACACTGAAATAATAGTTGCACGGCAACTTGCTGGGGACATACTGATCTGAACCTTGTCGTCAGTTATCCACATTAAATTCCTCTGCCATCGTCATCAGACACCCGATTTCGCCGTCAGGCGACCAGAACACCCAACATCGCCGCTGGATAACTAAAGAATCTAACATCGCCGTCGGACAACCAAAATACCCAACATCGCCGCTGGAAAACTAAAGAATCTGACGTCGCCGTCGGACCACCAAAACACCCAACATCGCCGCTGGAAAACTAAATCACCTGACATCGCCGCCAGATCAGACATCCAACATCGCCGCTGGAGAACTAACTCACCTGACATCGCCGCCAGAAACAAACATCCAACATCGCCACTGGAGCTTCAAAGGATCTGACATCGCCGCCAGAAACAAACATCCAACATCGCCGCTGGAGAACTGACTCACCTGACATCGCCGTCAGAAACAAACGTCCAACATCGCTGCTGGAGAAATAGAGAATCTGACATCACCGTCAACCAAACATAACTCTGAGCAACACCCGACATCACCGTCAAGTACTCAACATAATCTGACTTCGCCGTCAACTCTCAACATCGTCTGACCTCGCCGTCAGGGTGAAGAAACTTCATGGGGAATTGGTCACATCATCAGGTTGATCATGCCATCAGGAATTCAAAGAAATTGTCGGACATCAGCCGGACTTCAACCATCGGGTTGATCATGCCATCAGGCATTCCAAGAGATTGTCGGGCATCAGCCGGTCTTCAACCATCAGGTTGATCATGCCATCAGGCATTCCGCCTTACTGTCGGGCATCAGTCGGACTTCATCAGTAAGTCGGGAATAGAATTCTTGGTCAATCATGAGCCAACTGGGAACATCTAAACCTCTGCCATCAGGCACTCTGCATCAGCTGAGAGAACTGCTTCATTAACACGGTCAGACTTCAATCATGGAGTCTTCAAGGGAGGTTTCAACTTCGCCGCTTAGAAAACTTGCTGGGGAGGACGCTTCGCCGCTGGGGAATCTGGAGAACTATCAAGTAACTCCGCTCCGAGGGTCCAGAAATCATTCTGAATAAATCAACTCTGCTGAGGACTTCAAGAATCATCTTGGACAAATAACTCCGTCGGGGACTTTCAAGAATCATCTTGACCCGATAACCAACCTGGAGATTTTAGGAATCATCCTGAGCGAACATTCTGTTGGGGATTTCAGGAATCATCCTGGGCAACCTTTACCGGGTACTCTAAGCGTCATCTTGAGCAACCAACTCTGGAGACTGCACTGGGGTCTTAAGAATCATCTTAAGCAAACGGCCCTGCTGAGGAATTCAAGAATCATCTTGAACCGAAGACTTCGCTGGGGATCTCAAGAATCATCTTGAGCAAGCGACTTTGTTGGGGAGAATTCCGGGGATCATCCTGAGCAATCAATTCTGCGGCGGAATACCTGCAAAACAAGAACGGTAACAACCTAGATCATGTTTATTATGCATATGCTTCGGCAATGGCGCAATGCTCCACACGGTGGAAATGCTATGCGTTTATGATAAATGCTATGCAATCATGCAGCATGATGTGATCCCGTCAGCAAAATAAATGCTGAAGGGGCATTCTCCTGTCAAGGAGAAAGAACTACTCAGATAGAGGAATCATCCTGCTGAGGAGAACATGGTCACACCAATCTCAATTGGACTCCGCAGGGGGCACAACTCCAGTTGACTGCTGCGGGGGAAACAACTTCAGTTGACTGCTGCAGGGGAACGAAGCTCTACGAGAACCTGGACCCGCTGAGGGAAAGCGATGTCAATCGCGGGAATAAACTGTGTGGCCTTCTCGGCTACTTCTCTGGAGATGACGACTTTGTGGGGAAACAACTTCAGCTGCTCAACACTCCACTGGGGAAAAACCAATCATGGTTTGAGCAACTTCCAAGGATTCGGCTCTCTTGGGTATCTGCAAACTCGGCTGAGGAAGGAGAACTCATTCTGCTTCGCTGGAGAGAGTACGACTCTGGTGAGGAATCTCAATTCCGCTAGGGAAGAAGGAATCATCCGACTTCGGGGGGGAGTACGACTCTGGTGGGAAATTTTAATTCCGTTGGAGACTTCATCTGGACTATCAGTTGCTGCGTATTTCGGCGTACGAATAGTTTCCTACGAAACCTGCAATTGTGACCTGGTGCTGGGGGATGAATTCATGCTTCGGCGCCTGACTCAGCTGAGGAGATGACGTTCCTTCAGGATGCATCTAATTGGGGAGAGAATCATCTCCGCCTGGGGAGACATATCAATGCTCATTATCTCGTGTTCAGACTCTACAGGGAGAGGCTACTGAACTCTGCTGGAGAAGGAGGAATCATCTTGTTTCTGGATGCGCACGGCGCGCTGTCTGGAATATGCTACACCTGTAACAAAACAGACAAGATACCCTTCTCAAAGGGACCTATCAAGGTTATTATCTCGTGACAATATTCAAGTACTTAATTGTTTCAACAATCAGTGGCCTAGGCCCGTAAGTTTATGTATGCGCATTTTATCAAAAACATCGGCGTTCTTTTTTGCAAACAAAACAGATAAATGCTAAACAGACAAACAGAATTGTTGAATAGTATGCATTTTATTGATAACGAACCCCTGAATGGGTAAAAATGTTTTACAACAGATGCAAGCTCCTGGAATGAGGAAGCCGCGCAAAAATAAAACATAAATATACATCAGTATATACAAATGTCGGCAACGAGGCGTAGACGAACACCATGAGTTGATCCCTCTATGACCCACTCGACTTCGATACTTCTCCGACGCTTCAGCTTCGGAAGAGATTGATTCGGACAAACGGACCTTAGGTCCTCCAAACCACTAAACAATGAAAGTCCACACGCGGAACGCAGTCATTTGCTTTTTCAAATCCCTAACTTTTGCGTGAACCGCCCTTTACGGGTTTTCAGTTCACCGGGATACCCTTTCTTGCCGAAGCCGCCCAGTGTAGGTTTTCGACTTCGCGGGTGTACATTTTTTCAATATATCCCTAATTTTTGCCCGAACCTTTTATTTTGTTTTTGGTTCGCCGGGATGCCCCTTTTTTTCCTGGACTCTCTTTTTTTTGTCCAGCGGGTCGCTTTCAAGCAAAGTATTTTTTAACTGCGTCCGCGTTCACCGGGGATGCAAAATCTTCACCATCCATCGTGGATAACAACAAAGCTCCTCCCGAGAATACCTTGCTGACGACGTACGGACCTTCGTAATTCGGAGTCCACTTGCCCCGGTGATCGGAGTGTGGAGGAAGAATCTTCTTCAGGACGAGATCACTCGTCTGAAAGCTTCTAGGACGCACCTTTTTATCATAAGCTTTCTTCATTCGGCTTTGGTACAGACGACCAAACGCAATCGATGCTAACCTCTTCTCGTCCATCAGGCTGAGTTGGTTCAGACGATTCGTGATCCATTCTGTCTCGTCGAGTTTCACATCAACCAAAACTCGCAAAGAAGGGATCTCCACTTCTAACGGTAGGACAACTTCCATACCGTACACCAAGGAGAAAGGAGTTGCCCCGTTTGACGTACGTACTGTTGTACGATAACCGTGCAATGCAAACGGCAGCATCTCGTACCAGTCTTTGTAGGTCACAACCATCTTCTGAACAATCTTCTTTATGTTCTTGTTGGCTGCTTCGACGGTGCCATTCATCTTCGACCGGTAAGGAGATGAGTTGTGGTGTTCGATCTTGAAACTCTGGCACAACTCCTTCATCATCTTGTTATTCAGATTCGAACCATTATCAGTAATGATCCGCTCGGGAATTCCGTAACGACAAATGATGTCCCTCTTTATGAATTTAGCCACCACCTGCTTGGTCACATTAGCATATGAGGTTGCCTCCACCCACTTGGTGAAGTAGTCGATAGCTACTAGAATGAAGCGATGACCGTTAGATGCAGTGGGCTCGATCTTGCCTATCATGTCGATGCCCCACATGGAGAACGGCCACGGGGAGGATATGACATTCAACGGGCACGGCGGCACATGAACTTTATCAGCATAAATCTGGCATTTATGACATCTCTCCGCGAATCTGAAGCAATCAGACTCGATCGTCAGCCAGTAGTATCCTGCTCTCAGGATCTTCCTCGTCATAGCATGCCCGCCGGCGTGCGTACCAAATGTGCCTTCATGGACTTCTTCCATGAGCATACTCGCCTCTTTCTCATCTACACATCTGAGTAGCACGAGATCGTGGTTTCTCTTATACAACACTCCATCAGGATTGAGATAAAAATTTCCAGACAGCCTCCTCAGAGTCTTCTTATCCTGGGTAGACGCACCCGCAGGATACTCCTTAGTCATAAGGAAGGTCTGGATGTCATGGAACCATGGCTTGCCGTCGGCGGCTTCCTTGATTGCAAAGACAAATGCAGGTCTATCAAGACGCGAAAGGACAATTCTTGGAGCTTCATTCCAAAAATTGACTTTATACATTGAAGCCAACGTGGCTAAGGCATCAGCCATCTGATTCTCTGCTCTGGGCACATGGAGCTCCACTCGATCAAAGAACGGAAGTAGCCTTCTGGCATAATTCATGTACGGCACCAAATTCGATTGACGAATCTCCCACTCCCCTTTAATTTGGTTGATCACAAGCGCTGAGTCACCATATACGTCTAGATTCTTGATTCTCAAATCAATTGCCTCTTCTAGACCCATGATGCATGCTTCGTACTCCGCCTTATTATTGGCGACTGGAAACGTCAGTCTCGCAGTAAACGGGATGTGGGATCCGTGGGGAGTCATGATGATCGCCCCAATGCCACTTCCATAGGAATTAACCGCCCCATCAAATATCAATTTCCACTGGGATTTCCTATCTGGCCCCTCGTCGGGCAACGACTCATCGTAATCCTTCGCTTTGAGAAACATAATATCCTCATCAGGGAATTCAAACTTCATCGGCTGGTAATCCTCGATCGGCTGTTCGGCAAGGTAATCAGATAATACGCTTCCCTTGATGGCTTTCTGGGACACGTACTGAATATCATATTCCGTTAACACCATTTGCCATCTGGCAATCCTGCCCGAAAGAGCCTGCTTCTCGAAGACGTACTTGATCGGATCCATCTTCGAAATTAGCATAGTGGTGTGATTGAGCATGTACTATCGTAGACGTTTGGCAGCCCAAGCTAGTGCACAACACGTCTTCTCCAGCATCGAGTAGCGAGATTCACAGTCAGTGAACTTTTTACTCAAGTAGTAAATGGCATGCTCCTTTCTGCCCGTCTCGTCGTGCTGACCGAGAACACACCCCATACTATTCTCAAGAACTGTCAAGTACATGATTAATGGCCGTCCAGCCACTGGGGGTATCAAGATTGGAGGTTCTTGGAGATACTGCTTTATCTTGTCAAATGCCTTCTGGCAATCCTCATTCCAAGTAATTGTCTGATCTTTCTTTAAAAGCTTGAACATCGGTTCACATGTGGCCGTGAGCTGAGAGATAAACCTTGCAATGTAGTTTATTCTGCCCAAGAAACCACGAACTTCTTTTTCTGTTTTCGGCGCTGGCATTTCTTGAATGGCTTTTATCTTCGCAGGATCAACCTCGATGCCTCGTTCACTCACGATAAACCCTAGTAACTTTCCGGACCGCACTCCGAAAGTGCACTTATTAGGATTCAGCCTCAACCTGAACTTCCTAAGCCTCTCAAAAAGCTTCAATAAGTTGACCAGATGCTCTTCCTCCGTTTGGGACTTCGCAATCATGTCATCAACATAGACCTCGATCTCATGATGAATCATATCATGAAACAAAGTTACCATTGCTCGTTGGTAAGTGGCCCCTGCGTTCTTCATACCGAAGGGCATTACCTTATAGCAGAACGTTCCCCAAGGGGTGATAAACGTCGTTTTCTCCATGTCCTCCGGCGCCATCTTGATCTGATTGTAACCGGAGAAGCCATCCATGAACGAAAACACGGAGAACTGGGCTGTGTTGTCGACCAACACATCGATATGAGGCAACGGGAAATCATCTTTAGGGCTCGCCCTATTCAAATCCCGATAATCGACGCACATGCGTACCTTACCGTCCTTCTTCGGTACAGGTATTATGTTGGCGAACCATGGAGGGTAAGTGGTGACCGCTAAGAAGCCAGCATCAAGTTGTTTCTGCACTTCTTCCTTGATCTTAACGACCATATATGGTCTCGTCCTCCTAAGCTTCTGCTTAACGGGAGGGCAATCTTCTCGTAGCGCCAAGTGGTGGACCATGATGTCCGTGTCAAGTCCGGGCATATCTTCGTATGACCAAGCAAAGACGTCACTATACTCTCGAAGCATCTCGACCAGTCTCTGCTTGACATCACTCTGCAACGCAGCCCCTATCCTGACATTTCTGACGAGCTCTTCAGAACCCAGGTTCACGATTTCGATCTCCTCCTCATGAGGCAGAATAACCTTCTCCTCTTGTTTCAACAAGCGGGCCAACTCTTCAGGAAGGTCTTCATCTTCATCAATCTCTTCTTCGGCTTGATAGATCAGGCAATCGAAGTCGAAGTGAGCCGTAGAAGGTCCAGAGTCGATGTTATATGTTATGTGGATCCTGCAATAACAAGGGTTAAGTTTAAAACAAGAATATGCAGGTTAGCACATACCCCATTGCCATTTTACTGTTTTTCAAAACGAATATAAAACAGGAATAACAGAGATCACAATATTTGAATACGAAGAAAACGCCTTTGATTTATTAACAAAATGCATGTACATAATCCAACAAGGCCCTGACAATAAAACCGCTATGCCCCGGGTAGGACATAGGGTTGTACAATGATTGGAAAAAGTAAGTCATTACTCTTCACTTGTCATCTGGATGATATCCTTGATGGTCCAATTGTTGAGGCCCTCGCCCGGCTTGCTTGGCTGAATCCAAGAGTCGAGGTCACAATCGCTATCCCCGCTGTCTTCAGACACCGCGTTGATGCTTTCGAAGATCACTCCGCCACTGGTAAATTGGACCGGCCCATTACCTCGAGACGCACTGCTAGACGAAGAAGAAGAAGCTTCAGCTCCGGGAGAATACCCCAATCCAAACTTATCCTGCTTGTTGGGTATCTCCAGAATATGCCCCCAGCCTGGGGTAGATCCAGCTTGGACGACGGCCCGAGCTTCTTTGAATGAGGAGAGATTCATCTCTGGCTTTTCTATGACTACAGGAGCTACCTCTTTCACTTTGACAGCCTCGAACGTTTAGCAAAGAGTCTCATGGATTTCGCCATCCATTTCAACATACTTAAAGGATGACAAATGGCTCACCATTATGTCCTCCTCGCCGCAAACGGTTACTATGCTTCCTCCGACAGCATATTTGAGCTTTTGGTGCAACGTGGAGGTCACGGCACCAGCAGCATGGATCCATGGCCGGCCCAAGAGGCAACTGTAGGCAGGCATGATGTCCATAATATAAAAGACCGTGTCGAACGTTTCCGGACCGACTTGGACCGGCAGGGTCACCTCCCCGAAAACGTGGCGTTTAGTTCCGTCGAATGCTTTCACCACCAGATCACTGGGCGTGCAGATCACTCCACGAGTATCCAACTTCATTAAGGCCTTCTTCGGAAGCACATTAAGCAACGAACCCGTGTCCACTAGCACGTGCGACATGATCGTGCCCCTACACTCTATCGAGATGTGCAGGGCGCTGTTGTGATTCCTCCCTTTTGGTGTCAGCTCTAAGTCTGTGAAACCTAGCCCGTTGCCAGCATTAACGTGGGCTACCACTTCTTCTAGCTGATTCACCGATATCTCTTGCGGTACGTAGGCAGCATTCAATACCTTCAGCAACGCATTGCGGTGTGCTTCAGAACACAACAACAAGTTCATAATAGAAATCTTCGAGGGCGTTTGATGGAGATGGTCTACAATCTTGTAGTCGCTCTTTTTGATCAACCGCATAAACTCCTCGGCATCTTTGATAAGCAAATCTTTCTCTACCCCACACAGGACCTCTTCGACGACTTTGCTTTTACCCTTATCGGCCGCATCAGCTCTGGCCGCTTTCTCTGCCACGACTTCCGGCGGTGCAAATACTCTTCCACTGCGAGTAATACCACTGATTCCTGCAAGGTTCTCCACAGTTGACCCGTACGGTTCCAGCGCCAACTTCTGCCCGTTGCAATAGACTTCAGCCCCATAATGCCACGGAACGACGTTAGTGCTCTCGAAGGGTATCGACCCGGCTTTGGTAATAGTGATTGTAGGCGGTCTGGGCGCAGAAATGGTTATTGGCCGGCGAGGGATGGTGATGGTGGTGACTTCGTCGGCCTGCTTCAACACTACATCTCCTGATACACTTTCAGTCCTCCGGCTAAACTGCAGAATCCCCTCAGCCATCAGAATTTGAATTCCTTCAACCAGCTGCTCACATCCGTCAGAATGTGTAGCACAGTCCATGCATAGTTCTCCGCACCCTGGAAAGAACCCTTTTTTCAACAACTTATCTTTAACGAAGCTAAGCGGCGTCTTTAGGTCTCTGACATCAGTCAGCAGATCTGCACTCTCTTCTTCGATAATGGCGTTCACTCCGCCTCCCCTATGATTCGGCATAGGATTCTTCGTGACATTGGGCACATTATCGGAGAAGTTAATGATCTTGGCATCTACCAGGTCCTGCACCTTGTGCTTAAAGGCTTTGCAGTTCTCGATTGTGTGGCCAGGTGCCCCTGAGTGGAAGTCGCAAGTAGCATTTGCGTCGTACCCTGGTGGAGGTGCCCCTGTCAAGGGAGCCATCGTCCTCTTCTGAACCAACTGAAGCTGAAGCAAAGTCTGCAAGAGTTGCGCGTATGACATGGGCGGTGCCTCGAAGTGACGGTTTGCCAAAGGTGCCCGATTCTGGTATTTTCTATATCCCTGCTGATTCGGTTGCTGCTGCTGCTGCGGAGCCGCTGGGATATTTATACTGGCTATCTGTTGCTGAGGGCCCTTGCCCTTCCTTCGAGCGTTGGTCACAGCGCTCGTCTCTCCTTCTCGTCATTTACCAGCATAAGGTTTCTTTCCACCTCCTCCAGCTGAGGATGACTCACCTTGAATTTTCCCGATTTTGATTCCATTCTCGACGTGCTCGCCCATGATAATGAGAGCTGAGAACGTCCCAGACATACCGCTGACTAACTTTTCATAGTAAACCCCTGGGAGGGTGGCTACAAACATCTGCACGAGCTCTCGTTCAACCATCGGCGGCTGAACCCGAGCTGCCAACTCACGCCACCGCTGGGCGTACTCCTTAAATCCTTCATTATTTCTCTGTGGCAGGTTCTGGAGCTGGACTCGGTTCGGGGCCAAGTCGCTGTTGTACTGGTAATGGTGGACAAACGCTTCAGCGAGATCCTTCCATGTGCGCACACTAGTGGGCTCTAGACCCATGTACCACTCGAGGGATGGTCCGGAAAGACTGTCTTGGAAGAAGTGCATCAGCAACTTCTCGTCTTCGGAATAGGCAGACATCTTCCTGTAGTACGATCTCAGGTGGACACGAGGGAAAGTGGTGCTCTTATATTTCTCAAATTCAGGTACCCTGAACTTAGGAGGTACCTTGAAATCAGCAATTAATCCCAGCTTGGACATATCAACGCCCAAAGTATTCTGATTCTCAATATCTCTCATTTTATCTTCAAGTGCTTTGAATCTGAGTCGCGCTTCAGCATTCAGCTCCCCCTCAGCACCTCTTTGAGAGAACACATCATCCTGATGATCCTCAAGCCATGGCTAAGGCACCAACAGATTCCCGACGCCTGCATTGCCGTTGCCTGGCCCGATGTTGACATTAGCTCCCAAGCTCCCATTGTCGACGCCCGTCGTATTGAGTCCGATATTGGCCATCACATTGCCATTAGCACTGCCGTTGCCCCCGGCCATGGGGACACCATTCTGCGGAGTATCAACTGGTGGAGGAGTAGGCACAGCCCCACCGTGGAGTATGCCGTTGCTATCAACCCTGGAGATCAAAGGCTGAACCAAAGTCCTGAGCTGGTCTTGACCATTGGCGACCACTTGCATGAGTTCCATGAAGTGATCCATCCTCTCGCGGAGCTCCTGAACGTCTGTTTGCACTTGATCCATGATTCTGGTCTGATTAGCTCTAGTAGGATAACGGTGAATTAGTCTCTGATCAATCCTGGAACCACCGGAAACAGCTTGGGACCTGTAAACCTGAAAAACCTATTAAACACAGAGGGGTTAGGAAAAACAACAAAATGTGCGTCATGCAAATGCATGCGTGTGTCTGTGTGTTTGGGAGATTTCCCCGATCTTAGTGCCTGAGTGCCAGTGCTGATAATAATAAGAAGAAGAAGTCCGAGCCCAATCATGGAAACAACAATCTCATATATAAAGAAAGCCTATCAAGGCAGTACATAGCATCAGCGAGTACAAGATGAATCAACAGCGTGACCTCAACCAACAAGCCTGGTGATGGTCAGCATACAACAATGATCAAAATAAAGGAATACAAATAGTCAAGTACGGCCACGGGCGCGATACTCTTCTAACAACTCCTTCGTCTCTGGATGATCTGGCAGAGTGAGCAACCCCTCGACGAGTAATTCCCTCTGCACTATGGTATACTGAAGTCCCTCAACTGAACTTTCCCATGCTCCTTCGCCGAAGCAATCTTCTAACTTCCGCTTTTTGGACTCAAACGTCAGCTTGCGCTCCTTCAGGTTAGCGAGAGCTTTGTTGAGCTGGCCTTCGGCGGCGTATCTGCGGGCGGTTTCTTCATCAAACCTCTCTTCACTGTCCTTCACCTGGGCTTCCAGCTTGGCGATCTGTAGCATCAGCTTATCCTCTCGCTCTTTCCTGGTGGCCAGGGAAGCCCTCCAGTGCTGGTTGAACTTGGATATCCTCCGATATGCCTCGTCCAAATGTTGCTTCTTCATAGCCAGTACGTCGTTGACAGCTTTGAAGTCTCGACCCATGCGTTCACGCTCGGCTATCTGCTTAGTCAGGTTTGTACCCAGCTGGTTCACCAACTCTGTTTGCCTTTTGAAAGAATGAACGGCTTCGTTCCTTTCGCTTCGGAGCTGAGCTAACTCCTTCTCCAGTTCTTCGTTCGCCCGCTTCAATTCATCCCGCTCAGCTAACACCTGATTATGCTGATGAATGGGCACAGTAGTAGGCTCTTCGATCATTGGAGGACTTTCTGGCTTGGCCTGAGGAAACGGCATCCCTATAGCATCGGCCCTGGCTCTGATCCAAGTTACATACGGAGGGTAGGCTTGATTGTTGCTTTTTCCCAGCAAAGGCTTCCCTCGCTTACTGATACCGTTCCAGGCGCGCTGAAGCTTGGACAACAGATCCCCCTCTAGAATACCAGTGAGGTACAGAGATTCCTGTACCTCTTCATCCTTCGGCGGAGTTCTCAAAGCATACGCGAACTTTCGAACCAGGAACGATGGATTGTAGTTTATACAGCCCTTCCTACCTATCAAAGGTACGTTTGGAAACCTGCTGCAACTTAAGATCACCTCAGTACCCAACCTATCTCTGTCGAACCAGTCAATATCCTCTGCAGATAAACTCATCAGGCGCTCAGACCATTCAGCTGTGGCTGCAGACAAGACAAAAGGACTCCTCTTGGGCAGATGACTATCAAGCCATTTGTAGAGCAAGGGTACACATCATGAGACGTTCTTCCCCCTCCTATTCTCGTTTTTGTAGTGAACTGAATGATAGACATCTCCTATCAAGGTAGGGACTGGATTCCCTGAAGCAAAGATATGAAACGCGTCAAAGTCTACAAAATCGGGCATGTTAGGGAACAGAATGATGTCGTATATGCATAGAGCGAGGATGGCATTGAATGTGACCTAACATTCGTCCTTGGCACACTGCTGAGCTTTACCCACTAGAAACTGCAAGGAGAACCCAGGAACCTTGTTCCAACTAGTCAATACTAACTCGGAGGCGTCCAAATGAAGTGAAGGAGCTAAACCAGCCAGATCAGGCTCAGCATCCATATGAACAAAAGGCATCTGCCTCTTGATAGGTACACCTAGCAAATCAGCATACTCTTCCAGCGTAGGTGCGAGAACAAAATCCTGGAAAGTGAAACATCTCAGCGGAGGGTCGTAGAACTGCAGCAGAGCGTGCAACCCATTCAACTCGAACACAGAAGGCTTATGAACCAAACTGAGCAGCCTGCCGTAAGATTTTCTGAACTCATCCTTCACAGAATCATATGCTAGAGCTATCAAACCAGTCAGCTTAACCACATCAGGGGTAGGGAACTTGTAAGCCACGGTCTTCCTCAGAGAACCCATAACAATACAATAGGAGGCTAGAAATCCTGGATCGGGGAAAATGGTACCTGCGACACAGACACACGTTAATGAAAAGCAAATGAGTATGCAAACTAATGCAAAATGCAATCATGCAATAAGAGGTCTGGGCAACTGATGTTGCGGAGATTCTGTATCAACAACCACTGATAAGAAGAAAACCCCGGTGTAAGACCACAAATCTGATCTGCCAAGAACAACCATCTGATAGGACCATATATATAGGATCATAATTCTGCTCTGTCAAGAACAAATGTCTGATAATAAGGACCTCTGATGTATGATCAAGAAATATCTACTGATGAGGTCTTCAGACCCCAATCAAAAATCCGCTCTATCAAGAACAAACAGCATCTACTGATGAGATATTCAGACCCCAAAAATCTGCTCTATCAAGAAAAAACAACTGATGACAATACTCTGCTCTATCAAGAACAGCCATACACCTGATGATAAGATCCTCTGATCAAAACCTGCTCTATCAAGAACAGACAAATCTGCAACTGAGAAACCCCGGTACCAACAAAACTGATTCACTGTCAAGAAAACCAGGTAGTCTGAAGGTCAAAGTTTCCTGCAATAAACCCAACCCCACTCACAGGTATGGACCTAAACTGACTCAAGTTCGGCATCCTATGCGTTCATCAGCGTCACAGACATTCAAGAGGGGTGATACGATACCCAGAAGGTGTGGCATCACCAGCTCATGAAGCAACCTCACTCGGCTGAATCACAAATGGTCGGTCCCCAGAGTCGACAATCCACCAAACCAGCAACCGTCTCAACCCAAAGGGTTGAAAGAGAAGCCAACCGGATGAACCTCGTCTGAGCGTGGATTTCATGAGACACTAGTGCCTGCAAAGCAAGCACGCGCCCACTAATTTCCACTCTAAGTCTATAGTGCACTCAAGCCTGGGTCTGGCTTCTCACTCATCAGAACTCCCATCCCACAACAGCACAGATAATCATATTATACTGAATATTAAATGCGGGAAATAAAGTGCGAGAAGTAAAATGCGAAAAATAAACGCAACCCAACAAGTAAACATACAAGCATTAGGATTGACTCTCGCAGGGAACCGTTAGAGTCCCCAGCAGAGTCGCCAGTTGTCGCTTGCGCGAAAATAAGGTGCCGGCACAACAGAAGAGTCGCCACCTTTCGTTATTTATCCCTCAGAGCGGGAAAAGAAACGGTCGGAAAAACCTGACGAAAAAGGGTAAGACAAGGTCGTCGCAACCGTTGTCTGGATTCGGGAGTCGGTTACGCAAGGGGAAGGTATTAGCACCCCTCACGTCCGTCGTACTCGACGGGATCCTTGCTTGTTGTGTTTACTTGGACGGGTTGGTTTTATTCTATCTACCTATCAAGGCTGGCTTAAAAAGAAAATAAAATGACTCGGCAAAGCGTCGCACTTTATGCCTACGTATTCTCATCAAAGAAAGAGAAATCAGAGTCAACGTAGTTCGGCCTACGACAGGTTATGGGGGAAGGTAGCTCGCCAATACATCATTATTGTGCCTACGTACTCTCAACAGGTATGAGAGATCAGAGCTTACGTAGTTCGGGAAACTACGGTTTATTTCCTTTCTTTTACGAAAGAAGTGTTTTTTATTGTGTTTGCGATTTCAATCGCACTAGAGACTATGACCTGAGAGTGAATGCGTCGCATGTCACCCAAAGGGTACCATACTAAACATCCAGACTGTGGAAAAGAAACTCTCCCACAATCCTTTCTCAGATAGCTTAAGGCTCGTAACGTACGAAAGAAATCATTCATGATCACTGTATCTTAAACTGTTTTGAGATGAGAAGAGAACAGGCCCAACTAGGAGGGAGACTATCAAGTCCTACTGTTGTCATGCCATGGATTCATCCTATGGTTGAGGTTTGAACAGGGATCTCCTAGAAGTTGTCATGCATAGGTTTCAACCTAAAGTTCTATCATCAATTCCTTATCAAAGGAAATGAGAGTCCTAAGGGATCATGTCAATGATACACCAAAACAGACAAAGCATCAGCTTAACAGTAAAATGCATGCAATGCAAGTGAGAGAGGAAATGTGTGTGGGGCTTCAGCCTCCACAAGCTCATCTCAACCTCAAGCCAGAATGGATAACAGTAATCATACTGAAATGTAAAACCTCATGCTATCAAGCAATAACAGTAAACTGCAATCATACAGAAGAAAGAAATAACATGCCATCAGGCAAACAAACCACATGGGCAAGGGAGCTGGGCTCTACCGAATACCCGCAAGCAAAGCCACACAGTAACAATACAAGCAGAGGGAGCAACTCAACCTCTAGTGCAATCATGCTCCTAGATTCTACTTATTCTAAATATGGACTTATTCTAATGCATCAAGCAAATCAAACAAAACATGCCAATACAGAAAAGAAAAAGAAAAGAAAGCAGATCAACTCCTCTCTCAACTTCAAGCTTCAGCTCTTCTAACAGCAACCCAGTCTTCAGACTTCCATCACTCTTGACAAATATCAATTTGCTTTTCCAGGTTTCAACCCTTCAACATAAGTTTCAACTTATCTTCTCTTCTCTAAGCTTCAGCTTCTTGATCAGTTCCACCTTCAGGCTTCACCTAACCACAAGTATCAACTTGATCTCCTTCAGGATCTCCAGGTATCAAAGTAAGTATCAACTTCCTTTATTCTTCAAACTTCAGCTCTTCAGAATCAATCTCAATCACTTAGAAGTGTCAACTTCTTCCTTCAGTCTTTACTGGATCTTCAAGGGTCTTCAAGTATCAACTTGCTCTTGTTGCTCTTCAAGCTTCAGCTGGAATGGAAATGCTCAAGGATTCATCCTCTTCAACACTCTTCATTGAAGTCTTCATCTTCAAACTCAAGCTCAGCACCTCTCAGGATATTCAAACCAGAGAAAATCACTTACTGGATAAATAGGGGATATTGAACTGCTTACTGACCACCAAAGGTGACCTATAAGAGCTCAACATCAAAGGAATGGTTCCCTCAAAAGTTCTACTTCCTAGGTACAATCACTTATCCCTCCAAAGGAGATAGGTGTATACCATGGAAGGACTTTGAATCACAGGGAGGAATGGAGGTGACAGATACCATCCATGTTTAAGAAAGAAGTTATCTAAGTCTAAACTCTTCCTAATCCCTAACCCTAAAACAATAACAAAGCAAAAAAGATCAAGCTCTCAAGCTCCTCAATCAATCTTCAAGTCTTCTACTATGCTCCTCAATGCTCCTTAGAACAATACCAAGCTCTCCAAGCCCACAAAGCAAAGCAAACAAAAATACAAGCCCACAAGGGCAACACAAACAATCATCAACTACAAAAATCATCTAAAAATAGTATACTACTATATTAAATCCTAATATAATTTCTAAGGGATCCTACATACCTACCCTTAATGCCCTATATGTCCCATAGTCTAATTTGTCCTGAAAACCCAAAATTCTAGTGTTATTGTGGACCTATGTTGAAGTTTGACCTAATTCTACACAACCTAATGCCATCTAATCAAAACTATCCTAAAAATCATCACAAAATTATGGAATAAATCCAGGGGGAAGCTAAAGCATATATCTAACTATCCTAAAAAGAATGGCCTAAAAATGTTAAGGGAACTACCTAAACAAAATTCTACAAATTCATGTATCAATATAAAAGAAATAAAAAGCAATTAAAATGAAAAATATGCGAAAAATACTAAAAATGCATGAAAGGAAAATATTTTTATTTTATATTTTTCTAGTCATGAATATGAAATGGGAGCAAAAATTCCCATTAAAAAATATTTAATTTTCAAATTGATATGATTTTTTAAAGATTGAAATAAAATGGAAGAAATTAAAATGAATCATGAAGGGATGGGGTGCAGCTAGCAAGGCAATGCAGTTCAATTTACGCGTGGGCCCAGACTGGGGGTACAAAAAGCAAGTGCGCTAGGCCCAATTCTTAATCAGAAATTAATTAAGAAAATGAAAAGAAAAAGACAAATCCACGGTGCAAATAGTCATGATATTCAGTTTAAAATTGAAGTGGGCCTTGATTAGGGGTGGGAATAGTCATTATTCACTTAAGCCCAGAACTCAGTTTTTTAATGAAACGCATCGTTTCATGCTAGCTCAGGATTCCCTCCAAAATGAAATTAAACACGGGCCGTTGGATTAGACGAGGGTCAAAGGGTCTTGCTTGATCTAATGGCTGAGAGGTTGTCTTCAACCTTCAGCTAGGGTTTGCTGAAACTCCATGGAAATGCAGAACCATAAGCTTCATCTTCCTCACCTCGTGCTCTCTCATTTCTCCATCAAAACTCAAAGTTTAAAACCCTAACATGCTCCATTTTTCATGCTGAACACAATCATAATCTCAAATTCCATTGAAACTTCCTCTAACACGAAACCCGATAGCAACTTCAAATTATTGATCAAGAACCAATCTTAACAATTCTCAAAATTAATGGTCCTAATCTCATCCTCATGCTTCCCTGAACATTTCTTGCTATTAAACTAGACTTATCTCTCAAGATTCAGCAAGATATAAGGTCAAACAGAAATGGTGTCCATAATCCAATCTTCACCAATTGTCTTCAAACTCTCCAAAATCCATCACCTATGTGTCTCTAACCTTTCTACACTAACAAACTAACCTAATTATGCATAAAACATGGTGTAGGGAAGAATTTGCAAACCTGGTTAATCTTGATGAACAGATGATGAAATCCACCAATTCAGACCTTGAAACTCTTCAGAAAGTTTCCCTAGATGCCAATCTTGCTACTGTTTGCAACAATTTTGATGGAGAAAGCCTCAATCTCAGAATTCGATTCTGACTTGCCACCTTGAAATCTCAATCACCAACTCTTCAATTCACCATGGATTTGATCTCAAATCAATCTGCACAGCTTCACTATGATGTATAGAATGTGTTTGTGTGGAAAGAATGAATGGAAATGAAGAAGAATGAAGAAATGAAACTTGACTTGCAATGGAAGATTCTTGATCTCACTCTCTCTTCTCTGCACCAATTCTCATCAACCTTGCATCTGAGCAAGTTATACATGTTATATAGAGTAGTTTAGAATCATCTAGAACCATCTAGGATCATCCAATGAGTATTTGGAAATCTCATGTCATGACATTTTGATTTCAATTCTCCTTATGTGCTATCTCATGCCATGGTCCTTGTAACCTTCAATTCTGACTTGAATTTCTCCCCACATGAGATTTATGATGAGTTACAATGCATAACCAACTTGTACATTGAGTTCTTTTGAGTTTTGCTTTGGTACCTTAATATGCAAGTAAGCCATTTCCAAGGCAGCCCTATGATCCAAGCCCCAAATCAAAATTGTGGATGAACCATTGTTCTTAGAATGTCATTTGGAGTCAAAATGACCTATTATATGACATGGTTTGGATTTATAGCTTGTGATTTCCAATTTTCAATTTCACCTTAATTAACTTATGCCTCCATTTTAGGCCATTTTCATCACTTTTTGATACAAGTCTTTTCAACATCTCATGACCTCCCTACTAGCCTTAAAACATCATTATAAGCAAGTTTGATGTTGAAAATTTTTCCATTTGAAGCTTGGAAATAGGAGATATGGCCTTATGCTTGAAATGACCTATAATATCCAAATGACCAAAATGCCCTTGACTTGTCAAAGCCATAAGTTGAGTTCTACAAATCCTATCAAGGACTTCTAGTACTCTCTAGAAAGATAAGAACATTCTCTACAACATTCATGTTGACCAAGAGTTCATAGGAATCATCCTACTAGGGCAAAAGTTGGATGCAAGTTAGGTGACTTTCAAGGACCCGGATTCACATACCTCAGATGACCTGTAATTTGTCAAAGTCATAACTTGAGCTCTACAAATCCTATCAAGGACTTCTAGTACTAAAATTAAATCTAAGAACAATCTCTACAACATTCATGTTGTGGGGAAGATGAGATGACAATCACATCTTGAGCTAAACTGCCTGGAAGATAGGGATCAAACTAGGGGATTTTACACTGTCAATCCTTAGAAACCCTAGCTTAAAACTTCTCAAACTCCTCAATCATGATGAGTTGGTCTAGGAATCATCCTTATAGCATCTCAATACATCATTCCATGATCACATGGATCTTGGATTAGGTCTCAACCCTCTCCAAATCATCATTTGACCTAGGGTTGACCCAGTCAAACCCTAATTCCACCACTCATGGCTAAATCTTCTAAATTCTTGTACAATGACCTCTCTAGGCTTCATGATGGCTTTCAAGACATCTCATAAGCTTTCTCAAAGCTTCAAGTCCATCCTCATAGTCTCAGAATCATCTGAGGAGCACCCACAACTCTCAAGTTATGAGACACACAACCTTGGTTTCAACCAATCTCTCTGAGGATCTCTTGAGTTCTCTGACAAGGATATCAATCTTTGAACATTTGAATAACTCTCTTGGCTAGCTTCATAGTCTTGATGGGTACTCATACCTCTAGAAGTGTTGGTCAAATTTTGGGGTGAACCACCCTCCACCTGTTGAAACTCCTCAGAATGGCGTCCCCGTGACCGGGGGGAATGGCAGTGCCAACGGCAATGTGATAGCTAACATGGGACTCAACGGTAATACGACGGGCGTCGGTAATGGGAGTCTTGAAGCTAACGTCAATGTTGGATTGGGCAACGGCAATGCGGGTGTTGGAAATCTGTTTGGGCCTCAGCCGTGGTTAAAAGACCGTCAAGACGATGTGTTCTCTCAGAGAGGTTCTGAAGGGGAGCTGACTGCTGAAGCACAGCTAAGGTTCAAGGCCCTCGAGGACAAGATGAGGAATATCGAGAACCAGAACACCCTGGGTGTTGACATGTCCAAGTTGGGACTGATTGCTGATTTCAAGGTGCCTCCCAAGTTCAAGGTACCTGACTTTGAAAAGTACAAGGGCACCACTTGCCCTCGCATTCACTTGAGATCATATTACAGAAAAATGTCCGCTCACTCTGAGGACGAGAAGTTGCTGATGCACTTCTTTCAGGACAGTCTGTCCGGGCCCTCCCTCGAATGGTACATGAGTCTGGAACCTACCAGCGTGTGCACGTGGAAGGAACTTGCTGAAGCATTCATGCACCACTACCAATACAACAGTGACTTGGCCCCGAACCGAGTCCAACTACAGAATCTGTCGCAAAGGACCAATGAAGGGTTCAAGGAATACGCCCAGTGGTGGCGTGAATTGGAAGCCAGGGTTCAGCTGCCGATGGTTGAACATGAGCTTGTGCAAATGTTCGTAGCCACTCTCCCAGGGGTTTATTATGAGAAATTGGTCAGCGGTATGTCTGGAACCTTCTCAGATCTCATTATCACAGGTGAGCACATTGAAAATGGGATCAAACTAGGGAAAATTCAAGGCGATTCATCCTCAGCTGGAGGAGGCGGAAAGAAACCTTATAGTGGCAAAAGGCGGGAAGGAGAAACGAGCGCCGTGACCAACGCTCGAAGGAAGGGTAAAGGCCCTCACCAACAGGTGGCCAGCATAACTATCCCGGCAGTTCAACAGCCACAGCAGCAGCAGCCGCAGCAGCAGCAGCAACCGAATCAACAAGGGTACAGAAAGTATCAGAACAGGGCACCTCTTTCGAGCCGTCACCTCGAGACACCGCCCATGTCTTACGCTCAACTATTGCAGACTCTGCTCCAGCTACAGTTGATCCAAAAGAGAACCTTGGCTCCCTTGACAGGGGCACCTCCGCCAGGTTATGACGCAAATGCAACTTGTGAGTTTCACTCAGGGGCACCAGGCCACACAATAGAGAATTGCAAAGCCTTCAAGCATAAGGTGCAGGACATGGTGGACGCTAAGATCATCAACTTCTCAGATAATGTGCCAAACGTCACGAAGAACCCTATGCTGAATCATAGGGGAGGTGGGGTAAACGCCATTATTGAAGACGAGAGTTTGGATTTGTTGACTGACGTCAGAGATCTGAAGACGCCGCTTAGCTTCGTTAAGGCTAAGCTGATGAAAAGAGGTTTCTTTCCAGGTTGTGGAAAGCTGTGTATGGGCTGTGCGACAAGTCCTGATGGATGTGAACAGCTGAGAGAGGGGATTCAAAGTCTGGTGACTGAAGGGATCTTACAGTTTAGCTGGAGGGCCGAATGTGGATCAGGAGAGGTAATGCTGAAGCAAGATGATGAGGTTGCTACCATCACCATCCCTCGCCAGACGATAACTATTTCCGCACCCAGACCGCCTACAATTACCATCAGCAAAGCTGGGCCGATACCTTTCGAAAGCACCAACGCTGTCCCGTGGCACTATGGGGCAGAGGTCTACTGCAACGGACAGAGGTTGGAACTAGAACCGTTTGGGTCGTCGGTGGAGAACCTAGTGGGCGTTAGTGGAATCACTCGCAGCGGAAGAGTGTTTGCACCACCTGAGGTCGTAACGGATAAAGCGGACAGAGCTGATGCAACTGATAAAGGTAAAAGTAAAGTCGTTGAAGAGATCCCTTGCAGGGTAGAAAAAGACTTACTTGTTAAAGACGCTGAGGAATTTATGAGGTTGATTAAAAAGAGTGACTACAAGATCGTGGATCATCTCCATCAGACACCCTCGAAAATTTCCATCCTGAACCTGTTGCTGTGTTCTGAGGCACACCGCAACACGCTGCTGAAGGTGTTGAACGCCGCGTATGTACCGCAGGAAATATTGGTAAACCAGTTGGAAGGGGTCGTAGCCCACGTGAATGCTGGAAATGGGTTAGGGTTCACTGACCTAGAGATGACGCCGAAGAAGAGGAACCACAACAGTGCCCTGCACATCTCGATAGAGTGTAGGGGAACGATTATGTCTCACGTGTTGGTAGACACAGGTTCGTCACTCAATTTTCTTCTGAAGAAGGCATTAATGAAGTTAGACACTCGCGGAGTGATTTGCACACCCAGTGATCTGGTTGTGAAAGCGTTCGATGGAACCAAATGCCATGTTTTCGGGGAGGTGACGTTGCCAATCCAAGTCGGGCTGGAAACATTCGATGCGGTATTTTACATTATGGACATCATGCCTGCCTACAACTCTCTCTTGGGCCGGCCATGGATCCATTCTGCGGGTGCCGTGACCTCCACATTGCATCAGAAACTCAAGTATGCTGTCGGAGGTAGTATCGTGACCGTATGTGGCGAGGAAGACATAATGGTGAGCCATTTGTCATCCTTCAAATATGTTGAGATGGATGGGGAAATCCACGAAACCATATGCCAAGCGTTTGAAGCTGTTAAAGTCAAGGACGTAACTCCTGCGATCACTGAGAAGGCAGAGATGACTCTCTCCTCCTTCAAGGAAGCCCGGGCCGTTGTCTAGGCCGGATCTACCACAGGCTGGGGACGAATTTTGGAGATACCTAACAAGCAAGACAAGTTTGGGTTGGGATATTCCCCTGGAGCTGAAGCCTCCTCTTCCAGCAGTGCATCACGAGGTAAAGGACCGATCCAGTTTACCAGTGGCGGGGTCATATTTGAAAGCGTCAATGCGGTGTCTGAAGACAGCGGAGATAGCGACTGTGACTTAGACTCTTGGATCCAGCCAAGCAAGTCAGGCGAGAGCCTCAACAACTGGTCCGTCAAGGATATCATCCAGATGACAAGCCAAGAGTAATGATTTACTTTTTCCAATCATTGTACAACCCTATGTCCTACCCGGGGCATAGTGGTTTTATTGTCAGGGCCTCGTTTGATTATGTACATGCATTTTATCAATAAATCAAAAGGCGTTTTTCTTCGTACTCAAATATTGTGATCTCTGTTATTTCTGTTTTATATTTGTTTTGAAAAACAATAAAATGGCAACGGGGTTTGTGCTAACCTGCATATCCTTGTTTTAAGCTTAACCCTTGTTATTGCAGGATCCACATAGCAGATGACATCGACTCTGGACCTTCTACGACTCACTTCGACTTCGATTGCCCGATCTATCAAGCCGAAGAAGAGATTGATGAAGACGAAGACCTTCCCGAAGAGTTGGCCCGCTTGTTGAAACAAGATGAGAAAGTTATTCTGCCTCACGAGGAAGAGATTGAGATCGTGAATCTGGGTTCTGAAGAACTAGTCAGGAACGTCAGGATATGGGCTGCATTGCAGAGTGATGTCAAGCAGAGATTAGTGGAGATGCTGAGAGAGTATAGTGACGTCTTTGCTTGGTCATACGAGGATATGCCCGGACTTGACACTGACATCGTGGTCCATCACTTGCCGTTGCGAGAAGATTGTCCTCCCGTTAAGCAGAAGCTTAGGAGGACGCGACCAGATATGACCGTTAAGATCAATGAAGAAGTGCAGAAATAGCTTGATGCTGGATTCTTAGCGGTCACTACTTACCCTCCGTGGGTCGCCAACATAGTGCCTGTACCGAAGAAGGACGGTAAGGTGCGAATGTGCGTCGATTATCGGGATTTGAATAGGGCGAGCCCTAAAGATGATTTCCCGCTGCCTCATATTGATGTGTTGGTCGACAATACAGCTCAGTTCTCCGTATTTTCATTCATGGATGGCTTCTCCGGCTACAATCAGATCAAGATGGCGCCGGAGGACATGGAGAAAACTACGTTTATTACTCCTTGGGGAGCATTTTGCTACAAGGTAATGCCTTTTGGTCTGAAGAACGCAGGGGCCACTTACCAACGAGCAATGGTTACTTTATTTCATGATATGATTCATCATGAGATTGAAGTCTATGTTGATGACATGATCGCGAAGTCCCAAACGGAGGAGGGACATCTGGTCAATTTGCTGAAGCTTTTTGAGAGGCTTAGGAAGTTCAGGTTGAGGCTGAATCCTAACAAGTGTACTTTCGGAGTACGGTCTGGAAAACTACTGGGGTTTATCGTGAGTGAAAGAGGCATCGAGGTTGATCCTGCGAAGATAAAAGCGATACAAGAAATGCCAGCGCCTAAAACAGAAAAAGAAGTTTGTGGTTTCCTGGGCAGAATAAACTACATTGCAAGGTTTATTTCTCAGCTCACGGCCACGTGTGAACCGATGTTCAAACTACTAAAGAAAGATCAGGCGATTATCTGGAACGAGGATTGCCAGAAGGCATTTGATAAGATAAAATAGTATCTACAGGAACCTCCAATCTTGATACCCCCAGTGGCTGGACGACCCTTAATCATGTACTTGACAGTTATTGAGAATAGTATGGGGTGTGTTCTCGGTCAGCACGACGAGATGGGCAGAAAGGAGCATGCCATTTACTACTTGAGTAAAAAGTTCACAGATTGTGAATCTCGTTACTCGATGCTGGAGAAAACGTGTTGTGCACTAGCCTGGGCTGCCAAACGTTTACGACAGTACATGCTCAACCATACAACCATGCTAATTTCGAAGATGGATCCGATCAAGTACGTCTTCGAGAAGCAAGCGCTTTCAGACAGGATTGCCAGATGGCAAATGGTGTTGACGGAATATGATATTCAGTACGTGTCCCAAAAGGCCATCAAGGGGAGCGTATTGTCTGAATACCTCGCCGAACAGCCGATCGAAGATTATCAGCCGATGAAATTTGAATTCCCTGATGAGGATATCATGTTTCTCAAAGCGAAGGATTGCGATGAACCATTTCCCGACGAGGGTCCAGATAGGAAATCCCAGTGGAAATTGATATTTGACGGGGCGGTTAATTCTTACGGAAGTGGCATCGGGGCGATCATCACGACTCCCCACGGATCCCACATCCCGTTTACTGCGAGACTGACGTTTCCAGTCACCAATAACGAAGCGGAGTACGAAGCATGCATCATGGGTCTAGAAGAGGCAATTGATTTGAGAATCAAGAACCTAGATGTATATGGTGACTCGGCGCTTGTGATCAACCAGATTAAAGGGGAGTGGGAGACTCGCCAATCAAATTTGGTGTCGTACATGAATTATGCCAGAAGGATGCTTCCGTTCTTTGATCGAGTGGAACTCCATCATGTGCCCAGAGCGGAAAACCAGATGGCTGATGCCTTAGCCATGTTAGCTTTGATGTATAAAGTCAATTTTTGGAATGAAGCTCCAAGAATTGTCCTTTCTCGTCTTGATAGACCTGCATTCGTCTTTGCGATCAAGGAAGCCTCCGATGGCAAGCCATGGTTCCATGACATCCAGACTTTCCTTATGACTAAGGAATATCCTGCGGGAGCGTCAACCCAGGATAAGAAGACTCTGAGGAGGCTGTCTGGAAATTTTTATCTCAATCCTGATGGAGTTTTGTACAAGAGAAACCATGATCTCGTGCTACTCAGATGTGTAGATGAGAGAGAGGCGAGTATGCTCATGGAAGAAGTCCATGAAGGCACATTCGGTATGCACGCCGGTGGGCATGCTATGACGAGAAAGATCTTGAGAGCAGGATATTACTGGCTGATGATGGAATCGGATTGCTTTAAATTTGCGAAGAGATGTCATAAATGCCAGATTTATGCTGATAAGATTCATGTGCCGCCGTGCCCGTTAAATGTCATGTCCTCCCCGTGGCCGTTCTCCATGTGGGGCATCGACATGATAGGAAAGATCGAGCCCACTGCATATAACGGTCATCGCTTCATTCTAGTAGCTATCGACTACTTCACCAAGTGGGTGGAGGCAGCCTCATATGCTAATGTGACCAAGCAGGTGGTGGCTAAATTCATAAAGAGGGACATCATCTGTCGTTACGGAATTCTCGAGCGGATCATTACTGATAATGGTTCGAATCTGAATAACAAGATGATGAAGGAGTTGTGCCAGAGTTTCAAGATTGAACAGCACAACTCATCTCCTTACCGACCGAAGATGAATGGCGCCGTTGAAGCGGTCAATAAGAACATTAAGAAGATTGTGCAAAAGATGGTTGTGACCTATAAGGATTGGCACGAGATGCTGCCATTTGCATTGCACGGTTATCGTACGACAGTACGTACGTCGACTGGGGCAACTCCTTTCTCCTTGGTGTACGGTATGGAAGTTGTCCTACCGTTAGAAGTAGAGATCCCTTCTTTGCGAGTTTTGGTTGACGTGAAACTCGACGAGGCAGAATGGATTAAGAACCGACTAAACCAACTCAACCTGATGGACGAGAAGAGGTTAGCATCGAT
Source organism: Lathyrus sativus (assembly GCA_963859935.3). Taxonomy (NCBI): domain Eukaryota; kingdom Viridiplantae; phylum Streptophyta; class Magnoliopsida; order Fabales; family Fabaceae; genus Lathyrus; species Lathyrus sativus. Next base: position 444,582,783 of record OZ012740.1, on the reverse strand, counting down.
TGCATATGGTCGTCTATACCAAAGCCGAATGAAGAAAGCCTATGACAAGAAGGTGTGTCCTAAAAGCTTTCAGACGGGTGATCTCGTCCTGAAGAAGATTCTTCCTCCACACTCCGATCACCGGGGCAAGTGGACTCCCAATTACGAAGGTCCGTACATCGTCAGCAAGGTCTTCTCGGGAGGAGCCTTGTTGTTATCCACGATGGATGGCGAAGATTTTGCATCCCCGGTGAACGCGGATGCAGTTAAAAAATACTTTGCTTAAAAAATGACCCGCTGAAAAGAAAAAGAGTATCCAGGCAAAAAAGGGGCATCCCGGCGAACCATAAAAAAGGAAAAAGGTTCGGGAAAAAATTAGAGATATAAAAGAAAAGAATGTACACCCGCAAAGTCGAAAACCCAGATGGGCAACTTTGGCAAAAAAGGGTATCCCGATGAATCGAAAACCCGGAAGGGCGATTCAGGCAAAAGTTAGGGATTCGAAAAAGCAAATGACTGCGTTCTGTGTGTGGACTTTCATTGTTTAGTGGTTTGGAAGACCCGAGGGACGTTTATCTGAATCAATCTCTTCTGAAGCTGAAGCGTCGGAGAAGTATCGAAGTCGAGTGGGTCATAGAGGGATCAACTCATGGTGTTCGTCTACGCCTCGTTGCCGACATGTGTATATACTGATGTATATTTATGTTTTTATATTTGCGCGGCTTCCTCCTTCCAGGAGCTTGCCTCTGTTGTAAAACATTTTTACCCATCCAGGGGTCCGTTATCAATAAAATGTATACCATTCAGCAATTCCGTTTGTCTGTTTAGCATTTATCCGTTTTGTTTGCGAAAAAGAACGCCGGTGTTTTTGATAAAATGCGCATACATAAACTTATTGGCCTAGGCCACTGATTCTTGAAACAATGAATTACTCGAGCATTGTCACAAGATGATAACCTTGATAGGTCCCCTTGAGAAGGGTATCTTGTCTGTTTGTTTGTGTTGTTGCAGGTGTAGCATATACCAGGTAGTACGCCGTATGCGTCCCCAGGCCGAATGATTCCTTCTTCTCCAGCAAAGTTCAGCAGCCTCTCCCCACAGAGTCTGAACGTGAGATCGCAAGGCATTGATATGTCTCCCCAGGCAGAGAAGATTCTCTCCCCAATCAGATGTATCCTGAAGGAACGTCATCTCCCCAGCTAAGTCATATACTGAAGTGTGCAGCAATTGGTAGTTCCAGACTGAAGTCTCCAAGAGAATTGAAATTCCCCCACAGAGTCGTACTCTCCCCAGTAAGCAGGATGATTCCTTCTACCTCAGCCGAGCTGACGAATCCCCAAGAGAGCCGAGTCCTTGGAGAGCGTTCGGGCCATGATTGGTTGTCCCCGGTAGAGTGTTGAATAGCTGATGTTGTATCTCCCCATCGGAGTTGTTATCTCCAAGAAGGTTGGCTGCGAATGCCGTGCAATTTATTTCTGCGATTGACATCACTTTCCTCAGCAGGTCCAGGTTCTCGTGGAGCTTCGTTCCCCTGTGGCAGTTGACTGAAGTTCATTTCCCCAGGCGGAGTCCGATTGAGATTGGCGTGACTTCTTCTCCTTGGCAAGATGAGTCCTTCATCCACCAGAGTGGTCCTTTCTCCTTGACAGGAGAATTCTCCCTTCGGCATTTATTTTGCTGATGGGGTCGTAGCATTTTGCATGATTGCATAGAATTTACCCAAAAAATGCGTAGCATTCCCACCGTGTGGAGCATTGCGCCATTGTCAAAGCATACGCATATGAAGCATGAGCTAGGTCGTTCCCGTTCTTGTTTTGCAGGTGTTCCTCCGCAGAGTCGCTTGCTCAAGATGATTCTTGAATCCCCCATCGAAAGTCGTTTGCCCAAGATGATTCTTGAATTCTCCAGCGAAGGCGCTCGTTTAAGATGATTCTTAAAACCCCTAGTGAAGTGACCAGAGAGGGTTGCTCAAGTTGACGCTTAGAGTCCCCGGCAGAGTGTTGCTCAGGATGATTCCTGAAATTTCCAGCAGAGTTATGGGTTCAGGACGATTCTTGAAGTCTCTGGCGGAGTTACTTGTCCAAGATGATTCTTGAAGTCCTCAGCAGAGTTGACTCATCCATAATGATTTCTGAAGCCCCGAAGCGGAGTTACTTGATAGTTCTCCAGAATCCCCAGCGGAGATGTGTCATCCCCAGCAGGTTTCTGAACAGTGAAGTCGAAACTTCCCTTGAAGACTTGATGATTGAAGTCTGGCAGTAGTGCCAAAACCCCTGACTTACTGATGAAGTCCAAAGTCGAAGCAGTCCTCCCCGCCGACGCGGAATGCCTGACGGCAGTGGCTTAGATACCCCTATTTGGTTCATGATTAACCGAGAACTCTGTTCCTGACTTACTGACGAAGTTCGGCTGACGCCCAAAAACCTCTTTGAATGCCCGATGGCATGATTAACTTGATTGTTGATCCGATGAGTCCCGAGGAATCTTGATGCCTGACAGCATGATCGACCATGTATCACCGGTTACCGTGTGACCAATTCCCCAGCTAGTTGTCGTGCAGCTAATATTTCAGTTTTCGAAGATTTGTTCCCATCAGAGTACCGCGTACTTGTGCAGTTGGCAAATTTCCGGGTTTGTTGGTATTCAACCGTCTTTTACCTTGATTGTTTGAGAGCCGTTCGCTTCTCACCCAGTCAGGTCCAAGCCGCTTGAATAGGGGCAGCTGTTGCACCCCAAAATTTGCCCAACATTTCTTTGCCTAGCTTATGTTTCATTTCATTCACATTAGCATTATCATTTGCATTTCATTGACATGTATGCAGGAGATCAAGAGGTATGAGTACCAATCAAGGGCTACACAAGGCTATGAAGCTAGCTAAGAAGGTTATTCAAGTTTTCAAGGGTTGATATCCTTGCCAGAGAAGTTAAAAGATCCCCAAAGAGACTGGTTGAAACCAAGAGTGTGTGCCTCCTAGCTTGAGAGTTGTGGGAAGTCATCAGATGATTCTGAGACCATGAAGTTAGACTTGAGGTCTTGAGAGAGCTCATGAGAAGTGTTGAAGAGCACTTTGAGGCCTAGACAGGTCATTGTGCAAGATTAAGAAGGCTCAGCCATGAGTGATGCCATTAGGGTTTTGACTAGGTCAACCCTAGGTCAACTGATGATTTGGAGAAGGTTGAGACCTAACCCAAGATCCATGTGATCATGGATTGATGCATTGAGATGTTATAAGGATGATTCCAAGGTTAACTCATCATGATTGGAGAGTTTGAGAAGTTTCAAGCTAGGGTTTCTAAGGCTTGACAGTGTAAAATCCCCTAGTTTGACCCCTATCTTCAAGGCAGTTTAGCTCAAGATGTGATTGTCATCTCATCTTGACCCCAACATGAATGTTGTAGAGCTTGATCTTAGATTTAATTTTAGTGCTAGAAGTCCTTGATAGGATTTGTATAACTCAAGTTATGACTTTGACAAGTTACAGGTCATCTGAGGTATGTGAATTTGGGGGCTTGAAAGTTGTCCAACTTGCATGAAACTTTTTCCCTAGAAGGATGATTCCTATGAACTTTTGGTCAACATTAATGTTGTTCCTTATCCTCTTAGCTTTATAGAGAGTACTATAAGTCCTTGATAGGATTTGTAGAACTCAAGTTATGGCTTTGACAAGTCAAGGGCATTTTGGTCATTTGGAGATTATAGGTCATTTCAACCATAAGGCCATAACTCCTATTTCCAAGCTTCAAATGGGAAAATGTTCAACATCAAACTTGTTCAAAATGATGTTTTAAGGCTAGTCAAGAGGTCATGAGATGTTGAAAATGCTTGTAACTCAAAGTTACAAAAATGACCTAAAATGAGGGTATAAGTTAAATGAACCAAAGTTGGAAATTGACACTTTTGATCTACACATCCAAACCAAGGCATGTAATAGGTAATTTTGACTCTAAAAAGTATTTTAAGAACATTGGTTTAGCCACATTTTTGAATTGAAGTTTAATTTGTGGACTTGCTTTGAAAAGTAGTTACTTACATCTTAAGTAACATTTGCAAAACCTAGAATCAAGGCATAACCAAGGTCCCTTGCAAGCCAAACACTTCCAAAATGTCATGAGGGGAGAAATTGGAAGGGAATGGGATTGATTTCAAGCTGTTAGAAGGGTTGTGCACACCATGGCATGTAAGTGAACTTCTCATGTCATGAGAGATTGAATTTCTCCTTGGAAGGATCTAGAGGGTTCTAGATCATCCCTACACACTCTATATATGGAATAGAAGTGGTTCAGATCATTTTTTGGTGATGATTGAAGGAGAGAGCAGAGATTGAGATTGAAACTTCATTGCTTGCAACTGAATTAGGTTACATCATTTCACTCACTTTCCATCCATTTTCTTGATTGCAATCTCTTCCATGGATGCTAGGGAATGATTCCAGATCATAATCAAAGGGAATTCGTGGCTGATTGGTGTTCTTGAGCTCATATTTCTCCACCTGCAACTCAAATTCACATCCAAGAATTGAAGCCATTTCAATCAATTTTATTGCATACAGAAGCTTGGGAGTGATTCATTGAAGGAGTCTGGAGCATTTGAGGGCTTGATTTGAGGTCTTGCTACTTCTGTGCACACGAAATTTTCAGGTTGGTAACCTTTGATCTCTGGCTTGTTTTAGTTAGAATCAATAGGAATTAGGATGATAGATGCATTGTAGAACAGTGTAGGAAGGATTTCAGATCATTAATTTGAGAATTAGTGACCAATTAAGGATGTTACCATTTTCGGTTGAGAGTTGGTTCTTGCGAATCTTGAGGATTTAGGTTGAATTAATGGTATGAGTGAGTTCCTTGTGAGATTTGGGACAAGTTTCATGTGTAAACCACTTGGAATGGAGGCCTGTGGAGAGAGTTAGGGTTGGGGACGATGACCGGAGCACCACCGGTGGTGGCCATGATTGCGCGTGAGGTTCAGAGTTTCAAAAGGTTGAAGATGATCCCAGAGCCCTTGGATCAGGGTAGGACCTTTGACCAGATGAAGATCCAATGGCCACGAATGGATTTCAGCTTGTGAAGATTTCTGAGTGATGAAACGCAGCGTTTCATTTAAGTTGTGTTTTGGGCCTTGTGAAATAATTGATAATCACACCCCCCTGATGGCCCAATCCATGAATTGAACTGGATTTTACTACTATCTGCACCGTGCATTTATTATTTTACTTGGATTTTCTTTAATTTTTCATTTTATACATGGTTCATGATTAAATCGTAAAAAATGGAAAAATGATCCAATTGACCCCATTCTTTTTGCATTAGATTCATGATAGGGTCTAGTATTTTTTAGATAAAAAATATTTTTATTTCATGCATTTTATAATTTTATGGGAATTTTTACATTTTAATTGATATTAAAATAGTCATGTTTGATACTTAATTTTGTGGAATTTTGTGTGATCATGTGATGAGGATTTTGATCTTGATTTTTTGTATGTGGCTAGCATAGATATGCATGATCCCTATAGATTTTTCTCACATTTTTGTGATGAGCATAAGTAGTAGTTTAGGTTGAAACCTTTAGAAGCTCTATTTTTAGGGTTTATGGTTGATACCTTTGGATTTAGGACTTAATTTTAGGACTTAATAGATGATTTAGTCCCTGGTTTTTGTATGAGGCATTCTTAATTGAATTAGGATCCCTTAGGAATTTTTGTAGAAATTTATAAGATAGTTTGATATTTTTGATTGATTTTAGTTTAAGTGCTAGTGTTAGATGATTCTAAGGCACTAACTCAACTAGATTAACATCTTTAGTTCCCTTAGATTATGGTTTTGTTTCTCTTGTTATTGGATGAGGATGAAGACAAGTTGAAGATGCATTTGATTGCTTGAAGAGGCTTGGATGTGAAGATCTTCCCTTCTTGTGGTGTAGTTTTGATTAGGTGTTAAGATTAGGGTTTGTAGGCAGAGCTTCTAGATAGATTCTCTTCCTTCATAAACATGGAATATGTTGATCAATTCCATTATTCCCTATGATGTAAGGTCCCTTGTAAAGGCCTCATCCCTCCTTTGGTAGGATGTGTGGCCCTTTGCAAATTGGTAGAACCTTTGAGGGTCCCTTTCTCTGATGATAGGATGCTCAGTGGTGACCTTTGGTCTTCACTCTGCTACCAGTCATCCCAACTTTGCTCTTGATAGATGAATCTTTCTCCCTTGTCAGAGGATGGAGTTCCTTGCTTGAAGAAGATTGAAGGATGGACTTGATACTTCTGTGTGATTGAAGATTACTCTGAGGAGCTGAAGCTTGTAGGAGAAGAGAACCAAGTTGATACTGGTAAAGCAAAGAAAGCTGAAGCAAGAAGAACAAGTTGACACTTTTGAAGAAGATCAAATTGAAATTGAGTGAAGAGCTGAGGCTTGAGGAATAAAGGATAAGTTGACACTTACATTGATGCATTGAGAGCCTGAAGGAATCAAGTTGATACTTGTAGTTAGGAGTAAAGCCTGAAGGTGGGATTTATTGTAAAGTTGAGGCTTGAGGAAGAGAGAATGAGTTGATACTTATGTTTGATGGGTTGAAACCTTGGAGGAGCAAGTTGATACTTGCTATTGAAGATGATAGCCTTGAAGGGTGATTGAAGTCTGAAGACTGAGCTGCTGTCAGAAGGTTGCTTTGCTTTGAAGTTGTAGGGGTGGTTGATCTGTTTTATTTTCTGTATTGATGTGGCTTGTTTGATTTGCTTGATGCATTAGAATAAGTCCATATCTAGACTGATGTAAGCTAGGAGCATGATTGCACTAGAGGTTGAGTTGCTCCTTCTGCTTGTATTTTTACTGTATGACTTTGCTTGCGGGTATTCGGTAGAGCCCAGCTCCCTTGCCCATGTGGTTTGTGTTTGCTTGATAGCACTTCATTTCATTCCTCTGTATGATTGTAGTCACTGATATCTTGCTTGATAGCACTTTATTTTATTTCTTCTGTATGATTGCAGTTATTCATATCTGGCTTGAGGTTGAGATGAGCTTGTGGAGGCTGATGCCCCACACACATTTCCTCCCTCACTTGCATTGCATGCATTTTACAGTTGTTTCCTGTACTGTTTACTGTTTACTGTTTAAGCTGATGCTTTATCTGTTTCTGTTCATCATTGACATGATCCCCTAGGAATCTCACTTCCTTTGATAAGGAAGTGATGATAGAACTTTAGGTTGAAACCTATGCATGATAACTTCTAGGAGTTCCCTGTTTCAAACCTCAACCATAGGATGAATCCTTGGCATGACAACATTAGGACTTGATAGTCTCCCCGTAGTTGTCCCCTCTCTCTTCTCATCTTGAAACAAATCAAAATACAGTAATAAAGGTTAACTGTTGACGTACGTTACGAGCCTTAAGTTACTTGGGAAATGATTGTTGAAGGGTCACTCTTCAATAGTCAGGGTGTTTAGTATGGTACCCTTAGGGTGACATGCGACACATTCACTCTCAGGTCATAGTCTCTAGTGCGATATTAGTTGCAAACATCCATAAAATACAGTTCTTTCGTAAAAGACAGAAAACAAACTTCAAACATTTTTTGCCCCGTGGGCCCATAAGTCAAAGAAAAGATTTTCTGAAGAAAAGAGTGTCGTTAACTCCCAGTTCTACCGCAAACGGTAACGCCTAAGTCTCCAAGGGTCGAGCTGCGTACACCAAACTGTTGGAACTGTTTGTTAACCCTACTCAATAAAACAGATGAATCTGAATTCTCATAATCCGTATTATCCCGAACTACATAAGCTCTGATATCTCAAGCCCGTTGAGAGTACGTAGGCACAATACTGATGTATTGGCGAGCCACCTTCCCCGTAACCCGTAGTAGGTCGAACTACGTTGAATCTGATTTCTCATTCTCTGATGAGAGTACGTAGGCATAAAGCGCGATGCTTTGTCGAGTCATTTTCTTTTCTGTTTAAGCCAGCCTTGATAGCTAGATAGATAAAACCAACCCGTCATATAAACACAACAAGCGTGGATCCCATCGAGTACGATGGACGTGAGGGGTGCTAATACCTTCCCCTTGCGTAACCGACTCCCAAACCCAGACAATGGTTGCGATGACCTTGTCTTATACCTTTTCGTCAGGTTTTTCCGATCGTTTCCTTTCCCGCTCTGAGGGATAAATAACGAAAGGTGGCGACTCTTCTGTTTTGCCGACACCTTATTTTCGCGGAAGCGACACCTAGCGAGCAACCTTCCCCTCCTTTCCTGTAGGTAGGCGAACTACGTTGACTCTAATTTCTCGTTCCAGACGGGAATACGTAGGCATAAAGTGTGATACTTTGCCGAGTCATTTTATTTTCTTTTAACCCTTGACCTTTAGAGTAGATAGAACCATAATCCGTACTAGAAAACAAGTGTGGATCCCGTCGAGTACGACGGACGTGAGGGGTGCTAATACCTTCCCCTTGCGTAACCGACTCCCGAATGCAGGATTTGGTTGCGATGACCATTCCTTTCCCGTTTTGCGTTAGGTTTACTTCGAGCGTTTCCTTTTCCTCCTTTGGGATAAATAACGCACGGTGGCGACTCTTCTGTCATAGCCGGCGCCGATTTTTGCAGTAGCGACAGGTATACACAGGTATGGGATTCAATATTGTAAAGGTCAAGATTGTGAGTTAATCGGCTACTCAGATTCGGATTGGAGTGGTGATAAAGATGACAAAAAAAGTACAACAGCGTATGTGTTCATGATTTGAGATGCAGTTTTTGCATGAAGCTCAAAGAAAGAACCAGTGGTGGCTTTATCCTCGTGCGAAGCTGAGTACATTGCAGTTTCCATGCCAGCTTGTCAAGCTCAGTGGATAAACATGTTTCTGATGAAATTGAAGTTGATAAAGAGTGAAATAGTGGAACTCAGAATTGACAGCAAATCAGCCATAAACTTGGCAAAACATCCTGTAGCACATGGTAGGAGCAAACATATTGAAACTAAGTTTCACTTCTTAAAATAACAAGTGAATAATAAAAATTTGGAGGTAAAATACTACAAGACAGATGTGCAGCTAGCTGACTTGCTCACAAAACCGTTGAAGACAAGCAGCTTTGATGACTTGAAGATGAAGCTTGGCATGATTGAAGCATCAAACTAATTAAATTAAGGAGGTATGTTGGCTTATGTAATTCAGTTAGTTAGTTAGTTAGGTTTACTGTTATATAAACACTTTGCATATGGTTTCAATATAAACACTTTGCATATGGTTTCAATAGTCAATGTTGCAAGTGTAAAATCACATAGTTACACTATTTCTTATCATCTTTGTTTGCAAAGCATTTTACAACAACTCAATAACAGAACTTTCAACAAACACTTTGTGGCATTGTGTATTCTTGTTCTATCAGTCATCCGATGAAACCCAAAAGTCATGTTAATTTTACACTACACTTTAAAGTGTCTATTCTAAAGTCCATTTAATATTTAATGTTTTAGGGAGAACCTAATATATGAACCTAATATATGAACCTAATGTATGTAAAAGAGAAATTTTAAAATTCGAAGCTAGAAATATATTTCTTATATACGTCATAAAACTTTTTATAATTTAGACTTTTTATAATTTAGGACTCAGGGAGTATCATACACACATGAGAAAGTATCATTCATAAAACTAAATTTATATTTTATATAAAATCTAAAAATTTATTATATTTAACTAATTTTCTTTTCATTTCCTCCACCCACCATTTAAAACACGTTGCCATTAGGTATACAGGTCATCTCTCTTATAAATCTAACATTCACCCACTCATAACCGATGTGTGACTTAACCACTCACACTTACACCTAACAATCTTCTTAAAAATATGAGTTTCTCTCATCCTATATGTTCACCGTGAAAATTGGCGAACAACCGCTTGTATAACAAATCGAAAGAGATCTGTGTTACTTTGCAGAATCGACCACACAAATTCTAAGACATGTGCTAATTGGTCTTTTAAATAAAGTGAATGAAAATTATGAACACTTCGACGAATTCCATGGTAAGGCAACTTATCTCAAGTATGAATGAATTTAAGTAACGGCAAAATGATGTAAAATGCTGATAAATGACAAGGATAATAACTTGCATATAGAAAGTAAACTTTTAAATAAAAGAAGTGCTAAATTGCATTGAAATAAAACTGGTGTTTAGTCAACGTACATTTGCACGACTCGTTTCTCTCAATCACACAGATACTTAGAGTAAATGGAGATTTTGTACACAATTGAACACATACATCTTAATACTAAGACTTGCTATTTATAACCATAGAACATAACTACCATTAACGGCTAACAAATGAGATCAGGACAAGTGTCGCTGCGCATGCCTTCGAACCACTGGGATGCTCCACATGTCTTTCTCAAAAACGGACTTCCCCTCTTTTATTTGAATTCAAATGAACTCTCGTCAAAATGCCTTTGAACAATGCTTTTGTCGAGTTGGGTCTTCCAGACTATTGAGGAATATCTCTAAGTCCACAATATAGAACATCCTGGCGGAAACCCATCTTCGACTCTTATTCCATAAAACATAGTTTTAGTCGAAGTAATTAGATTTCCCCATAAAACTATATTTGTTATTTTTAACTATGTTCAGACGTCGAAATTAGGAGTCAACACTATAATAAGATCCAATGTCGGATCCAACTCTCGCTCCCCCAACAAGTCAAACATAGAGAAAATAAAAGAACACAATCACAACACAAAAACATAATGAAAAAACTTTTAAATTGAAGAATTTGAATATTTTATATAGCATTGGTCTCTCTCTTCTTTTACCAAAGTAAGCGATGTGCGACTTTCTTCGGCTTGAATATTTTCAACCAACTCCAACATTTTGCTACTTTAGCCATGGTGGCTCCTAAACAACTAAGCACTATCGCAAATCCAAATCAATCTTCTCAAAGTATCTTCGGTCTTCTCTAACTCAAGCTTAAACCATGGTTTTTGTTTGAAGTTGTCAATCAAATTGCAAGACTATAATTGTCTTATCTGAAATCAGCATGTTGAAGGAGTAATTTTAACACAAAAAATATTCAAACTTGTAGTGAATTTTCATATTTTACTCAAGCTTAGAATAAATCAAGTTTACTTAGAAGGTAAAATCTTTGAAGAATATGAGTAGTAAGTTGTGAAAAATCAAGTTTTGTTCATATGGTTATTATCTGCGATTTATGAATAGGTGTTACCTAGGGTACTATCATGAAAACACACGTTCATAAAATTCATTAATACTTCAATACGTAAATGTAACGAGCGTTTGACAACTATGAGCTTAATTGAACTAAAGAACGGGAATCGCTCCATTACTGAGTATGTATTGAGAATCAAATTTATTGTCAACTCCTTGTTCATAGTTTGTGACTCAATCTCAAAACAAGATCAAATTGACTTGATTCTTGATGGCCTCCTTGAATATCAACTCTTTGCTCACAGTTGGTGACTCATACTTTATGTTCAAGAAGCTTAATTGAACAAGTTTAGACAAGATCTGGATGTGTCTAACATTTCTACTATTATTGCATACGCCAGTCAAGAAACAGGTGGTTCCTGCGGTGGTTTCTCTGGCTTTCATGCTAGAAGTCGAGCACATTGTAGTCAAAGTTGTAGCAGAAGAAGCAACTCAATTAGAAGGTGTCTTACTTGTCAACTGTGTAAAAAATATCATTGAAACATTAACTATTATTTGCATAACCAGAAACCATATGCAGGTCATAGTAGAGTACATGTTGGTAATGGTGAAACCTTAATGATTAATGTTTAGAAAGTGTACTAAAATTCATCGCATGTAGTAAAAAAAAAACGTAGAAGGATTATTATATTTTGACAATGCAATTTAAAGGTACGAGAATTGTAAAATTAGGGGTTTTCCAGTGATTTTGATAGAACAAAAAAATAAGTAAAATTGTTGGGAAAATATCAAATAAAGAATACGATCAGGTCTTATTTCAAATCCACTGAATCTCACTATTGATGATCACGCCTATTTGATTCAAATTTATTTTTCAAAGTAACGACAAGTTAACACGATCATTATATAATCATCGTCATTGTATTTGTACCATTAGAGGAGGACTCTATGTGAGAGGAGAATGAAACACATACAAATTATTTCCAAGATTTTATTACTATTTTCTTTATTGTTGTTTTCTCTATAGATTTTATATGTACAAGGATACAGAAAAAGTATATATTTGGATTTTTTATTTTAAAATTGTGATATTTCACTAGAGTAAAGCATGTTTCACATTATAAAAGAAGATCGAAATTATAATTACTATTGTCAGATTCAGAAATAAGAAGTGAAAAAGTGTTGGAAAGGATGAAGAGAAGTAAGACGGTTGTGCTAGACAACATATATAATATCTCAAAACAATTTATCTAAAATTTAACTATGATACACATAGTCAATATCAAACACTTTTAAAATGATAAACTAAATTTATGTCTGATACATAGAAATGTTTTGCATTATAGCAATGTGAAATTCGATACATCTGAAGTTACATAACATGAAATTAAAACATGAATGGGTCTTATACATAATTAAAAATACATACGCGTACTTAGAAAAATAACATGAAAGCTCTTCAAACTCCAATCATTCTGCATACTTCTTACCCTAGTTCACATGTCTATCTGAAAATAAAAAATATGAGGAATGAGACCTACTTGACATATCGAGTTTCTTACTAAACACTTAATGGTAAGTAAAGTTCGAGAAAGATTTTTATAACAATTAATCATCATTACAATCACATGATACACTACTATAAAGAGTACCTTTCACAGCGGTTAGAATAGAGATTTAACAACGGGTGATGGTCAGTGGTTACAAAAGATGTGATAGTAAGTGAGTTACCTAACACCACGGGATATCGGTAATGGTAATAAAATTAATAGCGCGCTACTTTTTACCACAGTTGAAATATCCAACCGTAGTAAAAAGTGGAAAGGTCGTGGTTTGATACCCAACAATACCATTTTTTTTTGCATTTTTAAAACTAGATGGTGCATTACTTATCATCATGATTATGAATCAAAAATATGTATTATTACATAAAAATCAAAATGACATACATTTTACACATCATTGTATCAAACAAGGAAGAAATTAACAAGGAAGAAATTAACATACAAAATTATTGTGCACTAGATTCGTTATTCTGAAGGAAGCAAGATGCACAACGTGACTGAGCGTCTTTTGGTGTATTGTCTCTAAATGCCTATAATTTCAAATAATAATACTTGTTATATAACACTTGTTATAAAACATCTATAAACTCTTATAAATTATAAAAAATAATAAATTATTAATAAACAATAAAAAATATATTTACTTGTTAGTTTCTCCATTATTCTGTGTCGGCCAAATTCCCAATAACACGAGACCCATTTATCCCAACTGTTCTGATTCTCACGATTTCCAGAAATTCAAGTTCAATTCTCATATATGAATCTTAAAACAACTATCGTAAAAGAATCGTGGATCCCCAAAGTCGAGATCTCAATTCTGGGGCAGTAGAATCTGCTTAATCATAATCTTAGTCTGGTCGACCACTCATATCGGCCTTGCTCCTCCGAGGATGACTCAGCAAACATATGTAGATCGAGGTACGACTCTAAGACATTTTGGAGGATTAGAAGTTTTAATCTCGGACCCTTGAAAAAACCGGTAGGTTAACTCCCTTGAATCCAAGTTTAAATTCATAGGGGTAAAGTTGATCAATCGAGAAACATTCTAGGACCATATCCACTTAAATGGTTTTGTATCCAACTCGCTTCAAACATATCATCATTGTAAAAATCTCATGTCAGATGTCTCATCTTCATAACAACCTGAGCACGACCTCAAACGTTCACCAAAGATCCGAAGTTGCGGAATGATAACGGAGTTGCAAGGTGAGAGGAAGTCTCAGACGTGGGTTAACTCAGGATATCATACAATTAGTGTCGAATATCTGGTAGATGGAGTTAGTAAGATCCACATGCCTCTCCATCGGATAAAAGAGTCCTTAACATCCCATCTTTGTTCCCAAGAAAGTGATAAGGGAAGCAGCCGGAGTATAATTAAAAAGAAGAACAATTTGTGTTTGCAGAGGCGTGTCGGGTATAACTACCCTGGTGCCTCTGCATGAGACAAATCCGTAAGAACATTGAAGATCCATCAGGCATCATAAATTCCAATCAGAATCTTTCGGTCCTTGGAAGAATATACGAGCATCCGATATGTCTTTGAGAAGATCCAATTCTAAAGGCGCTGGTCCAATCCGACCTTAGGAAGGAAAGACGAACTAGCCATATCCATCAGAGATTGAATGTCTACTGAGCCGATAATCCATTCCTCCAGATCAGCCATCCATCAAGTCACCCGAACAACAACACATTTGAGGGTGAATGCTCGATATACACTTGCGGCCGACCACAAGGTTTAAATAATGTATTTGTGAATTAATTAATGTAATAATGAAATATATATATATATATATATATATATATATATATATATATATATATATATATATATATATATATATATATATATATATATATATATATATATATATATATATATATATATATATATATATATATATATATATATATATATATATATATATATATATATATATATATATATATATATATATATATATATATATATATATATATATATATATTATATATATATATATATATATATATATATATATATATATATATATATATATATATATATATATATATATATATATATATATATATATATATATATATATATATATATATATATATATATATATATATATATATATATATATATATATATATATATATATATATATATATATATATATATATATATATATATATATATATATATATATATATATATATATATATATATATATATATATATATATATATATATATATATATATATATATATATATATATATATATATATATATATATATATATATATATATATATATATATATATATATATTATATATATATATATATATATATATATATATATATATATATATATATATATATATATATATATATATATATATATATATATATATATATATATATATATATATATATATATATATATATATATATATATATATATATATATATATATATATATATATATATATATATATATATATATATATATATATATATATATATATATATATATATATATATATATATATATATATATATATATATATATATATATATATATATATATATATATATATATATATATATATATATATATATATATATATATATATATATTCTTGCTCCTCTATTTTCTACCTTGTTTTCTACAGGGCTACAAAACGTGAATACACGTCATAATAAATTAGGGTATAAATAATTCAGTTGACACCTGATTATGGACTTAAGGGTTGTTGTTAGAGACGTTTTTCCCATTCGACTTAAGTAATCAAATACCTTAAGTGTCCTGCGCACCTAAAGATTCCAAGGTTGCTTTCGGAGACTCTTTGCATGTCTAACTAAAGCAATCAAATTCCCTCATTTCCGAGCGTACATTCGAAGTCCATGGGTGTTGTTGGAGACACTTTGCATGTTTAACTAAAGGAATCAACTCCGCATAATGCCATTGCGTGCCTTCAGAGTCCATGGGAGTTGTTAAAGATGCTTTGCATATCCGACTACAACAACCAATTCCCCTATGAGTGCTATCGGAGACGTTTTGCACGTCCGAATAGAACATATAAATACCCCATGTCATAGACCTACACACAATTATGTGTAGCTGGTGCACCCCCTTCAGGTTTTTTTAGAAGGAACCAGTTATGGCGCTCTGTTCTTGCGAGATTGAGTATATTGCAACATCAATGTTTGTGTTAAGCTGTATGGTTGATGATTTTGATGAAGGAGTTATGCAGCAAAGAGTATGAAGTTGTGACATTAATGATAGACAATGTTTCACCTATAAACTTTGTCAAGAATCTTATTGCACATGGGAGAAGCAAGCATACATAGACCAGATTTCACTACTTAAGAGAGTTTGTGAACGAAGGAAAATTGAAGTTAGGATTTTGCAAAAGTGAATATCAAGTGGCCGATTTGTTACCCAAATTAGTGACAGTTGAAGTGTTAAAGAGGTTGAAGAAATGCATGAGTATGGAATACTTGAACTAAGGTGGTGTATTGAAGGAAAAGTGTAACTAAAGTAGGGTGTAATCAGTTATAGGTTTGATATAACTGATTACCACCCTGGTATGTAGAAAAAGAATCAAACAGAGGCAGTATGTAACTGATAATAGGTCTGGTCTAACCAGTTACCACCCTCCAATTTTTTATATTTTTGAAGTTAGTAGCTTTGTATAATCGGTTACATGTTTTGTGTAATTAGTTACATGATTGAAATTTTTATTTTTTTATTTAATTGATTAGTTGTATAGTTATGTATCGATATGTAAATACTCCAATTTTGATTGTTAATGAAGATGCCTCTATTTCATTCATTTCTCTATAATTTTCTCTCCTTTCTTTCTCTCACTTGTTCATTATTGTGATTGGATTTTCTCCAACAAAATGAAGCCTAAAAGTCATGTTAATTTTACACTGCCGTTAAAATGTCATTGCTTAAGCACATTCGAGAATTAAAATGTTAGGAAGAACCTATTGTACGTGAAATATAAAATTTCAAACTCTAAGCTAGATTTCTTCAAAAAGTAACATAAGTTCATCCGAGACAAATTTTTGTTGATATAATTTTAAAAATAACTATCATATATTACACAAGTTGTTATTGTGTAAAATGAAATATTATACGCAGACACACTCTCATTGATAAAATGAAATTAACATTCACTAAACAAACTATCATTGAAGAGATTGAATTTTCTTACGCTAAACATATTGTCAACTAGTTATATACACGTGTGTCCGCACGGGTAAAAGTTATTTAGTACGATAAAATTGTACTCATGCAAATTGAGAGTAATGTTTATGTATGTTTGGCTGCTTAGATCTAATTGACTGTGTCTTGTGACACTTCATAAATTTTGGAATTAAAAGATTGGAATACATATTAATATTTAAAACATTTCATCATTGAAAGCAATATGTATGCACATTAACATTTAGTTTGAATGATACTTAATTAGCACATTACATAGTAACTATAAAATGCACATTCAACCATAGTTTGAATTTAGAAACAGGACAGGAAATGAGAATGAAATAACATTAGAGACACATGTGTGTTGCCTTGCATCAACTTTAGCCTAAGGCACTTAGCCACTAGATCATTCACCCTGCAACTCAAAGGCATGACCAATAAATGCTTCAAAATGTAAAGGGTGTTAAAAACATGAGGCTTCTTCATACTACATCTTATAAAGGCAATGCAAATGGAAAATTAAACTAAAGAACCAAGTTAATGCCTAATAAAGTTCTAAATTGGCTACAATGTCCATTAACAAGTATAACTCGTGAATGTAAACAGCTTGTTAGCTCACAAATTCGACGCCCACATTAAATTAGAGTGTTTGGTTGAAATGTTGAATTCGTGGCGTAGTGTGGAGAAGCCTTCGAGTGGGTCTTTGCAATAAATGAAATCGAAGACACTCTCATAAGAAAGGAATACTTTTTGGGACTTAGAAAATATTTATAAGATTAAAGAAGTCACCTTCAACCGAGAACGCTGGCCAAATACTAGTAGAATTTGAAATTCAAATAAGGGAGGGATTAGTTATGCTTTCTCATTCCTGAAATGAGACAAGTGGCGCACATCCAAGAGGCAACTGCATGCAGCACGACACTTGTCAGGGGCTGATTATCTGGAGAAGTTAATAGCAGTTAGTTTTATTATTATAAATAGGGGTTCTAGCAATAGGATTCGGGGTGTTGTGTTTACTATTGTACAAGTCACTTCAAATTTACTCAAGGTATTTGTGTGTAGAGAAAAGAGTCATGGGAGAATGTACGTAATGTAAAAACACCATTTTATGCTTTAATGAAATTTACTTTCACTTTGTATTAAAAGAGTTTATCCTTTATTTTCCTGCAATTTATGTCTTTAGTGTTACGCTTTGTCTCTTTTAAGCCTTTTTCATTAAAGTTTTTTTACCTTTTTCTTTCAATTTAGCGTTCTTACATTCCTGTCGAACCATTCACTTCAATTAACTTTTCTTTATAAACATTGTCGAAGTGTTCAGTCTTTAGTGTTTTCTGTAGATTAAAATTTAGCACATGTCCTAGGATCAATCTGATCGATCCTGTGAGTCACCAAAGTTAGATTTGGAAGATCAGCGGTTGTTTTCCAATTTTCACGGGAAACACCTAAACATCATAATTTAAAGAAATCACCACTATTGTAATACCAGTGTATTAAAAAAATAACATAATGGTTTAAGCAAGAGGCGATATTCAGTGGTCAAGTTTAACTATACATCAATCGGCCACTGAAGCACACAAAGAATTTTAAACGCAAACACATTTTATGGCAGAAATATGAATTATGGATAGAAATAGGTGTAAAGTGATCATGAGTTCAAGAATATTAATAGCTACTCCGTTGATATGATGGCTAATAGCATACGTGAAATAACATAAAATGGTATCGATAAGCACATTCTTCTTGGGGGCTTCTTTGATGCAAGTGACATGTATTTCTTCCCAAAGTTGATATTAGAAGCCTTAAGGTCTGGTTTTTTATCTACTAGTCATGGTTTGTCTTCTACTATTCACAAACTTGTTATTTCTGAAAAATCTCATACAATTCATAGCCCTTTATCTTCTACTATCTATATTGTTACTTTTGATGTTGTCCATACTTACTTATGGGGCCTACCATATCCATTTAGTTTTGGCAATTACTACTACATTGCATTTGTATATGCCTATACTAGCTACAATGGATATATTTTTTGAAACAAAAATGCCTTTAAACTATTTCATGCTTTTGTCAAAACTACGTTCATCACCACCATGAAGGCAATTTAATTTGATTATGTGGGAGAATCCAAACCATTCATGTACTACAAACTCTTAAACTGCAAATCTATTGGAGTTCAAGGATCACAAACTAACTTCATGTTTATGTTATCATAATGGTGTTATAACAATAAGGCTATGAAGCACTAATTACTAATTCAAAGTTATTGATCAACTTAAAACTTAATATATATATATATATATATATATATATATATATATATATATATATATATATATATATATATATATATATATATATATATATATATATATATATATATATATATATATATATATATATATATATATATATATATATATATATATATATATATATATATATATATATATATATATATATATATATATATATATATATATATATATATATATATATATATATATATATATATATATATATATATATATATATATATATAGTTTACTGTTATATAATCACTTTGCATATGGTTTCAATAGTCAATGTTGCAAGTGTAAAATCACATAGTTACACTCTCTTCTTACCATCTTTGTTTGCAAAGCATTTTACAACAACTCAATAACAAAACTTTCAACAAACACTTTGTGGCAATGTGTATTCTTGTTCTATCAAATTGGTATCGCAGAGTCCGGTTCGATAGTTGTTGCCAGAAGATTCTTGAAGAATGGGAAACCACAGCAACAACATCTCTACACAACTGCCAATATTTGAAGGCAAAAACTTTGATCAATGGATCGTGAAGATGAAGGTGATTTTCAAGTTTCAGGAGGTTCTTGAAGTGAATGAAGGAATACCAATCTTAGCAGCCAATGCAATCGAGGAACAACAAACTGCTCACAAAGAACTGAAGAAGAAGGATGGGAAAGCCATGTTCTTGATACATCAAAGTGTAAGCAATGAAATCTTTGAGAAGATCATGCATTATGAAAGTGCAAAGGAAACATGGGATGCAATGGAGAAACCGTATGCTGGTGATGGAAAGTTGAAGAAGGTGAGGCTTCAAGCACTAAGAAGGCAGTATGAAGTGCTGAGAATGGAAGAAGAGGAGACCATCAGTCAATATCTGGACAAAGTGATCACTCTCACAAACCAAATGACAAGGAATGGTGAAACTTTCGCTGATGTGATAAAGGTTGAAAAGGTCCTCAGAACTGTAACACCAAGATTTGATCACATTGTGGTTGCATTGGAGGAGTCGAAGGATCTAGACTCCGTGAAGATAGAAGAATTGCAGGCAAGCCTGGAGGCACATGAACTGAGGCTGACTGACAGGATCAAAGAAAGAGGCAAAGGTGCATCTTTGGATCAAGCATTGCAGGCCCAGTATGTGAAGAAAGGAAAATCCAAGAAAGAGATTCAGTGCTATAATTGCCAGAAGTGGGGGCATTATGCATCTGAATGCAGATCAAAGAAAGTATCAAGGAGCAAAGATGAGGCTTAATTTGCTCAGAATGATGGTTCAGAATCGAATGAAGTGTTGTTGATGGTAACAATTAAGGATGAAGAAGAAAGAAGTGATGAATGGTACCTAGATACTGGGTGCTCAAATCACATGATAGGCAAGAAATCTTGGTTTTCTGAATTAGATGAATCAGTAAACAGAAATATAAGATTTGCAGACAACAGCATAGTATGTGCAGCTAGCATTGGGAAAAATTTGATCAACAGGAAGGATGGCAAGAAAGCTTGCATTACTGATGTGTTATATGTGCCAAACATGAAGAGCAACCTAATTAGTATTGGCCAATTATTACAAAAGGGATACACTATGAAGATGGAAGCACAAGCTATGAATGTCTTTGATCACAAAAATAAGCTGATTATTAAAGCTCCACTGTCAAAGCAAAGAACCTTCAGGATTAACATGAATGTGATTGAAGACCAGTGCTTGTTGTCTGAGACTAAGGATGAAAATTGGTTATGGCATCAAAGATATGGGCACATCAACTTTAGAAATTTGAATATGTTGCATGAAAGGAAGATGGTGCAAGGCCTGCCAAAGTTAAAATTGCTTGAAGAAGTATGTGAAATATGTTGCATTGGAAAGCAAGCCAGAAATTCATACAATGCAGAGGTACCACTCAAGACAACCAAAAAACTATAGGTAATTCACTCAGATGTATGTGGACCTTTTGAAGTAAGGTCAGTAGGGGGAAATAACTACTTTGTAACATTCATAGATGAATTCACTAGGAAATTATGGATTTACTTGTTAGCTAAGAAAAGTGAAGTTTTGGGTGTGTTTAAAAAGTTTAGACTGCTAGTTCAAAATGAAAGTGGTGAAGTAATTAGTAGATTAAGAACTGATGAAGGAGGTAAGTACAACTCCACTGAATTTCATGAGTTTCGCTCATCAAATGGCATAAGTCATGAAGTCACTGCACCATGCACACCTCAACACAAATGGGATCTCAAAGAAGAAAAACGGAACTTTGGTAAATATGATAAGATGTATGTTGAAGCAAAAGAAGATGCCTTATTACTTGTGGGGTGAAGCAGCTGCTACTGCAGCATATCTCATAAACAGAAGTTCTACAAAGAAGCTGCAAGATAAGACACGAGAGGAAGCATGGAGTGGAGTCAAACCAAGTGTTCAGCATTTAAGGATCTTTGGCTCATTATGTTTCAGACATGTACCTGATCAACTAAGGAGGAAATTGGATGATAAATCCCAAGTAATGGTTATGGTTGGTTATCACCAAACTGGTGCGTACAAATTGTATGATCCAAGTAATAAGAAAATAGTGTTCAACAAAGATGTAAAGTTTGATGAATCAAAGGATTGGAACTGGAAAGAAAAGGTATCATACAAATGTGACAGCCATTTACACCTATCTGACTCAGAGACAGAAGAATATGAGACTGAGGAACAAGAAGAAATTGGTGAAGATACAAATGGAGGAGGTGCATAAGTGACCAATAGACCAACAAGGAATACTCAACCACCAGCCAGGTTGAGAGACTATGAGAGATTTCCTGATCAAGCAGTTACAGATGAAGGTGACATGGTGCAACTAGCAATGCTTGCGGAAACTGAACCAGTGTCTTTCGAAGAAGCTCTAAAACAAAAACATTGAAAGATAGCAATGATTGAAGAACTAAACTCCATAGAGAAGAATGAAACATGGAAGTTCGTTCAACTACCTGCTGACAAGAAATGTATTGATGTTAAGTGGGTTTTTAAGACAAAACTGAAGTCAGATGGGCAGGTGGAAAAATACAAGGCTAGACTAGTAGCAAGGGTATTCCTACAGAGGTATGGACAGGATTACTATGAAGTCTATGCTCCAGTAGCAAGAATGGAAACAATCAGATTGCTTGTGGCAATAGCAGTCAAGAATAATTGGTTTATGTACCAGCTAGATGTAAAATCAGCTTTCCTTAATGGTGAGCTAGAAGAAGAAGTATATGTGAATCAGCCACCAGGATTTGAGATAAAAAGGAAAGAAGAACATGTTTATAAGCTAAACAAAGCTTTGTATGGGTTGAAGCAAGCCCCAAGGGCTTGGAACAAAAGAATAGACAGTTTTCTTGTCAAACAAGGTTTCGTGAAGTGTGTAAATGAACATGAAATTTATAGCAGAAATACCACAGATAAGCTCATTGTATGCCTATATGTAGATGACATGATAGTTACTGGAAACAATGAAGCTGAGATGAAGAACTTTAAGGAAAATATGATGAAGGTGTTTGAGATGTCTGATTTAGGCAGGCTCACATATTTTCTAGGAATTGAGTTTGAAAGGAATGAACAAGGAATAGTCATTCATCAAAGGAAGTATGCTCAAGATGTTTTTAAAAGGTTTAACATGATGAATTGCAAGCCAGCTTCAACTCATGTTGATACAGGAGCAAAATTATCCTTGGTAAATGAGGAAGAAGAAGTAAATCCTACTCTGTTCAAACAGCTTGTTGGCTCTTTGAGATACTTGTGCCATACAAGACCTGATATTACTTATGGTGTAGGGTTAATTAGTAGATACATGGTGAAACCAACTACCTCTCATTTAATTGCAGCTAAAAGAATTCTGAGATATGTGAAGGGTACACACAGGTATGGGATTCAATATTGTAAAGGTCAAGATGGTGAGTTAATATGCTACTCAGATTCGGATTGGAGTGGTGATAAAGATGACAAAAAAAGTACAGTAGCATATGTGTTCATGATTTGAGATGCAGTTTTTGCATGGAGCTCAAAGAAGGAACCAGTGGTGGCTTTATCCCCGTGCGAAGCTGAGTACATTGCAGCTTCCATGTCAGCTTGTCAAGCTCAGTGGATAAACATGTTGCTGATGAAATTGAAGCTGATATAGAGTGAAAGAGTGGAACTCAGAATTGACAGCAAATCAACCATAGACTTGGCAAAACATCCTGTAGCACATGGTAGGAGCAAACATATTGAAACTAAGTTTCACTTCTTAAGAGAACAAGTGAATAATAGAAAGTTGGAGGTAAAATACTACAAGACAGATGTGCAGCTAGCCGACTTGCTCACAAAACCGTTGAAGACAGCATCTTTGATGACTTGAAGATGAAGCTTGGCATGATTGAAGCATCAAACTAATTGAATTAAAGAGGTGTATTGGCTTATGTAATTCAGTTAGTTAGTTAGTTAGTTAGGTTTACTGTTATATAAACACTTTGCATATGGTTTTAATAGTCAATGCTGCAAGTGTAAAATCACATAGTTACACTCTCTTTTTATCATCTTTGTTTGCAAAGCATTTTACAACAACTCAATAACAGAACTTTCAACAAACACTTTGTGGCATTGTGTATTCTTGTTCTATCAGTCATTAGATGAAAGAGATGAAACCCAAAAATCATGTTAATTTTACACTACACTTTAAGTGTCCATTCTAAAGCTCATTTAGTATTTAATGTTTTAGGGAGAACCTAATATATGAACCTAATGTATGTAAAAGAAAAATTTTAAAATTTGAAGCTAGAAATATATTTATTATATACGTCATAAAACTTTTTATAATTTAGGACTCAGGAGTATCATACACACATGAGAAAGTATCATTCATAAAACTAAATTTATATTTTATATAAAATCTAAAAATTTATTATATTTAACTAATTTTCTTTTCATTTCCTCCACCCACCATTTAAAACACGTTGCCATTATTCATTAAGAACTATGCTACTACTACATGACAACGAATTTAATTTTATAGTCCCCAAAATTTGTGATTAGCATATTCCTTCTAGGGTCGGTGTGTAGTTATGCTTATGTTGCCTTGCATTGAGTGGCCATTGTCCCCAAAATGCAAGTGGCCATTGTCCCCAAAATGCACTCGTGGCACAAAGAACACCACTACTATACAATCATATTTTATTTATTTATGTGGTTTTAACTCACTCACGTGAATTTAATACTCTAAGGATATTTATATTTTCATTAATGTATTTTTGGTTCAACCCTCTTGGACATCGCCACTTGCCGTGGAAATTTCCTTGAAACTAACAACTACACTCCAAGAATTAAAGATTTTCCTCCTAGTGTTCGCATTTGGCGCTTATAAAAGGACAAGCCGCACGCACATAATTCTCAACACTTTTACTAGCTCTGGTTAATTACTTCAATTCCATATGGCAAAGGAAATGAAGTTGTTTGCATCATTTGTTGATGAGTTTGCACCAGCAGCTATGATTCCACTTAAAAAGGTTTCACATGCTCCACTCTTAGAAACTATTGCAGAAGAAAAAGAGCCTGAACATCATTAAATTACTTTCATTTCTTGTACAGAACTTATGCAGTTCCACAATCAACCAAGAGTTTTTTTCTTAAAGCAGTAGTGGTATATTAAAGGTTTTGTTTGATGATTAGTTGATCTATTTGTAAGATTTTTACTAGTTGTGTAATCAAATTTTGGTTAGATAATCTCTCATCTCATCTTAACATTTGTCAGCAGCAACTTTTATAATTCTGTTTTTATATGGACTAGCCTTCGAACAATTTTAAGATGGATTTCAAAACTTAATGTTGAATATTAGAGTAAGGCATTGATGTAACTGCATAAGTCTGTTATGCAGAGGCCAAATCTAAACTGGTATACACCAGTATATAAACTAGCACACTATGTTTTGTAATTTAGCATTCATAATGAATTTGAGAACGGAGAAAAGCTTTCATTAATTTTAACTTTGTATCAATCGCCTTAACGATCCATTTTCGCTCCTCTAACTAACTTTCTGTAACAATTTATGCGACTCTTAACAACAACTTTCATAGTGATTCGTCTTTTCTGTTAGTTGACTTTTCTGTTGTGGAACTGGAATCTTGTTTTAGAGATTTCGGGAAAGTCGAAAGAACCAACGGGCACCAAATACTCCTGGATCACAAAAGAGAAAGACATTGCGCCTCTAAAGTATTAGGTATACAGGTCATCTCTCTTATAAATCTAACATTCACCCACTCATAACCGATGTGTGACTTAACCACTCACACTTACACCTAACAATCTTCTTAAAAATATGAGTTTCTCTCATCCTATATGTTCACCGTGAAAATTGGCGAACAACCGCTTGTCTAACAAATCGAAAGAGATCTGTGTTACTTTGCAGAATCGACCACACAAATTCTAAGACATGTGCTAATTGGTCTTTTAAATAAAGTGAATGAAAATTATGAACACTTCGACGAGTTCCATGGTAAGGCAACTTATCTCAAGTATGAATGAATTTAAGTAACGGCAAAATGAAGTAAAATGCTGATAAATGACAAGGATAATAACTTGCATATAGAAAGTAAACTTTTAAATAAAAGAAGTGCTAAATTGCATTGAAATAAAACTGGTGTTTAGTCAACGTACATTCGCACGACTCGTTTCTCTCAATCACACAGATACTTAGAGTAAATGGAGATTTTGTACACAATTGAACACATACATCTTAATACTAAGACCTGCTATTTATAACCATAGAACATAACCACCATTAACGGCTAACAAATGAGATCAGGACAAGTGTCGCTGCGCATGCCTTCGAACCACTGGGATGCTCCACATGTCTTTCTCAAAAACGGACTTCCCCTCTTTTATTTGAATTCAAATGAACTCTCGTCGAAATGCCTTTGAACAATGCTTTTGTCGAGTTGGGTCTTCCAGACTATTGAGGAATATCTCTAAGTCCACAATATATAGAACATCGTGGCGGAAACCCATCTTCGACTCTTATTCCATAAAACATAGTTTTAGTCAAAGTAATTAGATTTTCCCATAAAACTATATTTGTTATTTTTAACTATGTTCAGACGTCGAAATTAGGAGTCAACACTATAATAAGATCCAATGTCGGATCCAACTCTCGCTCCCCCAACAAGTCAAACATAGAGAAAATAAAAGAACACAATCACAACACAAAAACATAATGAAAAAACTTTTAAATCGAATAAAAAACTATGGGAATTCTCAAATGACATATAAAAAAATAACATTATGTGAAAATTGTTACAACACATAATATACCATCAATCACCGGTAGATCCCAGTACACTCCACCCTCCAAAATAAATATTTAACTATATCTCACAATACTCTAACTAAAGAGTATAAGAGAGCAAAAAAAAGTCAAATACAATTTTAAAGTGTTTTTCCTAGTGCATTTTGTAATGAAGAACTTGAATATTTTATATAGCATTGGTCTCCCTATTCTTTTACCAAAGTAAGCGATGTGCGACTTTCTTCGGCTTGAATATTTTCAACCAACTCCAACATTTTGCTACTTTAGCCATGGTGGCTCCTAAACAACTAAGCACTATCGCAAATCCAAATCAATCTTCTCAAAGTATCTTCGGTCTTCTCTAACTCAAGCTTAAACCATGGTTTTTTTTTGAAGTTGTCAATCAAATTGCAAGACTATAATTGTCTTATCTGAAATCAGCATGTTGAAGGAGTAATTTTAACACAAAAAATATTCAAACTTGTAGTGAATTTTCATATTTTACTCAAGCTCAGAATAAATCGAGTTTACTTAGAAGGTAAAATCTTTGAAGAATATGAGTAGTAAGTTGTGAAAAATCAAGTTTTGTTCATATGGTTATTATCTGCGATTTATGAATAGGTGTTACCTAGGGTACTATCATGAAAACACACGTTTGAGATTTGGTATAAAATTCATTAATACTTCAATACATAAATGTAACGAGCGTTTGACAACTATGAGCTTAATTGAACTAAAGAACGGGAATCGCTCCATTACTGAGTATGTATTGAGAATCAAATTTATTGTCAACTCCTTGTTCATAGTTGGTGACTCAATCTCAAAACAAGATCAAATTGACTTGATTCTTGATGGCCTCCTTGAATATCAACTCTTTGCTCACAGTTGGTGACTCATACTTTATGTTCAAGAAGCTCAATTGAACAAGTTTAGACAAGATCTGGATGTGTCTAACATTTCTACTATTATTGCATACACCAGTCAAGAAACAGGTGGTTCCTGCGGTGGTTTCTCTGACTTTCATGCTAGAAGTCGAGCACATTGTAGTCAAAGCTGTAGCAGAAGAAGCAACTCAATTAGAAGGTGTCTTACTTGTCAACTGTGTAAAAAATATCATTGAAACATTAACTATTATTTGCATAACCAAAAACCATATGCAGGTCATAGTAAAGTACATGTTGGTAATGGTGAAACCTTAGTGATTAAGGTTTAGTAAGTGTACTAAAATTCATTGTAAAAAAAATCGTAGAAGGATTATTATATTTTGACAATGAAATTTAAAGGTACAAGAATTGTAAAATTAGGGGTTTTCTAGTGATTTTGATTGAAAAAAAAAGTAAAATTGTTGGGAAAATACCAAATAAAGAATACGATCAGGTTTTATTTCAAATCCACTGAATCTCACTATTGATGATCACGCCTATTTGATTCAAATTTATTTTTCAAAGTAACGACAAGTTAACATGATCATTATATAATCATCGTCATTGTATTTGTACCATTAGAGGAGGACTCTAGGTGAGAAGAGAATGAAACACATACAAATTATTTTCAAGATTTTATAACTGTCTTCTTTATTGTTGTTTTCTTTATAGATTTTATATGTACAAGGATACAGAAAAAGTATATATTTAGATTTTTTATTTTAAAATTGTGATATTTCACTAGAGAGCATGCTTCACATTATAAAAGAAGATCGAAATTATGATTACTATTATCAGATTCAGAAATAAGAAGTGAAAAAGTGTTGGAAAGGATGAAGAGGAGTAAGACGGTTGCGCTAGACAACATATATAACATCTCAAAACAATTTATCTAAAATTTAACTATGATACACATAGTCAATATCAAACACTTTTAAAATGATAAAATAAATTTATGTCTGATACATAGAAATGTTTTGCGTTATAGCAATGTGAAATTCGATACATCTGAAGTTACATAACATGAAATTAAAACATGAATGGGTCTTAGACATAATTAAAAATACATACGCGTACTTAGAAAAATAACATGAAAGCTCTCCAAACTCCAATCATTCTGCATATTTCTTACCCTAGTTCACATGTCTATCTGAAAATTAAAAATATGAGGAATGAGACCTACTTGACATATCGAGTTTCTTACTAAACACTTAATTGTAAGTAAAGTTTGAGAAAGATTTTTATAACAATTAATCATCATTACAATCACATGATACACTACTATAAAGAGTATCTTTTATAGCGGTTAGAATAGAGATTTAACAACGGGTGATGGTCAGTGGTTACAAAAGATGTGATAGTAAGTGAGCTACTTTCCACCACGGACTATTGGTCATGGTAATAAACTTAATAGCACACTACTTTTTACCACGGTTGAAATATCCAACCGTAGTGAAAAGTGGAAAGGTCGTGGTTTGATACCCAACAACGCCATTTTTTTTTTGCATTTTTAAAACTAGATGGTGCATTACTTATCATCACAATTATGAATCAAAAATATGTATTATTACATAAAAAACCAAAATGACATACATTTTACACATCATTATATCAAACAAGGAAGAAATTAACATACAAAATTATTGTGCACTAGATTCATTATTCTGAAGGAAGCAAGATGCACAACGTGATTGAACGTCTTTTGGTGTATTGTCTCTAAATGCCTATAATTTCAAATAATAATACTTGTTATATAAACTTGTTATAAAACATCTATAAACTCTTATAAATTATAACAAATAATAAATTATTAATAAACAATAAAAAAATATATTTACTTGTTAGTTTTCTCATTGTTCTGTGCCAGTCAAATTCCCAATAACACGAGACCCACTTATTCCAACTGTTCTGATTCTCATGATTTCCAGAAATTCAAGTTCAATTCTCATATCTGAATCTTAAAACAACTATGGTAAAAGAATTGTGGCTCCCCAAAGTCGAGATCTCAGTTCTGCGGCAGTAGAATCTGCTTAATCATAATCTTAGTCTGGTCGACCACTCATATCGGCCTTGCTCCTCCGAGGATGACTCAACAAACATATGTAGATCGAGGTCCGACTCTAAGATACTTTGGAGGATCATAAGTTTTAATCTCGGACCCTTGAAAAAACCGGTAGGTTAATTCCCTTGAATCCAAGTTTAAATTCACAGGGGTAAAGTTGATCAATCGAGCAACATTCTAGGA